>OZ037998.1:17885763-18050763 GCA_964035705.1 Porites rus | reverse complement strand
GCTGTAACAATCACTCATTCATTTATATACAGTGGAACCTCGATGAAACAAACCTCTATATAACGAACGATTTTTCTCAGCCCGGCAGAAATAATAGTAAAATGTATGGAACAGAACCTCGATTTAACGAAATCCTCGTTTATAAGTAAAACTAACACAATCCAGAATCCCAATCATAAAATTTATCTCCCTATAACGAAAAAATGTCAACATGTCATAAAAGATGAAAGCCAAACAGACCAACAAGGATAAAATTTATTTTTACAGTAGTTTTTGACAGTTTTTAGTGCCGTATAGCTATTTACAGCGCGGTATTACACCAGTTACTACACGGTAATTGTTTGGATCGGGGTATCGATAAAACGACCAGTATCAAATTAAAATCTACATTCCTGCATGCCTAATGAACAGTGAATTTTTTTTTAAGGATAACTTCTCTGTATTCAGTCAGATTGAAAAATCTTTGAATGGATAGAATTGATTTGAAGACATTCACATCAAGTTCAAGAAAACTGAAAACTACCTCGTGTGTGAATTCACTGCTCATTAAGCATGCAGGAATGCAGAGTTGAACCTGAAATCTACTGTACAAAGTTCTAACTACCAACAGATTCAACTTTTTCATTTATGGAATCTTGGGGGGGGGGGGGGTATGTACATTAGGTGAATAGATGTTGCTGTCACCTTTTTAACAAAAGACAGTGCAGATGAACCCAACTGACAACAAAGAAAATAATAAATGACAAATTTATTCCAATAACTACATATTACAAATCATGATGATCAATAGCCTAACTACTAAGCTGTACAGGTTCTTTTTTGCCACCTGTGTTGCGTGTACAAAAATTAATCAAGTGATGAATTTTATAAATAATTAAGGCTTCAATCCTGAAATATTGCTTGTCACACTCGTGCTAAGTTGGATCTCACTTCCCACCGTAAAGCTTGTCGTTTCTTTTCTGTAGGGATTACATAGTTGTTGGGGACATAATTTCGTTGAGGTTTCTAAAAAGAAAAGATAATTAAACACCATGAAGGTGGTTAGAAATTATAAAATAAACCATCAAACTTAGATTGCAAAACAGTCTGCATTTTTGTGTATTCAAGTCACGTGTGAGCAGTCACACAAAAGGTCTGGAGCGAGGCTGAAAATGGAGAGCTCGCGCTTCATGCGTACGAGACTCTTAAGCTACGCTAAACCAACATCTAACTGTAATCTGCAGATAACCACAACAGTAAAAGTTGAAATTGTTGTCCTTCCAGTTACTATTAATACAATTCTCCTTCACGTTTAGCTTGCATTTGCTTTTTAATCAAATGGAGAATTTGATATTAAATCAGGAGTCACTTGAGGCCTTTAATTATTAAAAATTAATACTCATTGCACCCCTTTACTATCATAAATACTATTTATATTAATGTTATTGATTTTATACTACTACCTGAAAAATTTGTGCAATTTGATTGGCTTAGAGCAGTGGTATTTCAGCTTAATTTGAAATACCTGCATGTGAAAATTTCAAAACCTTTGGGGGTAGTAGTATATACAAATAATAGGATGATTTGTACGCAATATTTGGCATAAATGCCACTCGTGATATTTCAAAATTGTCTCAAATTTCACTCACCTAACGGCCTGTGAAATTACATATAATAATAATTTCAAAATATCACTCATGGTATTTATGCCAAATATCACTACAAATCATGCTATAACCTATACTAATACTATTACTATAATAAAGAAGCCTTTAATTTCACTTACCTCAAACACATCACACTGCAACATTTTCCCCTTTTGGAAAAAGAACAAAAGATGACATTAATATTAGTTCCAAGAACTCAGACACATCTGGCTGCACTGGATAATTTCCCCTAATCTTAAAGAATCTGAATGATTCTGTGTATAAGACTGATGTGGAATAATGAAAATACAATAATTATAATCACTCATTACCCGGACATTCCAGCGCAGATTTTTGTGGCTTTTTTCTCCAGGTGCTTTTTTTGCTTTCCATTCATCCTTAAACTGGTGATACCTGGTAATGAAATAAATGTACAATGCAATAAGAACATGAACACTTTTTTACTTTTTAGGAAATGAAAAGTTTGGTAGAAATTATTAATATCAATGTATTTCAAACCTTGACACTGGATCAGTCTTCTTTCTCGAGATAGGAGGACCAACGACAGGCCTTATAACTGCAACGAAAAATAATAGGTTATAAACCAATAAAACAAATACAAGAAATTCCTTACAGTTGAGAAAGACTACTATCACCATTCACTAAACAAAATTCAGAGTCCTCCAGAGGCTGTCATAAAGTTTTGAAGCAGCCCTGGTAAGTGAAGATTCACCTGTAACATCTCACAAAAAAATTTACAGTGTAATCTTTAGCTTTCCACTGGGATCACCTGTAACATCAAGTGAGCTCAGCCATAACAGGTGTTACATGTTACAGCCCTTAATGACAGCTCTGCCCTCTTTGTGACGGTTCTTCCAATTGTTTCAACTAATGTATAATGAAAAGTAATAAATTCTTGACACACTGGTGAAAATGGCCTATTGCACCAAAGGGTACAAATGTATACTTTTAATAGGCTATGCTTAAAAAATATTTACATACAGAACAAAAACAAACATCACCATGAAACAATGTACATTGCCTATTACAGTATTACAGTGTGGACACCAGGGTGTGCCAAAACCTATGTCTGATTGTCGGGGACAGGTAGAAATTTAGTTCAGACTTGTAAACCTTTGACATGACTTTTCCGTGGGACAAGCATATTTTTACATTTATTAGAAAGTTGTCTTCAAATTACAGTAGAATTAAAATTCATCTTAAAAGTCATAAAAGCAAACCTCATACTTGACAAAATAAGGTTAAATGTTCCTTTTAACTTCGCCATTCAATGGTCATTTTATTGTTTTTAGCAGCTCTGTTTTAGGTTTAAGTCAAAAACAATTAACAAGGGCTAAATGCCCAATATTGTTTTTGAGTTTCGAGTTTTGAGCTAATTTTGTTTGACCAGAAATCTTGGTTTTGGACAACCAAATTTAATATAGTGCTTGTCCAAAGGACAAATGGATAGGAAAATTTTTACTCTTACTTGACACTTGATTGACCCCCAATCACAACATTTTCTGAAGACAAAAGATTCTAAGTTTTTTGCAAATGGACCAATAAAATTCAAGTATTCAACTATGCAACCACTGAAAACTTTATAACCATTTGAACTTACTTGACCTCTCAGGAAACAGCTCTCAAATTTATGAATTTTATTGGTCTGTTTGCAAAAAAACTTGAGAATCTTTTTTTCCAGAAAACATTGTGATTGGTCAGTTGTCTTCTAAGTTTTCCGGTTTGAGTGTCACTCTATAACAAATTAAACCAATAACTAGTCTTGTTGCTAATGTACTGGTACATTTTATTGATAAACTTACATGAAGGCAATAAAGCTCTGTCAGCATGATTTTCCCATGGTCTGTAATCACTTGGCTCTGTAGATCCTTCACTTGCTACACTGATGATATCTTCATCATCAGCCTTGTCACTATGGAGTGGAAGGTCCCGTATTCTCTGCTCTAATTCAGATATGTCTGTGACTAAAAATAATAAAAAGATTTACCCAAGGCTAAAAGCGAAGATCCTGTTAATAAATTATAATTTACTTCAAACAATAAACTTGTAATCATCGCAACGAAATCCACTTGGAGTTGAGCCTACGATCAGTTGAAAACTAGTAACTTGTCAACTGATAACTTCAAAAAAACATGTAACCTTGATGGTTTGACACCTGAGCACATGATATGGTCATGTGATCCTGGTCAGCAGATACCCTTTTTTGACAGTGTTGTCAATTGACAACAATATGGGTGTGCAATAATCAGGTTGCAGGCTCCCACACTTGCTAAAAAGTGTGAGATTTTACATTGGTTTCGCTGTGGTGCAGACGGATGGGTGGATGGACAGACAGTCGCATGGATATATGGTCACATGACTACCAAATTCCTTGGATGGATAGAGGACCAAATTTTCTTAGCTATGGGGCATCACTTGTGTGTTGCTCCACTCTGCTATTATAAAATTGATATATTTTTAAATCTCACTCGTTCCATTTGGATCTATAGCAGTGTGGCTTTATATACTAAGAGATTCAGCTAACAATAAGAAAGATGGGTCTTCTGGCTTCTAAGATCACTTGTGACCCCCTTCCGCTTCTTCATGCACCTTCCCCACACCCATCTATTGTTCATGGGTTTAATATTTATTAACTAACAATAACATTGGTAATATTACTTATTTTGTATTGTAGCTCAGATGGTATTGGTATCAAGGCTTAACACTAGGCCAATTTTTTATAATACAGTAAAAACACCCACAATGAAGAACCTAAAAATTAGGAAGCTGTTAGCCTAAAATTGGTCATTTATACCCCCTATAACAAGAACCTATTTAGCCTAAGAAATTTAAAACAGGTTCTTATTTTCTAAAATCATACTAGTACATTACAGCTGCATTGCAAGAATCATATTGGAAGCAAAAAAAAGCAGATTGCCATTGTTGTAAAAATGTTTTTTAAAGAAAAATGAGTGCGAGGTATGTTTTTTGGGGGGTGGAGGGTGGGGTGGGGCTGAAGAAGATAAAAGTATAAGCTAATGACCAACTTGTTTGCAGCTGTGTTTTAATTGTTTTTTCTCCAGGATTAAGAACCCATTTTAAGAACCTAAATAGCCTAAAATTCTGTTAACTACCATTTATATAAGAACCTGTTTAGGCTAACTCCTAAAAATGTAGGTTCTTAGTTGTGGGTTTTTACTGTATTTAATTATCTACAGTATTTTAATGACAAAAACTCTATATCATGCTGAATGGTCCCATAGCTCTTTTCATTTGTCATGTGTGTACACCTGGAATTTGTTCCCACAGCACATATATGTGCAGTAAAAAAAGTTAGGAAAGGCACTGCAGCTAATTCCACTTCAGTAGAATTGAACTTACCAGAATCAGTGCTAGCAAATGACTCATCAAACACTCTTGATTCCCCATTTCTTCTTCTTAACACTTTCCTCTTTACATTTCTACTGCTTAGCCCTGATTGCTCGTTAGGTGAACTCCCCACAGTGGAGGTTGATTCTGCTCTGACTGAAGGACCATTCACTGGGTAATAACGTGATGCATTCTCTTTACCAAAAGCCTCATGACTTGCCTAATTTTTATACAGAAGGAGAATAACTTAAATGTACCTTTTTCAGGGTATTTATTAGGCATCAGAGATCAGAGAATTACCCATTTACTTCGCAAAATTCTCCAACTGATGTTAGCGGTAGCCTATGACTATTTTTTATTCAGCCATGGAGCCCCTTTAAAAATATTCTCTTTCTTACTTTTGTCATAATGTTGCATGTCTTTCATGTGTAAGATAATTCAATTGTTATTACAGAGATAAGTTTGTGAACAGTAAATGTTTTATTTGGGTTCAATTGAACAGCATGCAAGGGGGTTGTTTACATTAATAAAATAATTTTAATGACCGTTAAATACCTGCAGTGCTACCTTGCAATAATTTTAGCATTTTGGTTACAGCTTACTACGATAATCAGTAATTAGGAGGGCCAGACTGAAGTTGGGTGACAAGGTTTTGACCTCATAATGATATTACAGTGTGGCAACTGTTCATCATTGTTTCATTAGTAAAAATACCGATGGCTTGCAATTGCCTACCATCATAGCTGACCTAAAGTACAACAAGAAACATGCTGGTGACCATTAAACTTAGAGGTGAAGACAATAAAATATAACTTGTTGGGACCACAGAAAAAGGTGACCTCAACTGCTGAGAGAGTGACCGCTTAAAGCAAGCCCATTAATAGAGTGTTTTCAATCACGTGGCCAGCATCTATGCAAATTTATCGCAACAAAAGAAAGCGTCTGCATAACAAAAGAGTTCAACTCCCACATGATTGGTTTGGGATACCAACATGGCCACTGTTTCATTGTTTTGGGACACCAACATGGCCGCCGTGATGTCATGTGAAAACACTCTATACAGTAGAACCCCATTAATACGGTCACCAATGGGTAACAAAAACTGGCCGCATTAACGGGGTGGCCATATTATCGGGGCAGGTTCAGATTTCATGACTTTAGGGCCATAATGACAAATAGACCATACATCGCATTTGCATTTTTTGAACAACTTACTGTTCTCATTAATAAACAACTGGAAAGTACATATCACGTACGGTAATTAAAAAAACTACTTCAAAATTTTTCCTTCAGTACATGAAACTCTTAAAATTTGGCTATAAATTGCCACGAGTGCATTTTAAGTGTACTGAAGTCCAAAAACAGCACAAGAATAAGTTGCTCAGATTAATAGGTCAATAAAATTGACATGTCACAGGCATTTTAATTTTCTAAATTTCGAAGGATTGGCTGTATTAGTGGGGTGAAATTATAAGAGATTATACCATTTGGGATTTTAAAATGTGGCCATTGGCCGTATTAATGGGCGACCACATTAACTGGGGTTTTTTATAATGCATGGCCATTTTGCTGGGACGAAAAAGCTGGCCGTAAAAATGAGGTGACCACATATTACTGAGGTGGCCATAAGGCGGGATTCCACTGTACAGGTTTGATGTTATTACTGGTTCTTACCTTTGTCACATGGGCAACTGATTTTGGTCTTGGAAATACAGTATCCTCAAGAGGATATCGGTATCTATCAGGCACAGAATGTCTCTCTTTGATGCTGTCGAAAGCTAAATGAGAAAGCACAAAAATAAACATTCTTTATTATCATGTTAATGAGCAAACAACTGTTCAGGGCTTAAGGACAAGGGTGGAAAGATGTCTGACATTTTGGGCTAAGATGGGAGTAGTTCAGTTAAAATGCAAATATGTGATTGATCAAAAACTTTTTAAACAGGAGGTTTGCCTGCATATGGAAAAAAGCTTTTGGTTAGATCTCTAACCCTGATCACAAAACCTTGCCCCCACAAGCAAGCCATCAAGACTCACCCCATTCCAACCATTCTCGTTCCCAACTTCAACCTTATTTATTAAAAATGGTTTTACAATAGACTGCCCCGCAATCCCCACATCTATTTAAGGAAATTAAAAAACAAAAAAGGAATTGAAAGAGAGTTGGAAGGCATGTTATTTTCTACATACAAATTATTAATAACTGTTAATCCAACTTTCAAAATTATCAATGGCATCTCAATATAGTCATTTTCTCTTTTTAAAATATTGGAGAGCAAATCCCTGATTTACATTTGTAAATTCCTTTTTAGGAAGATCCCTAATATGACAGGTTATCTCATTCCAAAGTTTTACGCCAAAACAAGAGAGGGAGTTTTGCGTTTTTCCAGCTTTGAAGTAGATGACAGGGCTGTACTCTAAGACTAGCAGAGCCCAGTGGCCCCTGGCACCCAACTTTTGTTCTTGGGCGACTAGACTTCTTAGACTTCTTAGTTTTCTAATACAAATCATATGCAGGGCACCCTAGATGTTACAAGTTAATAGCACTGGGCTCCCTTCAATCGTCCATAGAGCATAGCCTTGGATGATCATGAATAATTTTACAAATGAATTGACAAGGTTTTTCAAATAAATTTGGGAGATTTGGTGGCGAATTGTTGTTACTGATATCGTGCATTATACTAGCTGGGCTAACCAAAAGGATCGCAGCTCTGAGAACAAGAATCGACTCATCCCATGGCCCATGTTCTAAGGGGCTTTACCTACCCCCATCCCAACTAAGGTTGAGTTGTGACAGGTAATATACATTGCATACCACTTGTTGAAGATGACGAAGTTTCATCTCTGCTCCCATCTAAGTAACTATCAGTGTAATAGCTGTCACTAGTGGAAGAGTTAAAATGCCCCCTTCCTCTTGATTTTGCTCTTTCAGCTTCAATAAGATGCTTAAGGTCTACAAGGCAAAATATAACCAGGTGTAATATAATTGTAAATATTTAAACTAGATCGAGAGTATATCTATACTGTCGATAAAAATGAGGAAAATGTTTGGTTGAGAGAATACCTCTTTCAGCAAAACAAAGAAAATAGAGTCAAACTGTCAGGCTAAGTTTTAGGCCTGGGCCCAGATGTTCGAAGGCTGATTAACGCTTAACCCAGGGTTAAAACCCCAGCTTTCTTTTCTTTTGTTCAGAGCATTTTTCTTGCTGGATAATTTTCTCTGTTATTTATAGGAGCACCCAAACATCAACTCGTTGACAAAAAGAATTAAACTGAATTTACTTTTTAAGCTTTCATATCTGAATTCAAATTTCGCTTTAACCCTGGGTTATCTTAACCCAGCTTTGAGCAACCTGGCCCTGGTTCCTCGAAAAAAGTTTAAGCTAGGATTAAGTCAAATTTTAATCAAAGGTTTCTTGTCTAAAAACGTGCAACTCAAGCAAGTTAAGTTAAAGCCTGGTCACCATATGATCGTCCCGATCGCCCCAGTGAGTTAGAAAAATTTTGAGACGATCTGGGCGACTGGTGACTGGTAGTTTCCACATAATCGTCTTGACAGTCTCAAAGACAAGAGACGCGGGGTCGTAAGTGATATCTCTGGGTGAGACAATAGAATTTTTGTACGTGTTTTGCAAACAAGCCAAACATAACAAAGGATTTTGCTTGCTATCTGCTTTTCCTCTTGATTTTGCAGCGTCAAGAAGCTAAAAGAGTTCCACAAAGACATAGTATCACATTGAGAACATGAGAAAATTAGCTTAGCTAAGCTTATGTATAAAATCCACAATAACCTGACTCCAGACGCTATATCAGCTATTATTAAGAACAATGATAACATCAAGCGATATCAACTTAGGAAGAAACTAAAAATTGATGTCCCTCGTTTTCACCAACTACATATGGAACTCTGTAGCTCGTAGAGGAGCAATAGTTTGGAACACATTGGTTCCACAACTTAATGACGGTATAGACAATGTTAAGAAATATGGGATTATGGCAAGACGGTTAAAGGCTCTGCTACACCTAGATTTTGACTGTATCTCCCCTCAAACATTAACCAGAAGGGAGGAAGATTTTAAGTATAATTAGTCGATTAGTCGATACTAGAGTACCACCTTGTACTTTAGAATTTTAAGCTTTTATCCTTTTAGACTTGTAAGTAGTAAGTAGCTATATGATTTTAGCTGGTGTATATCCTATTTATTTTCTAATTCATTAGTTATCTTATCTAATTATTTAGACACGACTCCACAAGCGAAGCATCGCTTTAAATACTTATCGTGTATAAATAAAGATTATTGATTGATTGATTGATTGATGTCATGGACTTTCTTTAGTTTCAAATAGTGCCCATACGTAGTGCGAACATTTTTGTATTATTTTTTTCGACTCCAGTGGAGTCCAGGCCAAATGCATTCTTGACTACTGGATTAAAAGTGATGATTTCTGGGATAGCCTTCGATCATCCCGATCGTCTCAGTTCCATTTGATCGCTTCAAAATTTACACGATTGTCCCGATCGTCCTGATCTCTACTCAAGGTCGTCCGGGTCGTTTGCGATCGTCTGAGTAGCGTTTCTATTTGACCGTCTCAATCGTCTGAACATTATTTGAGACGACTGGGACGATCCTAGCTCGAGATACAGAAAAGATAATGCAGGGATACAACTTCAAAGTGGCAGGGTATTCTGCAGTTACTCCTATTGCAATTATGAAAGAAAGGAGCTCTGAAATTCATACATGTAAAAGTAAAACAAAAAACAAAGATGCATGATCGATTGATTACTTAGCTCGCCGATCAATGCCTCTTGCAACTTCCAAACTCTACAAAGCCATAACAAACCTCTTTGAAACTCTTTGAGCTTATCATCAGGTATGTTTGAATATCCAAGTTCTTCTAGCTTTCTTCTAATCTCCTCCTCACTAAATTCGTAGCTTTGTGCCATGCTTTTACTTCAAAAACGTTCGCTGTTCACCGAAAAATGTTTTGGAAAAATGACCAACGGTAGGTTTCTAGTGCCCAGGCCGCCCCGGACAAATAGGCACGTGGTTCTTGACGTAAACAAAAAATGCCGGGGCTTTAGATGGTGATGATGTTTGTTGGGTTCGAACCCGCGTCAAACTCACGTGAATTTACGTATGGCTCAAATGTCATAAAAACTCTCGTCACACTATAGTTCCTTTGCAGACAAGAATAGTCGTGGACTTGTGCAAACAGTGAAATTTGGTGGCAAGGTACGGTGTGTTTTCATGTTTGCATTCCGGCATCGGTTTTTTAACGCGCCAAAAATAGCTCAAACTGGGGCTTCTCCTTCTAAATTTGCGACTTTTTTTGCTTATCTATTGCAGGATTTCAGGCATCATGTTTTTGCCGGTTTTCGCTGTGGCTTTGCTTTGTCAGACGGCTACGTCTTTTAGTATTTTCAGGTAATGATACCTTTTCTTGCATCGAAGAGACTACTGTGATTCAATTAAATGCTTCAATGAAACTGCAAATTAATTATTGCGTTAACGGTAATAAATTTCACTTACGTGTTGACTCAAGATTCTCAAGAGAGAAGAACTGAACGGAAATGTTTATTGATAGCGTATTAGAGTTTGCATTTGAGTATCCAGCCGACCGGCCGGCTGTTCATCGCTTGGATACATGTTCACTTTAAAAGCTTTATATAAATTCAGTTACTTGCAGCTCGTAATTAACTGCTCGAGCCAGCGAAGGGTGAAAAAAATTGAGGGCTTAAAAGTTTCCGACTCCCGTTTCCGGGGTATAGATCTTTGCGGAAATGTTCCGAAGATATTTCTTTTAAAACGAGAAAAGTTTGTAAAAGAGGTCTGTTGTTTAATGTAAGCGCCTGGAAATCTTTCTCCTTGCATTGTATGCATTCTCCCATGCACATTAACAGAGTTGGATGGGAAAACATCTGGGACTGCTCTCACCGGGAGGCCTGTTCACATGCAGAAGTTTTATTGAATAGTGTTTTAGCTAAGGTGGGCATTCCAGCGTTGAACTAAGTTGGAAATACAGTATTTATCATATTTGATCATCATTTTCCCATTCTTTAACACCTTTCAAGCAGCAAGGTTACCAGAAAACCCCCGGGGGGGGGGGGGTACTCCCATATATGGGCCGTATAGGTACGTGCCGCGGAATAGGGTATGGTTTTTGAGGTTCTCGGTCCTTAAATAGGGTATCTTTTTTGACCATTTTGTTTCTGTGTCCCTGGTGTGGTCCTTAGATAGGGTAGCTTAATAGATTGTACTATCTAATACTGGAGTATGAAAACGCCCGCCTGTTATGATTGCATATTATTCAACTAGGCTTATTCTAGTATTTTATGCTTGATGCTATACATCTAATGTTACAGAGAAGAAATAAAGTTTTCCTTTTCATGCTATTAATAATTTTGTTTTTTCCTTGAATAGGGTGTCATTTTTCTCCATTGGGCCTTAAAAAGGATATCAATTTTCGCTTTCTTAGTCCTGAAATAGGGTTAGGGTTCACGAACCTTCGCGGCACACCCCTATCCAAAATTCGCGGGAGTACCCCCCCCCCCCCCCCCCCGGGCAGAAAACTCAGTGCTTTGGTTTGGGGCTTGCTCTTTCTCTGGTAGTTCAGGGTTGCCTGGGGAGGGGCTTACCTGTCTAGGTATACATCTGGAAAAGTGTTGGCCAATATACCAAGATCTCCCTTAATAACTGTAAACCCTGAAGAAGATACTTAATACCCCCAAAGCCTTGGCTGACATCTGGTACATGGTTTTATTTTATTACATCATGATTTTTTTTCTAACATTTGCTTGTGATCTTTGGTGAAGAATAATTGTTGCATGACTTACCCAAAAGTTTAGAGACAATAGATTTATCTCAGTGGTCTGCAGACATGCCTGGCAGACAGTTTGGAGACGTCAACATATCTTATTCCAGGCTGTATAACACTGCTCCATTAAAAAGGGATTAAACATCTCCTCTTTTTTTTAAGTATTAAGTAAAAGGAATGAAAGTGTAACTAAGGCCCAGTTCAAACATCAAACTTTCAAACCTAATTATTAAGTTTGACACATGTAAATTGCAATATGTGAATCAATTAGGATAATAAATTATAAAAAGATTTGAATTTGGGTCGTCCCACAATATAATATATTCTATTATTGGCCGATCATGAGCTCTTCCAATAGAAATTGGCAAGAAGTCAACTTTGTTGAACTTCACATTCTGCTGAACTTAATTGCATAAATTATATTCACGTATTCCTTCAATAAAACCGTTCTTTTTAGTTGTAGCTAGTTGTTTTCCGTGCATTTGTGGACAAAACTCACAGTCTAAGCACATTAATATGATGTTGACAGCACTCTCATTGAAGATTTTGTCAGTCTAGTCCAGACTGAAACTGCAGGGAAGTTAAAAACAGTCTTTGAAATCTCTCTTTGAAGCTATATCCATAGTCACACACCTGCATTCATTTTCAGCAGAACAGATTCTGTGGATGCAGACTTTAATCTGTTTATCTTAACCCAGTGGTGGCCCCAGACCATGTGTTATGATCAAATGGTAAGTTTTTCCTTCATCTATCTCTTGATTATTCTAACACAAGATGTAGGTATTTTAATATTATTTGGAAAAGGCAAGATCACACTCTTGAATTTGTTTGGTATGACCTGCGTATTAAACCCAGGGAAACTCCCATATGAATAGAAAATTTGGGGATGCCCAAGGATTTTGGTCTCATATATTTTACCCCTAAGAAAATGAAAAAAAGAGATTATTGTTTGCTAAGGGTAGTGTTTAAAGAAATACGTATACTAAATAGAAAATCAAACACATAGATCTTTACTATGTTATGTATTATTTTATAAAATAACGAAGATAGTACACGTGTTCTGATTGGTTAACAACCTATGGTTTATTGTTCTGGTAAACTCATAGAAAACTGAAAAATTTTCCGTTTTACTTTAAGTTATTTTATAAAAACAATAGATGGCACTTTCTATGGGTTTACTGGCGTGATAAACCACTTGGGATGTTGGGAGAATACTCGAAAAGCTTGTAAAACACTCGCCTTCAGCTCGTGATTCACAAGCTTTTCTCATGTTCTCCCAACATCCCGCATGGGTTATCATGCGGGTAAACCCATAGAAAGTGTGGTCTATTGCTTGAGTATAGTATACAATTTCATCAGTTTAATCTCACTGTTGCAGTTCTGGAAATTGACTGCCTGTTATGGTATAGTCTATTTTAGGAGTATAAAACCTGAGCCACATCCAGATAGTTCTTTTTTTAAGGGTTTAAATCGATTGGTGAGTATCCCTATCCTTTTCATGGGAGAGTCACCCCCTACCCCAACCCCTAAGCTTTTAAAACTCTTTCCCTTATTTTACAGGCCAAAAAAACTCCATTTCCATTATACTCGGCATCTTTTGATATTATTTTAGCTTAACTTGTTTGCAGGGTGAAATAGGCACTTATATTTTATAATGGTAGGTTGCTTAAATACATGTATAAGTGCCACAGTGAACATAGAATTAAAAGAAACTTTCTTGCCTGATTTTCCAGCTGAGAAGCCTATCAATCCAGAGTCAAACCTTATATAGTTGTAGTTTCAAAGTTGCTATGTTTGCATACATTGATCTGCACAGGCCTGACTCATCCAGGCATGTTTCATTCCAACGTGCATTCACAAGTATCAGTATCTTATTTGACCTATTCATAATTCTTTTCTGATTTGTTTTAACTTGTAGACTGAAGAGAACTTCAAGCGCGTTAAAATGAATCAAACTAAAAGCTGTGTGCCTGAAGGAGTCACGAAGTGGACAATTCACGGATTATGGTACTGACTGGCATGAGTTCCATTTTATCTTCCTGTATCGTATATAATTAATATACAGATTTAGCCAAGGCCAAAAGCAATTTAGCTCTCACTGGACATTTTTTTCTCAGTCTGGGCCACATTGGTGGGCTGCGACTGCTCTCACCACTGCATGGAGTGCACTGTCCCTTGCTCCCCATATAGCTTTCTTATGTTAATGTATGGCATATTTAACAATTATTCCTCGAGCCCGAATATGCATAGTTAACAATTATTCCTTGAGCCCGAATGGGCTTTGAGTCAATAGCCCATGAGGCCAAGTTGGTCAAAAATATCGAGAATAAAAAAAATTTAGCTAGTTAAAGCTAGACTTTAATCCTTTTTTGCTGCCAAAAAGCCGGCGCTTTTCGCTACTAGTGCGCTATAACATATAGCCTAGTAGTAGCTCAACCAATCAGAACACAGCATTGATAATAGACCACTAGTTGGATTTTATGAAAATGAAATATTGCTCTCTTTTTCTTTTTTTCTCTTTTCTACTTACCTCCTTTTTTATTCACCCCTCTTTTAGCTTCCTGCCACCAATTATTTCCGTTATTTTTAAGCACCTTAACCCCCCTCCTCCTTCCCCACACACATACACCTGTCACATACTAACATTACCATTACTTTTCCCATTCTCATTGGTACCCCCCTTAATCCCCTTATTGATTATTTTCTAATGACAAAAAAACTTTGATGCACTGATTTTTTTGTGTTCATCCTACAGGCCTACGATTGGTACAGAACACAAACCAGAGTATTGTAATGAATCATGGCCCTTCAGTGAATCAGTGATTCAGGTGACCTAACATTTCTACCTTATTATAAGAAATTAAGGCTTCATGAAATAAACATAAATTTCAAAAATTTGCATCAATTTTTGTAAATGTATATTTCTGTGCAATTGATTAAATGGAGCGGTGATCACAGCAACCTTAATTTCCATTCCTTTGGCCCCAAAAGAGAATTTAATTCTCGATACACTTCTGACATTCTTGACACCTAAGAAAGAAAAACATTTTTTTTCAGGGTTTAGATGATCTGCCAGAAACAGTGAAACGGCTCTTCAGTTGACCCTTTTGTACATTTAGGGAACGAACCACAAACAAAGTTCCCATTTCAGATTATACAGTCATTTATACCTTTATTCCTATTGTCTTGACAAATTTTGCTTTTTTGTGGGTGTCATTAAATTCCTTAATTTTTGAAATCTTACTCCCTTGTTTGTATTAATTTCAGTTATTAAAAAGTTGTTTTCCATCAACTTTGCATTATTTTAAGTCACCCTAATTTCCAATACCTTAATTTCATGGAGCATTGATTTCCCATAATAAGGTATACACTTTTTATCATTCTTCTTCTTCATTTGTTATCCCTTGCTATTTTATTCCCTTGTCATCTAGAGGGACAAGATACTTCTTTGTTGATATTTCCTGTAAAATAAGTTAAGCATGGGACTGTGCAGTGTTTGTTACAGGTGAACTATTTTATATAATTTTTGTGAAAATTTTGCGTCTTCCAGGATTTGTTGCCGAAACTTGAACGTCAATGGCCAACTCTTGAATCAGGCCAAGAAAATGCAGAATTTTGGTATGAAATTTTAAGCATGGATTGGCAATAATAATTTGTTCAATCCATTTTTAGTGTTTCAGCTGAATTCTCTCTAATAAATTACTTGTCTTGTTAGTCAGTTTATGTCTTGTCCTAGTCAGACAAAATGTCATTTGTAAATGCTTTGTTTGTAGTGTAAATGCTTTCAGCAACTCTGAATACTTACAGGCACCCCACTGTAGTCATAATTAACAATTAGTGAATGAGGCTGAGTATCTTATGAAGAATTATGGAGATCGAGAAGGGTATTATCCGGCCGTAGGCCAAGGCGGATAACACCCTCCATTCCTCCGACGGATGAATTATTAGAGAAAGTGAAATAAATAAGTTTTTGGTCAGTTTATTAGCTACACTTACCCCTTAAAAGGGAATCTGGATTCTGGAATCCAAGAAATGTTTGCCTGTAAAATCAAGAATCCCAGGATTGGAATCTGGAATCCAAGATCCATTGACAAAGGCCGGAATCTACCCTTACATGGGCTGATACAGTTGTCCCGCTGATCATATTCTTATAGATGTTGTCGGTATTTTCTTTTTCTTTTTGTTTTTCGTCACAAAGGAAACATGAGTGGGACAAACATGGAACTTGCAGTACCAATATTCCTTTTTTGAACTCAGAACACAAGTACTTTACAACAACGCTGTCACTGAATGTCAAGTATGACCTTTACAGGTAAGGTGTGGAACCGTCATACACACTTTTGACGTAAGCATGAAAGGGCGAGACCTAAGGGCCACAACGCAATTAAATTGCATAAAAGGGCAAAAGTGCATCCTACAACAACTACAAAACATAGTTCTCACAAATGCTGCGCTGCTGCGCTTTGTAATAATCGTTCCGATAACAGCAAAGACTGGACGTTACATGTGTTTCCAAAGAATCCTTGCCGAAGGTTATTTTCTCCACTATCCACCGCGCACGTTCATTTTTATTTCACTATAACTGTTCCAGGAATATCTTTTGAGGTGAATTTTAAATCACAAATCGCTCTTGTTTTCACCCCCTATTTACTTTTTTAAAGTTTACGGGAAATCTGGTGGCCATTAGGCCTCGCTTTCGTGCTTACGTCGTAAGTGTGTACTCATTGAGTTGACATGATTGAGGGAATTTGGGAGAGGGGGAGAACAAATTAAGATTGAGATACTGGATCATTATACGTTTCTGGGAAACTGTCCACCTACCCCTCCCAAAAGCCAACATATTTCGGCTCCACTTCGCAGTACAACATGAATAGAAAAACCATTAGGTTTATTTTGGCTGTTTCGGCCGAGCACCGCAGATATAACAATACGTTATGACAATACATTATACAACATCCTCTATTACATTCAAATATGTGGTGTAAGAACTAGAACAGAGCTGAGCGACAGTTTACACAGAATACTGTCAGAACAGAGGCCAGAAAAAAACCTGCCGGATAAAAACCTTAGTAAGGAAAAAAACTCGGCAGGAAATCCATGGCTCATGCTCTGAAAAGCCCATCCTACGAAGGCTACACGGCTGGAAGAACTTTGCCCTTATTTACAAAACAAGTATTCCAACAAAGGACGGCAAACTCTAAATAATTTAAGGAAACGCAATCAAGCTAAGAAACCCCTGGAAAAATCGAACTGCCACTAGTAAATCAAATATATACTAAAATAAATAAATAAATAAGTAAAAAATAACATGAGCTAGACGAGGTGTCGGCCTAGAATGCTTTCCCACGTGATAAGCGTCCCTTTTATGGCACTCCATTCTACCCATACTGCACTTCAACTGCCCCAGTCCCCACTGCTCCCCTGCCGTAGAAATATTTCATTTCCGGCTAATTCGTATCCACTCAAACGCCGGAAATTCCATTTTGCCCCAAGTGAGAAGTTAGTGTTAATGTTGGCTTAGGGGAGGGGTAGCTGGGCAGTTTTCCAGAAACGTGTCACTGAAGGTATCCAAGTTCTTCGTCGGTCTACGTCCTCCTTAAATCTCTCCACTGGTAAATTTCATGTCGTAGTCGTGCAGCGGACATCAAGGAAATGAACCATGCACCAAATGTGTGATACACGTGCACGTGCGCAATCTTTGTTGATCCGCGCTGCATCATGGGATACCTAAATAATCCCCCAGTGTGCAGGGCTGTTGTTTTGATAATTAAACCCATTTTTTTTTCTTTTTTGCGGCTTTCTCTTCCGTCGTCTTAACAGTTATATAAAAAAGAAAGCTTCAGCTTCCAAATGAGAGGAGCACTTTGCGACGTGTGCGCCCACTTCCTTAATCTCCGCTATCTGAGATCCATTAACACGAGTCCGGACAAATTTTTGAACGGAAAAAAACGTGCACGGTCCGCCTTTCGTTCACACGGGACCAGCGCGCTATACCCGTCAGTGGGCAGTTGTGCAGGCAGTCCTGCTTCATGGTGCTTCTTAGGTAGTTCTTGAGCCGTCTGTGCGCAGTAAATGTGCGCTGTGATGTCGCCGATGCCATAGGTAATGTTACTAGCGATATTTTCGGCACCAAAACGTGGGACAGGCAGCCCCGCCTCCCCCACTGCTCCGCCGCCTATGATATTGCATTGAGCACAATTGAGAGAAAGTTCGATTCATCTTCTTCTTGCAGAGGGTAACATCTGCTTATGTCCTAATTACGATCTTGTTTTGATGGCGCATTTACTGGGTGGGAGGGTTGAGATTGCGTATGTCGCTGTGATATTGAATTAATTCTGTATCTTGTTTTATTCTCGGGTTAACTAGACAGCTTGCGTCTTAGCCTGCGAGCAAGCTCACCTCTTCGGGCGAGCGAACGCGCGAGCGAGCCGCGAGAGAACGCGCGAGCGAGCAGCGAGAAGAGCTTGCTCGCAGGCTACTTGCGTCTCAACCTTGTTAACGAAGGCTACCCGGCTTGAAAATGAATATGAGAATGCGAGAATTCCTTGAGGATTGATAAGTTTTGTATCATTTGGTAAAGTATCGTTTAAAGATACTGAGTATGGCTTACCGTGCCCTCAGGAAGTACTGTTGCGGCGGCTAATGGTGGGGTTTAAAAGATTTGTTAACATATGTGACTATGTTTCTTGTAAATAGCATCCTTAAACAGAGTGGAATTGTACCATCAGATGATGCAACGTACCAGGTTAGAAGAATGATTTGATCTGCCTTTTTTACAACTTCAAACTCTGTCTCTGTTTATACTGGTTAAATCTGTAGGTAGCTGTTTTTTGAAAACGTCACCGCCAAATAGACCTCCTCCGGCCAATATAAAAACTAAGAGTATAACCCGGTATTACTGTTTTTTCTTCTCCTCCTTTCTTTCTCCTCACTCTCAGTTGCCGGCTATTTTCCCTTTTCTTTTGTCTTCGTTAGTGTAATTTCGGCCTTATTGGACGCGAAAAAAAACCTACGTTTTGGTCCTTTCCATTCTGCAAATCTCGCTAGAGTCCGCGTTTTCAAAAATCCGTCCCCGTTAAAGGGGCTGTGTCTCGGCAGTCCAGTTCATTTTGTTTAAATTTGCCTATTATTCGCCCTCAATCGTTATGGAACTTAAAGTAAGCAAGGAAATTACATGGAAATGACAAAATCAGAGATTCGAGACAAACAAGTATGTCTTCTGAGCATTATTTTTGAATTTGCAAACAGCAGAGATCAACTTTGAAAAACTGTTAGGCTGAACAGTTTTCAAAAACCCTCATTTCAATCCGTTTCAATCTTCTTCAGTTTTGCCCATCCGTGGCATCTGTTGTGTTATTTTAACCTTCCTTTAATGTTTTAAGCGGTTATTTATATGTTTCTTTTAATTTAACGGGCATTTTGCAATAACCTGATTTGGCTGACTTTCGTGACACATTTCCTTTAAAGGACTTACCTTCGATGTTTATCCTACATATGTGAAGCGGATATTTACGACCTTGAGATTGGTGAACAAATAAGACAGCTTTATTTATATATCGTGCTCTTTGGCCTTTGTCTTGAAATAAAATGTCGTGGCTCGTATTAAGTGTTGAAGCTTTGCCGTTTTTTTTTACCTTTCTTTTTTTCTTTCGCAGGTGAAGGAAATTCAAGGCGTCCTTTTTGACTTCTTTCGAGTTCGTTTCAGAATGACTTGCTACAAAACCGAGGTAACTCGCTCATATTGGCACGTTTTTAGCTTGTCACGTGTTTTAGGGTTTACACTGTCTTAGTACCGGTTTGTTCAAACGTTTGATAGCGCAATCAACCTGGTAAGTATTAGGGAAACCAGTAGGACCAGTAGGACGCCGTTGTGCCATAACAAGCAGAATCTTTGGGTCTTCCCTTTTCTTTGAGGAAATTAAGGAGTTTTTTTAGGCTATTTTCTTGGATTGGGAAATTGAAACAAGAAAGCGGAAACGAAATGAACTCTGGTCGTTATAGTCAAATGATGTCAACTTGAAAATGGCCAAGAGCCATAATGGCTCTTTAAATGGCTATTGCGTTTTCCACTGGATAGAGATAAAATACACTGGACGACGTTATCCATCTTTTGAACAACTGGGGCCTGATTGGTTGCTGAAACTAGCGGTGGCATTTCCAGCCAATCAATAGGTGTGGTAATGCAAACGCAATCACGTGAGTGACTTGAAACGCTCCAACAGAGGTACCTTATTACATGAAATTTTCGCGACACGTTAATTTCGCGATTTTACGATGCGCGTATTTCGCGACAATTAAATTTCGCGATTTTCGCGAAATTTTTGTACTTTGAATGACTTTAATTTCGTGATCTTTAGTAAGACGCTATTTATTTAACTTATCCTTGAGGCAAATAGAACAACCTCATTTACAATAACGTCAAAATTTATAACAAGAGATGCAGCGACAGGTCTATATGAGAACAGTAACATCAAAGTTCTAACAATTTTCACACGAATTTTACGCTTGTTCGTTAATTTTAGTCAGTTGACCATGATCTCCATAGCCGTTTGTGTAAATTCGTTCTTTCTTCATTATTAGCTGTTATTGATATATCGTTGTTCACTTAATTTTCGCGTCATGTTATGCTCGCGACAATTATTGTTCGCATCACGTTAATTTCGCGAATTTAAAAAAATCGGGAAATTTGAGTGTCGCGAAAATCTCATGTAATAAGGTATTTATGCACAGCAATAGCGGCGAGTTTTTGCAGCGACATCAGTGCGATCTAAATGCGCTTTTATTATTATTATTATTATTATTATTATTATTATTATTATTATTAAATGTGTGTTCTATTAAATAATAAGTATATATACAAATATGACGGACAGAAATTGGTAAACCGCGAGAATCGCCATGTAGTTGCGCTAAACGTCGATCGTCATCGAATTTGCTGCGCCTCAACTTCGATAACTCGTGCTGAAATCATCGCCTGTTTACAGTTTTGATCTGGCCCCAGTTGTTCAAAAGCTGGATAGTGCTATCCACAGGATAAATCACTATCGAGCGGCTAAGTATTAGGGAAATCAATTGCGCTATCCATTGGGTAGAGATTTATCCGGTGGATAGTGATGTCCACCTTTTTAAACAACTGTAGCTGGACAAATTTCCCATGTACCTCCTCTTGGCTCCGCAATTGACGCAAAACTGTGGAAACGTCTTTCTTGGGCCGAACCAAAATGTGTATCAAAAATCTGAAATATTTTTCGTCGCCTGGAATCAAGATATGTTTTAGCAACAAATTGCTTCCAGTGGGTTCGAAAGGGAAATGGCCTGTATAGACCGTCTGCGATTTAGTGCACGATATCGTGTTAGAAAACCACAGACGGACAATACCAATGGTTCTGACGATACGTGGGCCAGCTGTAACGCAGTCTACGGCTAGTGAAATTGTATACCCATTACCGTGTGTAAGACACAAGACCCTAAAGTTCATACCCTGTTCAGCGGAAAAGGCCCGTTCGGGCCAAATAAGAGTGTGCCCCGCCCCTTTCCCTGGGGGCAAAACCGAACCAATCTTATCACGCCAAAAAAACTTTCGACACTGAAATTGATAATCACTCTGAATCTGTTATTGCTGTCGGTTATCATTCGTTTCCATCCTCCAAAATGAGCTTTGACACCTTATGGTACCCACACAAAGTAATACCTTACAGAGAAGGGAGTGCATTGACTATAGTAATTAAAGTTAAGCACTGACTTTGGTGATAACACTGAATATAGTGATTAGGGCTAAGCATTTCCTGTTACGGTAGTGATTAGGATTAAGCTCTAACTCGATATGGTACACTTTAATTGCCTGTTCATCAAAAACGTTCTGCTCAGGAAATCCACCATGGTGTTGAGGTATGGGCAATGAGCTACAGTTCTGAGACCTGGATCAATTCCCGATAACGTCTCCCTGACTATTTTCTTCTTCTTCTTGAAAATTTGAAGAGATTTAAAAAATTTAATGTAGGTGTAAGTGATATGGGAAGGTCATTTTTGAGGGTGGGAAGGAGAGATATTAGAGAGCTTAAGGGAAGACGTTGTGGGGCGACGCTTTTCAAACGGAAATCAGGCCTTTTTCTGTCTAATATGCATTGACACTACCAAATATGTACTGCTAAGTTTTATTACTCTTTTAGAGCCAATTTGGCCGAAAAATTGGGCAAAAAACATGCAAAAAGTCCACTTCTGGTTGACTAGACTGCAAAACAGTCCGTATTTTTGCGTATTCAAGTACGCGCGAGCAGTCAAACGGGCGTGTGAGGCTCGCGCTTTGCGCGCGTAAGACTCTTACGCCACGCTTTACCGAATTCTTTACCGATTTTGAGAAAAAAACCGACTGTTTTGCAGTCTACTGGTTGACGTGCGTCGCTCAAAAACATCTTTGTCTAAAGAGACCATGTCAGGAGGATATTGCTGTTTTAGGTCAATTCTGTGATGAAGTCATTACAGCTGCCCACCTACCCCTTCCCTAAGCCAACATTTTGCCCTAAGTGAGAAGTAAGTGTTAATGTTGGCTTAGGGGAGGGGTAGGTAGCGTCATTACTTAGTGCCCTTATCCACACAAAATGCTTCTGCGGAGATATGAACAAGACAACATAAGGCTGGAGTACTAACCATAACACTTTTTGTTGAGTTTCGCTGGCATTGCATTAAAACTTGAAAAAGTTGGCCCAACTTTTCAAGTTTCAATCCTCGCCATCCGTTACGACAGACAACAGGAAACAGTTTCAATGCCTAAATATAGCCTTAAATAACAAAACTAGACCGGTATTTTTGAAATTCAGTTGATGTGAGAAACGTTTTTGGTTTTCAATTAAAAAGGTAGCAAAAAGCGTGAGACAGCCTCTTTAACTGGGCTCCCTAATGGTTATTTTTCTTCATTGTAGGGTATGGGCCAGATGCTTGATAGTGTAGAGTTGTGCCTGGATAAAACTGATCTCAGCTTGATTGATTGCCAGGACAGCACTCCTGATTGTGACTTCAGCAAACCAGTGCAATATCCCCCTATTATTTACGCAAGTAACCCGGTATAAGACCTACTATCAGCGAATCACATCTCGAAACTGTTAGTGTACTGCAAAACTGTAAAACAAGCTTTAATCTTGGTGCTGAGCTGAACTTGGCTTAGTTTTAGCTTTAAACTTGACTTTAGGGGATACATTTGGTTAGTCGGCTTTGATTAAGGTTTGGGGGGAAGGGGGGGAGGGGGCGGAGTAATTGTTTAATAAGCAGGTCATTTTTGTCGTTTTGGTGTGAAACACCCGCGTCTATGACTGAAAACTGAAGTACATGAAATAAAAGGCTACTTGAGGCCTGGTGAAAATGAGCAACATTCCCCTTTTTATCTAAATAGCATGGAAGTAATTAAAAACGTATTGGAGGCCAGGCCTCAATGGGAGCAAACGATAACCACAATCAAGGACTCCTGCCACAATTAAGTGATTTTAACGTTCAATTTTTGCTTATCTCCTATCGTGAAATGCAGTCTCCAAACGTTATTGTTACAACTATAAAAATAAAGTTAAAAACTATTTCATCTTGTTCATACGAGGCTTTAAGTCCTGTGGTCTCTGTTATTTACTTTTCCTTAGTGATATTCTTTACCATTCTTGCCAGCTGTTTCCTGGGAACATTTAGTTAAAAGCAAGAGATCAACAAGGGTGAAAAAAACTTAAGAAACGATTATTCCGCGCGCGTTTCGAGGATTTGCTTTATAGGTAAACCAACATTTAAAAAACGTGAGATGTAATTCTTCCGCGCGCGTTTCGACGATTCCCTTCAGAGGTAAACCAACAGTTATCATTTATTTCCTAAGTTCTTGAATACTTGTGACGCGGTTCTTTCGCACGCGTTTCGAGGATTTGCTGCACAGGTAAACCAACAATTAACATTAACCTAGGCTAATCCTTTTCATACAGTTTCCGCCACTTTTCGTCAGGTCGCAATTCCTAAAGAAACACTTGCATTAGTAACAGCTCCGTTTCGGTTGCTCTTCGTCTTTGGCTTTTGGCACCAAAGAATCCTAATGAATGCGTGCTTAAAATCTTGGTGAAACGCGGCGTACAAAACAGGATTCACCGCCCCGTTAAGAAAAACAAACACTGTTGAAATGTACTCAAGCGCGCGCGGGACATCCTCACGACTCACGAAGATCGCCCAAACATTCGCGATTCCACGTGGGATCCAACAGAATACAAAAGCCATGACGACGGCTAAAAGCGTTCTAGTTACCCTTGCTTCCATGGCTTTCCGCCGTCTACCTCGTCTCAAAGCAGCAGCACATGTCTGAGCGACTTGAGCATTGCGGTTATCATCAGTGAACCCTGACTCGGTGATGTCATCCCTTGAAACAGCAAGATTATGAAACGAAATTGCTCCGGATGGGCTTGCTGTGACAGTGCTAAAGTTTGACTCCGTACTTTCTTTGCCTGACCCATTTTTCGTCAATTCTATACTCGTAGCTGTCTCAAAAACTTTCTTTCCCTGCGATCTTACGAGTCGGTAAACGTTTAGGTAAAGAATCCCTCCTATTATACAAGGTAGGAAGTAGCACATTACTTGAACTGTAATCGCATAAGCAATTTCCTCAGACCACAAAATGTTGCAAAACAGAGTGCCGTGGATAAATCCAAGCTTTCCCCATCCAAAGAAAGGCATTAAGGTCCAAATGAGAGAATATAGCCAACTTAACACTACAGAGAAAATAGTTGCCTGTTTGGTGCACTTTGTTTCGTAAGAGTGTGGTAATGCAACTGCTATATATCTGTTAATACTGATATGTACCAAAGCCATGATTTGACCCGCGGTCAAGAAAGCGTTTATGAAACCCGTAAGCTTGCAGATCACCCAAGGTAATATCCACTGTTGAGTTACAGCTGTGGCCATCACAAACGGCACCACTGTGATTGTGATTGAAAGGTCTACGATTGCCAAGTTTACCACCAGAATGGCAGCTGTTGTTCGCAAACGTTTCGTGTGGTACACGGCAAGCAGAACCAAAATGTTACCGAAAGTCGCGAATGCCATAACGCAGCCCAAAGAGATGACAGAAAGTAGTGACCCATCTGTAAGCGATGCTACTGCGTCGGTGTAGGAAAGATTTGCTTGAAACCTTGACGAAGATTTGTTTGCCATTGCGGAAAACTAAAAGCCACAAACGTCAATAATGCGTGGGGCAAAGCCACCCAGACCTTGTAGATCGTAGAAAACCGGCGGACTGCTGGCTGAATTCTGCCCGTGAAATCAAAACTGAAAATCCAGTTGCATGAAAAATCGCAGAAGATGAATCTAAAAGATGATTTAATGGGTCGGGAATCGATCGAATACATCGACACCCACAAACATCCGGAGCTAACAATGTAATAATTAGTCTTTTTCTAAATAAAGCCGAAGTCGTTGGCTTGTGACGAATTTATCCTATACTCTCAATTGATCCTTTGCATACTGAATACGAGTCGAGTGGGGCAATATATTCGGGTTATATCATTAAAAGAGGCCTAATTTGAGAGCACTTCCGTAACGTAACTCTTGGTTTAAATTTCGGTGTCTTCAAATGAGTGGAGCGGTCATGATCAACTTTTTTTTAGTTTGTTTCTCATTTCCTGTAAGAATAGCTCGTTTCCTTTCACATGTTAATTCCAAATCAAAAGCGTCACAGTTTCATTGGTAACATTATCTAAAAACGAGTCAAACAATACAAATTACAAAGCATTTCTCATTATTCATGTGTTATTTACAAAATGAATGTACTGACTTTTATCAAATACAGAACTTATGCTTCAATTAATCTACTTTAGCAAAATGATTACGTTATGTGCGTGTATGAGCTTCGAAAATTGTATTTTACGGAAGGTAAATGGAACAACAGCACTTTGGTTTTCTAAAATCAACGAGGACGAAATATGCCCCCAGTTTGATATTTCCAAGTAAAATTTTAAATTATTTGCGAAGGGAATTGTTTTGCGTACTTTTCAGTTTAGAATAACAAGTAATTTCCTTTTTGATGCCGCAGAAATAAGTAAGTACACCATTCTAACAGCTTTTTTTGACAAGTTACCCGACTTGTCAAACAAAAGCAAATACTGCGGAAAACGTCTGTTTTTATTCGCATGCATTCACGTGAACTCGGTATTATCAGTTATTTGCAGAGCCGGTCGGTAAATGTGAGAGTTATTTTGCGGCTAGCGAAATACACCTGATTTATTTCAATGCCTTGTTTGATTTGGTCTTTTAATAGTTGCTCAGCCTGCGTTTACATCTAATATTGAAAAACTGAATTGATCGTCCGACTGGAGACTGAGGAAACAAATATTTCTGATGAACACCGAGGTCATTTTTGTGGCAAGGAAATGAATTTTTCTTTAGAAACTGTTAATTTAACGAATTCTTGTATTATTCCGTTGTTTAGTCTGACCAGAGTCTTTAAAGAGTTTAAAAGCATCTAGGTGTAAATGTCCTACGGACGAGCTGGTGAAGGCCTAAGCGGTGCAATTTTCTTGGTAACGTGATTCGGAAGGAAAAATAAATTAAATAATATTTTAAAACAAGTAGATCAAAGTAAACATAATACTCAAATTCTAAAAATAAAAAAAAAATTATCTGCGTCTTTGAGGCATCGTATAATTAAGAGGGTGAAGTGGAAAAAAAATGTATCTGATTTTTGTAGCCACGTTTGATATGCCGGGCAGCGGGGCAAACAACGCCTTGTTTTATCAAAAAATCCTGTTTATACAAAGTCGGCCACGTTTGATATGCCGGGTAGCGGAGCAAACCACGTTTTGCTTTATTCAAAAAGCCTGCTTATACAAAGTTATATCAATTACCGTCTACTGAAAAAAACTCTGATCTCGTCACAAAGGATATGCAACCATCAGAAGACATGAGTACAGTACAGTGGAACCCCGTTAATGCGACCAACGTTGGGCCATAAAATCCTGGTCGTACCTCTCTTGGTTCTACAAAATAAACTCACGGTTTACCGTAAAAGTGATGAAACCATGCAGTTTAGTTCCAACAGAGAATAATGGGACATATTTCCCTCTTGCTAGCCTCTAATGGTGATGCAGTTCGTTTATAATTCCCCTACTCAAACAAGAACTCAGAATCATGGCTTCGCTAAATAAGTAAATAAATGAATGAATAACTACAAGATGGCTCTTGCTAACTAGAGAGCAGCATCAAAGGAAATGACCCTCCCCTCCCTACCTCTCTATTAGGTATCTCAGATTGGATAAATTTGTTCCATTTTCCCGCAGTCCCAGAATTGGCTGCCGAGGGAAGTATAGCAAAAGCGCCAAAAAAGTATTATAAATGAACCGTTGAATGTAGATGAGGCCCTGGAAGGACTAGTGAAAAATCACCCCGGATTAAAGCCCGAGTTGGTGACCATTTATTGCAAGCAGGGCGGATGCAAGCGTCCTCCCAACTCCGCACCGCACAGCTCTGGGCCCCTAAGGTCATATATGAGTTGGAGAGAAAGCTACAATCTTGGACAGAATAAAATGGAACAGCCAACCCCCATCCCCCCAAATCAAGGATGAAGCCGCGCGAAGGGCAAAAACGCTCCATTGGGGGGAGGGGGGGGGGGGTCTAGGTTTTCCATATTTTGTCCAAGATTGTAGCCTGCGTAGCAGGCGTCGAAACGGGTAGGGAATTGGGAGGAAGGGCACAAGGGAGGGACATTACTCTTTTCTGACTCTCCCCCACCGCCGCCCTTCCCTCTTTCGCTCTTGTCACTCAGGCTTTAGAAAACGAAAGCACTGGTCGCTGGCTAGTCCCTGTCAGGAGCCCATAATATGGGCGGCCTGTCCCCGTGACGATCCCGTGGTTGCCTTCGGGCGATTTCTCAAAATTTTCCAATTTCCCCACCCCTTAACTTCGAATTTGCATTTGAATTTCCCCTTACTCAAGGGCTGAGAAACCAATTGTTTTCCCCGCGCGGGACATTTTCATGGTTGGCCCGTGTACCTACCGCTGGGGAAATGGACTGTATCGCGCAGTTCGCGCAGCGAAACACCGACCTCGTCCACTCACCGGCACGTGAAACATGGCAGATGAAAAAAATTCGGCAACGTCCAAGAAACTGATAAATAATCCTCTGAATACAGTAGATGAAGCTTTAGAAGGGATTGTGTTGGCAAACCCCGGCCTTAAACTTCTTAAGAATCACCGCGTTATCGTTCGAGAAGATGTTGATGAGCTTCGAAAGTCTGGTAAAGTGGCGCTCATTTCTGGAGGTGGCAGCGGCCATGAGCCTTCGCACGCTGGGTTTATTGGAAAAGGAATGCTTACAGCTGCAGTTGCTGGCGCCGTATTCACTTCTCCTCCAACGAAATCGATACTTGCTGCCATTAGAGCCGTAGGCAAAGGGAACAAAGGTGGAACGGTTTTGATTGTGAAGAATTACACTGGAGACCGATTAAATTTCGGTTTTGCTGCAGAGAGGGCGAAAGCAGAGGGAATGAAGGTTGAAATGGTAGTGGTCGGAGAAGACTGTGCGCTTACCAGCAAGGATAAAACGGCAGGAAGAAGGGGTCTTTGTGGAACCGTGCTAATTCACAAGGTATTGTGTAATCCCAACTGAGGCCGGGGGAGCGAGTGGGGCGGGGTCACATGATTAGACTTGGGAAAATCATAGCTCAGTCTACAGTTTTATTTGCCTGAAAGTATCATTTGACTACATCTGACAAAATGTTTCAGGATAATTTATTTTCTTGCTGAAATAATTACCAAATTACCAAATTTGACTACTGGAGGGGACAGAGGGACAGGAGCTGAGGTGATTGGGCAAAGCGGAAAATACCATACTATTCTTCAAATTTCTGTTTGGGTGGTGCTTCATGTGAACCCAACTTCTGAAATATCTCTTGGTCTCTGCATGATTTGCACGTGCAATGCATCAGCTCCTCATAATTTTGCATAAACTGCACACATACAATTCGTGCAAAACAAAGAAACAAAAAAACTGCAGAAATAAAGTTTTCATGAAGAACCACCCAAATGGCAGTCTAAAGAATATTATGTTATTTTCTGCTCTGGCCAATTGGGCGAAAGGATACAGGAGATAGGAGAGGAGAAGTTCGTTCATTAAAAAACAAACAAGAAACAAAAACAAAAAACAAGAAGAATGGTAGTTAGTGAGAGACAAAGGTATATAACACCTGAAGGGCATGGTACGGGAGGTGAGAGAATCTAATCCTCCCACCCTCACCCCCCCTCCCCCGCCCTCCCCCCTTGACTGAATAGGACGGCAAACTCATAGAGTATTGCCCGTTAACATCCCAATTAATAACTTTATGCAACTAACATGAGAAAATGATAAACAAGCCCATTACATATTTCTATATATAGTAGCTGCATATAGCAGGGATTTAAAAAAATGTGAATTCCAGCTTGTCGGCTGGACAAACCATTCCCATATTTTGCTTGCCTGAGTTAATTGAATGCATGCCTTCTTTAATGGTTTAGTTATACATGTAAGATTGTTTGCTTGATTCTTAACCATAAAGCAGGTGTGTGTGAAAAGGTACTAGCCTGGCAGGAAAATATGGTAGTGCTACAGCTACTGGACAGCACTCTTTTCAACCTCTATAGTAGTAGTTATGCCTGGAAATGGCCTTTGCCAAGTATGATAAATTATACATCCAGCCATTATGGTTTGGGTATTTTGTTAAGTTGTGAATTGCCATGGATGAGAGTTCAGAATAGTGTTAAGTCAAAGTCCTGCTGAATGGTAACCTACACTCTTGCAGATTGCAGGCGCTTTGGCAGAGGAGGGGAAATCCCTAGAGGAAATAACTCAGGTAGCAAAAGCAGCTGCTAATGCTATGGGTATGTAAAATGCAAATCTATACCATTTAAGTTTAATTATTTCTTTAGTAAATATATAGCAGAGATATGACTTGATTTACTCTAAGTGTTACTGTATTACTGGAAGCAATAAAGTTGACATTAATATTGACTCAAGATTATTATTACCTTTTTTGCCTTTCGCCATTACTAGGAACTATTGGCGTCAGCTTGGCTCCTTGCAGCTTACCAGGATCTGGACCATCCTTTCATTTAGGCAGTGATGAAATGGAACTAGGCCTGGGTGAGGACTTTGCAGCTTCACATATAGACATTATTTTGTTATAATATTATTATTTTACCTGAACAAAAAAAACCCTCAAAATGAGAATTTCCTGCTGACCATGCAACAACCAACTGAGGAGAATGGGCTGCCTCAATTTCTTCTGACATCCTCAGTGGTTAGACATTCTAGTCTTCTTGGATGAAGGTGTAACACAGATGCTGGTCTTACTGCTCTTTCACTGATTCTATTGTAATGTAAAAGAACTCACGTCTGCACCACGGTTGATAAAGACTAGGGATAATAAACCCCAGTGGTGTTGTGAAGTATGCATCTATGTGTGTGTATTGCTGCTGTACACGTCAGCTTTCAAGCTGCCTTATAGTATCAAATAAAGTGATGATGATGATGATGACTACTTTTTTTGTAGGAATACATGGAGAACCTGGTGTGAAGAGAGTCAAGGTGAAGAATGCAAAAATAATGAGCTTCTGTTATTCTGTCACATTTGCATGTAATTTTACCATGACTGAACCTCTGTGAAACGACCACATGTACCCTCAGGAGTAGTGAAACGCCTGGCCACTTTATAACAGAGGTTCTGTTGGTAGTGATTTACTGTCAATTTTGTCACAGTCCCAGGTGTAACCAGTAACCATTTGGTTACTGGCCACGAAACAGAGAGTGGTCCCTAAATAGAGGTTTGACTTTATTGGTTTAAAAGGCACATTGTGTTCATCAATTGTTGATTTATCGTCTTATATTTTAGGTTGAGAAAGCTGATGTTGTTGTGAAAACAATGATTGATCACATGACAGACATTCAAAGTGGTGCAACATATAAACTGAGCCTTCAACAAGGTGAGGAGTTCACTGTCTTGTTTTATTTTTATTTTACTCTGAGAGATATTTTCAATCTTATTATCAATGTTTCTCTTTGGTCAATTTGAAATCAATTTTGCAGATAATTTTTTATCTCTGGGTAATTTTTGTTTTTCTTTTGTTTTTGGGTATGGCAGTGTATGCTAATGAAGTTGAAACAAAGGAAAATTAATAAAAATTACCTGAGATGAAAAATCAACTACAACATCAACATTAATTTTTATATTGTTGTGAAAATTTTAGAAAACTACAGATCTTTCCTCAACATAATCTTCACTCCAAGATCACAAGACTGCTCAGAGGGCTTTGATGCAATTTTTCACTCTTTATGGTTGATGGCTAGGCAGGCTTCCTCTTAACTCCTACCTAAGATCCTCTCTTTGTCATTCTACACCAGCTGAGACCCTGCAAAATCCTGAGGATTAATTCTGACTTGCAATATGGCCTAAACAGCTGCAAGTAGAACATATAGAGAAATTGTGACAGAAGACATTCTTTTTCCAAAAGCAACAAATTGAAAAAAAAATCTTTTTAAAGAAAAGTTGTAAAAATCCAAGGGATTGACATCGGCACCCTCTCTGGAAAGGCCTCCTGTTTTGTTTGGGCTTGCCTGTGTTTCTCCTACCAGTTGGAAGGGGAAATGCCTTCTTTTGTCCTTTATTACTCGGTTACATTCGCAAAACGTTTCTTGTCCACTTGCATCTTCTCCTCTTTACTTCCAAACAGACTTGCTGACACTCTTGTATATACTTTTATTTGTAATCAATATACTGGTATTTATTTATTTTTGTCTTACAACAGAATTCATAAAGGTGCACATGTAATAGGCAACTCTGTCTCCTATTTTGTTTCTCCTAAAAAAATTTTTCAGGATCTGTAGTAACGCAAACCAGGGAAGCCAACCTGTAAAAGGAGACATCCAAGTCCTCTTGGTCAGCAATCACCTTTGAACCAAAATAAAGGCACTCAACCCTCTCCTAGATTACATACTAATGATTGGGAGTTCAAGTGGCCAATGTAGATTTGAAACTACCATCAACTATTAGAATTTATAACACATTTAATTGCCTCTTTAGAAATGAGAAGGAAATTATATATTGGAGGTGAAATGCGTCCGGCAATTGTATGTTTCTCGGATCATTACTGGAGACGTGCCGGTCAGCTATTGGCCAATTTTTTCCCCTGTTCCTAGTTCCGGTAACATTCCCAGAAGTCTTTGCTAAAGTTAACTTGGCCCAGCTCCCTTCTCGTTTTTAAACTGGCAAATGTCTGTAAAACTTAACATGTGTGTTGGGCTCACTCAAATTGACAGGTGACAGTGTAGCACTGGTTGTCAATAATCTTGGCGGAACATCGGTTCTTGAACTCAACATTGTAACAAGGGCAGCAATTAATTACCTCAGTAAGTCTCTTTCCTTTGACAATCTTGGATTACACAGTAGTGAGGAAATATGGTATGATTTAAATTCCTAATGTTTTTTTTGTTTTTATTTATATGTTCAGCTAAAGAAAAGGGTGTCAAAGTTGACAGAGTTTATGTGGGAAGTTTTATGTCATCACTAGAAATGGCTGGAGTGTCAATCACTTTACTTCAACTTGATGAGACAAGAACACACTGCTTAGGTGAGGCTTCAATGTATGGTATGGTGAAATCCTGTGGCAGGTGTCACAAACAGAAGGCTACTTATGAACTGACAAATAGCCATTTCAAGTTTGGGGGGGGGATGCTGGGGGGTGGGGGTTTGGGTAGAGGTGTGCAGTTCTGATCCTGTTTAACCCTTTAGGTCCCAAGAGTGACCAACATCAATGTTCTCCTAACATTATCAGCAGACCATCAAGAGTAAAAGTTATGAGAATTACTAAATTCATTACCAAAGGGAGAACGCTTTGATCTTAAACCAAATTCTCTCAACTATTTGTAAAAGAAATGTATGGAGATCAGTCTGGAGACTTTGTATGTGGATCTTGGGGCTTAAAGGGTTAAAACAAAAATCGTGCATTTTACCACCCTGTTTAATACAAATGACCTTATTTTATCACCATGATTCATTTCGTTTCGTATTAATAGAGAATTAAGTAATTTTTTAAACTGACATCATGGAATCAGATTAAAAAATTGTTTAAAAAATTCTTGGTGGCACAAATGTAGACCTTTCAAAGCCTACCGTCCCACTCTATATAAACCTTCCGCTTCTAAAAGACACCCTGTTTAGGACACTTAATAGTGAAAATGTATACTCGGTTTGAGACTCTTACCTGCATCACAGATGAAAACTGAACCTCTAGTTAAGTCTGTCTGAGAGACAGCGCCAAAATCCTTGTTCTAGGCCCCCTCCTCTGTATCAGAATTTGAGTACGCCGTGCCATAAGTGGCCTGTTTAAAAAGCCATTGTGGATTTACCAATCAGGATGAAAGGAATATCGAAATGCACTTCCGGTAATTCGTTGATTCCGTTGGGGGCCTAGAACAAGGATATCAGCAGTGTTTCGCAGACGTTACTCACCGAGGTTAGTTAAGTCTGCGACGCAGGCTATAAGACACAAGCCCCGGAAAGCCATTCGCAGGGGCAGCATAATCCAGGTAAGGTAATACCCCCTGAGCAACCTTAAGAGGTGTCTGACGTCTCTGAAAAAGACAACAAACGGCAGTCTCTTTTGAGAACAGCTATGGGTTATCTGTACAGTCTCTTTATTTTGTATTAAGTTACGTCTGAATATTATTTTAACAGTACAGTCACACCTCCACTTACGGCCACCTCTCCACAACGGCCACTTTTTTTGCTGGACAGTACATACATTGACTCTTGTTTATAGCTCACCACAACGGCCACTTTCGTCTATCCCCAAGGTGGCCATTGTAGAGAGGTTCAGCCGTAAACATATATGAAAAGAGGTCCATTATTCCCTTAACAGATCAAAGTACAAATGCACCAGCATGGCCACGTGTATCTATTTCACCAACGTTAGGCTACATGCGAACCGACAAACAACCACTGGAGGTACCTGAGGACACGGAGAAGGAAAAGCAAACAATCTCTTCCGAGAAGCTGACAGCCTTGGGTAACTTGTACAGTCTTACGCTGTAATAGTCGGTCATTTTCTTTGTAACTTACAAAGAAAATGATTTATTATATAAACACCAATGAAATACCAAGTGAGCTTTCGCGCGAAAACATGATATCTTCACATGTGAAAATAACATGTTAGCTTCACACATGAAAAGATCACCTTTACTATGACTACTTAATAAATCGCGCCTTTCACAGCAAAAAATTATTAAAGTGAAAAGGTTTGGTATTTCATTGATGTTTATCTAATAAATAGAACTGCGCTAAGGAGTGAAATATTTTTTCAACACGAGAAAAGGAAATTCGTTTCTCCACGCGGTTTGGTATTTCATCGATGTGTATCAGATCTAATAAATAGAACTGCGCGAACGAGTGAAACATTTTGTAAAACGAGAGGAGAATTTTCGTATCTCCACGCGGCCGTGTAATATCCTCCATATAACACATTTGTGATAACTTGATTCTTTTTGTGTTTATTGCAGGTGAAAAGGTTTATTCAGTCATCTGCCATGTTAGTGATGCACTCTTGGATAGCAAAGCTAAGCTAAATGAGCTGGATAATCAAACTGGTGATGGAGACTGTGGCAGCACGTTTTCATGTGGAGCAACAGGTGTGCAAATATGCTGCAACGAGAGAAATATTATTTTTTTTAATCTGTTTAATTCACTTACATGCACAGTCGGTTGTTCTCGCTACAGGAGTTGAACCTTTGACCTTCTGGGTACTAGAACATATGCTCTACCACTCAGCTACAGGACACTAGTTGGAACCACGGACTCTTTCCATTTGTCTGAACTGACCGGCCAGACCATTCCCGTTGTAATGAGAATTTCACTATTACATGTAATCAAAACTACCCAGCCAGATCAGTCAAATCCTAAATAGTATGCACGGAGGAGATGGTTTTTCAGCCAAAATCCTTCGGAAAAAGCGGATTTCATTTGCTTATTGACTGGTCCGGCAATGGTTCGGCCGACCAGTTCTGACAAATGGAAAGCGTCCTAAGGCCATAAAACTAGATTCATGTTAGCCTGAGAAAACAGCCGACATTTTGCGACGCCGCCATTGGTTTCCACGCAAAATGACGTTTGAGGAATGAGCTCAGAAATTCCATACTGAGGATGAAGTACTGCCCAGATTTGCTTCAGATTGGTTGAAGTAAATCTTTCTCGCGATACGACCAATCAAAAGCACTACTTATATCTGGGTAGTGACGCGTCATCAGTATGGAATTTCTGCGCTAGTTCCTCAGACTGTATTTTGGGGAGAAACCAGTGGTGGCGTCGCTAAATATCGGCTTTCTCAGGGTAGATTCTTGTGACAAACATCCTGCATAATGCAAGGGGAGGTTTATTGTCACTAGGTGGTGTATTCGCATTGATATCAATGTGATAGTGACTCTTACGATTTCATGTTGCCAATAGTTATATGTAATTAATAGGCGAGAATTGAACAGCTAGAATTGAAGGTAAACGACATTTTCGGGCACCATAAAGACGGTCCCCAGAGTGGATTTTTTTTTAAACGCCGGCTTAACGTTTTTTTATGGACGGACTTCTTGCCTGTTCCGAGCGAGTTGTTAGGGACCTTAAGATCCGAGAACGGCGACGGCAGCGAAAACATCGCTTAAAAAGTGAATTCGCGTTCATTCAATCTTCATCGCGACAGTTCTAACTCACTTACTTTTTCAAATGTAGGCGAACTCTCCTGGAGTTGAATTCCTGAAAAACCATATCCGAGTTCAGAATGAGAAAGAAAATTTCAAGTAGCTTGTTTACGTCCTCCATAAAACGTGAAATTAGGCATTTTCTCGTCGTAGTCGTGCAGTGACGGCAAAGAAATGTACAAAAAAGCGTGATGCACGTGCAAAGTTGTTGTTTTGCTAATCTCAACCTATTGTTTTTTTGAAGTTCCCGTTGCCGTCGCCGTCGTCGGATCTTAAGGTCCCTGTTTTCGTCTCGGGAACGTCACCGAAATGCATTGACCGAGAAGGCCTGAAAAGACGTGGTTCAGGGACCAGACAATAAGGAATTTAAGATTTCGCTATGGAGAGGTGTTACTACGGCGACATGAGGTGAAAATCACTTCCGGTGGCGTCACTACCCGACTTGCGATGCGGGTTTTTCGCTAGTCTGCTACACAGCCGTTTTTAGTGTGGGAACGTTGCGTGACGACACTAAAAACGGCTGTGTAGCAGACTACTTTTTCGCCGGCCGTAGCCTTGTTTTTTGGCAGGTGAAACAAGAGCCGGACAAAGCGTCTGCTTACGCATGCTAGAGCGGGGTCGGTGCATAACGCTGCATACACAGCTATTTCAGGAAAGGTTGTGGGAAAAAGTGCACGCGAGTATCCCGAAAGATATTGTGGGTTGTTATGAGTTCACTGCTTTTCAAAGAAGTTTGAAAGAATGACACGAGAGGCTATGGACGTATGTTTGCGAGTGCTTAAGGAAAGCAGCAAAAGTAGATTCGACAGCCACATTGTCAGAAACAGTGTATTGATCATATCCCATATTACGTTTTGGGATTGTCGCGTGCAGATTTTTTCCGACAATGTTTCTCGATAGTTTTGTATTCCTTTTCCGCTAAAGTGATAATCTGTCCTACTAATCAGTATTAGTGACGGAAAGCATATCCCCATTGTTGTACACTGTGTTACATTGGACTCAATCGGTTGAGTATTAGGCCACGTGCACACGAATCCTGATACCTGAAACTGCACACTTGATATTTGTGTCAACACCAAGTCGGTGTGGTGTGATCCGCTTTAAATACACCCATCTATACGAATACGCTACTGCGATTTACATTTGCTAATTACTAGCTAATAGGCATGCGCAAACCGATCCCGTGATGTGATTTGGCGGTATTTTTAAATGTTGGTTGTAGCCATATCGTGCGCAATGGCCAGACCTGCCTGTACGTTGTCGCACCATGCACTTGAACCCAAAAATCGTCTTTGAAGAAATTAACTTCAACTCATGCAATAAGACTGGTGACGAGAGCCAGCAAAGTTGCAAACAGAACATTGTTGTCCACCATTTTGAACTTGAAAGTTTTCATTTAAGACTGGACCTGAGTATATGATGTAGTTGACTTAAAAAATGTCCGGTTTCAGTCGTCCACGCGAATTCAACAAACCCGTCGGATTAAAAAAATCCACTCTGGAGACCTGTTTCAAAAATATGCGATTTCGATGTGCGGATTCATAGGTTTCATGTGGACAAGAGCGTGCAGTTTCAAAAGTATCCGGACTGGTGTGGACAGAGCCTTACTTAGAACCTGACTTATTGTAATGCCTTAATTGCAGCTTTCAAGCAAGCCTTGGGATCTCGCGACACGCCAGGTTTACCGTGTAACAATCCTGAAGAGTTATTGTTATCGCTGGGCGATTTATGCGAAGAGTACATGGGTGGAAGCTCGGGGGTGGTGAGTCAGTATTAGAGTGCTCTAGATTTGAGGACGAGAACTACTACGAGTACGAGATTTAACTTAATGTTTTTGCGCCTGTTCTCAAAAAAAGCCACCCCGGAAAGCTTCATTGTACTTTGTTCACCAAAAAAGTTCGCACGGTTATTTATACTGAAGGAGGTTAAGCCCTCTTCCGATAGCGAAATGATAAAACTTCTTACATTTGATAACTTGTTCCCAGCACTACGACATTCTCGCTAAAACTCGATTTAGAATGACGACGCCATCACGTTTTCCCGCCAAAATGACGCTGGTTTACGTGTGAGCAATACCAGTATTGAGAAAATCTCGTACTTATAGTCGTCCTCGTCTCAAAATCTAAAGCTCTCTATTGTTGAGTTATTCCTACCAACACGGGGTACTATCACTCGTTGCAATAGAGAATGGTGGAACAGAGAGCGAAACGCCCATTCTAATCCTTGGGATATGTGAATTCACCAAAGTTATTTTTAGACCAGTTAAACGCTTCGCTTAAATTAATCGGAAGTTGGTTTTCGGACAGGTCCGCGAACTTTTATTCAGCGTTGTCAAGAGAGAATTCAACAGACGCGATTGCATTGTTTTGCATCGAGGACTTGATTTCTGGACTTGATTTAAATGTGCGGACGTCTCAGGAATTAGACTTCCGTTTAATTACAACTTCTAAAAATAACTTAAGTGAAATTCACATATCCCGGCCAACGCCTTAATATTTCCTCTCCGTCCCATTATACTCTCTTGCTGGCTGACAATATTAGAGCGTCGTCGCGAGATGGACTCGTCTCCTTGTTTCCCCTGAATGGATTTGAATCACATTATAAATTCCAGTCGTGTCCGATAGCTCGAGGCTAGTGGATTTTGCAAGTTTTTTGGGAAATTCAAATTATAGAAGAACTGTAATCAATGCTGCTCATCAAAAATTTTTTTGGGTTTCGTTAAAGACTCTTGGGCTAGTGCATACTAGCAACAACTTGCCCGAATGGCAAGCCGTAAAACGTACTTTCTTTGCACCCTGAATTCACACAAGAAAATCTAATTATCTCTGCTCTTTGCTCTGATTATTGGACACGTGTCTTTGTGAACAACAACAAGTACGGCGACTTCCTAGAGCCTCTCAGGTTATGTCATGTTGAAAATATCCTATTGGTCGAGTGTCTTGAGGTCACCGCAGTGAATTTGGCGCCAAACAGGAGTGAAAAGTCCTTTTAAATGGTCCAAAGATCCAGGGAAAAAATAACTGGGTAATTCCAATTGAAATCATAGGTTGAACAGCGTAATAAACTCACTTGAGTGGTTGGATCAACACGAGCCTTATCTTTTAACATATCTTTTAACATTCCAAGTGCATTTATCACACTGGCAACCAATTTGGAACCTCAGTCTTCAGTTAAGTTCTGCGAGTTCACCATGATAGTAAACTGTTGAGTACTAATACATCCGTTATTTGGGAACAGTTATATATAAGCATAGTGCGTCCCTTTGACCGCCCTTAGTTATTCTGCATTTAATTTGTTTATGTTTCCGCAGTTGTACAGCCTCGCTCTCATATCAGGTGCAGTACCCCTCAGGAACAAATCAACTCCACAGGCCTGGGCTCAAGCTTTGAATGTTGGTGTTCAGGCGATGATGAGGTATGGAAACTGGCGAAAGGGCAGGGGAACTTCCCTCATCCTTTCTCTGTTGTGGCATCTATCGGTTATATTTCCTTCATACCGGTAATTTTGTTAACCTTGCGCTGTTATTCTATGAGGTGTGTGTATATAGGCCCAGCCCCGCGCTTGACTGCAGAGCTAGAGATCGCGGATTCAGTTACTGGGACCGGACCGATTTTCCTGCTAGCTGAGTTCTCTCACGACAAAAGAAAAATGATGGGAACGAAAGAGACCTCCTTCGGTCTCGACATGGCCTTTCATGTAGCCGCCGACCACATTTGTAGCCGAAACTTACTGGTTTTCAAAACCTGTTTCGTTTTCTGTGGAATGTGCGTGCCCTGTTGAGACTGCACGCTGGAAATTTCTGAGCCCAACAGTTATTATCGCGTAAACCGGTTCTGTAGGTTGTGTTGTACGTGACTAAAAGGTTATTGGTTGTTAAGGAAACGCCAGTGCATACGTCATTGCCTAGTTTCCTAGGCCTCATTATTATGCGCGGCCGATGCGTTTCGGGTCGCGTGGTCCGAGAAAGTTTTTGAGTCTCCCGGCCGTTCGTTCCGGATACGTCACTGAAATGCATTGACCGAGAAGGCCTGGAAAGACGCCGTACGGGGACTAGGCAACATGCGTGATAGGAAACGCATCCGCCAACGGAGGCCGGCAGCGGTCTCTCTCTCTCTTTCCCCTCCTTCTTCTCTTGCCGTGAGAGACCTGTCCTAGCAGGGAACAGACCCATACTCAGGGTCTTAAAATGAATGAGAGATGAAGGTACTGCTTTTGCCCTGCAAACGGGTAGATCTTCGCATCGTTTAGATGTGCACATAAATTTGCGGTCCCGTCTCTAGTATGAGACGAAAAATAGCGTCTTCATTAAGAACTTTGGTGCTAAATACATTGACACGACTCGAACATAGTGTGTTTTGTCTTTGCACCGGAAGCACTGGAGGGCGTTGCTACAGTCGTCACACTTGTGATTGAAACTGGGGACCAAAATTCACATTGTGCATTGAGTTTAGTGGATATTTTTTATGAGTTGTCCTACTGTTATTGTTTTTTGTTGTTGTTGTTATTATTATTATTCATTTATTAATATTAATATTATTATATAATATAATTAAATTTATAGCTGAATCTTTCTAGGTATGGCGGAGCTGTGCCAGGAGATCGTACAATGGTATGTCAGTGATCTACCTATTTTTTTTCAGGAGACAGCTTAAGTTTGGTTATATAAAACTTGACATCCAAGCGTATTTTTGAAATATTATTAAATATTATTGTTATAAACCAAATTAATGTTGGTGCCGATTGAATGCACCTTTAGCGCTGCTCGTTAACTCGGGTGGTTATTTGAGCTAAGTTCTTTAAGAAAACGAGATTGTCAAACCCAGAAAAAAAAAAGCGCTCTTTCGATCAGAATTAAAAAAAATAAACTTCTTCTTTTCTTTTCAGCTTGATGCTTTGTACCCCGCAGGATCAACTCTAACCGCCGAACTTGCTTCAGGCGTGGATCCTGTAGAAGCGATGAGAAAAGCGGTTGAGGTATGTGTACTGTCTCTAGAAAACGCCGTCGTGCCCTGCGCGAGATGTTTAATTTAGTCGGAATTCGCCGTTGTTCGTGGCTCGAAGTTCGATCTCAGAGCGGGGTGTAACCTCGGTTTGGCCACATGTTTTCCTATATAACTATCTATCTGGCCGAATTGTTGAAAACGTACCTACCGAGAATTACAGCCATTTGACTGAAAAGTGGCCAAACAGGCACCATTCTTGTATCCGATAAGCCTGAAAATCACACAAGGAAAGGATAATGAGAAGTACAGGGAGAGAGAGAGAAAGAGAGGATGAAATAGGAGGCGTAAAGAAAAAGGCAGTGTTTGCAATCTTAGTTTTTACATTGGCTACTTTGGAGATAGTTTTGAAAGAAAAAAAACTGCTAGACGTCAAGAACCCATAACCCTAGACGTGAGACGTCTATTTTGGTAGTAACTTATAACTGGGTTGGTCCGCAGTTACCTAGCATCAAAATCACCCCCAAACAACCTTGGGCCGGTTGTTTTTGCGACCATTTTAGCGATCAAGAAAGGCTTTTGCCATTAGATCTCCACGGCTGAAGTATTTTTAGAGAGAAAATGGAAGTGATTTGGACCATTAGTTTCAAAATAAGAGCGAAAATGGAGGTAAAAAACATATGTATTTTGTTTCACTTCGCAGACAAGTTTGCCTCTGTCGGTTGTGTGTGTCGGAAATGCGTTTCAACTCGGCTTGTTACCGTCAAAACGTTTCTTATGTGCCTGAAATATCTGTCTTTCAACTGAGGCAAACGCACAATGAATTTGGCGCTTTCTCTCGCCGATGGATTAAAGACTGGTTTCAGTTCGTTGTGCCTGTTGCGTTTGCCTGCGAACTTACCCCTTTGTTTTCCATTCGGCGGCCGAAATAATGCTGATTATGTTTTGCTATACTCATTTAAGAATAAAAGAGGCCAATAAAACAAGGAAAAAGAAGAAAAGAAAAAGAAAAGAAAGATGCAAATAGGAGTCTTCGAGACAGTATATTCACGGCTGGTCACCCACCCAGTTCATAGCCCTGCTCGCCGGGGGCTTACCAGGGTACAGCGGTACTCACAAACAGATTCGCGAGCTTTTATTTCTTGGCGGCGTGGTTACTTTTACTCTTAGTTGTTTGATAACTGCGTTAAGGAAAAAAACACATGTAGATGTTATGAAATTCATAAATACGCAAAGAAGCTTGGGGAAAAAGCGCGTGTAAGGTAGGGGCACAAGTTAAAAAAGGATTTTTGAGGGCCGGATCTCAAATTTGTTGATTTGATTGAAGAAGAGGTGTGTAGGGTAAGAAGGGGAGGGTGTAAGTAGGTACGCGGACATCCAAAGACCCTTCTCCCACCTTCACCAGAATAAGGCGCCACAAGTCAGCCAAGCTTTCCTCAAGGTGGCTCGACCCTTTTTTTCAGTGACAACACCTACTCTCTAGTCTCTTAGAAACCGAGTGACGCGATTTCTTTCTTTCAAGGACAACTGAAAACTTTAAAAACAATATGAGGCCAAAGGTTACTTCCTAGGGACAGGGTAAACGTGTGTTTGTTGAGAAAACGCTTCCATTAAAATTGATTGAAAAAGGTACGAAGCAAACTCTATAAGCAGCTTCGAAAACGAATTTCTAGATTTCCTACAAAATGAAGGAACGTAAAAATGGTAATGACTACCGTGTTGCCATGGATACGTCGATCTCGAAAAAGAGCCCGACATCTTTTGAAACTTTAATCTACACCCTATTGCAAGTCGCTTTCCTGCTTTGTTTGAGGCATCTTTGAATTTTGTGTTCCAAGAGAGACGGTCTTGTCACAAAAAACCGGGTCGAGCCACCTTAAAACCTTGCTCACTTTTTAACTGAAGCTTTAGAAACAGTGCTTGACATGACCTGGAAACCCTCCCCCTTCCTTAAATTGTATCCCTGCCCTGAATGCAATGACAAATGACAGCCGGACTGTCATGAAAACCTTACTTCTGTGCTAATTTCTGCTAACGAAAACCAAATTGAGAAAAGTGATCCTAACACTACGAGCGTGGTGGGAGGAAACATTTTTAGTCCCCGGCAAGATTCCCAGAATGCCGATTGGATGTCTTATCGTCTAAGCACTGGGGGCAGTTTTGGCTCAGAGTGTTTTAAAAAACTCACAACTGATCTTGTAATCCACGCTTAATATTCCAGGCCGCTGAACTTGGAGCCCAGTCGACCGCCACCATGCCAGCCCGAGCAGGTCGTTCAAGCTATGTTAGTGAGGAGCATTTGATATGCCCGGATCCTGGGGCTCTTGCAGCAGCGATATGGTTGAGAGCGGCGTATAATGCCTTGAGTAAATAACATGGTTATACAGTAGGTGGTATGTACTGTCTTGAAGTGTTTGTCAAGTATCTTGTGAAAATACGCATGAATAAGTCACAAAAACTAATACAACTCATAAGTATATTTAATCTGTTTTATAATAATACTTTTCATATTAATTTATTTTTATGCAAAGACAAGGAGTTTCACGATATATGTCAACGCTTTCGTTGTGAGGTTTTAATGCCAACACAGGACAAAGATTGAAAGAATTTTTTTGTATTAAACGCGGAGTAGCCGCGGTGAAAATCTAAATATAGGGTATTTTTCTAATCTTAGATACAAATTTTTACAAGTAAATAAGTTTATCAGGGGTCTTATTTTAATTTATACAACAATAAAGAATTGTTGCGTGTTTTTTTGAAAATCTTACTGGATCAGGTAATTTTGCATGTCAAACTCTTTAGCCTGTCTTAAGACAAAAGAAGAATCGAATGCCTGAGTTTCTTCCCAAGTTAAAAGATAATAAAATGCTAAGAAAAGATGGACGCTTTTCTAAGGTTGTCCTCTCCCTTTTCGTGCCCTCCACTCACACCCCGTTCCTCAAGCTCCCATAATTCTTCCAAGCGATTATGTCCTTAGAATGTTTAAGATTGTTTAAGATTGTTTAAGATATTGCACTTTGATATTGACTGGTATTGCGGACTCAACTGATCTTGCTAATTCTCTCTTTTGTGGTGCACTTAAAAATTACAAGTATTTTTTTCTCTTGTGTTTAAAAATAAACTTCAGTCAATTTTATTCTTGGAAGCCGTTCACCAATATTATCAGTTTAACTTTGACCAGTCCTCAACCACTAGTTTCGGAAGTCGTTACAGAGACCGGCCTCTCGCAGAGAGTAATTTTTTTTAAGGAGGGCAATAAATCTGTCGTATTTGTTTCAGTCTTAACACTTCGTTGAAGACGATGAAAACACATGCGTGATATAAAATTAGCAAAGTTTAACAAATGTGGGAAAAGATAGGTGTCGTCCTAACGGCTGAAATTCTTTCCCAGGTCGCACTGACAAGCATTTCTGTCGGGGCCCCCTAGATTAAAAATTTTCCGCTGGGAGGCCCCCTGATACCTCCAGTGGACAGGGGACGATCTTGTCCTTTCATTCCTACCTCGAAAGCTAGCGCCTTTGCATCTCATATATTCAGCCTCTATCAGTTGAGTCGGCAGAAATGACCTCTTTAAATTTTCTCAAATTTTCTGGAGAAATTTTCTGGAGAACTAGGAATTATTATTTAACCCTTTAAGTCCCGATAGTGACTAATGTCAATTGTCTCCTAACGATATCCATACAACGTCAAGAGATTAGGTTATGAGAATTAATAAAATGATCACCTAAGAGAAAATGCCGTGATCTTTTATCAAATTCTCTCAACTAATTCTTTAAGGAAATGTATAGAGATCAGTTTGGAGAATTTGTATGTGGATACTGGGGCCTAAAGGGTTAACAACACTGAGGACGAGGTTGATTCAGTGATTGAACATTCTTTTATAGCATTTTAGGTGAAAGCTGTTTGGCATTATTTTCTTGAGTTTTCTTCGATCAATGTTTCAACGTGGATTGACATCAAAATTTTTTTTTTTTTAACAATTTAAGTTGTGCGTGCTAAATTGTTGATTTCTTTCCGTTGACAAGGCCATCAGAACTCATACAGAGTAGTTAAGTTACGGTTTCGCAAAGACAAGAATTAAGAGGAAATTATGAATATCAGACCAAAACTTACCTTTTGTCGGTCGCCGTAAATTTACTCTGAAACTGATCCTACTTGATGTGAGCTAAAAAAGGAACCGATTGTTTTAGGTTTGAATCGCCTGATATTAAACTCATTAGCTTAGTCATTAATCCAAATTAATTGAGAGTATCTGTTTTGGCAAAGACTATGTCTGCTTTGTAAAGTTTTATTAAACCGCGGTAAACTTTTTTCACAGACAAATAGTTTCGTTAAAATTTGGCAATATCTCGCTTCGAATCTGGGCGCCTTTAAGTCTGAACGTTTTATGACTTTCTATCGTTTGGTGCGTTAATATGATGCCCTAGCTTTAAAACTGAAAACTTTGCGTTTGCAGGAAAAAACTAAAAGAGAGGTGCTTTCCTTACGTGATGTTTGCAAGAATTAAAGCTGATATTGCGCGGATATCCTAGTGTTCTCAATATTTATTTCAGCTATATACGATCGCAGTTTGAAACATCCTTGTTTGTTGTCGAAGTCACGAAACTTTGTTTTGGATCAACTCTCGCTATCCCGCAGGTGCATTGAAATCAATATTTCTTGGCACAAGAAAAGTCTCACGAGCACGACATTTTAGTCATAAAATGTCTGTAAATCATTGGTACTTTATTCCTCTTTTAGGTTTTCTCTAATAGGATCTAATTGAGTTTGCGGTGATTCTCCCAACCTGCAGTTAAGCCGCAACACCTATATTAAGTAATCTATAAAAGGAATGACTTGTGTTTTATTGCCAACCACAACGGACGTGCCCTATAGCACTTTGCTATTTTCGACAGTACTATGATAAGCTGTCACGCAAAACTTGCTTTCGTTTAGATATTGATTTGGTATTTAATTTTTAAAGTTAACATTCCGAGAGTTAATCTGATCAAAGCACACATTCTAAGTTTTATTATTCCTTTAAGTTGTACTGTGTTATATATAGACCAAATCTAAAATGTTGGACGAAAAATCTTGGTTATAGAGGTATTAATTAGTGAAACTTCACGCAGGACTTTTCAACCATGCATTATCCACGTATTAGCACTTTTTAGAACGTTTTTATAAAAAGTCTTTAATGTTAATTTTTTGGCAAACTAAGTAATGTGCACTTTGTGCATGACTTTGTTTTTCGTTTAAAACTTTAGAGAAGTATCGGCCGTAAGAGCCTGCATCAAATTCCTTTCGATCTCCGGATCATAATATTTCTTTTCACATGTTTCCAATGTATATTTGTTTATTTACTATATATACTTTTCCTTTCCGACTGGCATTGAGAATTGTTCGCAAATTTTAGACTTGTTTTTTGTATTTTTTGCGGTATATTATTATCTAAACCAATTGTTTTTTAGGCATCTACGTGGTCTGTGTTTGAACCCCTAATGACTACTATTTAAAATATTTTAAACTTTTTGGAACCAATTGAAGTAAACACACGGGTATTTACGTGATAAAGGCAATCACTTTTCGTGTACGAGTAGGGAAAGGCCTTCCAAGTTGTCAAAACCTTGCTACATTTGCCCGTTTTAAAACCTAGGAGAGGAGTTTAATCTGCGAATAAGTTAGTTCTCGACAAAACTGAAACAGAACTATCTATCTGCCCATATTGCCGAGAGTTCCTAACATTTTTATAGGTATTGATTGACTAAATCTGACCACGTATATTGTAAAGCTTCTGTGACCTGCAGCATGTTTGATGTTAAAACAATAACAAACTGAGCAAAACAAAAAGAATACCAGCTCTCATTTACAAATATACCCATTAATAATCATACGATAGTTGCTTAAATATGCTTCCCGCATTAGCCTTAATCTCATTCAGACAATAGACCTAATTTCATCTAATTTCGGGTTTCGTCCATTTTAAACATCTGTCAGAAAAATTAATTCAACGGTTATTAAGGCTTAGAGTTGGGTGACACTTTATCAACAATTAAGTGACAGTCAATTGTTGAAGTTTGCTCCTTTATACTTCCTTTCTAAAAACAACTGTATCCTGATGAATCTTTAACTGAACGCTTGCACTCGTCTGGATGAACTATTGTCGGTTATCCGGTTTATTAGCAGATTAGAAGAAAGGCGGGAGATCTACGTTTGGGCTAGGTAGATCTATGTAGCGTAGTTAGAAAGATACCCTTTCATAGATGACAACAACAAGAAGCTTTATGTGCGCGTTCATATATTTATGCAATATTGCAAAAGCATGAAAGTTTTCAAAGAAAAAAAAAGATGAAATAATACTGAGTAACAAAATTCTCCTAAGACGAGCACCTCCCTTAAATAAAGGGGTGACCTCTTTGGGATGGGCACCCCACTAAGATGCACACCTCAGTTTGGTGGCCACCACCTTCGGGATCGTACTACGTACTGAAAACTTTGCAAAAAATAAACACCGACGACACTGATAATGCAACATCGCTCTGTTGGCCGGTTCTATCGGTATCGTCATTTTGTCTTGCGAAGTTAATTTTCACGTAGCCAGAAGGGAGTACTATCAGCTTTGCGGATTTAAGTTCTCGTCAGGTATATTTTTGCCAGATTCTTGTCAATCCTACGTCCTGCGGCATATTCGTTTACGGTCCTTTGCAGCCGCCTGCCTCAACTGGATGCCTTCCCAATAAGGCTCGCTCTAGATGGTATCTCATATGTTTTCCTTGACTTGACTGAAATAATTTAAAACTACTAAATCCCAAAGTGAGGGCGTAGAGAATGAGTCGTAAAATTTAATTTGATCGTCGTTGCCAGCGAGGATCCTTATCCTGGTACTTGCCGGACAGTTGATCATATGGCTACACTCTTGGACAAAATGGGTGTAAAATTCAGACCGGCCCTCCTTCGCAACGCAAACCAAGATTATAGAATGGCGTGTTTTAGCTTTCGCGCAGCTTTATCCTTGATTTCGCGGGGGTGGAGGCTTGCTGCTCCATTTTATTCTGTCCAAGATAATTATCTTGGACGGTATAGATGGAAAATTTAGACCCCACCCTGCCCACCAAATCAAAGATTAGGAAGTGGCGCGTTTTAGCTTTCGTGCAACTTTATCCTTGATTTCGGGGGAATGGGGGCTTGCTGTTCCATTTTATTTTGAGCAAGAATTTTAATTTTTAAAAGAATGTTGTCCATGAACTTTAGTGCTGGCCTGCAGGCTTGGCTTGTGACCTCGCTATGACGCGGAAAAATAGTATTTGGATTCCATGGAGGTATATCAGTTTCTCGGTCGCGTGTGGTCTGACCACGGTATCTTTTCCCACGATCAAGTGTGTTTATTCCCAACAGTTATTTTTTGGCTGCTGTACATATCATGTTTAGTGTCAATCGTTCAAGTTGTTGGCCATTCGACATGCTACAAGCTGCTGCGCAAGTATGCTGTAGTCTCTGTTAATTAACGAGCCTAAGCAGTGGTATCAGGCACTTGTAGATAATATCCAGGGGTTTATAACCTGCCATCAGGCTTTTTTTTTCTCGCAGGCTAAGGGGGTTGAAGGATGATATAGATTTCGTGGGAAAAATAGAAAAAACAAGCAGCTTAACAAAGGTTTTTCTTGGATCGGTACCACTCCAGGTATGGAAGCAAGTTAAAATCACGTTGGTCATGGTTTTCCCTAAGATATTAAAACTCGGTGCACCACAGGAAGATGTAGTTAAGATACTCAACAGCGACATGCGGACTTCTTGAAAAAGTGGCAACCACATTTAATATGATTCGGAAGGAAAATGGGAAACCCATAAGGGTCTCCAACTGTTCTTATTTCCTCCCCCAAGGCTGCCTATCTTGCTGTTAATATAGTATTCTTTTTTCTACAATTGCACAACCTGGCAACAGTTCGAAAAAATTTTATCAAGCCACACCAAAACTGGGGAAATTCTGCGCAACCTGTTAAGGTTCTTTGTTTTGGTTTGTTTTAAAACGTTAGTGTGAAAAAACTCAAAATCGCTCAATTTGCTTCACTTGGTCGTTAAGTGTCCTCTTAAGCTCGAATTCCTCGCGTGAACGAAAGTTTTCAGAACCAGTCAATTGTAAAAGTGCGTGCGCGCAAAGTCGTGACTTCTCAAGCGGATCTGCAAGAATTGCCAATTGACATCACAAACAGCCTAGCCTGGCCGGACAGCAGCAAATGCTGCTATGGACTATTAAAATCGTTGATTGATACTTGGACAAAATGACCTCGTCGATGGCACGAAATGTATCTTCTCGTTCGAATTATAAGATAAGATATTGTGCCTTGTGATTATGTTTATCCTTTTATTGGTCCCTGGTGGTTTGTTTTGCATACACGCAAAAGCGCTGAAGCAAGAAAACAATATCACCCACCACTGAACGCAAAAGACGCTGACATTAGGCAATCGGCTTGCAGAAAACGAAAGATCATTCGAGCCGGCTTTGTGAGTCCGCGCCAAGCTGTTATTCTGTATAGCAGATAAGTCCACTTATTGTCCTAATCACAATCAGGAAACGAGGAAATCAGCTTTAATATAAAGAAAATGTGTTTCCTACAAGAAATCAATTCCGATGCATAAGCGTTTGATTAGAATAATTTTCTGTTGTGATGATTAAAATCAATGAGCCAAGAATCAGCATTTGTGTTTTCTAATTGAACCATGGAAAAGTCGACAGAGAACTTTTGAGAAGTAAAAAAATAAGAAACATCAACAAACGCTGCAGGGATGTTATACTACTACGTATTTCTTTGCTTTCTGCTGAAAACGTTTAAATTGCTCTTCCAAAGTTTTAGCATTCTTACATTTTTGTGCTGCAAACTTTTGGAAACTGCTAAAGAAATCGCGCTGTTCTAAACATAACATTCCCTCGGTTGTTATTAAGATTTGGACAACTGTTTTCATCCCTCCATTGAAAGTGAGCAAAGATCAGGGAATTCCAACAACCTTAATGGGATTGTGAAAGATAAGATAATGAAAGGATTTTACTCGCTATCACTAGTGTCTAGTTTCAAAGTTATGTTTTGGTTCGATGTTACATGGATGGTTGATCGTTATTGATAACAAACAACGTAGACGTAACACGAAATTTCGCTTCGGTAGCAAAAACGGTGATACCAGATGAAACAGAGCAGAGACCTCTTTCAAGCAAATTTGACTTTTTAATAAACTTTATTCCTTTTATTAACTTTATAACAGCTTAGCGTTAATTGATTTCAAATGGAATTGGCGGCAATAAATGCGTAAATGTTGTGTCAGGATATGCGAAAGACGTGATGGCACGAAACGATAGCGTTGCAGTTGGCTCCCATATGTCGGTGAAAAGCTTTGTCAAAGAGAAATCTCTTATCATTTGGGCTTTAGAACATTATTTACACAAACTGAAGTTCCCTAATGCCACATCCTCCTGGAGTCGACAAAGTAAATATTTGTGAAATTCTGTGCCAAGATCCTTGCCTTTTAAGTGTCAACTTAACTTTAACATAACTATTTCCTGATATAGAGCCTGTCAATTTCTCAGATAGTTCCTTCTCTGCTTCTTCCCCGTTTGTGTTTGCACGGCATTGAGATCCGATGATCCAAATCCTTGATTTCTTTCTTGCGATCCCTTTTGTGACTTCGTATCGTTTTTATTTTTATAGTTCATGGTCCAAACTCTCAACAACTGTGTTGTATTGAATCTCTTTCCAAAGGCGGCATATTATAAAACAAAGTCGCTCTCAACAAAATGCGAAGAACGAGTTCATCGTCTGTTACTTCAACAGGGAATTTTCCATCTTTGTCCTCGATGCGCACATTTGCGCCGCACCGCAAGAGAAAGCGGCAAATGTCTACGTATCCCTCGCTAGCCGCATAATGCAAAGGAGTCCATCCAAATCTATCTTTCTTGTTCACATCAGCGCCTAACTCAAATAACATTTTTGCGCTCTCCAAATTCCCGTCTAACACGCACTGATTAAGCGCGGTGAGTCCAGAAGTTGTTATTTCATTGATTTCACAACACGTGAGTTGCTTCCTTAGTCGCTTTTTCAGCGCTTCTCTGTCCTTTGGTTGAACCGAAGCGATTTGAACTTGCAACATCATGTCAATCGGAACTTTGCGACTCATTCTTCGTCGTTTCTTTTGCGTCGGTGAGCTCTCAGGCGAACTAGCAACAGTTAAGTCCTGCATAGTGAACTCCTACGTGAATAGCACTCGTAATTTTTCGAATAACGCTTCTCAACTAGTTCACACCTCCAGATACTAAGCTGTTCTAGTGAGGTGGGTGTTGAACGGGAGGCTTTTATGCTTTGAAGAAACAATAGATTTATTTATATACGTCACGTATCTACAGAGTATCATGGTATGGGTTGTTACGTCACATCACTTTTTCGTGACGCCGCTGTACGCACGTGCGCTTTTACGCTATAGAGATTATCGAGCGATATTTCTGGTCAAGTATTTGTTACTCTCTTGAAAGACTTAGGTAACTCGATTCTAGTTAATTCAGCGTAAATGGTTCAAGCACGTTAGATTCATATCACGCGTTTGTTCTTATCCCTATATTTGCGTGCCAGACTGTTGGCTGTTCCTCTTCCGTGCCGATCCAGCGGGCGGCAATGAGCTGGAAGAAAAATGATCCCAAAGTTTCCAAATATTATTAAAATGACCAAACCACAAATTTGACAAAAGTTGTTTAATGAGGGACCAATAAAGTTTGACAAACAAACAACACCGCGGGAAAATATTCGATTTGAGGCAATTGCTTTGAATTGTTTACCACCTCAATATCAAGATTTTCTGTCACCCAAAAAAGGGAACAAGTTTGAAAAAAAAATCTGGCTTGTCTCAAACCGCTGTTCGGAGGTTTGGAAGCTTTTAGGTTTGTTAATGTAATTATGTAAAAGATATAAGAAATTGTATTTTTTCTCAGCACTCATGAAAAATCTGGCTGGGTTGCCTTAGTTATAGTTAGGGTTTTTGTCTGCCAATATAACTTCTTTTTTCACAGCGCTTGGACGGTCGTCGGGGGTTGTTGAAGAAAGGATGCCGTGTATAATTTCCTTTTTAAGCGGTGTGTGGTGTTTGTTTAACTTTCGCTTTTCCTGCTGTGTTTCCTTTGTGCAATGGTGACATGGTGTTATTTTTTGTCCAAGGGAATCCAACAGTTATCATATGTGTAAACGATCTGCCGAGTTCAACGAGTTGTTAAAAACCTTAGTCGTCTCATGTCTTTCAACACTAAGCATTACTGTATGTTGGGAGTCGTGCTTCATCTCTCTGCAATAAAATTCTCACGTAGCCGCCTTTTCCGGCCAACAAATGCTTTATCAAGCTATAGAAAATTCGCGTGATGTTTTGTTTGCTAACTATAACATGCAGCTTTCTTCAAGGGATTAACATGTCGCATTTGTGTGGCATTGTAATTTTAAGGGGCTACAAGTTAGCACGCTATTTTTGCCCGCAGGCTACAATTCAGTCCTGGTTGCATTCTTTAGCTTTATAACCTACCGTAAACCCTTGCCTCCCAGCTCGGGTCGTGTATCAGTGTGGGTCTTGAGATTCAGAGCCGTTGAAAATTTAATTTAAACTGAAGACCTCTGCTATCCCCTCATATGCATCAGGCTACTCTTCAACAACCAGGTTACAATAGTGTTTTTCCCTTCCGTGTCGGAACTGCTTGTTTATCCCTACAAATACCTTTTTGTTTGTCTGTTTGTTTGTTGCTTTTTGAAAAACCCTCCACGTGACAGACTCCCCCTCTAAATTGTTCGCCACTCTAAAATTGTCAGAACTATGTGCCCCATGATGGTACTTTTTGTGAGGCGATTCTGTGAGAGAATTGCGCTAAGTGTGGGTGCATTATTTTTTAAAGGAGCTGCGGTACTCTTAGTTTATTTGTGGTTCTGCCCAATAAACTTGATAAAACAGTGCTTCAAGGGCAAGTGTGGAACTCTTGACTGCTTAAAAGTTAAGTGAGATTGCTTATTACTATCTAGTCACTATTTATGTTATCGAACGCCTTGCAGGTTAATCTAAAAACTCTTCCGCCCTCTCAGTTTAGAGTCAAATATGAGTGATGTAGAGTAGTTCTTACTTTTTAGCCCGTTTGACCATGGTGTGACCATAAAATACATGTTTGTTTATCTGTGTTTAAGGAGTAAATATTGTTCTGCTTTAAAGCGTATCGCCAACAAGCTTTTCAACGCCTATTTTCGCGATTTTGTTGCCCAAGAAATTCGACTTGCGGGAAAGTCTAGGCGTCCTCATGCACTCACGTTTGGGGTTTGTGGACGAAGCTCTTTTTCAAAAGAGGCGAGAATGGAATATTTTCCCATGGATTTCGCCCACCTTTTAATAGGCGAGACTGTCCTTTTCTTTGTGCTATAGAGAAGATCGACAATAATCCAATATTCTTTCAATGAGACCATTTTCATGCAAATTTTCATGGGCATCCGGCCGCCGACAGAAATAAAGTTTTGCTTTCCTTTATGGGTATGTTTTTATATCAGCTTAGCGGCGTCTACTATTTTAGGACGAGAACGTGACAATAAATCTGGAAATAGTGTTCTTGTCGTAACCTATACTCACTCATTTTTGCATGCCTCGTTTCCTTTCTGAGAAATGACTCACAACTTCCGAGCTTACTCAGCCATTCTTCGGAATTTTGCCGCTGGGCAGCAAATCAGCACATGTTAAAAATGGATAAATTTGCGTGATCGTTTTCCTTTCAACTAAATTGTTTGGCTTTGGAACCGCGTTTTCTGTATATATGCACGATTGTCATCGTGCTACTCAGAAAACTGTCAGCAAGGTCTTATCATAACTTGTCTACTCCATGGTATTTGCCCCTAATCGTGTGACATAGAAGTCTCTGCGAGTTATAATGTTGACGATATTATCTGACGGAATCTTTAAACAAAATTGTACAAATAATGTGTCCAAAAATTAACTCTCAAGGCGTTTTATTCCGAATTATTCCATGAATGTGATTTGCTGGGAATTACCATTAATGTACAAGAACCCGTCTAGTATTGAGGGCACTGACCCACGCCCACCACCCCCCTCGGTCACGTTTCCATTCTGTAGACAAGCCACTGTTAATTAACCCTGTAACTAAACATTTTAATATATAAAGTATTTTAATGTGCTTATTTTATTTCCTGCGCAGGTTTATATCGCGTTTTTAAATGTTCTATCGCATTGCAGACAATCTCTCCAAATTGCAGCCAAAAATAGATTCCCAAATTGTCATGTGAAGTTGACCGGTCAGTTTGTTAGGCTAATTCAATTCCGTCGCCTCCTACGCCGGGCGTTACCAAGGCATTTTAGTCCGACATTGGAAAAGAGAAGAAATAAGGAGGCCTTTAATTTTGTGGCAAAAATAAAATATATAGAAAAGAGAGAGAGAAAGGTAAGGCTCAAGGAATCGAAAGGATCTTGTGGTCTTATTCCCCCATTCGATCAAAAATAATGCAAGTGGTATGTTTTTACCCCCATTTTTCGTCGCGGTTCCAACTAAAGGGACGGGACTCCCCTGCGCCTAATTCCTAACTCGGCTCACTTGGTTTTGTCGGCTTTATGTATTAAGATTAGATGAAGTCCTCGAGCAGGAGTATATTCACCTCGAGTTTTTAAACCTGATAATACACGACTGCGAGTTTCTTGAAAGACCTCAAAATCTCTGATATAGATCAACTCATTCTTGCACTAATATTTAGATTTGGGTTTATTTTGGCCTAAAAAATTGGACGCAAAGTTTAGTCGTGTCTTCATCGTGTATAAGACACTTGTTAAACATTTAGTTCTTTTGTTGTTTCTTTAAGAATTATTAATGAGTTTTTGAACTATGTATATCGCTCCATGCGTCCCAGTCTGATGATATACATTCCTTGAATGGTTCTTTCTTGTAATTAATATTTCTTTTTAGACATCCGTAGTCGAAAATCTTCGAACATAGTGGAAAACAAAATATAATTAACAATTGTCGTGCAACTACTACCATGACATCAAGGCCGATGTTTTAATCCTCATTAGTAATGCCAGCGAACTCACTTGTCCTTGCTAGAAAAGTACAGTGTATTTCCAGTGCTCAAATTTCGTGATCGGGTAATAAGCGGATTAACTCTTCTACACCCAGGGTCAGTAACGGCGACGTGATGTACATCTAAACCTTTCAGTCTGCGGGAAAAAAAACTTATTTTTGCCGATCAAAATCCTTATGTCGTGCCATTCAAATGTAACCTCTTGACTTCACCTGCGATTATAGATGGTGCCATTTCCGCTTTTTAAGAATTAAATTTAAAAAAACAAGAAAGATTTTTCTTAAAATGGCATTATGTGAATCTTGGATTAAACCTTTGTCTCTCAGTCAATTGAGAAGACATGTTTATCGCTCAGATACGATCGTTCTCAGTTTTTAGACTGAGGTCGACAAAATCCTATGACGTTACTATTCACATGAAAGCTTTTTTGCGGGATATTCGAGCCAGTTTTGTCACAATTTTGCAAAGTGACTTGAGGATTTTTTTTTCTCTAATCTTGACCTCGACTACATTTGAAAGTGAAAAATCAAGCTTGCTAAGTTTTTTTCTTTTAACTGACCCCAAAAGTGGTGAAATCAACTAAAGTTAGAAAGGAGAAAATCACGGAAATAAAATAATTAACATAATATATCTTTTGCAGATGTTATAATTCTAATTTTGCAAAACCAGTCAAAAACTAAAGGGAACGGACAGGTCCAAAAAAAGGAACGAAAATTCAATTAAACACTTTCTTCTTCTAGGTCCTTCTAAACTTCTTACTCGGCGATTTTTCTGTCTAACGGCATCTTTGTTTCTAATTTTTAAAATAGTATATTTGGTAACACCGAGTATTGGGGAAATTTCAAGATTTATGGTGCAACAACTCAAATTAATAATGAATGGTCTTTGAACTTTGTCGAGTCGAACATTTTCGACGATTTCCGATTGCTCTCGAAGACTTAACTTGCTGATCCAATATAATGGACAATGCGCTCAACGACTGTTAATGACATTAAGTCGATATTGGCTGACTGCATGGCTAAATGCCCCTGAACTTGCTAGATCTTACCAGAAACTAAACATTAATCCGTCTGTAAAAGAATCAGCGCACAGTTTATTTCAAAGCTTCTTTGCCCTTCTTCATTGGGTAGAAAATAGACCGATTTCTCATTAACACCTCTTCATTGTACGTGAAGGCTGTGAGAAGTCAACCAATATCTTTTAAAATCTTTCTTAAGCCGGGAGTGATTATACTGAACTTCTTGTGATTTAGTTCCTTAGAGGGTAATCTTAATAATATGACCTTACAAATATCCAATATGTTTTTCCCGTGGCGCTGTTTATCGGCTTCTTTATTGTCGTTTTAACTTTGTCGGCCGTGATTATGAAGTGAAAGAAGTTCTTTAAATTAAGCTTTTCTTTGACTATTTCCTGTCGTAATTTTTCTCGGCAATGTCGCTGTCAGTTGTGGATGGTTCAATAAACCTGGTTGAGCATTTTTCATTTGTAGTGTTAACTTTCAGTATTAGCAAACAATAAACAAATGAAACTGCGAACTCGATTTCAGTTTATGCCTGGATAAATGGTGCTAAATGTGTCCAGTGGAAGCAACGCATGACAAATGAACAACTGTATGGCAGCTTACCAAAAGCTACGAACAAAATTGCTGTTGCAGTGCCTTCGCCTTGTTGGTCACTGTGTTAGGCAGCCAAACGAAATTGCTTCGAAACTTGTTTTATGACAACCAACTGTAGGAAGAGTTAGAAGGGGAAGAAAGCTAATGACTCTATCAACAACATTAAAAGGGACAACATAGCGAGATTCGGTCAGCAATGCTTGCAAGAAACGGTGGAAAGTTTAGGAGGCTTGATTGGGAGATCGGCCTAAGTAAGTACGTAAGTTTGGTAGATAAGAACCGTCATTGTCATAAATGGAAAAAAAGTATTTACACGGCTCACGAGATATGCGCCTATTTCTACATTCTCGAATCAAAAATAGTCCAGCCTTAGTATAAAGGAGTATCTTGGAAAACATATGTGTCCGCCATTTCTTTGGTTTGGTACACCAAATCAATCGACGTGACGTCACGCGGAAAATGCTCTGTAAGCGTCCGGCCGCCCACAGGATTACCAGTGACGAAACGACGCAGAAGTAGACCAGACTACCGCAAAGGGGGGAGGTGGTAGGAGGTAAAAGATGAAGTAATGTGGTGAATAAGAAGGTTAAGGCCTATTCGTCAGCGTTTGTAGCCTGCAAACGTGAGAGTGGGTACTTACCATGTACGTGGGAAAAACCAGAAATTCCGGTTGGAAAACCAAGTGGTTTGCACCATTCCGTTTGGGAAGCTTCAGAAAATATGGGCTGTGATTTACAGCAAGGAGCCCAAAAGTGTGACCTCCTCCAATTAATTCACATTCTTTCGTGAAGGCATTAACCAATCAGAGGTCGAGGACAGTTTCCAGCTGGCTTCTGATTGGGTTAAATTAGCCTGCGTGCAGACGAAAACTAAACTCTGATTAGGAGTTAACCAGAGTTTAATTTCGTCTGCGCGCAGGCTAGGGTTAAATCTGCACGAAAGAATGTGAATAAATTAAAAGCGGTCACACCTTTGGGCTCCTTGCTGTAAGGCAATGAAATTTTTGCTCTTTTTAGTCTGTTCAGCTGATTTGGATATACTTTGTTGCGGGTCATTCTCCGACCATGTGAAATTTTCTGGTTTTATTTTTATGCACAAGATTTCCACCCGGGTGGTTTGTGTAATTGGTAAGCACCCAGTATTTCTGGCCGGTGACTTTTCATCGAAGAGAAACAAGCGGCAGCCGGGAAAGCGTTTTCTTTCGGCAGCAGCTTTTATGGATATAAAGATGCAATGATTGAGGCTAATGATGGAAGTATTGCTGAAGTCGTGATGAATTCAGTCTATTTTGAGATACGGAAGTTACGAAATATTCTCAAGAGATTTCTCCTGAGTGTAGTAACTTGTCCCACTCACTATATACCGTGTTCATGTTTTACTGCATGGACTCAGTCTATTGAAGCACTTCCTCGTATTGCTTCCGAGTCAAGATAGCAGAACTGTCACGATTTTTATACGGTTTCTAAGTAAACGGAACAAAGTATTACTTGAATCATTTACAAATCGGCTCGATCCGATAGAATTTCAACTTATAAAGTGCCGGCTTAGTTTTAAAAGTGACGTTACATGCTGTGTTCAGTGGGCAAACGTAAAAGTAAATATTTGCCACCTTAAAAATAATTCAACAGAAAATGACGTTTCGACGGGGGGGCGGGGGGGGGGGTTGGGGGTTACTCAACAAAGTTTATACGGGAAGGCTTCGCCCCGAGATCCAACCCCTTACCCTTTTATATACCATTTTTGAGAGAAAAGGTACTCCTTTCGTATACATTTTATGGACAAATAGTACCCCTTTCACATACTTAGTTTAGAACTTAACATCCCTTTTACCTGTTGTAAATGTGTGCATTATCTTTAGAATATGAATCAGTCACAAAACCAGAGCGTTTTCTCGACTTTTTCACAGCCATAATGTGCTTCATATACTTCAGCAGGTGACATCTCTATCCTTTCATACCTGAAGCTTGAAAAAGTTTCGCAGTTTTGGGCGACCGTCCCCGTATAGGCAATTATAGATAGTATACCCCGGACATTTCGAGCGCCACCCGAGCGGATATACGTTGTTGTGACCTTTAGGTTTAAATAGAGGTAACGAAGTTTGTCGAGTAAAGTCACTGACGGCTCTTGTTCTTTAGCCTTTTTTGCCATCAACTAATTAAGATCAGGCTGAGAAAAAGAGACAAACGAGGAACACTCGAAACCAGGGAGCTAGACCTGCAACTGACCACATCTGCTCACTGTGCGGAAGGGACTATCATTCCCGAATTGGTCTTTCTAGCCACACAAGGCGCCGTTCGAGAACCACCAATCAGAGCACGACACCATAGTCTTTAGAGACTGAAGAACACCAATGATGAATTCAGAAATCTGATTTTGAAATAAACGCCGCATCAGAGACGCTGAAAATTTGACAAACGCCGCGGCGTTTAATCGAGTAACTGCGATAGCTCCTTACATCAGTCACTGACACACTCGCCACCAGTATGGTCCACCACTCGTCGCACAAAACAGCGTATAACCTGGGGCCAAAGTTCAAGCAAAACAAACTCTGATTACAAAAATAAGTATTATAAAATAAATCAGCGAGTGATGATAAGTCACAACGATCTTTTCAAAGGCTTTTCTTAGTGCTGCATAAATTTCAGATAAGGCGAATCTTTGCTGAGGTCATTGTTTAGATTTTTCCTCATCAGCATACAACTGAACTCATAGAAGCCGTGGCTATGTATATGAACTAAACGCAAAAGTTGAAAGAGCTGATTAAGTTGAAGAATTTGTGCAATTTTCAGCTCTTTGCAAGCAATATTGAAGGAAATATCAGCCATCAAAAACTGCGAAATTGCTGTGTGGCAAAAAAGTTAATTAGCCATACATTCTCTGTAAAATTTCGAGTTTTTAGAAGAGAATTTCTCCGAAACCATTCGGTGTATGGGGCTCAAATTTTCAGAGATAACTGAAACTGTTATGTCCTTTACATATTCAGAGTTTTTATTTTATTAGCGTCATCAGATAGTGAGAAGCATATGTTAATGAGGCAAAAAGTGTAAACAAAGATTCGCCTATAGCAGACCTTTACAACCTGTACCAGATGTATCTCTGATTTTCAGCGCAAAACAAGGGAACAGTGAATATTCCATCAAATAGAAGATCAAAGACTGAGGAGGACATTCGCGCCATGTAAGGGAATCCGCATTATTGTGGAATTTGGAATCTTGGGGCCCGTTTCTCGAAAGTCCCGGTAACTTTTCGGGTCCGAAATCAAATATTCAAATCAAAATATAAAGAATAAGAGCGCGGGTCCAGGCTAGCAAACTATTCCATTTTGTTTCATTACTGATAGTTATCGTGTCAGATGCAAAACTATTGAGACCTCGATCTTTTATGTAATATAATGGAGATAGCTTACCGGGCCCGTTGATTATAGGGACTTTCGAGAAACGGGCCCCTGGGCTTTGGAATCTGAAATGCAGCTCAAGGAATCCGGAATCCCGCTAAGAAATACAAGTTCCTCAGACAAAGAATCCGGAATCCACTACGTGGAATCCGGACTCCAAGACTGTCTTGGATTCCCTTAAATAATCAGAGATCAGTTCGAAATTTGTTTGCTCCGCAAAAGCCCTCTGCTCTGAGTCCATATTCTTCCTTTTTTTATTATGTAACAGTTTTCCGTAACAACATCCAAACGGATGGGATTGAATTCAGTAACTTCGCGTAGTGACAATGAGTTCAATGGACCTTGTTAAAAAATTCCCGAAGGTTTTGAAGGCCTTTGGAAATAATAATTGCAAACCCTCTTTTTACGACATGAGATAACAAGAATGTCCTGAATGTCAGGGATTTGGATACTTTCTTAAACCGTGCTTACACGTAACTGTATCTCAAATTCAATACCAGTATTAAATGTCTCCGGGCCGCGCAAACAAGAAGTCATGTTTCTCTTCCGTCCGATTGAGTGAGAGATCAACTAGCCCCCTCCCTTGTGCAGTCAAAATATCGATCCACTCTGGGGTAAAGCCAGGTTGTATGTTATCACCTACTCTCTTAAGGTTTTATCTAAGCTATTTACCTAGTAAACTACTGAATACTACAGCGAGTTCAGCGGACATTACTCTAGGCGAAAAATCTATAAATTGTCTCTTATATGCGGACGATTTAGTGATCCTTTCTAGATCAGCAAAAGGCCTGCAAAACATTTTAAATAAGGTTTCGATGTTAACTTAGATAAAACAAAAGTTATGATTTTTAAAAACTGTGGCAAATCCTTAAACTCCCATGCGTTTAGATATGGCGCAAATTAATCAGAAAACGTGAAATCGTACGAATCTCTCGGACTAACAATGAGTGTATGTGAAAATTTTAATCTCGCCAAACAGTACCTGAAAAAAGTTGCACTCATAGCTCTGTATTAGTTAAGGAAAGAGATGGGAAGCCACGTTAGAGGTAATATTAAAGAGGTTCAGGATTTGAAGGCCTCAGTACCCAAACTTCCCCTCATATTAGTCAGACCGGAGTGGTCACTCACGATCACGAACGTTGGTCGCGCGTGAAAGTTTCACTGGTAATAGAAATTGAGGGAGGGGAACGTGGGTGACTGCAATCGACCTATGCTTTGGCACACCTCAGTACCCATACTTCCCCTAAGTTCCTTGGAGTGGTCACTCACGATCACGGGCGTTGGTCGCGCGTGAAAGTTTCACTGGTAATAGAAATTGAGGGAGGGGAAGGTGGGTGACTCTAATCGACCCATGCTTTGGTTTACGTAAAGAGAGAGTCGCTCCATCACAACAACAGCATAAGCTTTGTTTACATGAAACTAAGAATTTACAGTTTGGCAAAAGCATCGAGAGAAAGTCAACAATTAATACTAATCGAAATTAATAGCGATAACGCCACAGAAGAAATAACAATAGTTACATTGGACAAACAAGAATCATCCTGATTGTGCTGTGTCATCGCTCATGAGGTAAATATTACATAATTTCGTCCTTTGTTAACCCAGAGATCGATCGAGAAAAATTCTATAACAAATTGGTAGTTCAGTTGTGAATTGTCCTCTGCGTGATAGTTGATTAAAACTGACGAAGATATGCCGTATTTGGTTGTATAATTAATTTTTCCCTTGAAATTGAGTATTTTGAACCGTGTAAATCACGATCGTTTTTCCGGATCCCTTGTCCCGCTGTGGCGTAATAAAACATGATAAAACTGATAGAGCGGTCAAAGTCCCACCCGTTACTCACTTGAACAACATAATGTCGTACATTCTTGAATTATTTGACTAACTTGACAGCCGCCTACTGTCTTTTGAAAAGTGAGGTTCGTCCTCACGCTCTCCTGCTCCGCATGTACCTAGTTGATAACTACGCGATATCACTATCCGCAATTCTTATTTTTAAATAAATTATGTTGGAATATTAGGCGGCAATCCTGTACTGAAAGAGCAACACGAACCGCCGCCCTTGTATAAGTCAATACGGTTTTTTGGTGTGGAAATTTTCGGTTTTTGCGATTGAAACAAAACAATGCGAATTGGGGTATTTCGACCCTTGGGCGTGATTATTACGTAAATGGCCCATTCTTGAGATTAAGGAAAAAACACGTTGAAAAACAACCCTTCAACTCCCAAGAGAAACAAAATAGGAAACGTATAAAGAAATAAAGACAAATTCTCTAAATTAAAGAAAAATTAGGAAGAGGTTTAATTTATCACTAAAGAGGTTTTATTTGAATGGTTACAATGGACCATTTTCTCATTTAACTGTCTTGATAATTGACACTATGAGGAAAGAAGATATTCTGGTCATATCCTGGGTCACATATTATTGTCTGTGGGTTAATTATGAAGTAACCAATTTAACTTTTTTTGTTGAAAGTATCTCAGGTCGTTTGGACTTTCCGAGGGCCAAATATGTTCCAGCCGCTGAAGATAATCGATAATGAGAGTGAAGTTAGCTGCGGAAAAAATATTAAAAGGTATGTGAAAACGACAGTAGCGGAATAGCCATCATGCATGTTTACTTCACATCCGAAGATGTCACCACAAACCCCCTCTTTGGAACTGCAGAGTTATGAAGTCGTACAATTAACGAATTCCCTGAGTTGCTAAGTTAGGAAAAATACTCGAATGCAAGCAATGCAAATTTGACGAAGCATTTTGCCCAGAAATGCTTGGGGTAAAACTATGCGGTGATTTGCATTTGCCATTATTTAACTGGTCTTCTGTTATGAAGAAAAAAGATTGATACGGATGTTTCTCTCACACATTCATCCTCTTCATGCCGAGTGCATCAGTTTGCCACATACGGGCTTTCGGACTCTCTTCACGGGAGATCAGTGAACGGTGCTCGAAATTAAGTAGATGCGGCTGGGGTCAATGAACAGAAATATGAGGGTTTTTTCCCCACAATTATTTTAATGAGAGTGTGATCGCCTTCAGCGCAATGATCTCTTCGGGAAGATAAGGTGTGACTTTGTGTACGTGGCTCAATTTTGAATCCATCGACATTCACTTTGAGCATTCTACGGTGAAGTGGTCCTGATAGGTGTGCAAAGTAAAATTTCATAATATGTGAACTATGTTTCACGAAATCACGTTTGATATTTCTCCTAGCTTTTCCAACATGCCTCAAGCATTATCATTAAATCATTAATCCGGGCTGGGTTGTTTAAAACAGGTTTAACGAGAAATTTCAATTCAGATCTGAATGTTTGTAGCAAATCCCTGTAAATTTTTTAGCTCACAATCCGGATGCAATCTGATGAATGAATGCTCCAAAACAAGTGGTCAAAATCAACTCAGGGAAAAGGCTCTTGAACAAAGACTGAAAGAGGAACTCTGTTTAAATTTTAACCCCGAGTTTGGATAATCTGCGGCTTTTAAACAGCTGGGTACCGTTACGTATAGTGAAACCGGTATAGAATATAGACCGCTATATACGGGGTCACCCTGTACAATAACGGTCACCGGACATATTGCATTATATGTTCTGTAAAGTTGAACTGTATATGGCGGTCACCCTGGATATAACGAACGCACTCACCCTTTCGATTTAATTACCGAATCCACAATTTCTGTATAAAACGGTCACCAAATTGAATTACTTCCAACCATTAGCAAATGGTAACACGCTTTATTCAACGAATTCAACTACAAATACATTCGAAATACATGTCATCGCCTGCCTTCGAAATACCCAAACGCATAAACGCTGATTCCCCCACCCCACCGCGACGCTTATTCATTTTCTTGTTTAGAACGCGACGCAATGTATGATCACCTCCTTCTTACGACCAGGGGTTTCATAGTTCGACAGTGATCGTGATTAACTATCTTATTGTTGTTGTTTCTTTTTTGACACCGGATATAATGGTGAAACTATCATGTTCGAAATATTGCTTTGTTTTGAATTATGTTAGTCGAAACGTTGTGAATAAAGTGAACCGGGGGGTTAGGACAGATGCTTTGTTAAACAAATTAGATAAGACTAAAACTTTTCAGCGACGTTCTTATTTACTGATTCATGATACAACAGTGCATATTGCTGCCGTAAAAAATGCATGGAAACTAATTTCAAAGGTAGCTCACTTTGTCGCATTATTTATACTACGCGCAAATCTGCAATTTCCTCTGGTCATTTTGTTTTGCTAACCAGAAAGATCTTCTAAAGAGTCCGTCATGACCTGAGATCAGGCTCTATTTTCGTTTCGCTTTGAAAATAACATTCCGGCGGGCAACGTAGCGGTAGCCGTTAGAGAGAATGTATGAGAACAGTGCTGAGAACACAGTCTGAATACTTCTACCGACTTTCGATGAGCTTTGTGAAACTGCCGACTGCTGAAGCATGCAAACTCAAAAGGGTAAAGTTTTTCACTGCTGACATGGCGTTTCGTATGTTCCAACATAGATCTTCCGAAGTAATTAACGGTTACAATATGAAAAAAAAAAATACTTAGAACTGAGATCAAAAGGTTTAACTCGTATGTTCAATGTGGGCATACATGGTACTAATAACGCAAAACGGTGAAGGTAAGGTTAATTTTGGCATATGCTATCAAAGGAAAGCTTCATGTTTGTCTAGAAGCCCGGATTTGAAGTTAAAATAACCCACGGTAGTTATATCTCTGATTTGGCAGGTACGTTCGTTCGAAGGAGAGACCGCGATGCTAAATGATTGGCTAAAGTAACTAGTTTCTGGTAGTTGAACCGGCAAAACTGGCCCTCACTAAAGCAGGGACAGATATATACTAGATAACAGTACCCATAACTGCACGTTTCTTGTCTTTCTTTTGGCTGCATGGAAAATGTACAGGGAAATCGATTGCAATAGGGTTGCGTTCTCCTTCGTCGAAAGCGATAATGTTCTCTGAGTAACTCCTCCATCGAATGGGCTCTGTTGGAAGCGAAGCTGCTCTGTATTGTAGGACAAACTTAAAGCAAGTGGCACACATACACCAACCCGCGGCCCGGCCAGTACCTCACGCATGCACACAGCCATGCATATCACCCGGGCAGTGGCAACCATGGACAGCTGTTTCGCCGGCTCTCTGAAGACGGCGTTGTCCCTACGGAGGTCCCACGGCTATGCCGTGCTGATGAGCACGCAATAAGGGCGAAACAGCTGTCCATGGCTGCCACTGCCCGGGGGATATGGCCTTAGGTTGGTTTATTTAATTTGTGCCCCTTGATTTAAGTTTGTCTGTTTTGTAGGTATTCCTTATAATGAACCTTGGTCTGCTTACTTTCTGAATCCCGTTTAGCTTAATAAAAATAGACAGATTTCTATTCCATAGTGCAGAATTTATCGCATTATAGCATTTTTTCAAGTCTAACCTCTCCCCCCGTACCCTTGCCACACCCTTGTTCGTTTTAGCCATGTCATCAAAGCCGGTAACCGGCTTTGGTGACACAGGTCAACGTTTAAGTCAACGTAAAATGCATAAGCACAACAAAAAATAAATTAAAAACAATGCCCTTTTTTTCTGTTTTATGTCTGCATCCAAACCAGCGATAACCCAAACCTAAAACAAAACAAATTTCATGTAGTTTGGTTTGAAAGAAAAACCTTTGTTTAAGTTCAGCTTGAGCTGCTTATTTAAGATCAAATTGCTGCTTTTATTTGCATTTTTTTGTTTATTATTTTTTGAGTATTGGTCCGGCGTCGGGAAGTGAACCCGCGACCTCCCGCTCTGCAGTCAAGGGCTCTTCCAACTGAGCTAATCCGAACGCGGTAATAAACCAATATATATAGTAGGTGAAATTGATTTCGAACCTGCTTGTGTAAACGACACAATCCGCTTAGGCTAAAGTTTCATTTACAAAACTCTCTGGAAAAATAATCATTATTTACCCAGCCCAGCCTGCGAGCAAGCTCACCATCGCTGGCGAGGAAAGCGTGAATGACACTTTTAAAATTAATTTTTTTTTGGAAAACAAAGGTAACATTGCTAAAAAGGAAGGAGAGAGTAGAGCAAAATGTGCCCCCCCCCTCCCCCGACACACACACACACTTGCTTTATCTTCGCCTGAATGTAGGACAAAGAAAACCACTTACGTCCCCTATTGAAATTGAAACTAAGTCCACCCATACACTGGGCGGTGCTCTTTCTAAGTATGGAGAGCAAAGCCATTTTAAACTGACGAGGTTTTTTATGTAACTCGCGCTCTGTCAAGCTGTCAATACTGCTCCGAACAGCAATGTGAAGATGGTACTTCATGGTGATAACTAAGAAAGATCTAAATTTTGCCAGTGTCTTCTTTGGGTCTATACGAGCTTTATATGGATCATATATATTTACTAAGCGTATTGTTCGAGCAAGCTGCTCAAACAACCGTGGACAAACTATTAATTTTGCAAAATGCGCTCTTCGTTTAATTTACTTTGCTCCATACAGAATCTCATACGATCCCAGTTTGAACTATTATGCATGACGTCTCTAACAACTGTTTTCGGAAAATATTTCTAACTTATTTCTTGAACCTACACAAGTAGTGCATATCTACAATACTAGGTTTTCAGAGACTGGTAGTCTTTACGTTAAATGTTTCAGGACAAATCATTTAAAATATTCATTTTCCAGATTTGGTGCAAGAATTTGGAACAGTATTCCTCAAAGAATCCGAATACTCCCTAAACACAAATTTAAGGCTTCTTTAAATCAGCTCCTTTTACACCTTTTAGAATTGGAGGATACTTATGTTGACACACCTACTTTACTTAATACACTAAGAAAGATGATATGAGATGTAAAATAAGTTTGTAATTTGAAACGTTGTATCGTAATAACTTCAGTCTATCTTCTTGTCATTTATATAGATCCATCTTCTGTTTCCTTTCTTTTTCATAATTTCTTCCTAGTAAATTACTTCATATTTTCCTCTGCCCGCCTCTATTAGCCAAGCTATATGCGAACAGAGCATCATGGTTCGTATCGACATGTATGTTTGAATTCAATTTTGAAATTTGTTATTTCTATGGAAATCAATAGACCTCTATGGACTTCTTAAAAAAAAAAAAAGCTTCATAAACGCGCTTGGTCAGCAGTAGCTTTTGGAAGGACTGCAGCTTTTGATTATAATGATGATTGATGTGCCTTTCTATCACTCACTAAAAGTTTTGGGCCCCAAAACTTTTAGTTCTATAGAAAGGGGGCTCTGGCTCCACTAAGTACTTCCAAGGTCCTAAATTCTTTCATTATCAGTTACCTTTCAAATTCAAATGTCCCGGCCAAGTAGCGTCTCTAAATTTTCTCCAACACTGTCCAAGTAAAAAGCGTTCATCATATTATCCAAATCATCAGTGAGCTTTTTTCAGTTTAATTTGTTGTTTTCCATAAATACATCAACAAAAAGTTAAAGTGAAGTGTAGTTATGAGAACAAAAGGTTTACTGATACAGTGTACTATTTCGTTAAGATTCACGATGATTAGTTTATGTTGAACTTTTATGGGAGAAATAGACGGGGAAAATCAGTGGAATAAATAAAACATGTATTCACCAAATTCTCTATTTTCCAATTCCCCATAATACACTCTGTTTGCGCCCCAAATTTTGCATAAACCATTGTTTTTAAATGCTCCTGGGACTATTGCATTTTCCTAAGAGCATTTTAAGACAATAAGTTATGCAAAATTTGGGGGGCAGACAGAGTGTATTATGGGGAATTGGAAAATAGTCAATGAGGTAGCGGGAAAGACCGGGAAAGTTCAGTGTTTTCTTTTTTCTCCCGTACTTACATATCTGGTCAGGAGGTAATCTCGTACCCAGATCTCACTCTGTTTTTTAGTCTGAAGGTACAAAGTAAGATTGCGCCGTCATTACCTTATTTCTTAGTCTATACTGACTTTCATAGGCCACAGCTCTCGATCCTTGAGCGCTCGAGAAATCACCTGCCAATTCTAAAATAAACTAGGTATTGATTTTAATGTCGCATTAATTTAAAGGGTAATGACAAAGAGGTGTTTTTTTAGTTGTTGTTTTTTATTTTTGTTTTGCACTTTCTAGGAAAGAGACAAGTTAACTTAGCGATATCCTCTGGAAATTTCAACGGACCACGATTTAGCGTGTCTTTAAGACCTATATAAGCTCCGGAATAAGTCTTAGAGCTTTAGGTTATCTGAATGGTTCCTTTTCTTTTCTGTAAAAAAAAAAGATTACATTCCAGGGACAACTGTATTATGATTTAACATAATAGCTATATATAATGATCTTCGGGGTTTTCTTTTTTGTCTTCATTTTTTGCGATAAGCAAGAGATGTTAATTAAATTTGATTATCTAAAATTTCAGCTTATCTTAAAATCGAACCGTAACAGACGAATGTGCCTATAACTTTGCTTTTTTTAAGACTGATTATTTTCAAATGGCTGATGCTTTAAGCCAGCCACAAGCATAAGAGCAACGTTACTAAAACAGGTCGCTTCTTTGAGGTCTTTGAAAAGGGAATGGTTAAGTACAGGTCTGTCAATTTTCAAAGAGTGGAATCCCGACCTCTGAAGTTGGAGGTCAAACGGTTCTGTCCGCACCAAATTTGTTATGCAACCAACAGTATGAAGCGTTTTTTAATTACGTAATTAGTTTAAATAAAATACTATGATAACGTGTCTTTTGTAATATAAAAAGCTTCAAATTGACCGTGCTAGCTCAGCCCACGCACTCACTAAAAACAAGCAAAAAAAGCTCAGTCCCCTAAAATGAAATCCTCTGGTGCTACAATTTGAATAAACCTCTTCAGCAGTACTCTTTTAGTGTTCTGTTTTCAGATATTTGAAAAACCTAGAACTTATTTGAATTTATTTTTTTTGTGTGTGAATTTTCTTTTTCGTCATCATCTTAGAACCTGACACAAGAATTTCGAGAATCTGCAACTTGCTCTTTCATGCGTTTCAATCTCACTAGCTGCCGACCTTTTGAAGCAAGTACGTTAAGGTAAAGCGGACAGGGAAATATCGTGAAAAGTTATAACCAGAGTGTTTCCAATAATACTGGTCTACCGAAACATCTGGTCTTTGTTTGGTTGCTTACCAGGTGTTTCTTCTAGAGGTTTTGCGGACGGAAGGAATATTTTATACCGTTATTGTCACTACTTAAAAGACGTGTGTTTATACAGATAGCCATTCTAATGGCCGCACTTGAAAACAACTCGAGCATTCAAAACCTTTCTTCTCGAGATCTGTCGACGAATTCCAGCCATGGCGATCCGTGCAAGAACTCTGCACTTTTCTCAACATCTGCGGTTTCCATCGCCATTGTTTCATGTTATGCACTGCTTATACCTTTAACCGTGCTGGGAAATGGGTCTGTAATTGCTGCGTTTGTCTCCAACACCAGGTTAAGGACCACAACGAATATTTTTATTGTTGGCCTGGCTGCCAGTGACATACTAGTGGGAACGTTTGCATTACCCTTCTGGACGTTTATCGTATCACATGAAAATATCATGGCCGGCTACTGTTTTTCAACGTACACAGTCTATATAAGCTTTGATGTCTTTGCTGGTTGTGCCTCGATTTTGCAACTGACGGCCATCGCAATTGAGCGTTTCTTTTCCATGAAATGGCCTTTAATTCATCGAAAAATGCCTCAGTGGGTCTACTGCATCATATTGGCATTGGCGTGGCTTTGCGCCACAGTTATGGCTGTTCTGCAGCCCTTGCAAGTAAGAACAGAGCTCTGGAGAAAAGCTTACACAGTGGCCTTATTTTCTTTTTGCTTTTTCTTCCCGTTTGTGATAATTGTGTCGTGCTACTGTTATATTTTCAAAGTTACACGGTTTCAAGCACGAAGAAGACTGTCGAGTTGCTCGGATTCTCAGCGTTGCGGGACCACACCGGGTGTAGCCATTAAAGAGCTGAACGTCGCCATAACAGTAGCGGTCATCACCGGTCTATTTTTAGCTGCATGGTTGCCCTTCTTTTCTGTGACCGTGATTGCAACCTTCTGCATGACATGTCTGCCGTCTGGTGCAGCTCTTTTGCACCTTGTGAAATTTTTCAAATTTCTACAGTACTCAAGTAGCGCTATCAACCCTTACATATACGCCTACAGAAATCGGGAGATGCGGGCGACTCTCGCAAAAATTGCGGGCAAAATATTTCCATGTGATTTCGCGAGATCGTGGACAAGAAACGTGTCATCCAAACGCCATGCCAAACATTCTCTGAAGCAGTCCGCCACGGAGAACGTGCAAGCTAATGGTCTGAACAGCTGTAATTCTTGTTCTGAGAACAATAACTCTTTTAAAAGGGCTAAAAACGTTCTGGATGAGAAAATTAAAGTGAGACAGAAGAAAAGGAACAAAAAGAAAACAGTTGTTATATATGTATAAACTGTTCTGAGCCTTTTATCCGATTGACTGATCTTAGTTATAACCAAGTCCGTTCCGTCGTAAAAAGTTTGATTAGAAAGTATATTTGAGTATATGCATAAATAGAGCTATAATTATAAGTGCATGAATGCCCTGTATACACTAGTCCATGTGTAGTTTCGGATTGAATATGTTAGTCTAAGAGAAAAGTATGTTATGGAAAATATATTGACACTGGTATGCGAGCTGTTTGTTTAATATAATCAGTAAATATTTGTTTACTTCAATATTGGACTTCAGCATTTGAAAGCTTTTGACATGTTTGCAGAAGATTAAGCTTGAAAAATTCTACAGCAGTTATAAAAAGAAATGCTGCATTCCTTATAAGTCCCAAATGGTAAAAATGAAGGAATATTAAGTCAGACCAAACCAAACCAAATCAAATCAAACCAAACTATCGTTATTTTGACAGGGTGCCACTCTGCAACTTACAAAAGCGGCCGCTTTAACAAACTCTTCAATCAACTATCAAACCGCCGCCTGTTATGGCGGGAGAGGTTTCGTCTGAATGAACACTCTACAAGATAGTAAGTGAAGTAAACGAAAAACATTTAAGAACTGAACAGTAAACGTCAAAGTTTACAATTCCTGTCTCTATAATTCATTTTGGACATGAAAAGACTCGGTTTAATCCTAGGATATTCCGTAGGAAGAGTGTACAAATCGACCACTCCATACGGATGTTACATAAGGATGCTATTCTAGGAAGCTCTCGCCCTGGACTTAGTTTTCACCATATGACATCTTTTCCCGACAAATATTTGAAAACATCTAAGCACTCTATATACACACTTTATCCTTCCTTGAGAAGACGTATTTATCAAAATAAACAGTCAGAGAATTTTACAGGTGTTCTTAGGAAATTCTGTTTTTCTATTTTTTCTGAATTTGTAATTTTCAGATTGTCAAGGATATTGTTTTGACTGTACCTGCACTGATTGAGCTAGCCTTATTAGATTTTTTTTTGTCTCGTTATTTAGAGATGGCGTTTTAGTTACAATGGACATTGCCTTTGGCGAATTCATGCAATGGCACGCGCTTTCATCTGGCTTTCTTCTGTTCAGCCTGATGACCTAACCTTTGCATGTTCCAAGTTGTTTTTTAGAATCTTTTTCTCCAGATTCTTCTCCGCAACGTTTAACGTACTTGAATTCTCTTTATTATTGAGTTAAATCTTAAATGTTTTTTTTTTTTAACAAGGGAGGGAATCAGGAATGTTAAAGCTAAAACAATAAGCAATCTGAAGTCTTTTTTAAGCTGTAGTAAGAAAGAGAGAATGGAGGTACATCTCTGTTTTTTCAAACACTTAATCAGCATAAAGAGTTTTATAATAGCTGTATTATGAGTCAGGATTAAATGACGTCAAACCTGATACGATTTATTCATCTCTCCAACCACCTGCTGTTTCAGTGTGGTAAACGGAGTACAGCAATGACAAAGAAAAGTTTAAAATAAAAACAAAACTTCAGTATCTTGAAAGAAAATTGCAACCAACACCAAGCACTGGAAAAAGTGTATAACCAGTGTCATTCGCGGGAAATCACGGAGCCATTTTCTGAGAATCCCCCATGGGGGACGTCATAAAATTGACAGCAAAAAATAATTTCTCTTTTGACATAACAAGCCAGCAATTTTGAAAGGGTACTCAATTTTGGAAAGCTCATTGGGTCGTAAAGAAATGACATTCTAAATATCACTAATGTTTCTACAAATAGTATCTAATATCTGGTTAAAGCTGATGACCAGTCATTATTCTATCACCAACTATAGGCCGTCTCGGTTCTACCTATCGTTTCCAAATTTCGAGAGAGTCATCTATAATCACTTGCATGTTCTCTGTGATAACCAGATCGGTTTCACGACTGAAAACCACTCTGCGAAGCTTGCCTTGATTAATGTGTATGATAAAATTTCGTTTGCTTTGGATCGTGGTGAACTAGCGGCTCACATCGTCTTAGATCTCTTGAAAGCTTTTGATACAGTTAATCATTCCTTCTTTTTGAACATTATGGCATACGTGGCTTAGCCCTTTTATGGATAAAGAACTATTTCTCTAACAGACTTCAGTTTGTGTAGATTACACCGAACATTTATCTTCTCATGCCAATACTGCAGTGTGTGGCGTTCCCCACAGTCGTATTCTATGACCTTTCAGTTCTGTTTACATCAACGATATAATCAACATCTTCATTATTACAACTGATCTTATTTGCTGATGATGCCAATGTTTTCCGTATCTTTTCTGTCTCACGGAGATAAAGGCGACTTTGATAACATACTGAACACTGACCTGAATAAGTTGTCAATTTGCTTTTAAGTTAACTGGCAGGTTCTCATGAATCTGAAAACAATGCCAAACTAGAAACATATAAATCATAATATTCAACTCATAATAGGTGGCCAAAATATCTGATCAGGTAAAGAAACAGTTTTTCAGGGAGTAATCATGGATAAAAGTTGCAGTTATACACAACATAAATGAAAACTTTGATACAGGGACATTTGGTCCAAACCTCCCTTATTACAAGCTTAATAATAATGATAATAATAATAATAATAATAATAATAATAATAATAATAATAATAATAATAGTAATTATTATTATTATTATTTATTGCAGATGAGTATCCAACAAAGTGAGGCTCTTCATCTACAATATCTACATTATAAATCTACTCTAAGAAAGAAACATTAATATTAAAAAAAAAAAACCAAACCAAACCAAAACCAAAACAAAAAAACAATGGTTCCTCTTAGCGAGCAAGGCCTAATTAATGTACGTCCCTCACTCGCACCTGACTTCGTGTACGAGTGTCTAATGAACAAAATAAATTATATTTTGTTATACCTTTATAATCGTCAGCTTCTACTTCTTTTGTTGGCAGGTTACTCCTTAGGTAATCTTAAATGCTGATTCTTTGTTTACTCAGCAATAGATGTAAAATGTAAATTCAGGATCTTTTACTAATGAATAGCACTTTTCAAAATTTAGAAAACTCTGTTTTCTTTTCATGATAACTTATTTTTTGTTTAATTTTTTTTCGAAAAGCGTCGCTGTTTTCGTCTATTTTTCCTTTCTAGCATTATTAGCATTCAAACTGTTAACAAAAAGGCTATCGCAGATTCTTAATTTTTACGTTATTAATTCCATACTTTTGCCGGAAAATAAATTAAAATCTTTGTTCCCTAAGTAAATACCGACCTTATAGCCTATGTGAAAACGAGCGCTTATGTGTCATTTTCAATGTTGTACGAGCTTGGTTCCACAAACAGGTTATCAACAGAAGACGCTTCTATCTTCAATCGAAAATCAGCCTTTTTGGGTTGCAAGAAAGCAACCTTGTTTGGAAAAGTGCTTTTAAATTTCTAAGCTTGTTTCTGTTGTTCAAACAAATTATATATCACAAGAAGTCTATAACCGTGCACTGCAACACCTCGATTTCAAGGTACAGGCTTTTGACGTGTAGTACTGAGTTAATTTTTTACGGCCTAGAAAGATAGCTATATAATCGAGGCTACACCTTTCACAACAGTTTATGATGTTCTCCCAGGCTTTTTTTTGACTATGTAAACCCATAGCTAGCTAATTTTTTATTAACTTCTTTGCTAAGGAAAATAAGAAAAATCGATTTGATGGCGCGCGCGTGACTTACTGTACTTTGTTGTTTAAAGCAGAAGACAAGTTATCTAAGAGAGACATGCGTGGAGACACTTTTGCTGCTCATTAAAAGATTTTATTTCAAACAAAATTGCTATAAAGCTCGCGTGTTGATCGTAAACACTGGCTCAAAAACAAACAAAAACAATTGTTTTAGTGTGAGAAAATAAATAATGGGTTCTAGAAAGTTATAATAAGGATAGAGGTTGTCAAGTCCTTTCTCGCTATTCATCAATTTACTCTGAAATTCGAACACTGTTTCTCGATTTATGACCGCACAAATAAAAGAAGAATAAATAATTGAAAAATATCTGACATTTAAGCATGGAAGAAATCATCATAACAAAACAATATTCTTTGAGAAGAACAAAACGGAGTGTGATGAATAAGCTGAAGTTACTGGTTCTTATCTACAGAACTGGCTTTACTCCCATTCATTTGAACAACTGATATTATTTTACGCTAACAAAGGGTAATTTTTTTTTCTAGAATGTTCACGTGGCTCCTTCCGAAATAGAAGGAGTTTAAAATGATACGTTTTGGAAGAAACACTTTTAATGCATTGCTGCCGTCCGGCCTGTTGTGTCGGTTTACTAGGATTAATTTCAAGTGTTAATACATCGAGCCACTAAAAGCTATTTAATAATTTTCGTTTTCTTTTACACTTAAGCAGTTTAGTAAATACAGAATACCTTTTTCCAAAAAATATAGAAACGCTTAAGAATGGAAGCAATTCATCTTTTATTACTGCGCATGTGCAAAGACCAAAAAAAAATCGTCTTTTGATTTTTTTTAGGTTAATCTTTTTTATGTCAAATGCGTTCCATTGAAATCCTTCCAGCGAGCAGTCACGAACGATAAAAGATCACGTCAGTTTTATTAATTTGTTTTGAATTGTCGGGCCCTCCGTAAAGCTGAGAAAATATAGAAACTAACTATAATCTCTTAGATCGAACCGCGCAGAAAAATCCCATACAATTTGTCAATCAATTTCGCAGAAAACAGATTCAAAAGATAATTTATTTTAATTGAAAAATCCAGGATGTACGTCACTCAGTTTTCTGGAGTTATCTGTTTTCCTGATGTATGCAATTAGTTTGTTCAACATTATTCAATTTGATTTTACGTTCACTTATAAATAGGTTATGTGGCGCAGTAATAATAATAATCAGGGCGCCCCATACCTCTTTGCAGAAACATCGGTGCCCATTTCACGTATCACGAATGTTCTTTAACGTTCACGCAGCACGAATCACGAATACATTAAAAGGAATGATGCGACCCTTAACATTACATTTCACGTCAAAGTATCTGGAAGCCTGAATTATAGCGATGCAGTGATTACGAAAGGTGTTAGGAAGACCCTTCCTTGATAATTACAGAGCCAATTATAGGTAAGACTAAGTAACATGGGATATTTTCAACATCTAACTTAAGCCGCGGTTTAAGAAATCATTCGGGACCTGCATAGATCTCTTCCTAAGAGGGTTACTTTAAGGAGATGATTGCTTTCCTAGTCTACACTCACATACCCGCTAGCAGAGGCCTCTTTTCCTGCTTTTGTGAACTGAACTGTTCACCGCGATAAACAATGATTAGATAATAGCGTTTGGCAGGATGAATATATGGCATAAAATACGGTTTTGTTTAACAGTAGCTAAACTTGATTGTTCCTAGCAGGAATTGAACCGAAATTTGTGAATTAACGTACGGTATACGTACGTTATATACCCGTACGTTATACCGCTGACTCGAGTCAAAGTGTTTCCATCCGATATCCAGAGACCGAAGAAGTTGGTTGCAAAACCCATTTTTTTAAACTTCGGATTTGAACTTTTTTGACATTCTATAGCTTGGCAAATGAACAAAAATTCTTGAAAATTCCTAGCTAAAGATCGCAAACCTTTTATGGTAATTTGGCTAATTAGTATCCGATTGCAATCGATCTTCATTCGATGGCAGTCGGATTCGATCGTGATGTCTTTGTTTTCTTCAACCCGATTACGTAAATCAGTGAGTTTGAGAATTATTTTTACGTTCATTCAAAAGGAGGAATCGAACCGGCAAAGAAAAGGGAGTGTTGCAAATGGGATGATTACCATTAAAGTCGTCGACTTTTTTGTGTGGGTTTCCTGTTTTTTTTTATACTTGTAGATAGCTCCTGCTTAAAGGTCTCCGAGGCCTTCGCTGGCTTTAATCGGAATAATCTCGCAAATGGTCCAAAGTTTTTCTAAACATTTTTGTGACGCCTTTTCAGTATTCTAATCTGACCGATTATGGGAAACAACCACTCACAGAGCGCATCATTAGTATTCAACGGGTGCACTGTATACACTGCATATACAAGCGGCAACATGGAATCTATTTGCAAAATGGTTAGGCAAACTTGTTTGCAGTCCTGCCGAGGCCCATCAAGCTGTAGGCTTCATTAAACTTTGATCTAAGACTCGGAGTACGTGTTACAAGGATGTTTTTCAAGTGTGTTGTTTTTAGAAGGTGAAAAGATATTTCATGATCGATGAGAGTCAGTTCACTGAGTTTAAAAGCACACTCCAAATTGTGAAGGATGCAGATGCTAAGGGTTTTATTTATACTCTTTTATTCCACTTTTAAAACTGAAAAGGTTTTCATGAAAACTTGTTATCTATTGCTCTGTTATAAACTCTTAGAGGAAACGAAAAACATGAAAATGGACTGATCCGGTTTCTGCGATCTTTTAAGATAAGGAACGTAAAACATTTTTATACATACTATAACTAAGTCACGCAAACGGTTTTCTCCGACAAAGAGTCTCCAAGGAGAATGGAAACAATCTTGAAAGCATCGATTGCATTGAGGCGTCGCGCCGACCAATGTTTGTTTGCTTCCGCACTCTTAGATTGCTTCTTTCTAGTCACAAGAATAAGATAAGGAAAAGAGAAATTGAAGAAAAGTTTACTGATACATTAAATGTCATCGAAGTGGTCATTGTTGTTGAGACGTATCAAAGTGACGAAAACAACTTAACGTTTAAACGTTACTCACAACTGTACTGGAACAAACTTCGCTTTGCAGTAGTGATTACAGGTAACTCAATACGGATTACACTGTAAGAGACTAATATTCGGCACGGAAAACAGTTCAGTACCGTATATTGGTGTGTGGGAAGTTTCCAATTTTTGAACCGGGTGGAAAATCTGTCGGTAATAGTGGACAAAAGACAATGAACTAGACAAGAACGTTTTTTGATGAAACTTTAGAGACGTTATAAAAGGTCTCAAAAGATACTGAACAAGGGTTTTGCTTCGATATATGGGAACGACTCTGTTAAAAACAACTTAACCTTTTTTCCCTGTTTGTGAACAAAAGTGATTACCGGTCATTCGATCCGGATTAAAAGTCCAACAACGCACGTATATAAGTATAACCGTAAAATTATGTGGAAAGTTTTTGTCATCAGGAGGGTTTGACTTTATCATGTCAATTTTTTTTTTAGAAAATAACCCATAGTCGGTAAGTACTTTAACATGCACTAACAGGCATACGAAGATCCACCACTACGAAAAAAAAAAAACAGAAAAAAAGCTGTTCTACTCGAGGTCAGAACAAAGGTTAATGAACTTAATAACTATTTCTCTAAACCATCCCAGATAAAAAAGCGAAAATCGCTGCCGAATTTCACAGTTTGTCAGCTTTAACTGCACTGCTCACGTTGTAAAAAAATCTGTTTATTGCCGTGGACAAAGAGAAACGCTTTCCTTGTCTCCAGCTCGAAACAAGTGAACCGATAAGGAGTACACATGTAGGCTTCAAGGAGTAAGTCTGGGACCAAACACAGATTTTGCTGCACCCCTGTTTAATGCTCAATTCTAGTCTTCTAAGAACATGTCTGAGGTATACCGGGTCAACTACATAGACAAGACAAGTATAACTAGTTGTGATGTTGTCTCGGCCGTTTTTTCTACCGAGGTCCTTTTTGTGGCCTTTCGCCTTAACACACAAGTCAAACCGGAAATCAAACGAAAAAAAAAATCAAAAGAAAACGGAGAAAAGGGGTTCATACGCGGTATGATATCTTGCTCGACATTTGCAATATTTTAAAACTGTCGGCGAGCCGACCGCGTTGGAGATAAATAAAGAGTACAAATTCGGTGGACAACTTTTTGTATAACGGTGTTTCATGACCATGTCGTTGAAAAATCAAAGACCCAGGCTATTGATAATTTGTGGAACTAATGGCCATTATCGAAAAATTCATGCCAGTTCATATATTTTAAGATCTAATTTAGTATGGTATCCAAGCCGTTTTGATTTTGACAGATAACACGTCCACAGCTTAACGCACTCTTAATCTGTAGCTTAAAATAATAAACACACAGAAGTCTCTGTCCTTCAGCTTAAAATATGGCCATATGTTTTGGCTTGACTGCTCCCAACTTAATTTATAATCAGTGACGAGTCAGTAACTTCACAAGTGTTTTATGTACGAAGTGAAAGATGGGACAGCTAGGAAAAGTGAAGAATATATACACAAAGCAAACTGTAAGTGAAAACATTAATTTGTGATGAACGACTTATTAAACGTTATTATGTAACTTATTATGTAAGATACAAAGGCCACTGATCGATCTCTACTGATGATTTGAACCGAAAAAAAAAAGAAAGAAAAAAAAAGCCTTCCACATGACATTCACCGTTAATTCTTTTCAACACATGAAAGCTGTTTCATGACGAAAAAATCCATTCAATTTTTCCAAAACTCCTAGGATGTTCAGTTAATCTCACCGCCCCTTTTATGCCGGCCAGCCGAATGAAAGGAAGATCTACATGCTATCAGTTTCAACTAGCTGCTTTGCATAAGTGATAACCAAGTCAGTATTATATATTTTCCGTGGAACTTATTGTAGTTTAACAAAGTCTGTTAGCAGTATCCAGTCAGACCTGCTAAGGCTACAAGCCTCAAATGTTATTTTTACAGTTTTACTCTGGATCAGCGTCAGTACTAGGTATACGTGTCAAAGGGGTGTGTTTGAATTGTGATGTTCATTTGATGTTGTTTTCGCATGGTCAAAGTAACATTTCACAACCTAACTTTCTTCAAATGAAATGTGTAAAGTGAAGCATTTTATTTCTGTTCACTTGTAAAAAGTCTGAGTTTTGAGGGCTGGGCAACTTTCCTTTCAAGGCAAACAATTAACCAAACGTAAATAAGATGAATGTTGCTGTAATATGAGGGTCATTCCACGAGGTAAATAACTCTTGTCTATCTCTTGAGTCAAGGCATACTTCTATGACTAATGAAGCAGACAATAATAGCTAATAATTAATTTAATGCCATTATAAAGACAAAATTCTACTGATTCTTTCAACATAGGTTTTTGTATGAGTTCATTATTTAGCTATTTTATTCCTTACTTTTTACCTTACATTCAAGCATTCGCGCGCTTTTCATAATTCGTTAAAAACTGCAGTCTAGTATCCGCACGTTTATCAATTTTTTTAAAGATGTTATCTATCTTGTATCCGGGTTGGATCCAATCCAACAACAAAAAGAGGCTGAAGTGCTGATTGTACATTAATGAACGGTCGATCGAGTTCAAACCTTTGGGCCACGACTTCCTCTTTTGACTACTTGGCGTGCGGTCAGTATAAAACACGGACTGCGGACTGCGGACTACGGACTGCGGACTGGGTATAAAATACGGACTAGGTATAAAACGCGGACTAGAAAATACGGACTGGGTATAAAACACGGACAAGGTATAAAACGCGGACTGCGGACTGCGGACTGGGTATAAAATACGGACTACGGACTACTTTGGTAAAAACCGTGCAAATTGGTTCTAGGTAAGGGGAAATAAGATCAAAAGATTGCTAAATAGCAAGACACGTGAGTTAAAGTTGTAAATACTCCTATAAATTCTTGGTGGAGGTGTCCCGCCCGGTTCTCTGAATCATGAGCCGGATCAAAATGCTATTTTCTTCACCCATTTTTAGACCTTGTCTTGGTCTCTAACAATCATGAAAGGGGTCAGGATCAGGGGTGGTACTCCCTTGTATAATGGAAGGGTAGGGGGTTTGGGCCTTTTTGGTCTGAAAACACTTTGCCCATTTTGGTGAGGAATCGGGTATGATTTTCGAGGAACTACGGGAGCGTACATGAATGGACATATTTATCGTTTCAATTCCAAATGAATAAGAACGTAATAGAAATGTGCGAATTCGAAATACATTTGGAGAATTTTTTTGCTTCCGCTCTAATTTGGTAATGATGACAAAATTTCTGCCTAATTAGACCTAACCTGTTCAACGCTCTGAGATAGTTGGGTCCGCTGAATTGCGAAAGCGAAAACACGAAAATAAAACGGGAGAAATTAAAAACTGGGGAGTCTCCTCAACTATCTGAGAACCTGGAACAGGCTAAATTAGGCCAGGTCCGAAAATAGGTATGGATTTTAGAGATCTTGACTGAAAACGGGTGTGGAAAATGACAATTTTTTGGTCTGCAATAAGGTCAGGATTCGGAGAACCGGGCACTACACCCCCACCAAGAATTCCCAAAGATACCCCCTTCCGGGGATCAGGAGCAGGGTAGTCATCGCTTAGAATATAACGTTGGACGACTCATTTCGGTTATAATTCACGTATGTGAGTAATCTCCCGCACCTATAAAATACTGCTTTTGTGCATCTCATTGACCTTCTCGTCTGAGTTCTTCATTCAGTCCTCACATTCCCAAGGCTTTATTTGAAACGGAATTGTGGCATCCGATAAGAATTTTACTGATCTGACTAACACCAATACTATTTTTTTTAATTCTGTGCTTCTTATTGGTGTAAAACTGCAAATTGAAATCTCTTCAAACTCCTTCTTTTTATAAAATGCAGAGTTTAATTTCAGTTGCCTTGAGTACCGGCATAACCTTCCTTCTCCGTGGGAACAGAATAGACTACGTGAAAAGCGTTAAAGCTGTGACTACTGTTTTTGCTAGTCCGCTTTCTATTTCTCTCAGTTTTACCTTCTAAGGCTGTTTTTATATACATAGTCCGTAGTCCGCGTTTTATACCTAGTCCGTGTTTTATACTCAGTCCGGAGTCCGCATTTTATACCTAGTCCGTATTTTATACCCAGTCCGCAGTCCGTGGTCCGCAGTCCGCAGTCCGTGTTTTATACTGACCGCTTGGCGTGCAAGAGTCCACGCCTATTTCATTTGAAAAGAGTGAATTTTGTTGTAGATACTATGCTTAATTCGGACCTATTCACATCGTGTTTTCATTTAAAATGTGTATCTACTTTTCGTGCCGAAACTGGTTCTGCCCGCTAGGCTTTGTCCTTTAACGGCTTTCTTGACATCTCGGCGGAAACCCGCGCGCAGAAACGCACGTACTAAACAGTTACCTTCAGTTATCTTTCCTTGCTTTCGTTTGATTTCTCGAATTGCTGAATGTTCAACTGTTTTCCTTTTGATTTTGCGCAAGCAGACGCTTCGGTTATTACATGTAGCACCTTGTTAGATCATTATTTACTAATATCAAGAGTTAATGGGTTTTGCCTTTCGCCGTGTGTGGTTTACTGTTTTCAAGGATCTCTTATCATTATGTTGCCGCGATGTCTAGGAAAGCTGCACTGCCCATCATCGACAAAACAACAAGAAGAATAACCACTGTATTTTACCTCAGAGACCACAAAAAGTAGTCACATTTTAAAAAGATGAATAACATGGGTACTACATAACCTTATGCGGAAAACATTTGTCGGGCGACTGGTACAAATGTCCTCACACAGTTGTTTGCCTCGTCTTATCCCTCTTCTTAACTTGGGCTGACACGTACCCAGGTGCTTCTTAGGATTTTCGACGGTAGTCGCAGCCAGAGGATCATGGGAAAGCTTCAAAAACGCAAAGGCACAAGGGAAGGCTCCTGTTTTTTGTCCTTCCCATGACCCCTTGCTACCAGCGTTGTATCTTGCTCTTACACCATTATAAACGTCTGAACAACATGAGAGGTACAGTGGAACCTCGATTTACCGAACCTTTATATAACGAAGTCCTCGGTATAACGAACGATTTTCTTTACCCCAGTAATAGTCAAATATATGAAAAAGGACCTCGATATAACGAAACCTTGTTATAGCGATCATACTTTGCCAGTCCCTTGGCCCTTCGTTATTTCGAGGTTCCACTGTATATTTTCGACCCGGCGCTTATTCGGGGCCCTGGGTTTAATCAAGAAAATGCGGTACAATAAGAAACTGAAAATTAAGAACCTGTTAGCCTAAAATTTGCCATTTATACCCCCTATAAACAAGAACCTGTTTAGCCTAGAACATGAAAAACAGGTTCTTATTTTTTAAAATCATATTAGTGAAATGCAGCTGTAAAGCTGTGCAAGAATCCTGTTTGGAGAAATGGCATTGCTGTGCAAATAAGTGCTAATTTATTGATGTAATAAAAAAATAAAGTGCAAGAGGTTAATATTGTTGTATTGTAGCAATAAATCAGCACATTATGCAGTCTATTTAAGAACCTAAATAGCCTTAAATTGTAAATATATAAAACTGTTCTAGTGAGACCTTAAACTTTCGCCGATCAACGGCATCATCAGGGATGATGGCGTTGATCGGAAAAAGCTCGGATTTTAGTTTTTAACTTTAAACAGCAGTTTAAGGCCTCACTAGAACAGTTTTATATATTTTTAATTATGCTGCTGAAGGACAACATGAACAGATTATATTCCTAAAATTGTGTTAACTACCATTTAAGTAAGAACCTGTTTAGGCTAGCTCCAGAAAATGTAGGTTGTTACTCACGGGTTTTTACTGTATGATGAACTGGCACAAGGTGCATGTTATGCAATGGATAAATTCTGAGGAGATGTTTGTAAAATCTGTCGGATATTTTTATGTTCCGTTTAACATTATGATGAAAAAAAAAAAAATTAATAATAAAAAAGAAAAATTATGATTGAAAAAACGCAAATTGTAGGAGCAAACGCAGAAAATTCGATCTCAAAGCTGCTTTAAACGCAAAACATTTAATAAAAGACTCAGTTTTATAGACAAATGGTCTCTAAGCAACACAAGAGAGAATAATAAATAGATAAATAAATTATTCTCTCTTGGTAACAAAGGTATTAATTTTTCTCGTTCCCATTGTTCAAACCAGTATTATCAAGGCAAAGATCAACAAGTCCTTAAACAAAGAGAGATTGAAATGCTTCGTATTACAGCTAACTACTGCTGACCTGAGTGAACCATGAATTTGATCAGCATATAAAATTCAATTATTTACTGAAAATTTCTTCTACTCAGTTTATTCGCTATATAGCTTGTAGCTTCCATACAATTGTGTCTATTATCTTTTCAATGCATTATGTACAGCCGGATTAAAAGGTTCGTTAATTGTTTTATAATGTAAGCCTTCGCTAATTAACAAAATCTTTTCAAGGAAGATTATGTGTGTTAACTGTTTTTTTTGTGACCAATTCTCAAGAGTATAAGAGATCAGTATCTCTGCATTAGATATAAATCAATATTTTCATAAATTATACATTGTCCTTGATCCAACTGTATTTTTTCTTGTAGGTGAAAACGAACATCTCATGGCTGGGATTTGAGGTTTAAAGCAAGATTTCACAATTTTTAAAAGAAATGAGCAATAATTCAACCTTGGTTTTGCCGCCTAGTACATCATCGTCAAGCGTTGCTTCGACTTTGCCGCACGACGGGGTAGAAATAATTGTTTCTACTGTAGTTTATGTACTGTTAGCGTTGCTAATAGTTCTGGGCAACATGCTCGTTATCATAGCCGTCAGCTCATACCAAAGACTGAGAACTATCAACAACACATTCCTAGTTGGACTGGCCGTATCTGACCTCTTAGTCGGCTTGATGTCGATCCCATTATGGATTTATTTCTCGTACTGCCAGCAGTATCGAACCTGCGGATATAGCACAGAGATGCTGACGTTCTATTCCACGGTAGACATATTCACAGGCTCTGCTTCGGTTTTGCAACTCACAGCTATCAGCATTGAGCGCTATTTGGCCATTACTCGCCCTCTCAACCAACGCTCCTATTCTATGTGGGTCTATTACGCCATGATAACAACTGCGTGGGTCTTTGCATTCATTATAGCTGGTCTGTATCCCGTGCAGCATAACAAGTGGCAGAAACCCTACAGTGTCATCCTTGTCACAACGTGCTTTGTCATCCCCGCTTTGGTGATACTGACCGTCTATGCGATCATCTTCCAGACAGCGAGAGGAACTCAGCGCGCAAGGGTCCATCCAGAAGAAGCAGCCAATTGCAACAGACGTGCTCAAAATGAGACAAAGATAGCGGCAACTATTGCCGTCATTACGGGATTCTTCATCATTGCATGGCTCCCTTTCTTCGTTGTCAATTTAGTTGCGGAGTTTTGTCTACCCTGCTTGCCTCCTTACCCTGATATTCTAAGACTGATTCGATTTGTAAAGTGGATGCACTATTCAAACAGTATGGTAAACCCGCTGGTTTACGCTTATCGAAATACAGAAATGCGAAAGACCTTTAAAAAGATTCTACTGTCTTGCTTTTGTTGTAATCGAAGTGGCTATAACAGTTTTGTTACGTCGGTGAGGACGGGAAGACAAAGTCGACATGTAAATCTCCCAAAACCTTCAAGGAACCGCAACAGACGATTAAACAATGATAGTATTAGGTCCCAAAGAAGTTCATCCGAGTCGGGGAAAGGGCTGAAATACAGCCACGATTCTCTTCGAAACGGTCCTTTTTTGGTCACACCTCAGCCACGGGGACATTTGTCACTTTAACCATTTTGCTTCACACCAGAGTAGTTGAATTAAAATAAATTTAAAAGGTCTAAATTTCGTTATGTACAAAGACTAGTCCAAAAAACGTGCCCCTGAAAGTGCTATAAGAATCAGTGTACCGCTTAATTCTTTCATTCGGTAGGTGACTCAATACCATGCTTACAGACTTAAAAGGCTAGAACAATGTTGTGCAAGAACAACTCTGTTTAATACGTAACAAGCGTTATTAGTAATAAAGTACACAAGGTTTCTTTAAAATAAGCATAATACGCATACGACAAGGGATACCAGAAGGGGATTTTTTTCTAATACCAACGGTTTCCGCTAGCACTAACAGGTACAATTCCTTACAAGGAAATCTACAGCGAGTATTGCTTCTCACGAAATTTTCAGTAACAAAATGACTCAGCTCTAAAGTTAGTCTAACTTTTTCAAATTCAACCAAGACGACATGAAGACCAGGCTCTTTAACTGCCCAGTTGGTGACAAAACATTAGAATTTATGTGGGGACTTATTGCATGACTAAAAGACCAGTGAAAATGCCAATAGCAGTCCACAAAAGTTCGTGTGCGATTTTCGGACCGTATGGGAGCCTTAGGGCCGCATTTTTACCCTTCTTCAGCTCAAGAGAAAAGGAGCGAAGAAAAAGAAGCAGTAGATGGTAGATCCAGCCGTGTCTGACTAGCTTCACAGTTAAATTTTCATCCGTAGACTCTTTCTGGTAATTTGAATAGAAGTGCAAAGTCGCGCCTTAGATGACGGCTGCTCTGGTGAGTTGAGCCGCAAATAGATAATAGTTTCACTACATTGTTAACTCTTGAGCCGTCGCCTATTTATAGTTGGTCATGACCTTAAAAGTGGTTTCATTGTCTATACGCTTATCCTGGTGCAATGCTAAAGCCACAAACAACCTTCAAGCAATTAAGAGAGATTTGTGATGAGAATAAAGGGCTTGATTTTCTCGCCCTGCACAGTAATTTTCAGGAAGTTGTAATAACTCCTCCAGTGGGGCTAATTTAACTCCTTACAGTGGAGTTATTTTTTGGGAGTTATTTTAACTCCAAAAAGGAGTTTAAAAACTCTTTCTCAGGACTAAAAATGACCCCAGATATTGAGGAGTTAAAATAACCCCCAAAAAGGAGTTATCCTGTACCTAAAATTTTTACTCCACCTTCAGAGTTTAATTAAATCCAAAAGGAGTAAAAACAACCCACATAAGGAGTAAAAGTAACCCCATTTCGGAATTATCTTAACTCCAGACTGGGAGTAAAAAGAACTCTTTTTCAGGAGTAAAAGTGACCCCAAATTCGGGGTTAAATTAGGAGTTAAAATAACCCCAAAAAAGGGGTTATCCTGTACCTGAAATTTTTACTAAATTTTTGGAGTTATAATAACTCCCTAAAAATTACGGTGTGGCTGTTTGTTTACCGCCTGTTCGAAGGTAAAATGTTATTCAGCTGTGGCTATGTTGTGAGTTTTTACGAGGCGGGAAAAATATCCATCGCTGTTCTGAAGCAAAGTTTCGGGTTTGTCAAACTCCACCATCCGTCCCTGATCCATAACCAATACTTTATCATAGTCCATGATGGTGTTCAAGCGATGGGCGATGGTTATAACGGTAGAATCTTTAAGTCTGTTACGTATAACTTCTTGAATCAGACGGTCTGTTTTGTAATCCACATTGGCAGTGGCCTCGTCCAGTATTATAATCTTACTTTTCTGCAACAGTGCTCGTGCTAAACAGACCAGTTGGCGCTCACCCACACTGAAGTTGCTCCCTGACTCCCTCAACTTGTAACCTAGCTGCTCAGGTAATTTCTGAACCAGAGTATCTAACTGAACTTCTTCCAAAGCACTCCAGAGATCGTGATCCTTGTACAAAGAGAACGGATCTAGGTTTCTTCTGAGGCTTCCGCTGAAGAGGACAGGATCCTGCGTTATTACGGCCATAGACCTTCGAGCCGCCTGTAGATTGAGATCTCTGATGTTCACACCATCTATGATTACCTGTATTGATAGAAACATTTACGTGAGTTAGAACTGAGGGTGTTCATAAGGCTTCTACTCTAAAGCCTTTCTTAACTCGCGATCAATGAGTCTTTCGCTCTCACCCTTCAAATCCCGAAAGTGGTAAAAATCTGCTCAAAAAGAAATAGCACCATACGAAAGTACCGCCAGAGGTGCTTAATTTGAATGGTCACTCCACAGGCGATTGTCCACAAAATCAATAGTAAGAACCACCTTATGGGATTCTATCAGTCAATCTGCCATTCAAAGGGTTAAAGCCCCTGAGAGTTTGAGGCTGACGTAACATACATTTCGCTGGAAAAACCTCTATCACACTCCAGCACGGACTCAGAAACAAGTCTGTTGACAGGGCACTAGGATTGGGACAGGCGACTAGTTCCTGCAGAGAACCTTACTAGAGTGTCAATTGAGGAAGAATAATCAAGAATAGAATGAACCGCTACCCGGTCAGCTCAATTGGTAGGGCTAGTGCTAAGCAGAAAATCTCTACCCAAACCCCAGCCGCACCACAAACCATGAATTAAAAAACTGCCCAAAGTTAACTGGTGGTGATTAAGACCTTGACTCACTTCCGATGACCCTTGAGTCTTTAGCCTCGTCTTCTTTATTAGAAGGCGAAAGCGTTAACGAACCCAGGTTTCTGTTCGAAAAGAGTTGGTGACGTAGAGCGCTGGTGTCGTGGCCTTTCTTCTCAAAGGTTATTTGGAGAAAATTGGCCCAGGCTGTTGTGGGGTCCCTGCCATTCTTAGAGAAGTTAATAAAACAAAATAAACTATACTCACACTTCCTTCAGGCTCTGGCATACGAAATAAGGCAGCCAGCAAAGACGATTTTCCAGCACCCGTGCGACCTACTATACCAACTTTCTCCTTAGCAGCAATGTCAACGTTTATGTTTTTCAGAGTTCTTGGAGCCCCTTCAAGATATGTTAATGACAAGTCCCTTAATGTCAAAGAGCCTGCTTTTGGCCATTGTTTTGGAGGCCGGGTGTCTGTATGGTACCCAGGCTCTGGATCGATTTTAGTGTAGGTGAATACTCTTTCCACTGAGGTCATGTGATTTTCTGTCTCTGATGCCACACTGATGCCATATTGCGAGGCTTCCAAAGTATCCAATGCATAAGTCAGGGACATGCCTGCTAAAGCTGAAAGGGTAAAGTTTATAACCTTTATACATCAGCTCTTTCGCAACAAAAATGGCACATACTTGCTTCCAAACTAAGTCCGTGATCATCACACGCACCGCCGCAAAGCTGTCAGAGGGTATTACCACCTAATTACCCTAGGAAACGTTTTGTGTTCTCGTTTCCTGTAGGTAAAGTGGTCGGGCATCTAGGCTTGTAACCAGAAGGTCACAGGTTCGCATCCTTATGGGGAAACGTGTTACATGTCAATAAAACACCTACCTAGGCTTTGTGTTGCAAGTAAAGCTCCAGCTGACACGGAAGTTACTAAAAAGATACTTAGTAGGTCTCCTCGTAAACCTAGCCATTGTGTTGCTGCGTTCCTCATTATCATGGCTGATGTGTTTTTGTCCTGGTACCTGTAAAACGTCGTAGTAATAAGGTCTGTACTGATTTGTTGAAGAATCATTTACGTTTCTTTCAGTCCCCTCAGACAAGGACTTTACCAGACTGTTTGTGTAATCAAATGCTGCCTTGTAGCTTACAATCAATGGAATAGTGAGTTATAAATGGGCCGTCGTGTACAAATTTGACACGTCACTGGACACTGGGTGGGCTGTCACTGCCAGGTTTTCGTTACTTCCCTAGTGGTTCTTTAATGTCCTAATGAGAAAGCTTTGAAACGGGGCCTACGGTTTTGAAGCCTGCGAATACAGCCGCGTCTCAGCGCTCCCTCTCCCTCACGAAGCGTCCTTGCGGCAGGGAGCTATGAGAGACGGCTGTATTCGCAGGGTAACGGTTTTTTCGTGCTCAATCGGCCGAGAAGACCAGAAACTCTAACAATCAGCATTGTGTCAGACCAAATACAGCACGTTCGATTCTCCTCAGTATGTCTTAATATCGTAAGTGTTGATCCAGCCGACCCTCAATCTGGTGCTCCACCAATTGAGTTACTAGGTGGCGAGTGACTCACTGAATTAATTGCGCTATATACAAAAAAAAAAGATGCAACTGTAGCTATATAAATGTATGAAGCTTGATAAGCATATCTTTTCGTACTACATAAACAGAGAGTCCCGAACTCATGCAAAAGTCATTTAATAAACAACAACTAAACGTTCGAGATCTGACAAACCAGAGAACGACGCGGAAAAAAAGGTGAAGCAAAGGTTAATGTTTGCAAGAAAATTTCCCTTTTGAACATTTTTAAAATCTTTCACACAAAACTTGAAACGGGCAGACAGAAAGAAACACAGACGAATGAATTTTAGAAGATTCTACTAACTTGTAAAATTGTTGAAGAAAATCACTTTCCATCCCTGATGAGCGAATCACCTCCATTCCTGCCACGGTATCAGCAATCAGGGAGTAAACTGGACTGCATGATATTGATTCTAGCCTCCTGATTTCCCGAGTGGAATTCAAGTAATATTTTGCAAGATACATGAACAAGAGCGTCAATGGGGCACAAGTAATTAACAACCACACATTAACGACTGCTGAAAGAATTGTGGCGCTAAAGAAATATAGACAAAGCTGGACTGCGAAAAGAAACTGAGAAGGAAGAGAGTCATCCATATTACAAATGTCTTTAGAGAAACGATTTAAGATGCGACCAACTGGATTTGTGTCAAAGAACAGGACAGGTGCCTGGATAACTGCTTTGGTCATCCGCTCGTGGAGATTTTCTGACGCTTTTAAAGTGGCAAGATAAAAGCAAAAAGAGGATGCAAGTGTAAGAAGCAAAGAAACAATGACAATGGATCCATATATCACAAGTGTGACGTAGTTCTTCTGTTCTTGATAAGACATCTCCGTCATTAATGAAAGCCACCAATAGGGCGCGATCCACGAAACTGAAAGAAAAATCTCTGTCAACTTATCTCAAATACCAGGCTTCAGTCAAATTAATTTATCTCGACAGAAACTAAACATGATTAAATTTTCCTCCCAGGAAATATCCCTGAATGGAAGTGAGCGAATACTAAGTACAATTAACTCATGGCTACGATGGACACCACTAAAAATACCTTTATGATACTGTACAAACATGAACAGGTCTATTAACGTCAGAAAAGAGGTTCTCTCACCGATCATTCACAGATGGATGATGAATTATCGCCTTCCTCTGCCAATTTGAAACGTTGCAGTTGTGTGATTGTTGATCACGAAAATTATAGTCAGATTAGTCTCTTGTAACCATTTGAAAGCTTTTAAAACATTTATAATACATCCGTAAAATTTCCAGAAAAGCAGAAAGCTCCAAAAGCGGTCCCGCGGTAAAAAAGTTACTCCAAAGAAAAAAAGCTTCCTGAAAGTTGCCGTCACGCAACTTCTGGCCACATAAGCCTGGATACCGTCAGAACCTTCACTGAGTGTGCATCGTAAAGAGGTGTCCACCTAAAAGAAGGTCTGAGAAAAGTATCAAAGAACGGCATTGGCTACCTCAAGGTGTCCTTTTAACTGTACCCGCCTATTTTTTTTTTACTTTGACAGCTGAACGTTGATTTCGATTTACTAACCTTGTACAATAGCGAAAAACACAGCAAGGGCCACAATCAAAGTAACTGGAAGGGCAGCCCTAAAGTACTTCCAATACAACTCCCACTTGACAGTTCCCACCATTCTGTCTTCTTCCTCCTCTGCCAGATCTACTCTTTCCTGAAATTCATCAACAGAACTTGCTTTCCTGACCCTTTTGTCTTCACCGAGACCTGTAATTGTGCTGTTTTCACCTTCTTCTTGTTTTCCTTGAGATACAATAAAATCATAACCCAGCTTCTTCTGATCTATTTGAGAGTAGCTACCTTGATACTGAACGGAACCATTTTGAAGGATAACAACGTGTTCTGCATGTTGGAGAAACTGCAGCTGATGAGTGACCAGAATACGAACTCGTCCAGCTAAGAACTCTTTGATGCATCTATCAAACAAATGTTTGCCGACTTTAGCATCCACTGCACTGAGTGGATCATCCAACAAATAAATGTCCGCGTCTGAGTAAAGAGCACGTGCTAGACTCACTCGTGCACGCTGACCACCACTTAAGATTATACCGCGTTGCCCAATCTCAGTTAGATCACCTTTCGGGAAGCTTGATAGATCTTTGCCCAGGTCACAGACTTCCACAATTTTGAAGTACTTTTCTTCGACGAACGGCATACCAAAGACTATATTCTCTCTCACGGTACCAGAATACACCCAAGGTGTCTGGGAGACGTAAGCCATTTTGCCAAAACAAGAGCTTTGACCAGACGATATTGGAAGTTCATCTAAAATGGTCATCAATGAAGACGTTTTGCCACTCCCAACTGGTCCAGTTATTCCAACAAGTTGCCCACTGGTAGCTTGCAGTGAAACGTTTTGTAATGCTGGACGATCTGACGAATCGTTCCAAACGCTGGAAACGTTTTCAAGAACAACTTGTGGCTGAGCAATTTCTGATGTTTCCTCAAGTTTTCTTTCACTTTTGACGGCAATTTGCCCAGGCTTAAAGTCCTCTCCCCTTTTGTACTGTGATTTGTGATCGCTTCCTAAAAGTGTTTTCTCTTCAAGTAACGGCTGTATTCTATTCCAAGCAGTTCTCGCGTCTGCGAGACGGTGTAAACATTCTCCAAGATAGACGGTTACGAAGAATTTAATGTTTGCTAAGACAGAAAGCAACGTGAACACTTTGAAAGATGTCAAGAAGTGTCCAGTCAGAAGCAGTACCACGACTGAGATGAAACCGGTAACAGCATGGCCGGTAAAGAACAAGGCGTAGACACTTGAGAGGAAGAATCCTCGGATCCGAATGAGAGAAATTTCTTTCCTGCAAAAAATATTTCCATATTCAAAATAAAACCGAAAACATACAGGCCTACCAATATGGCCACCCACGTTCCCAGGGAGCAATGCGACGTAACTTCATGGTAATAATTATTTAAAATTATAAGGAAAAGTCAAGGACGTGGAATGTAAACTATTGCTAGTGATGACTCCTTAACTGGTGACCTTTTCGGTGGATGATCCATCACCGTTGTTAGTTTATAAGGGATAGAGCGGGACATATATTGCAGCTTACGATATTACGCTTATGCAAGACTCAAAATGAGAGAAAGAAACAGCACAGGAAAGGTATGTGTACAAACCGTCTTATTTGTGCCACCAGATCCCTGAAGTTCCATTCCCAGGCGTACATTTTCACCACCCGGATTCCAGAAACAATCTCTTTAATCATCTCCAACCTTTTATCCGTCTGTGCTGCAACTTTCTTGCGAATGTTTCCGGACTTTTTAGCTGCAAGTGAATTATAGACAGAAACAAAGACCAGAAAAACAACGCCTATTAAAGCTTGCCAGGAGACTAAATACCATAGAAGCAACAAAGCGACGACAATGTCCAAAGCAACAAATAGGGCGCCCTGGGCGTGATAGCCCAAGTCCCCAATTGCCTGGGCATCGTTGGAAGCGAGAGTGATGACGTTTTCGGAAATCTCATTTTCTAAGGTACACCTTTTAAGCTTCAGAATCTGAAAAAGAGAGAGCATAAACTTTAATTCCTTACTTACCTATTACACGTGGAGTTAGGGTAAATCCAAAATAGTAATGTTGATGGGTTAATTATGCATATATCGGAGAATTTTTCATGTCGATTCGTTAATATACCACAGAACGCAAACTGACCCCTTTTGTGTGACGGGATACTCTGAAAAGATAAACGGGAATTCCCTAAAAGCTAAATTTATAAAGCGTCGTCTTAGGTTATCGGAAAAGAAAGGTTTAGAATCCCTTTAAAGCTTAAATTTCTATAACCGCTTAGAATGATCACATAACAACGAAGACAACAACCACCATTTATTTAAATTGTCCCTGATACGCTGTTATCTATTCTTATACCGTGTAAATTGATTCTAAAAATCCCTTGGTAGAGGGTCATTTTATTTGTATCATGTAATCTTGCTAGGACAAAACTCTCCCAGCTATACACCCCATACCACATAAAATCCTGGGGTACTTGCCTTCAAAAATGACAGGGGTGCTCATCGCTTTTTGGAACCCCCTGAAAAGAACGTAGATTTAGCGAATTCATTTTGACCCAAATGAAAAAGTTGGAATCAGTTGAGGAACAAATAGTTCCCGTCCGGCTTTTTGGCTCGATACCTAGAAGACCCCTAAAAGGTATAGGGACATCTGCAACGGCGGTCAATTGAATTTGGTCAATCTAGGAGTCACCAATTCACAAATTCAACCCCTTACAAGTTACACCAATCACCCAGTCATTTGTATAATGGAGATCCCCCGGGCACAAAACTGCAGGAAAAACACCGCGGCGTATACGTATAGGGGCGGATCCAGAATTTTTTCTTGGGGGGGGGGGGGGGGGGGGGGCTCCACCACTAAGGAATGGCATAACTGACTGGTGACGTAACGTGACGTGCCAAACTACCATGTTTACGGCGTTTAACATAAATTCGTTAACCTCTCGTCTCATGTTGTACTTCAACATCAACAAACCACTCATTTTTTATTTGGCAGAATACCAGTTGTTTTAGAAAGCTGCAGGTCAATACCAGAAATAGTCCGAGTCACATAGAGACCCTTTTCACATGACGTCACGTCCTTCATGTTGGTATCCCAAAACAGTAACACGGTGGCCATGTTGGAGGTCTTGGTGTCCCAAACCAGTCCCGTGGTAGTTCAAATCTTGTCTTACTTTAACGCTTTCTTTAATTCCAATAAATTTTCATATATAGCCACTGGCCACGTGCGTGAAAACGCTCTATTGGATCTCAGTATTATTCTAATAATGCCCTCTCGTGATTTTCCGCTTTGGTATCGAAAGGAAAAATAAATAAACAAACAAATGAAATAAATAAAAAAATAAACCCTTCTTAACTAAGCTCGTTCGCTAAAGATGGCTGGGAATTGGACATGTTCTTTTTTTGCGTTTCTTTTTGACATCGACTTCGTCTATAAAAACGCAAAAAAAGAACTTAGGTTGTACCCGGCGGAGCTTGATCAATAACCCATACATAATTCCGTCAGAACATAGAGGAGACCGATTCATAAGAGAGGTGTTCGATGCAATATTTTCTTGTCGGTATATTTAAGTCGTTACAATACCTTTTTATAAATCAGCCCAATCACTGCAACTTTTAATCTATAACCCATCATTTCAACCTTGAATGCTCCGTGGGTGATGAATAAAGACCGTGCCAACGAGATCACGGTTATGCTGAACATGAATGGCAAAGTGGAAGAGTAATTTGTCGTTCCGGCGCTTGTAGAAATGTTTTTCAAGAAGAACCAAAGAGCCAAAGGAAGAAGGTTCATTGAAAATGAGTAAGATATTCTCAATATCGCCACAACCATGTACTCCCTGAATGGAAAAATCTTGAACATGGCTCTCCAAAGACGAGGTTTTTTTCTGTTCTGTTCGGACGACCGCATTTCTGATAACCACTCTCTTTCTAGGGCATCCGCAAGTCCTTCTGCCTGAAAATGTGTTTCCAACGGGAAAAGGTGTTTCTCTTCCAAAGGATGCTTACTGCCATACTTAAGAATACTGCTCATCCAGGAGAAAGTTAACAGTGATAAGAATCCTGCTTTCTCTATTGGATTTTCTGATGAAAAGTCTCCTGCAACTGGCTTGCTTTTAATTTTCACACTCGGATTCTGAACTGAAGCTTCTTTTAAGAATGGCTCGTTTTCATTGTTCTCTCTGGGATTCTCAACAGAAATGTCCTTTTCCATGACTTGCTTATCACAAGGTAACAGCTATACTGAATGACATAGTAAATAGCCATTACTACCCATTTATTTAACACTTTTTAGCTTCATAAATCAAGGACAAAGGTATTGCCTAGTTTCAAACCAAGAGGGGCTATGTGCAAGTAAAAGAGCACATTACAGAAAGAGCACATTACATTGAGGTTAGCAATATTCTCAAGTTTGGTGTTTACTGGGCCCATATTTAAGACCATTTAATGATATAGCCATTCAAAAACTCCAAAATTTACCAAGAAGTATATAGACGCCCGAACGGTGTGTCTGGCAATCCATTCATCTCTTATAAATTTTCAAGTTTTTTTAAAAACTATTTAAAAATAGCTATATCTTGTCAGCCTGATCGACACCCGCCTTGAGATTTTTTCCTATTTCTTCCTAATTGTAATGGGCTCTTTCCGACTATGTGGGTCTCGTGTTGTTTATCCCACTCGTACCCAGCCCTCCTCGGTTTGAAACTGGGCAATGAGAATAATAATTATATTCATAAAAATGATCATGTGTGCATTACAAGCTACAAATTAAAACCTATTTACAATAAGCAAAACAATAAAAATATATACACTTCCGTCATAAAAATCTAAAATATCGATATGTAACAATTAACTCATTCAACCATAAGCAAACTTAAGAAACAAGGGTAAAACGAAGGAAAGCAAAAGGCATCCAGGGGGGAGGAGATGGGTGAAGAGGGTCTTTTGACGTCCGAAGTGGGCTTATTACGCTTAATGGGACACAAATATGAAAGTAATTCATTATTTTTACGAAAGTCATACACTAGCAGCAGGAAACAATGTATTAGACTAATATTTGAGAGGTTCTGCTCTCTTGGTAATAGTGCCGGTATGCAAAGTTATATTGAGGGTCATTCGTTTAACGATCATGCGAACGAGCTTATCAAAAACGCCAACGCCGGGTGAACTCACCTACTGAATCAATTATCTTGCTCAACCAAATGAAAGACACGTCGACAACACACGAGAATCAAATATACGTCACTGGCAAATTTGCTATTCCTTCCATTGGTGAGCGGATCGGTAGAGTCTCATAGATCATGTATTCCTGTTGAGAGCCAGTCACACTACAATCAGACTCTGTAACTGAAGTATCAGGCATATACCGGCGTAATATTAATACTGAGAGCGAGTTTTGATGGAAAGTTCAACTAGATTTAAACAAAAGGGACTGTGTAACGGGGACTAGCATTGAACAGGGGCACCCAACGTCAATTTTCGGAAAATATCTGTTTGGAAGACGATTTGAGATCTAGCCTTCGGAACATTTTTTGTAAAATTTCTTGCTTGCCTGCCTCTCCTAGGATTTTCAAAGATCTAACAAATGGTATAATTGCCCATTTATAACGGATTTTTACCCTATAAAGGTCACCTAGAATTTTCGGGAGCCTTTGTTCTGGCTGAAATTTTCGAAAAGGTAAGTTTTGATCCCCATATTAAATTTTCGGATCACTAGACTCCGAACAGACGAAAATTTTTAGGGGAGAAAAATATGCCTATATCTACCGTTTAAATACTAAAATACGTTTAACAATGCTATGTTTAAGTGGTTTTGAATTATTTTCTCGTTGGGTGCCCCTTATTGAAGCAAATGTTATGGCTGTGTATTTCAAACTCACCTTTCGTTTCGACTCGTGGCTCCGTTTGGTGAACGTAGAATTTGCTAGGCTAGCTGAATGATCAATCGCGACAAACACACATAAACAACAACCTCAAAGGTCGTTTACGATCCTACTTTCAAGTAAATCGAAAAGCTGAAGCGTTGTGTAGAGTCCTTGTAGTCTCATGCCTTTAACATGCTGAGTGCTGCAAAAGCATAACACGAGCATATGATCTCCGTACTCGGACGAGCGGAGTCAGGGAACAGGTAAAATCAAGAATGGACTGTGGATTGCGGTCTACGGACTGCGGACTGGTTATAAAAAACTCAGACTGGGTACAAAAGACAGACTAGGAATAAATCCGGATTACGGATAAAGTTTTAACAAAACTGGGCTAATTATTTGAAGATAAGGGAAAAACAAGATTAGACGTCCCTTTTCATGCTACCGGTAATCCACAAAGTTTTTATCTCATTTTTACTTTTCTAGAGCTGTTTAAAAAACACTCAGAAGTTCACGTTTTATACCTAGTGCGTTTCTTAGCCCCTTTCCTCAGTCCGCAGTCCGCAGTCCGCAGTCCGCAGTCCACAGTCCACAGTCCACAGTCTTCTATATATTTTATACTGAGCGTCTTCGGCGCAAAGGACGGCGGGAGGGTAATGAACGCCTGGCAGATTCGGTTTTGAAGATGGCGGCCCGTGCAACTTGCGGTTTCCGTGATTATATGGTTGGATAACTACAACGTAACTACAGATATTGCGTGTCCAGAGTATAAATACGTCTTTCTGTAAAATGAGCGGCGAGGTAAGTTTATTTTCTTTCCTTAAACTAGCCTTAAGGGATATTATGTTGACGATTAAAAGCTGACAAAAACACGCGGGAAAATCGGCAGGGTCAGCTCAGTGCAGTCAGTGACAGCTGGGGTATAAGAAAAGTAACTCTAACATATGCACCCATGGACAAAACTTACGCGCGGTAATAGGAAATGAATGTATTTCTTTTGATGCTATCATCAGAGATGTTCGGAGAAATGGTCATGGGAAAATCGGAGGGTACTGCAATGTTGTTGATGATGATAATAAAAAGAATAAAAAGAATAAATAAATAAATAAATAAATAAATAAATAAACAAACAAACAAACAAATAAATAAATAAATAAATAAATTAATTAATTAATTAATTAAAGATGAAAAACCTGAATGTTAACAAAGAAGAACTTAAGAAAAACTATATACAGTATGTGCAAATAAGAATTTCGGGAGAACAATATTTTACAAATGTGTCCATAATCATATTAAATTAAGAACTGCAGAGAGAGCAGTTTGAGCAATTATTGTCTCCTAATAGCATACTAAAATCCACTTTTCTGATGTTATGCACATGCCATCAGCTTGCCCTGGAGGTAAACCCCTGGGCCAACCAGGGGGATTGTAAAATGAGTGGAGCAAAGTTGAGGATTTCCCCCAGGAGTGGGGGAATTTAATAAGACAAAGTCCCCTGGGTCAAGTGCTTCTCAACGAAAAATCCCCCTGATATCTACCTCATATAACTGGGATTCACTTGATGGAAGGGGTGTTTTTATGATATCTGGGGATGAAATTTTACTCATTCGTGTCAGGCTCAGAGAAGCAATATAATATCTTTATTGAACAAAAATCATTGCAATGAAAGAACCCCTGAAGACAGATTCACTGAGTTTAGGAGAGACTGATAGTTCCTCCATAGACTTCTTGAGATGACCTGAAATAATCTACCTCATGATTCTCAAAAATTGCAGTTATTCATTGTACCGGTATTTCATTTACGTATGAATTTTTTAATTTTTATTAAGTGTGCCAGTCCTCAGCTTCTATGTTTGTATTGAAATAAGAATGATCATTGATAGGTTTAAGAGATCTGAAAGTTATATTGTCCTAGTGGTTTTGCAATAAACGAATGGATGCGTGATTGCCATTTTTAGGAGTCAGTTAAGGTGATCGTATGCAAATTGCCAAGTTCTAGTTTGATTTTAACCGCTTTGTTGATTTCATGATTGTTGTGAGATTGAAGGAATTTTTGCCTGGACTAGAATGTCGTTGAGAGATTTTTCCTTCCTGTAGGAGACAATTGGTGGCTGGTTAAAGATATGTTTAAGCTTAGGTTGCTGTTGAATGATGACCCAGTGGTTTATGAGAGTCTTTTTGGGGGCAGAGAATTTAATCTATCCCCCTGTATTCCCCGACATATTCCCTGGTTGGCCCGGGGGTCTACCCCCTGGACAAGCCAAAATTAATGTGCATTATATTTGAAAGAGCACAACATGGAAGTTTCTCAACATGTAGGGATGAAACTAGGGCATGTTCCCTTTGCCTTTTTTTATTGTGTGATTCTAATTTAAAATGGTATACTTCGAAAACGTAACAGGCAGCAATGTTGCAATTAATTTTTGACATAATTATGGGTTTGTTTTAAGTCATTTTAAACTCCTTAAATAATTTTGCTATGAGGAGAACCTGGTTTTCCTAGGCTTTTCTGACCAATATTGAATGTGATTATTTGGGTTTTTCATAAGCAAATAATGCCCTAAAATATATATAAAAAAAGTATTGATGAAAGATTTTGACTATTGGAAAAGACATGGCATACATATATTATTAAAAAAGCAGAACAGCCATCATTCATCAAACCAAACTTTTACAGCACTTCACATGGGTGTATTTTGTTTATACAAATGTAAATGAAGCTTTTAAAGTTGTAACATATCCTCACTGCATACTCATTACCTCACCTATACCTACCAAGTGGGTATGATTGTCATGCCTGCGGATCAAAGACTTTGTTCTCACACCTACTCACGCCTGTGTTCCAATAATTGGAACACACATTATTTCTCATGCCTTGTAGAAAAGTTTGAGCCATTACAGAATTAACTGACACATTTTGAAAAATATATTAATTATAAAGAATCTGGAACCAATGAGAAAAAAGAAAAGTCCATGTGAATGATGGACTTTTTTCCAAATTCTCTCACTTTAGTAGGGAAAGTCAATGGACACGAGGTCGTGCTCCTTCGTGTTTCCTTGTTTGTGTACTGAACTCTTTGGAATGTCTCCGCAATCAATGTCTTTAGACATTTGTGGATGTTATTGGACCCTACAAAAACTCTTGGCACTCTCAGGATTGGGGCGAATGTGGTCTCGGATCATGATCATTAAAAATGACCACATTTCAGGTGGATGGTCAAATTTAAGGTCCAAGAAACTAAAAAATATCATAAATTTTATTTTCAAGGCAGTCAAGTGCTAAAGTAAGGGAGGAAGCACTTGCATCCACTTCTATCCTCAAAGACACAAAATACCAATCAATCAATCAATCAATTAATCAAGCATTGATTTGCTTTTCCTTGAACTGATAATAGAAAATATATCAAATATTTAAAAATAATGGACAGGAGCTCTCAGCAAACCCTGTGGGGCTTTATGTGTATGGACCCTGGACGATTTTACAGTAATAATAATGATATGTGTAGATCATGTATTAAACTAATGGTATGGGGCACATTATGAAATCATTTCTCGAATACTGCATTTTCCTGAATAAGTGCATGCCTTGGGGGATACAACTGTTGTTACTGTACCTACCTCCTTAATAGTGACCGAAGTCAATTTTCACTTTATAACAATAGCAATAAATAATCAATTGAAGAGGAGATAAGAATTAATGAAATAATTACCTAAGGGGAAATGCTTTGATCTTTTAACAAATTCTGCTGACTGATGTATGGAAATCAGTGTGGAAAATTTGTACATGGATACTGGTGCTTTAAGGGTTAATGAGGGAAATTCACAGCATTATCTGCAATCAAAAAATTACACCCAAGCAAACAAAATAAACAAGAAATGAGTTTGTTTTACTGTTTTCAGTTGCTATAGCCTGTAAACATGCTGTCGAAGAGCACAGTAGGGATACGGTAGCCTTACTTCTCCCCTTTCCTTTAGATTATAGCCTGTAAACATGCTGCCGAAGAGCATAATATGGATACAGGAACCTCACTCCTCCCCTTTCCTATAGACTATAACCTGTAAACATACTGCCAAAGAGCATAGTATGGATACATGAGCCTCAATCCTTCCCTTACCTATAGACTGTATGCCTGCAAATATGCTGCCAAAGAGCATAGTATGGACACAGGAGCATTACTTCTCCCTTTTCTATAATGGACTATAGCCTGTAAACATGCTGCCAAAGAGCATAATATGGATACAGGAGCCTCACTTCTCCCCTTTCCTATAGACTATAGCCTGTAAACATGCTGCTGAAAGGCTTAGTAGGGATACAGGAGCCTCAATCCTCTGCTTTCCTACAGACTATAATATGGCGTGTTAACATGCTGCTGAAGAGCGTAGTAGGGATACAGGAGCCTCATTGTATTTCAGGGCCTTACTTGCTTAATGTTGGTGACAAAGTTCCATACAGGGAAGAACTAAGGTAAGGTGACAAAACCTATTCAACCACAGATTAATCAATCATTTATTTGCCTTTCCCTAGAATGATTTTAGAATTATATCAGAGATTCAATATTATACTTGGCAGGTACTGTCAGCAAACCCTGTGGGACTTTGCGAGGAGGGACCCTGTACTAGTGGCTTTAATATGTAGATTATTGATTAATGGTTTGATGCACATAAAATCATTTCCAATACCACATTTACCTGAATTCCTGGGCTACTGCTTTTTTTTACCTCCCTAACCAATATCCACATACAAATTCTCCAAACTGATCTCCATACATATGAATTAGTTGAGAGAATTTGACAAAATATCAGAGATTTTTTTCTTTGTGATCATTTTATTATTTCTCATAGACTTTGCTCTTGACAATCTATGGATATCGTTAGGAGAAACTTGATGTTGGTCAGTGGCATATCTAGGGGAGTGGCCTGGGCCCACCCCTTATTTTTAAACCAAGCTGAGGCCAAAGCGCCGAAAATTTTTTTTCCGAGACCGGGCATTTCCATTATCTCAGGGTCTGGATCTGCCACTGGTTGGTCACTGTTGGGACTTAAGAAGGGTTAAGAAGGGAATACTGCAGTATCAGGAATCAGGAATTTGCACCAAACCAAAAAATGAAAACACAAGGCAGGGGCACCCAAGGAGGATATAGTTCAAAACCACTTAACATAGCATTGTTGAACGTAGTTTAGTATTCAAACGGTAGATATAGGCATATTTTTATCCCCTAAAAACTTTCCATCTGTTCGGATTTCCTAGCTGAAAGTCTAGTGATCCGAAAATTATAGGGAGAAAAACTTACCTTCTCGAAAATTTCAGCCTGAAAAGGCTCCCGAAAATTCTAGGTGGCCTTTTTTAAGGTCAAAACCCGTTAAAAATGGGTAATTATACCATTTTGTAGATGTTCGAGAATCCTAGGAATGGCAGGCAAGCAAGAAATTTTACAACAAATTCTCCGAAAATTCTAGATCTCAAATCGTCTTCCGAACAGATATTTTCCCGAAAATTGCCGTTGGGTGCCCCTGACAAGGGGTGAGTTGGGTTTACTGTTTACAGTGACTATAGCCTGCAAACAGGCTGCCGAAGAGATACTAGGGATTCAGCGCGCTTAAAAAGGTTGGACAATAAAGTGAAAAAAAATTGGCGGGAATTGAGTGTTCCTAAGCCTAAATGTTGTAACTATCAACTGATTAAGGTTAACGTATTTAATATCATTTTGCATTTCTTTAAGGCTAACCGAATGCAAAGCGAAAAGTTTATATTCTCTCGGAAAAAGATGTCAAAATTGTATGAGATTTTTTTTATCTGATCAAGATTTGATTAAAAAGTACTTGAAATTGCGGAAATGAGAACTTTAAGTAAGATCATGATAATAAATTCGATAGCCTCACTTTAGGGCAGAGCTATACTGCTCGTTTTTTAAGGTTTCCCAAGAGGACAATACTTTCGAGATGAACGCCATAAGTTTTGGCATGCTCATTTAGCCGTTGCCATGTTGTGATTCTGAACAAGGCGAGAAAAATATCCATCGCTGTTCTGAAGCAAAGTGTCAGGTTCATCAAACTCCACCATCCGTCCCTGATGCATAACCAATACTTTGTCATAGTCCATGATGGTGTTCAAGCGATGGGCGATGGTTATTACGGTAGAATCTTTAAGTCTGTTACGTACAACTTCTTGAATCAGACGGTCTGTTTTGTAATCCACATTGGCAGTGGCTTCGTCCAGTATTATAATCTTGCTTTTCTGCAACAGTGCACGTGCTAAGCAGACCAGTTGGCGCTCGCCCACACTGAAGTTGCTCCCAGACTCCCTTAACTTGTACTCTAGCTGCTCAGGCAATTTCTGAACTAGAGTATTTAACTGTACTTCTTCCAAAGCACTCCAGAGATCGTGATCCTTGTACAAAGAGAACGGATCTAGGTTTCTTCTGAGGCTTCCGCTGAAGAGGACAGGATCCTGAGTTATTACGGCCATAGACTTTCGAGCCGTCTGTAGATTGAGATCTCTGATGTTCACACCATCTATGATTACCTATATTAACACAAACATTCACCTGAGTTGGAACTGAGAGTGTTGCTTACAAAGCGACGTCAAAATAACCACGATTTTAATGCGTTTAAGGGATGCCAAACAAACGTCTCGCACAGCCGGATTTACTTTTATTTGAATTATCAGTAAACAAATTAAATTTTCTGCAATGTCAAGGCATCCACTACGTTTATGATGACTTCGGATGCGATAGGCCATTGAAAGAAATGGACAAAGTAGAAATTGCTTTAAATCGAGGCTACCGATGGGCGATCCAGTTGGCAATTTCCATCAAGGGACGGGGAGGGGGTGGGGGTGGCCTCGAACAGAAACCCGAAAGAAACCCCTTCAAGATGTCGAAATGGTCTTATATATAATGTCTCTGAGGAAGAGAGAAAAAAAAAAACAGCCATCCGTACAGTAATAACAGTACAGCAATGGTATATTACAATGGAAAATAGAAATAATTTGACTCGTCCAAAGTCTTCTCCTTCTTGCCGTGCAAGGCTCTCGCGACCGATCGCGTGCGCGCACAAATCAGAAGACAGGGAACTAATAACAAAAATTATCATTCTTACGTTGCCTTCAGGCTCTGGCATTCGAAACAAAGCAGCCACCAAAGACGATTTTCCAGCTCCCGTGCGACCTACCACACCAACTTTCTCCTTAGCAGCGACGCTAACGTTTATGTCTTCCAAAATTCTCGGAGCCCCTTTTAAGTATGCTAATGACAGGTCACGTAATGTCAAGGAGCCTGTTTTCGGCCAGTCTTCAGGAGGTTGGGTGTCCGTAAGGTACCCAGGCTCTGGATCGATTTTAGTGTAGGTGAACACTCTTTCCACTGAGGTCATGAGATTTTCTGTCTCTGATGCGACTAAGATTCCATATTGCGAGGTTCCGAGAGTGTCCAATGCATATGTCAGGGACATGCCTGCCAGCGCTGCAACCAAGGTATTGACAGTTAGTTTTGAAGGCTGTACATTGAAAGGTCATAGAAAATCACATGGCAAAGACCTTGAGAGCAAGGGATGGCGCAATGGTGAGAGCGCTTGCTTCCCACCAATGTGGCCTGGGTTCAAATCCTGGCGTCGACGCTATATGTGGGTTGAGTTTGTTGTTGGTTCTCTCCTTTGCTCCGAGAGGTTTTTCTCCGGGTACTCCGGTTTTCCCCTCTCATCAAAAACCAACAGTTCCAAATTCCAATTCGGCCAGGAATCAGGTAGACGAAGAACCACTTTGTGGATGTGCTACCTCTAAATCATTATCTATTTATTTATTTATTTAATTTATTTATTTACGTGTTGAATGTGCCATCACAAGTTTTATTCATTTCCCTAAGCTGATTGAATGTATGTGATTGGTTGTTTTCACTTAACCTCAAACATTCCTACACAAAGGAAAATCTCCTGAAAATCGTTCTATTTTCTGAAAGAGAGTTTCCCCTTGAAACGTTTGCTATATGTTGCAATTTACGTTCACTGTTGAAATGCATTTTTAGTTTCTCATCTTAGTAGGTTGCAGAACTATAACTATCAGCTGGATGGTAAAATGTAATTGTTATAATACCGTCATGAGCCTACAGAGCGCTTGGTGCGCTTTACACTTCATTACAAACTTTCTGAAATAGACTCATACTCAAGAATGAGGAAGAATAGCCCTCGGCAGAGTGGAAGCAATTTAGAAAGTGTGTGGTGGGAGTGGTTTGGTATAGAAAACAACTTCTTTTTCCTACTTCCGCTCCACTTCCCTTGAGGAGAGGCAAAACAATTCATAAAAACGCCACTCACCTCGGCTTTGCGTGGCAAATAGAGCTCCAGCTGATACAGAAGTCACAAGAAAATTACTTAGTAGCTCTCCTCGTAAAGCAAGCCAGTTTCCCGCTGCGCTTCTCATTATCATAGCTGATGTGTTTTTGTCTTGATATCTGTAAAAAAAGTTATAGTTGTATGGTCTGTACTGATTTGATTACACAAATAATGATGAGAGTTCTTTCTTTGCCACCCAACAAATCTCATTTACTCAAAGATTATTTACCTGATTCTGAATACACTGTGCGTAATAGTATTAAAAAAACGATCGCCTAGTGTCCACAAATACAAACACCAGGTTAAGGAGGCACTTCGTAAATACTAAAAAAGTAAGGCCAGCTTTCAAAAGCGATGAGGCCCAGACCTACACTTGTTCACGGTGCTATAGAATCACGTGACCAGTGAATTTGATAACTAGACTGAGGAGAACGTTGAGAAAACGTCGAAATCTCTTGCTCCGCAATACTCTTTGCTCTGAGCCCATATTTTCAGTCATTATGTTTTTGATATGTGTTCCATAATGCGGGACCAACCAAATTCGAAGATGTTTTAAAGGTGCTTGTACAACTGAACGTTTTCATTTCTACTTCTTTGAAACCACGTGACCCTGCTCTTGAACATGTTGGATTTTGCTGGGTTTTGCATGACACATTGAACCCGTCAAAGTTGATGATCTCGACACTCATGAACTCGATCGGTATCGTGACGTACCTTCGGCTCATCACATGGTTTACTGAATCTTACAGCGGTTTAAAAGTTTTTGCCAAGTGATGTCGTGCGTGACAAAATGACAAATAATCGTGAATCTCGATCGGCTAATCTGTTCCACATTCCTCTGCTCTTAAAGCAATTAAAAGTCAGCACGTTCGTCATTGCTGCGACATACTGATTCTTTGAAACAATTTTTTTTTCAAACCCTCGTCTTCTGAACAAAAATGATGAAGAGAATAGGACAAACCCTTGAAAAAAGGATCGTCGTTTCGAAACGAATTTGCTCTTTACTGAGGTTATATTCTGCCTGGTATAAAACTACCCATAAACGGTTGGAAAGAAACACAAAGGTAACTACTAACTTGTAAAATTTTTGGAGAAATTCACTTCCCATCCCTGACGAGCGAATTACTTCGAGTCCTGTTGCGGTGTCAGCAATAAGAGAGTAAACTGGACTGCATGTTATTGCTTCAAGCCTCCTGATCTCCCGAGAGGAATTCAAGTAGTATTTTGCAAGATAAATGAACAGCAGGGTTAACGGAGCGCAAGTAATAAACAACCAGGCATTTACGACTGCTGAAAGAATTGTGGCACTAAAGAAATATAGCCATAACTGAACTGCCAAGAGAAACTGAGGTGGCAGAAAGTCATCCATACCGCCAATGTCTTTAGAAAAACGATTTAAGATGCGACCAACTGGATTTGTGTCAAAGAATAGGACGGGTGCCTGAATAACTGCTTTGGTCATCTCGTCGTGAAGGTTTTCTGAAGCCTTTAAAGCGGCAAGATAGAAGCAAAAGGAGGATACAACTGTAAGAAGTAAGGACATCGTGACGATGGATCCATATATCAGTAGTGTGACGTAGTTCTTCTGTTCTTGTTGTGACATCTTTGTCATTGATGAAATCCACCAATAGGGCGCGATCCACGCAACTACAAGGAAACATCTCATGCAATTAGTCTCGAATATCTATATTTTAGTCATTTTGTTACATTCTGATAAGAACTAAACATACTCGTATACTGTTGTCCCACAGCTGGTGAAGTACAGTCAAACATTTCCTTAAACTTATTTGTCTCTGAACGGAAAAAAATCAATTGCTCTTTTACCCTGGTCTAGTACGTAAATGTCCTTGTGTGAAAAAGAATTTAATGTGCAAGAGTGAGCCCTCAAAGTCTAAGTTGAATCTTCATCGAATGTACTAACCTTGGACAAAGGCGAAAAACACAACGAGGGCAACAATCAAAGTAACCGGAAGGGCGGCCCTAAAGTATTTCCAATACAACTGCCACTTGACAGTTCCTACTATCCTGTCTTCTTTCTCTTCTGCAAGATCTAGTCTTTCCTGATATTCGTAGACGGAACTTGTCTTCCTGGCCCTTTTGTCCTCACCGAGACCTGTAATTGTACTATTTTTGCCTTCTTCTTGTTTTCCTTGAGATACAATTAAATCATTCCCTAGCTTCTTCTGGTCCATTTGAGAGTAGCCACCTTGGTACTCAACGGAACCATTTTGAAGGATAACAACGTTGTCTGCATGTTGAAGGAACTGCAGGTGATGAGTGACCAGAATACGAACTCGCCCAGCTAAGAACTCTTTGATGCACCTGTCAAACAAGTGTTTGCCGACTTTGGCATCCACTGCACTGAGTGGATCATCAAGTAAAAAGATGTTCGCGTCCGAGTAAAGTGCGCGTGCCAGACTCACTCGTGCACGCTGACCACCACTCAGGATTACTCCACGCTGTCCAATCTCAGTTAGATCGCCTTTTGGGAAGCTTGATAGATCTTTTGCCAGGTCACAGACCTCTACAATTTTGAAGTACTTTTCTTCGACGAACGGTATACCAAAGACTATATTCTCTCTCACAGTGCCAGAATACACCCAAGGTGTCTGGGAGACGAAAGCCATTTTGCCAAAACAAGAGCTCTGACCAGATGATATTGGAAGTTCTCCTAAGATGGTCATCAATAAAGACGTTTTGCCACTCCCAACCGGTCCAGTTATTCCCACAAGTTGTCCACTGGTAGCTTTCAGTGAAACGTTTTGTAATGCTAAGCGATGTGATGAGTCGTTCCAAAAGCTGGAAACATCTTCAAGAAGAACCTGTGGCTGAAAGAGTTCCGTTGTTTCGTTCGGTTTAGGTATACTACTACGGACAAATTTTGCGGGTGTTAAGGTTTCCAAACTGAAGAACTGTGAATTGTTTTTTCCGTCTTTGTCGTATCTTCTTAAGTGACTGGGTGCTAATGCGGACTTCCTTGCAATAAACCTTTGTATTCTATTGCATGCAGTTCTTGCGAGTGCAAGACGATGTAAACCTTCCCCAATATTAACAGTTACGAAGAATTTAATGTTAGTTAAGACAGAAAGCAACGTGAACACTTGGAATGTTGACAAGGAGTGTCCCGTGAGAAGCAGTGCCAAGACTGAGATGAACCCAGTAACGGTATGGCTGGTAAAGAACAGGGCGTGGATACTTGACAGGAGAAATCCTCGGATCCGAATGAGGGAAATCTCTTTCCTGCAAAACATTTTCTTTACTTAAAACAAAGCCGACAAAATCCATGACAAGAATTTTTTTAACCTTTCTTTTACTACAAAAAAGTGGAGAATTGGAACTTAAAATACAAACCTATGATCCTGATACAGTTAGGCTGTACTGTCTAGTTGATCACACAATACTTAGAAGAAAACTGAGGAAATTTATCAGGGTTGCTAGTTAAAGTTATAGGAGATGGATGTAGCCTTGAGCCTACAACCAGTTTGACCTTTATGCATGAAAAGAAAGAAAAAAAAAAGACAACAATAACAGCACAGGAAATGTATATGAACAAACCGTCTTATTTGTGCTACCAGATCCCTGAAGTTCCTCTCCCAAGCGTACATTTTCACCACACGGATTCCAGAAACAATCTCTTTCATTATCTCCAGTCTCTTATCCGTCTGTGCCGCAACTTTTTTGCGAATCCTCCCGGACTTAGATGCTGCAAGTGATCCATAAACAGAAACAAGGACGAGGAAACCAACTCCCACTAAGGCTTGCCAGGCGACCAAATACCACAGAAAGAACAAAGCGACGACAATGTCCACGGCAACAAACAGGAAACCTTGAGCTTCATACCCCACATCCCCAATAAGCACGGCATCGTTGGAAACGAGATTGATAGTGTTTTCAGAAATGTTATTTTCTAAGGCACATCTATTAAGTGAAAGAATCTAAAAAAGACAGAAACAAAATTGCTTTGATTTTCAATGTATATAATCCTGTACTAATTGATGAGAAAGATTTTATGCATAATTCAGAGGTTTCCAATAAGCTCAGATACGACTACTTTTATGCCACAGTTATCGAGCATATTGACTTTCCCATTGTGCTCAAAGTAGTTTAAGGCCTGGGACTAAGCGGTTTACATGTGGAAAATGATTTATTGGCTATAACTTCGGCATAGTTTATGGCGCTGAATCAAAGTATTGTGTTAATAAGTCACGTGATATGTCACGTGACCATTTTGCTAAAAATCGTAAATTACTGACTAATTGGCGGCCGGTTTAAGAAAGGAAATGGAGCAATAACATTTCTCTACTTCATATCAAATATTTCTAACACTTACGTTTGGAATGACCGTCCATTGTACTTCAATAAGAAATTATTAGGGAAAACATAATTCTAAATGCCCAAATTTAATATTGAATTATTTAAGACTTTTATTTCTAACTTCGCGTACATTCATTCCTTCAGTTAGAGATATTGCCAATCATTCATACGCTCCGAACACACCTTTGATCCAGGCCTTAAGCCCCTTGAGGCATATTACTTTACTTGAGCCATGAGACAGTTTTACCTCCAGTTTTTATATATAAACTGACCTCTTTAAACTGAAATCGTCCGATCAACTGTCGGGAAATTAAAGTAATCGTTTCGCTAACCTGGGTGGCAGGCGTATAATGGGAGGGGAGAAGGGGAGAAAACGTAAAGGCCCCATGTCGTTTTGTCTTTCGAGTTTTTGTTCTTGCCACGCAAGATAATCATCGGTTCGTCAAAGTAAGGCACATACCCATATCGATTATTTTCATTGGTCATTCCCTCTCTCCCTCCCCTCCCATGTAGATAGATAGCTACAGGTGAATGTCAGTTAAAACCTAAGACCCTGTGCAGTTTAAATGCATGTCCTTAGTCGCGAATGTTTACTGTATTAGCTACCCACACCATGGAAGGTTGTCTACATCATCGACTTGACTATGTTATTTGAAATTCTCTGTTAGAAACTGTTTGTTTTTGTGAGAGAGGTGTCCGTGGTAATTGGTGTACCCTAAGATAAAGTCATTGCAATACCTTTTTATAAACCAGCCCAATCACTGCAACTTTTAATTTATAAGCCATCATTTCGACCTTGAATGCACCGTGGTTAATGAACATAGCCCGTGCAAGCGAGATCACGGTTATGCAAAACATAAAGGGCAAAGTGGAAGTGTAACTTGTGGTTCCGGAGCTTGAAGAAATGTTTTTCAAGAAGAACCAAAGTGCCAGAGGAAGAAGGTTCATTGCAAAAGAAAACAAAATTCTCAAGATCGCCACAACAATGTACTCCCTACACGAAAAAATTCTCAACATAGCTCTCCAAAGGCGAGGCTTTTTTCCGTTCTGTTCAGCTGTCCGGTCTTCTGCGAGCCACTCCCTTTCCAAAGCGGCAACCAGCTGCTCTGCCCGAAAAGTCGGTTCAAGCGGGAAAATGTGTTTCTCCTCTAGAGGCTGCTGATTTCCCAGTTTTAAGACATTGCTCATCCAGGAAAAAGTTAACAGAGAAATACACCCCGCTGTCTCTCTCGGATTCTTTGAATCTCCCATGGCTAGCTCGCTCTTAGAGGTTGATATCTGGGATCTTGGACTGGAGTAGCAACCAGGATTGGCTCACTTTAGATTCTTCTATGAGTTGCTGGCGGTAGTTTATAACTCCTTTGTCACCTTGATTGAAAACTAATAATAATAATAAAACAGAAACGATACCAACAGTCAGTCAGTCAGTCAGTCAGTCAGTCAACCAATCAATCAATCAATCCGCCAATCAATCAATCAATCAATCAAGTAAAGCTTTATTTCTATGCACAAGTCGTATCAACAGGGCCGGTCCTGACACTATAACCTTGTGAAAAAAGGAATAAAACAAAGTACGCAATACTAGTTGACATCTATCCACAACATCTTCAATACTTTATTTTAACCTACACGCTTATTTATCATGCAATGTCAACGGAAGAAAACTTAGTGATAACACAAAAATTTCTTTTGTTTAATATCACTTCGTTTAGTCCAAGAAGACGATCGCGTATCGTTTTAGTTGAGCTTTTTAGCAGTATTGTTCATTGAGTTAAACGGTGAACAATAAACTAGTCAAAATTTATTTTAAGGTATTAAGCAATGCGCACATTGTCGTATGAACCAAATCGGAATTTTTTTCCTAGGCGAGTAAGATGTCCTTGAAAAAATTGCTTGTCGTTTACTGTTCTTAAAAGATCGGGAGCAACAAGATCAGAGTGACGGAAGGGTGTGAGAATTCTATTGTAATGCCTTCTCTTTTTCTACCCTACTAATTCTGTCCTAGTTCCCCGCAAAAGTTGGTGTGCTTGGCTGTTCTTTTCTCTAGCCGGTACACAGCTTGCGCGGCTCGTTATTAAAGCGAAGCCTGGCTGAGGTTATCGTTTGAACCAAGCAATAGACCTTCATATCATTTAATTAAATGGAAGGTCGACTATCCCTGGACACAAGTTTTATAATTCCTATATGAAACTGTCGTTTTATCTTTTATAAACGAACAACACGAATATTCATCGCCATGGCCTGCCCGTCAACGGCATATCTTGCATGGCCATTTCAGTATCCACCATAAACTCATAAGGGGCTGTTCTTGTATCTATTAAATATGGCTGACTTTAAAATGTATAAAATACTCCGAGATGAATTCTTGTCATGGATCGCCCGCCCAGTCTCCATAACAGCATGGAGGCCTTGCGAGACGTTTGATAAGCACAGAGAGTCAGTTCACGGAGTTGTATCAATACACGTTTTAAGACTGAGCTTGGGTGTCCTGTGCCTTTACGACGCATTATTCGTTTCTTTGGGCTGATTATGGCCAAGAGAGAATTATTCTCTCTTGTTATGGCACAAATCAGTTTCAATACAGCTGAAAGGAATTAATGGACCGAAAACACATTCGTGGTCAGTAAAAAACTTCGTGGTCAGTCAAAAACTAAAATCATTATTTCGTTCGATACAATCTACTTACTCCGGATAGAGAAAGCGCTTTTTTCTGGGGGACAAATATACGAGTAGACATTTAACCAAAGTCAGACATAAGTTAATGCGAAGTCGATAAAGAGAACATCGATGAAACCTTTCACAAATTTCGCGCGTAACCTTTGAAACAGTAAAAATGAGACAGGTTTGGTGATATTTTTCCCAAGGTCATTCAAGGGGTGTCACTGCGTCCTGTACTTGATTCCAGTCTCGAGTTTCGTTCAAAGACTTAATTTGAAAAAAAAAAAAAAAAAATGGTTCATAAAATTTAAATATGTTTTTTTAACCTGCTATAAGGGCCTTATTTCTATTCACGAGAAGGAAGTTTAAATAGACAAACTTGACTTTAAAAAGCGTAAATCGAAATACGCAAAGAGACATGACTTAATTGAATTACGAGATCAGAGGGCACTTCAATCGTTTCGTCGGATGTTAATGAGTGTGATGGGGAAGGGGTGGGGGTGGCTACTGATAAGGGGAGGCCCCCGTATGTCCAACCCCAAACCATTTACGTAATTTCAGTGGAACCTTGATATAACGAACCTCTATATAACGAAGACCTCGGTATAACGGACGATTTTCTTTACCCCCAGTAATGGTAAATGACCTCAATATAAAGAAACCTCGTTATAGAAAACAAATTTTGCCAACCTCTCGGCCCTTCGTTATATCGAGGTTCCACAGTATTTAACAAGAGGCTCCTTAAATTGATTAGGGAGCTTAAACAAAGGCGTTTTCAAGTGACGCACGTCAACCCGAAGTGGACTTTTCTACATTCTTGAGCGGTGGTTTCGCCCAAATTTGCAGTGAAATCGTCGCCATAAGAGTAAAGTAGCTAAGCAATACAAATTTTATATCGTCAAGGCCACACTTCCGGTTGACGTCCGTCGACTTTCGGGCGGAACCTCCTCGTATAACTTTTTAAACAGCACTCCCCCCCTACGGTGCGGTTTGCCGGTTTACTTTAGCCGCTCGGCTTCTTAAAACCTAGAAATTTATATGGCTTTTAAGGGTAAGAACAATTATCCATAGCTGAGAGCCATGTGGGTCAAAATTTCGCTAATAAATTCCTCCTTCTCTGACTTGGGCCTTACCTAACTTATCGGTAAAATCTGGAGCTAAACTGTCTTACACCCCCGGATATGAAGAAGACGAACAAGCAGAATCCTTTTACGAAGGTTAATGCATTATTACCGGCTACCCGGTAGTTTACTTAATGGCCCTTCACAACGTTTCGTTTTGCAGCAAGCATTGGACGAAGTATAGAATTTGTTGGGTTACACTAGGCCGGCGTTTAACATTGAGACAAATTAGAAATGCAAACTCACCTCGGCGGCAGTATGGATAGGTAGACAGCCGATGTAGCGATTTATTTAATAGCGGAGCATGAAGCGCGACCGTACACACAGTTCGAAGAGGAGTTATATTTGACATTGATGATAATTTAATATTGCGTTTAAAAAAAGTATCGCGAAAGCGTCATTATTTCATGGTCATCATGAAATTGTGTCAATGTTGCATTGTGATGGTGCAACACAGTAATCCGAGGAACAATTTGAGCTGCGTGACAGCATTACCGGTTCTTTGCTGCATGTCACGCCAAAAGCATCTTTATTCTGGCGTGCACCCAAAAGCCATAACTAAAGCCATGACATACAAATTGACCATGAAACTTGTAAGAAGCCGCACCCTCACTCCAGCGGTTTCTTTTTCAAAATAGTTAAGAAAAAATAACCTGACAATGCTTGACATTTAAACTAACATAAAGTTTCGTTTTGATGTTTCTTAACGTCCGTTTTGGTAGAAGCGTTTAGTGCAGGCCAACTTCTCGCGACTTCTGTCTTCATTTCGCTAAAGGCACCTTTGTGCAAATGAAATGTAGATATTTAACTGAGTTCGGACATAGTGACCTCGGATTCTTCCCTACTCATGAGCAGCGGCCTTTTTTCCCGAGGTCTCTGCTGCCAGGGAACTTTGCGCGGTAAACAAAAAGTGGCGAGACAGAGTTTGTTGAAGGGGCACTCCGTCTGTATGTACCTTCGAATTCCTAAGTGGAGTCGCCACCTTTGATTTTGCCGAGCACAGAAACTGGACACTGTCAGAAATCAATGGGGGGACAAAAGCTGAAAAGAACGTCAAGTGGGGGAGTGGGAGGGGGACTGAATTACTTCTCTTTTCCATTACTGCGGCACAACAACCAGTTCTCGTGTGACCACTTTCCCCCAACCCCCTTACCCACATGGTTTCCTTGTTAGGATGCTTTAGAAATTTTGGCCAATCTCGTACGGAAACCTTCCTAAAACTAAGAGTCGTATATTCTGCTGTTTAGCCATTTTCGAAAATAATCATTTATAAAAACAAAAAAAGACCTTCGCGGAAATACATCTGTTCACTGAATTGGACAGGGAGCAGTTGGTGTTGGAATGGTTAATAAAACCCACTACGAGTAATATCACATCTGCGATAATCCCGCGTAATAAAAGCATTGAAAATTGTCAGTTAATGGCAGGCAAATGATGGACGCAAGTATTAACTGCCTGAAACTAAATATAATGAAGTAAAAGTTTTGAAAGACTAGCCGGATTTGATTGGCATTATCGAGTCTATTTGAAAGCAATATGACTCGAGTCTATTGAAAGAAATATGAATCTCTTCGCAAGTAAAAGCTTTTCCCGACAAGTAAAGAATAAAAGATTTATAAGAAGAGATCATAAAAGATTGCAGATGGCATCGCCAACTGGAGATGATAATTTAGTTTGATTATAAATTTTGGTAATAAAAAAACGCAATAATAATCATAACAAAAACCTCGTGATGAGTACTTAGCAAATGTGTCAAGATTTGTTTCCTGTTTTCTATTCAACAATTTTCTTTTTGAGGCAAATTCTTGTTTTACATTCAGTTCACGTGTTGTAAATCTTATAAAGGAGGTCAGTTGGAAAACTGAAAACTCGAAAAGATCAAAGCAGAAAATCTTAAGTGAAAGACGCGATATTGGGCATCGTTAACAGAACTAGAAAGCGGAGAACGTTTGCATAAAAGGTGTGGAAATTTAATGAAAACGAATAGAATCGTAAAGGAACAGAGTATCAATGAGCTGTTTACTCATCAAGCTAACCACTGCATGAGGAAAAATTTTCATTCCCGCATCTCTTCAAGTCTAACAGATAACATACCAAAATGGGCGGATGATTTTCTTTCAGAAAAAGATATGACAAGAGATGAGATTTTCTTTTATTTGACCGAGATTTGATTAAAAGTACTTGAAATCCCCTTGAAAGACTGCGGAAATGAGAGCTTTGCCAAAGAGAATTGAACATTGTCAAGCGCCGCAGAGTTACATTTAACGTAGCTTCATGATAATATTCGTTAATAATTTCTCCAAGGCGGATAACACTTCCAACATGAACTTAACTTCATTGCCTGTACAGTCCAGACAATCAGCGTACGTTTTCCTTGTTCTGTCTTCCATGCTTGCGGTATTAATCATAACAGGAAACTCGCTTGTTATCGCTGCATATCGAAAGAACACGCGCCTTCAAACTCGCACCAATGTCTTTATTGTGAGTCTAGCCGTATCGGACTTACTCGTCGGTGGTATTTCCGTGCCAATATGGACATATCTTACGTTCGTTAACTACGAGCAAAATCTGGACGGTTTCTTTGAGTTCTTCATAAACTTTGACCGGTTTAGCGCTTTGGCGTCCATTTTCCATTTAACTGCCATCTCGCTTGAACGATACATGGCAATCTCAAGACCTTTCGACCACGGGATGCTGTCGTTTCGCTTCTACAAATACATGGTGATCACAGCCTGGATCACAGCTGGTGCAATGACGATATTGTCCGTATTTTCTAAGTTGTTTGCTTTCACTGCCGTCAGCACTGTCATCGTGTTTACATTCGGGTTCCTATTACAGGCAGTTTTAATGCTGACCGTGTACGTAAGGATCTTTAGAACAGCGCGAGCCCTTATCGACAGAACCCCCAATACCCGAACGGAGGAATCGATACGAAATCGGGTACGCGAGGAGCGCAAGGTCGCCTTGACAGTGAGCGTTGTTACCATTCTATTTCTGCTGGCCTGGTTACCTTTTTTTGTCATGTCCATGCTTGGGCAATTTTGTATGCATTGTTTTCCAGAAGGTGATGCTCAAAACACGCTGGTGACTTTTGCAAAATGGATGCATTATACAAATAGTGGTGTAAATCCATTGGTATATGCGTTTAGAGATAAAGAAATGCGATGCAGCTTTATGAAACTTATTAGGATCCGTGGAAGTGAACAAGGCGGGCTTCGGCGATCACATTTTGCCGTCGAATTCATGTCGCGATGAATGTTATTTGTCTTCAAACCTAAAAGCTTCCTATTTTGAACTTTGTCAAGTCATTGAGGGATACGATGCCGGAAAATTATCGCCCAATTCCGGTCTAAATTACGAAAGTAGTAATTTAATACTCATCCTCACTGGGAAACAGGTGTTTTCATAGAGAGCATCTGTAATTAGTTTCATTTGTATGGCTCTTAACGTGAAATACTTCAAGTCAGTTAAACCCCAAATTCCCTGGCTGCAGTGGTTCGGATGTAAGACGTACTACTGTAAATGGTCAAGTGTTTTTGCTCCAACACCAAAATGTGAGTTTTCATCCTAATGTTCGACCTCGATAGTTCGTTCAGGGATATTGTAACTACGGAAAAGACAATAGAAATAGTCCTACTTCCCTACAAAACTTTAAAAACGTTCATTTGAAGTTCTTGAAGAGAGACAAAATCAATTTAGGCTCGCCAGCGATATCGATGAGCGGACCAAGATAGCCACGTGTTTTTGACTCATGATCAAGAAAATTGCATCTCGTAGAACTAGCCTCTATTGAGTAACAACAAGCTCAATTATTCTTCATTGATTGTGCTCTACTGTTTTATTACTGTTTTTGCCTAGATTTCCTCTAACTTTTTACATTTACTAATCTAGTTAACTGTATTTACACTACCCCCCTCGAATCGTTGTTATTTGTTGGTTGTGTACGCGTATTTAGTTTGTAGCTTAGATCTCAAAATTTGAAAACTTGTAAGTTGTTGCAAGTCAGCCTAGGTAAAATTCAATTTTTAGCGAGTAAATGCAGTGCTTGAAAAAACTTAACCTTACGCAATATAACTTTTGTGCTTGTTAAAATTGTTGCTGAGAAATAACTCTTTTTTGTCCCAGAGAGGACATTATTGTGCCTTTTGTAGCATAATCTAGATTGAAAAAGTTATTCACGGACTTTAAAAATGGCGCATTTAAAGTCATTGTTATCAAGTAAGTATTATATTATCATAAAAATATGGTTAGTAAAGAAGTTCTCTTAATCTAAATGCTATACACTAGGTCAACGTTTATCGTTTTGAAACAATCCTCTTTGTATAAATTCTGTTGGGATCAGAGGCGTTGCTCCTAGCAACTATGTCAAGAGTGATTTTTATTTGAGATTATTTACCGTGCAAAAGAAGCCAAATGGAAGTAGTTTTCACAAAAAAGTGGAAAACTCTAAAGTTATGGCTTTGCTTGGTTGCTATCTATGCCCTTTATTTTGAGCATTTCAGCAGAGAAGCGTTCTTGGCAGAAAATAAATACACCGTGAAAATGTTGCAAAATATCGAGGAGTTCAAGCAGAATTGGTGCCGAATTCGTCAAGCAAGGATAGGTTTACACTCTTTGTTAAAGCCTTGTAATTATAACATTTCGTGGAATGGAGACTCGCCGAATCGCCTTCTTCAAACGGACGCTAGCCAAAGTTTTATTTCATTTTTTGACGTTCGACCCGCCGGTCAATTTAGTCGTTTCAGTATTCAAACCAAAGCTCGAAATGGCAAACTAAAGCTTGCTGGGGGCGATTCGTGGCGTGTTCTATTACGCGGACCCGCCACAGTGTCGCCCACCGTTTTTGATTACGGCAATGGTACATACGAATTTTTATTTCTCGTTATGGATCCAGGGGTCTATAAGTTGGATATCACCCTGGATTACAGCTTGTGTGATGGATACCGAGATCCTCCTCACGATTGGTTTATTGTAGGTAAGTAATGATTGCTACGAAGTGTTTTAGTAACTCAATATGTCAACTGATTAAATGCTGAAAACTTTGAAAACATCCACACACGATTGCAAAGTAGTGTCGATCCAGTCTTTTAGGTCAGCGTATACGTTGTGCACATTATGAATATGGCCTGGTAAAATCTTGTTTTTTTAAAGAATTGCCTTGAATTAAATTAAAATCTCAGGGATAATGAAACAAACAATTGAAATGAATCGTAACATAGTTAAGAACCCCATCTGGGAGGAGGCGAAGGCGGGTTATTTTACAAGCGTGGCTGAGGATTTGAACTCGGGATTACCGAGAACAAATCTAGCTAGCGATCAGGGTGGTACTTGAACTTACAAGTCCGGCACTTGGCCACGCTCGCTGCTTCCACTATGTCTTCTTTTGCGGGACTTTTGCAGACGGTAAGGAAGTTTAGCCTTATCGATGGCTTATAGAATTTCAAGGTGAAAATAGTATAGGGAAGTCCACATTTTTACGGTGATAAATGCTCAATACATGATAAGCTCAATTTGAGGAGACTTTCGATTACCTCCATTTCAGTACCCCTTACACAAATCTTCGTTACGTGAACTAAAAATCATGAATTGCGCCTTAACAATTTAATTGTGTTATCCAGAGATTATTGAACTATAGTAGTAGATATTGAGTGTCCCAGCGCACGCAGAAAATCAAACAAGAGATACTGTCTCTTATGATTGGTAACCTGAACATAAAACCTGTTTTTCTTACTGCCAGGGAATTCTCATGGTAAATTACAAAGAAATGGCTTTCTTGGCGTGAATCGTGCCAGGGATGACTACCTCCTTCAACCATTCCAGAAAGGGAAACTGATTATGATCAATATACCGATGCCTACAAATGAAGGTGATACTCCTTTTTGATATTTGACTTTAAGTTACCACTCAGTCAGCTACCTCTTAACGGACACCTCTATAAGATAAGTTCTCTCGGTAAGACGGACATCTCTTTAGTGACGGTCCTAAAGGTGTCCTTATTAGAAAGAGTTGACCGTAGATAGTATTAACAATGGCTTGTGCCCCTGACCAGTGTGTGATTTGCAAAAGAATCAAACCTCCCTTTCATTTACTGCTTTAGTCGAACTTCACCCACGTGCTAGAATCGAACATCACTCCTACCGAACGCATTTCAAGAATGCTAGTTCTCGTACCCTACTCGCTTTTCCTCCCTCGTTTATAATTTGCTTGTTTGTCTCAGTTATAGCTGAAATCGTAATTCTCGCGTTGGAGTCTTATCTAACTTTCCACAGACTCTCTTTCATGCTTCCCTGTACTGTGCTCGTTCTTCATGCATTCTTAAATTGTAACTCGTCGTAGCTATCTCATGTCCCATTCGCAGTTGACCCGTACCTTACTCGTAGCATGCGGTTACTTTGTAGCTGCCTGGCCTTATTTGCAGTTGACCCGAGACCTGCTCTTAGCTCACTCTTACATTATTTAACTCCTTTCAGTTTTTTCCTTACTCGTAGCACTTTCATAGCGCACTCATACGCCTCCTTAACCTATGTTAGTTTTCCAAAAAATACCGTAAAATTTCGAAAGTAAGCCCCGGGGCTTATATTTTTCAAATGCCCTTTTTGAGGGGATTATTATTATTATATTCGGAGGGGCTTTTCTATGGAGGGAAATTTGTGTTTCAAAATTGATTGGGCTAGCCTGGCTTATAGTAGGAAGGAAATTTACAGGTTTTGCTTTGTTTTACTTTGTATTTGAGGGCAGTTTCCAAATACAAGCCCCCCGGGGGCTTATATTTGGAGGGGCGATTTAACTGAGGGTTCTTTGCGTTACGAGTTTGGGGGGCTTATATATGGATGGGCTTATTTTCGGAATTTTACGGTAACTTACAGCTTACTCGAATCTTGACGAACACCATAACTCACTCGCATCTCAATCATAAATAATAGGCCGGTGCTTAAGCAACGACGACGGTGACGTCAACGAGAGCGGCAAAAAGAGCAGTACGTTTTGATTGGCACTAATTAACAACTTTGCCCGTGCATCGCGCTTTTTTGTATATTTATTTAACGTCACTACACGACTACGACGTGAAACTTCCTAATTTCAGGTTTTTTGGAAGACGTGAACACAAGAGAACGATTTCGCTTTTGTTTTGGTGAACTTAGATACAGTGCTTTAAAATTCAACTCCTAAAAAATTCACTTCCTGGGTGACGTTTTTTGCTGCCGTTGCCGTCGTCGTTGCTTAAGCTCCCTAATAACTCGTATATATCACTGGTGTTTCAAGCATACACTTTCTTTAGTAATTAGTATAGGTAATAGCATGATTTGTAGTGATATTTGGCATAAATACCAAGAGTGATATTTTGAAATTGTTATACGTAATTTCACGAGCCTATAGGCGAGTGAAATTTAAGACAGTTTTGAAATTTCACACGTGGTATTTATGCCAAATATCACATACAAATCATGCTATTATTTGTTTATACTACTACCCACAAAAGGTTTGTAATTTTCACATGTAGCTATTTCAAATGAAGCTGAACAAAACCACTGCTCTAAGCCAATCAAATTGGAGAAATTTCTCATGTAGTAGTATAAAACAAGTAATACATGTAGTGTTGATTTCAAACTGTTGACAGCGTGTTCTATCCATTTCCACAGGAACTTATTTAATGAACAGGCTATTGGAAAGTTTAGATCCTTTATCTAGTTTTGACTTGTCCTGCAATATCAAGTGCAACTTCATGTGGGATGGCTTCGGTCGTTGGTTGGGAAGAAATTGGAAACCTTTTCTCAGACGTAAGCTTAATTATAGTTGTATGGTTTGTTTCAAGAAGCTATCTTTTTTCTTCATTATCCCTGAAAAACCGCTGAGGATTAATAACCGTAATAAGTATGTATTTAATGTGTTATTATTATTATTATTATTATTATTATTATTATTATTATTATTATTATTATTATCGAAATGCTTTAGCACTGGTGGATGTTGTACCGACATTACACCAAGAGAGCGAGCCATGGCCAATGGCCAAAGGTTCCTTAGGTTAGTTCTCCTCCTTCAACTTTTCAGTACCTTCGTTAACATCCTTTCTGTTCGCAACAAAGCTGTTTTCTGCAGCAAACCCGTATTAATGGTAATCACCAGCTCGTCAAGCCATGTATTCAATCTTTTGCTTACTGCACCGAGTGCACCAACCACTAACGGTACCACCTTCACACGTCAAATACCCCATAAGTTCTAATCTCCCTCTTGAGATCTTGGTATTTCTCAACCTTTTCACTCTCCTTTTCAAAAACTCTGTGATCCCATGGTGAAGCAATATCCACAATAATTGCCTTGTTACTCTCTTTCTCAACAACAACAATGTCAGGTCTTCAGGCATTATTATTATTATTATTATTATTATTATTATTATTATTATTATTATTATTATTATTATTATTATTATTACTACTACCTTCGTTAGGTTAGTATCTGATTCACTGCAATAAGATGGGGACCTACAACTTCTTTGCAGAGCTGCCAACTTCAATGACCAGAGGTACGCTTATGAATGTTTCCAAGCTAGAAACCTTGTGGATTTTTGGCGACTCGAACGCTGAAAGAATGCATGTGTCGATAAAAGATTCATTGCTATGCACAAAGTTCTTCAAGTCTTGTAATTTGAGCAAAATGTGGGTCTACCCATGGCCAAGTGTTCAGCCAGTGGCCTGGGATAACAAAGACTTTGAACCCCAAAAAATCCTTGATCATATACGAGGAGTCCTGGAACGGCCAGAAATGAATACTAAAAAGAGCGCCATGATCTTAAATTTAGGACTTCACTACATCGAGAGTACAAGCTTCACCAATTATAAGATCCTTCTAAATGGACTTTTAAATCTTCTGAACGAGAGAAACACAGAGACTGGAGAGATAAAGTACAAGACTCGCGTGATTTGGAAGACTACCACATCGATGAACAAAGAGAAAGACATAGGAAGCCGGCTGAAGGCTGACTGGCAAAGATTTCTCAATTTACCGGTAAGTAACCTCGCAATCCCTGGGGTATATACTGGGGCAGGTGGTGAAGCTTGACAAAGAGTTACCCCAAGGTCTTAGGGCTTCATTTGCATTGTGGAATTGGGTATACTACATTGGCGGATTTGGGTTTACTGTTAGCTTCGTACGATATTTCATCCTAACTGCTGTGAAGACCTCTCATTGGCTGGCTTAATACAATGAAACGTCTTGGGAAAATGGAAACTAGTTTGACTTATCCGTAGCTTCCCAAACTTTACTGGTGAAGGGAAATCAATTTGGGTTCGAATTATCGGTAGGATCATTTCGACCGAGGTAGTGTCCAGAAGTGGGGATTCTCAGAGCCATAGCTAGCGGCAGCTGCCCCCCCCCCCCCTGGACCTGTTGAGCCAGACAAATCAAGTCTGTGGATGGATTTGCTCTTTAGACTCAGTTATTTTGATTGTAGTGACTTGCAATTGTTTTCCATTTTCATATTCGAGGTCGATTTTTCAGAGACATGTCTCATGACAAGTGCTCAAAAAGCGTTTCGAAGCCTCCAAATTTGAAACTTTTCTGGGAGAGGATACTCCCAGACCCCCCTACAAGGCTCGTACCTTCGGCACTCGCGATAATTCCCCCCGCCCCCGTTACAAAAAAACCTAACTACGGCCCTGGGATTATACTATATTGGTCCATAAAACATTGTCTCTTTAGTTTGACTCCGTAAAACGCTGTAAAAGAAGTTTGTTTTTTCTGCTAGCCTCTTTGCTACTTCTAATCGGATTGAATGACCAGAAAACAAGCCGTAAACTTTTAATACCCGAGAGGAACAACCTCTCATGTCTGATGCAGTCATATTTGTTTCTTTTCAGCGAGTGCGTCTATATAATACTTTCGCAACGTCCCTTATGTGCCAGGCTGGTCTAGAGGTCCTTGATGTGTATCCACTTACGAGATCCTTCCCAGGGGGTACCGGGGGTCCTGACGTAGCACATTATAAGGAGCACGACACAGTACATTTTAAATACTATGTTATGAAACCGGTTCACCTATTTTTAGAAGATTATTTTACGGAAAAAGTGCCTTCTCCTATAAACCTTGAAAATTACCACTTTTCTTAATTTGTCTATTTTCATTGGTAAAGTGTAAATAAAAGCACACCTTGTTCAATGAATGTAAGTTTCAGTTAATGTTGCAAAACGCTGGTGAGGTTCTGTCGAGGCTGAGAGATTTTGTGTTCATGTAAGCTTAAACACTTTGTCCTCAATGATATTGTTCGCGTTTTGACGGCGCTCTCCATGCTTCATTAAAGAAAGGCAAGCCTTCCCTCCCCCCTCATACAATGCTGGGTCATCTGGAGGAAACACAGCAAAGACAATGATGTTTGTAGAGTGGGAAGAGGGGTCCCTATTATTTTTTTGAAGAACCATACTCCATTTGACAACAATTCCGTGGCCGAACGTAGTTGTTTTCATCTGTGGTGTAGACCATACTTAGCGGCGAACTGCGACCTCTTTAAAATACGAACGTTTCCATGGTCACCAAGTAAAGTTGAATTAGGTGCATTTTACCCCTTCACACTCAAAGAAGGTTCCAAGTACACTTACATTATACTTGAAGCTCTGGTGTGAAGCCAACAATCATCCTTTCAGTTCAATTTCCCATTGTGAGTCACCATCACATGGGTAACACTTGCCAAATCACACCAGTTAAAGGGGCTATGTCACGCTATTTGCTGTCTTCTAAAAAACTAAAACTTGCCTTCGATTTAATTGAAGTTGAATTTCAAAAATAACGGTCCAGTTTTGTTATTTAAGGCTATATTTAGGCACTGAATCTGTCTCCTGTCGTCTGTTACAAAGGATGGCAAGGATGGACATGGATTGAAAATTGAAAACGTTGGGCCAACTTTTTCAAGATTTACCGCTATGCCTGCAAAAATCACCCATATAAAAATTATAGTGATCAGTACTCCCTAATAACTGTGACTTGTCCTTTTTTAACCATCAGCAGAGAAATGAAGTGTTTTTTCAATCTAAGATCTGAGATCCAGTGGAATAACAAGCTTATAACTGAGAGAACTCGGCTTAAATTGTTTAAGGGATACTTGTGGAAACCTCCTTATATGTCACTGATAACAGTGGCGAAAATGTACCAGAACCATTCATTCACTTTTCAGTTGTGGTGTGAAGAAATGATTATAATACAGCAATAACCTGAGTATGTTGTCGCTACAAAAACTTTCTTGCCACTACCGTCTCTTTTCTTTGACGTATGTAACAATCTTGAGCTCAGTCTATGTTTCTCACGACTAGCAGTTTTTAGTGAAATCCAACTAGTGGGCTATTATATAGCTCGCTAGTAGCGGAAAGCGCCGGCTTTGAAAACCAAAACAATGGCAGCTCAATCGCGTTTTGTTAACTAAAATTGTTTTGTCCTAATATTTTGCTTTACTAAAACAATTATCCCTCTCGCCCTCTTGGTCTACTGACTCAGAGCCCATACGGGCTCGAGGAATAACTGTTAAAAATTACAATGGTGAGCGAAAAAAAAAATGTTTAAAAAGAGGTTTGACGACAACAAAGAACACGAAAATTAGAAAAAAATTTTAGCACCCTTGTCACGTAATAACATGCCGAGTAAATGGGTGGGGTTGCTGTGGTGATGGACTCTTTATTAATATTTCTTTTTCATAATATCGATTGACCCATATTCGCGAACCTAATGATAACTGCCGCAAATGATTCAAATCTTGCTCCAAAAGTGGAAGTTGTTTTTAAAGCTATGGTTTTCAACAGTGGCAGTTCATTTAGTTTATTATCAATATGTCAACAACGACGCAAACTCGCAAAAACATGGGCATCAGATGAGAATTTCTCAGGATATTGTCGCCTTCCAGCAAAATTGGTGTCGCATGCAACGTGCTAGAATTGACTTGAATTCGTTGTTAAAACCCTGCAATTATAACATTTCATGGAATGGAGAATCACCGAATCGGTTGCTACAAACAGACGCTAGCCAGAGCTTTATTTCATTATTTGATATCAGACCCGCCGGTCAATTTAGCCGTTTTAGTATTCAGACTAAAACTCAAAATGGCGAACTGAAGCTTATTGGCGGCGACTCGTGGCGTGTTTTATTACGCGGACCCGCCACCGTGTCACCCACCGTGTTTGATCACGGCAATGGTACCTACGAGTTTCTGTTTTTGATTATGGACCCAGGTGTCTATAAATTGGATATCACCCTGGATTATAGCTTATGTGATGGATACCGGGATCCACCGAAAAATTGGTTCATTGTAGGTGAGTAGTTGAATGGTCGATACGGGAGGTTGGGGATAAGAAATAACCTAAAAAAGATTTGTTATAGAGAAAGATTATTTATAGTATGCATAGCTACACTAATGTTGACAAAAATCATATATCGTAACAAAGTAACTAAATGGAGTGAACGAATCAGTCCTTGAAGTGAATTAAAGCATTGAGTTACATAGTCATGGCATTTGCCCAGTTAACTGCTCTTAAAATAGTCGAATTGTTTAGCAAAACCTGAATTCCATTTTGCCCTTAATGTGGTAGAAATACCGCTCCGAAAAGGTGGTCTAATTTACCCATGCTGTAGGTATTTTTTTGTGTGTGGCTTCTGACCTTAGAAACATTCAACGCATCTTTGTTTACTTTCAATATCCAGCCAACTTACCTGTTCAGCACTTGCCTCACCTTAGCATTACTGAGTCGTATGTTTTATCCCGTCTACTACAACTTTTGTACATCCACGTATTTTTGAATCATGGAGCTGATGTCGTTTTTAACAGGGAATTCTCAAGGAAAAATGCAAAAAGATGGGACTCTTGGTCAAAATCGCGCAAAAAATGATTACCTTCTTCAACCCTTCCAGAAAGGAAAATTGATAATAATCAATATACCGATGCCTACGAATGGAGGTAAGACAGAGAACTAATAGAAACGAATATCGATTTTTTTGGGGTGGTTTTATTTGGTTATATTGAGTTGAAGTTTCAAATTGTGAGACTTCTTATTGCCAATTTGACAGATGAAAATAATGGAACTGTGGCACGTTTTAGTGGATGTTAAAGGGGCTGTGTCACAGCAGTCCAGTTCATTTTGTTTAATTTTGGCAATTACTCGCTCTCAATCGCTATGGAACTTAACGTAAGCAAAGAAATTACACGCAAATGACAAAATCAGAGATCCGTGACAAACAAATATGTCTCCTGAGCATTTTTTTTAAGTTGAAAGCAGCAGGGATCAACTTTGAAAAACTGTAAGGCTGATCAGTTTTCAAAAACCCTAATTTCAATCCGTTTCAATCTTCTTCAGTTTTGCCCATCCGTGGCATCTGTTGTTTCTCTTATGTTATTTTAACCTTCCTTTAAAGTTTTAAGCGGTTATTTTTATGTTTCTCTTAATGTAGTGGGCATTTTATAAATTCCTAATTTGGCTGAATTTCGTGAAACAGCTCCTTTAAGCATCATCATCTTGATCGTCAGCTTTCATCACTATCGTCAAGATCATCATCATCATCATCATCACCCGGTCACCACCACTACCACCACCACCACCATCATCATCATCAGCAGTAGCATCGCCACCACCACCACCATCATCATCAACATTAGGGAGCTTAAGCAACAACGATGGCGATGGCTACGAAAACGTCACTCAAAACGTAAAGCCGCGCTGCTTCAAACTTTATCGTGCTTATTCCATCTCGTTTAATTCATCAAATGTTGGCAATTTTCTCTGGAGTTGAATTCTAGGAGACTGCAGCAAAGTTCAGGAAGAGAAAAAGAAAGTCATTGTCTTGTGTTCACGTCCTCGACAAAACGTGAAGTTAGGTATTTTCACGTCGTAGTCGTGCAGTGACGGCAAAGAAATGCACAAAAAAACGTGATGCACGTGCAGAGTTGTTGTTTTGCCAACCTGAACCTTTACTTTTTTGCCGCGCACGTTGACGTCGCCGATGTCTTTGCTTAAGCTCCCTATTATCACCACCACTCCTACCACCATCACCATCATCATCATCATAATCATCATATTTATTATCATCATCGTCACACATATGAATCAGTAACGTGTCTAACTTTGTCACGTCTTTATTTTGTTGATTTAACGATCACGATAACGGTAGACACAAACTTAGTTTACTCAGAGTCATATTTTATAGTATTTCAAACACAGTTTCCCGCACAAACACTACAAGGTTGGTAAACCTGTGGCTTCCTCTTTCCTCACCAGGAGCATTTCTAATAAATCGATTGCCTGACAGTTCATGTGTCGCTTCCAAATTTGACTTGACCTGTGGTATTAAATGCAAATTCATGTGGGACGGCTTTGGTCGTTGGCTTGGAAAAAACTGGAAACCTTATCTTACAGGTAAATTTCTTTTTAACTGACGGTCTCGTATATAAAAATTTTTAAAGATAATTTAACCATTGTCTCACTTTTACCAATTAATTCGTAGATCTGCTGATTTTGAAATAAGGCTCCGTACCCAAATATCTATGAGAATGAACACATCCCGTCGTTCTTTTAGACCTTGCAATAAAGAAAAGGGTCACCTGACCAAATTTTCCAGCTACCTTCTTTATTTCAAGCTTAGCCTTTATTAATGTTTATATGGTCTGTTGTTTTATTTTTTTAAAAGAACCATCAAATTATCCATCGTCCAAGAAATCAGTTACCCCTCGCAAGCTGGACACGTTGTGGATATACGGGGATTCACAGGCTGAGAGACTGCACCTGTCAATAGAGGGTGGACCGCTGTGCACAAAGATCTTCAAATCTTGCAACATAAGTAAAATGTGGGTTTATCCCTACACCAGTCAGGTTCCACCCTGGGACAACAAAGACTACGATGACAAATTAATCCTTGATGATCTAAGAAAAGTACTGGAGAGGCCGGAGATGAACGAGAATAGCGTATTGATTTTAAATCTAGGATTACATTACATGGAGAGCATTACTCTAAAGGATTACCAAAACCTCTTGGACAAAGTTGTTGATTTACTGAACGAAAGGGACAGCACGACTGGTGAACTGAGGCACAAATCACGAGTAATATGGAAAACCAGCACTTCTTTAAGTAAGGAAAAGGACACTGGCGGTCAGCTGAAGAGCGATCGCCGAAGATTTTTGACATTGCCGGTGAGTAAAAAATACCTTAAAGTCAAGTACAACATCTATAACGACTACCACATTAAGTAAATTTTTTGTGCGGAAATTATTATTGTGATCAGAGTGAGTGAGTAGAGTAGAGTGATTTTTAATTTATCTGGAAAAATATTGATGTGATTCTGACATAACCGATGCGCAAAAGAAGGCAGCATAACGGCTGGATTTGTAATCCGGGGGCCAGAGTGCAAGTCACGCCCTGACCGCCAGCTGTCGTACTTACCCTTGACCGTTAGGCCTTGGAATAGTCCCCCTCATTCTATTAAGTAAGCTACTTTTGCTCAACAGTTTAAAAGCTTTCTACATACTTACCATAAGACCAGGCTAAGTTTCTATCGGTCGCCATAGTTACAGCTGAAGCACACTCTTTCTGCGCACACCCTTTTTTCCTTTATATACGTGTTTTCGTCCGATTTTAGCATTTTCGTCTCATAGTTTTAAACATTAATTGTAGGAGTTGAAAGTCAGTTGGGGCTCCTGTCCTGTTTTCATCTCCTGTCAGCGTGTTTAGCTGCTCTCTATTTGTAATTTTCTTCCTTTACAAATATCTATAAACTAAACCAAACAAACTGGTTTATTCTTACCCTCCCGGTTCCCTACACCATATTACTAACAAACGAAAAGGCATCTACATGTAAGTCGACGTCTAGTAGTTTTCATTGCATATAAATTATATTTATTTTAATGGTGTTGTATACGTTTGTTGCATGTTAACTCTTTCTGACACGCGACAATCATGCGCGCGAGCAAACACTTGACGATCGACGAAGACTCATTGAAATCACTAACAGGTTGTTCTCTTTCAGCGGGTGAATCTCTACAACTCCTACGCGACGTCCCTAATGTGCCGTACTGGGTTAGAGGTCCTTGATGTGTACCCCTTCACGAGGTCCTACCCAGAAGGTACCGGGGGCCCTGAAGTGGCTTATTATAAGGAACACGACATTGTTCATTTCAAGTTTCATGTTATGAAAACTATTGACCTGTTTATAGAAGATTACTTTCGCGGCCAAGTTGTGCTTCCCATTAGTCTAAGGAACTACGTGTTTTCTTGAACTATTCTGCTGGCAACCAAACTATCTTTATTGTTGCCTGTGGACCGAGTTTCCCATCAGTCTGAATGTTATTTACTCTACAATGAATTTTGGATTAACGATAGCTCAAAATTAATTGAATTAATTAAAGGGAAGTTTTTTTAGCTTTTTGTGCTGAAAACTCCTTCTCTGCGATAAACACACAGTAAATGGCAGCCATCTTTTCTTTGACGAAACGATTACGTCATTTCTGTGCAGGGTAGTTGATATCCGTCGTTTCCGATCACTTGGTGACATTTCAATTAACATGACATAATGCCCCCTGTAAATTAATAGACTAAAAAACTGAAAAAAGGCTTAATAATAATAGTTTGAATTTAAAAATGCAGTTATCATCTCCTACATGTACAATAGCTTGTCGATTCCTTTCAACACCGATTCTGAAATGTTCTTATTTTGCGGACTAAATAAATTGATCAATAGAATCAATATATTGGTTTTTACAGCCCTTTCTGAATCAATATTTTTTTATAATAGCATAACTGTCTTAAAGAGGTGTAACGTTTAATCCAACCGAAATTAAAAATGTAATATATTCACCTCTTTAACGTGAAACAATACACACAACAAAAGTCCGACCTAGAATTAAAAGCCATCTTGATGCCACAATTTATTCATTAAACAGAAAATAAAGAGATCTACTTCCAATTTCCGACTTTCAAATGAAGATGTGTCTAGATGCTAAACTTGGGTCATATTCGAATGGCAATTGTGTATTCTTTACGACATCAGTTAAAAAGATTCATATCCTGCGGTTTTGTCGTCGAACCAGAAATCGGACGTAAAACAAATATAAATGGCAGAAAATGTATTTACGCTACACTACTGAAGCAGGTGACTTTGTTTTACTGTCAGCCTCTTTGTTTTATAAGCTATTGAAAACATCTCCATTAGCCGGTCGGTTTTTTTTTTCTTCCAGCCGAGTTTCGGTACAGTTCCCTATCTTCTCTGATTCGACATCAGAACTGTTAACGGAGCTAGCGCTGTATCCAGTTACGTTGTTAGCTGTCATTTTAACTTTAACTGTTGTGCTTTGTTAGAGGCGTTGAATCAGTGTTATCTGCACATCAAGGCAATGCAAATGACTTCGGCCTCAACCGACACCGTTGGCAAGAACACAAGTCAAGTAAAGCAGGCCGGGATGACTCCTTTCCATGTGGTTGCCGCTCCTTCAATCATTCTTATCGTTGCCATATTATTTGGCAATTCTCTAGTCATTGCCTCCTACAAGATTAACAGAAGGCTGAAAACTCGGACAAACGCATTTCTGGTTAGTTTAGCCGTCTCGGATTTTCTGGTTGGCAGCATATCTCTACCTATGTGCATTTATGGGATCACATCGGAGCCGTGGAACGTTTCTATCGTTTTCAACGCCGTTTTCAAAAGTTTTGACGTCTTTGCTGCTCTCGCATCTATTTTTCACCTGACGGCAATAAGCATGGAACGTTACATCGCAGTTTCGCGGCCGTTTTATTACAAACGCTTGCCGTCTCTCTTTCAGTGGGTATTAATAACGACAGCCTGGTCTGCCGCCTGCTTTCTCGCACTGTTATCTAACTTTACTCTTCTGGAAAACAGCTGGAGTAGTCAATGCTACTCTCTGGTTTTGTTTATCTGCGGCTTAGTCGTACCCACCGCCATCATCGCGCGCATGTACATTGGACTTTTTTCAGTTGCACGATCTCTCCAACAACGTAACCCATCTCATACTAGGACAAGGCAAAGCAATGGAAGTTTGAAGCGATATTATCAAGGGGAGAAAAAAGTCGCCATCACCGTTGCGCTTATAACAGTCTTATTCATCGCTGCATGGCTGCCATTCTTCGCCGTGTCAGTCACAGCTGCTTTTTGCGTCCATTGCCTTTCTTCTTCCCCAGATTCCCTCTACAGAATCATCGTCATAGTGAAGAGTGTGCATTACATGAACAGCGCCGTCAACCCACTCGTGTATGCGCGCCGTGATCGTGAAATGAGACAAACATTTTTAAGACTGCTCGGGTTACACAGCGGTACTAGTCGATTTTCATTCGAAAAAAGTGGCCCAGAAGCATTGGCTATGCGTACGATTTAACATTCCTGTCTGCAGTTTGCGTGTTAGGAGGCGCTTCGGCTTTTTCGAAAAAGCTCAAACCGAGTTATTCAGAGGTCTTTCTACATCACTTCCTATATCGGTAGTTGTTACAACAGTGTGCGCTATATGAATAGCGGCCTTGATCCATTTGTTTATGCGAGATGTAATTGGGAAATAACATGAATACATTTTTAAGTCTTGGCCTGGTCCCATCAGTTGTTCAAAAGGTGGATATGAGATAACGCTATCCATCGGATAAATATCTATCCACTAAATAGCGCAATTGGTTATCCACTGGACAGTGATTTATCCGGTTGATAGCGCTATCCATGGAACAATCGGGACCTGGTAGGTTGCGTTGTTGCCTCTGTATTCTCATATAACTTCTGAATTTAAACACTGATAGGCAAAGCTAAGCTGGAAAAAATTGCAAGTCAGTTTCCTCCCCGGTATAAACTGGGTCCAACCCAACTCTTCTTTTATACCAAGAGATCATAAACCGTGCATGGTTAATACTGGTGTGCGTTTGGTTTGGGAGTTTACCCGCATAGCTCGGCAGTTTCAAGTTTGCTTATTGGCAGAGTAAGAAGGAATCGAATCCTACCTTGAACCAATGGTCTACGAATCAGTCACAACTATCTTGGTTATAGTAATTAACAAAATTTTCAGAGACAAAAAAGGTACGCCCGACACTTCCAGCAAGTAAACTCGTGTTTGTGGTAGTTTATAAAACTGCGGTGTAGATCACACGTAACTTTAGTAACTTGGTTCCGTCAAACTAATTGCTATTGATATAATATTGTTCCAGATTGAACAAATAAAGAAATGGAATGCGAAGATGTATTAAGTATTCTTTTGGTTTGCCATTGATTGGTGCTTACCATTATTCGTTTCCAACCCAAAATTCTGCCAAAGTTCTTCTTTTTGGTTTCGCATATTAGTAAAACCGCGCCGGCGCAGTGCCCAGCATTAAACTGTTACAAAAGTAGTTTATTTGAGGTTTGATCAGAAAACGAATCACTAGCTGAATCTCAGTCAACAACCAGACACACTGTTGCACCGCACATGTCGTCTAGTAGGAAAGCATTACCCATATTCCCTAAAATCAGGGATCGTTTTGGGAAGATCAAAGACAATTGCAGCCTACTGCAATGGACAAACATTTCGAGCCCTTAACTTCATTCTCAAGTGCCGGATTTGATTAAGCACGTCCAACCTCGAATAACCGCTCACCCTATAGGTAGGAAAAGTTAGTAAGTGCCCAGCCTCCAATAAACGCCCACCAAAAGCAAAAAGTTTGAACTTACTGACAACGATGTTAGCATGGACTAAGTTCTACTAACAGACTTCCCTGACGACCGAGTTTTCTTAGTATTTTAAAGAAACTTTCAATGAACAGTTAAAATTCTGATTTGGAACATCGGGAACATTTTCACGTTTTGTTGAAGAATAAAATCACTAATGCTGAAAATCGTGAAATTATAATAAGCGTCCAGCCTCGAATAAGCGCCCACCTTGAGTAAGCGCCCACTCTCCAAGTCCAAAAATTCATAAGCGCCCAGGGTGCTTAATCGAATAAATACGGCACTTTGGTACAACCATAAAAGCTAGTAGCCAGCGAGCTTCTCAGTGAACTGATGAGGGCTTTTACGCAAGCTAGGGTTTTGGACATACGACTCCATTATTTTGTCGCTAGAGCGTTCTTTGTGGCGTACCCTACCTAACTTGTAAATCTCATTTTTACTCGCGATTTTCATAAAGACTATAGTCACTTTACTTTAGAATTAAAAAATTGTTATACATTGAATGAGGCCTGGAACGCGAAGATGGCGGGTGTAGAGTTTAACGCGTGGAAAGTTTAACCGTACGGAATTTAAGAGTTTAACTACACAGAATTTAACCCAGAGCACGAGTGTAACTGTTATTATTACTCATACCCTTCCTTTTCAATATGATTAATTTAGCCAGAACTCCTTAACTGCATGGCTTTTATAAGTACTCTATAACCTCCACCCACTTGTAACCGCTTTTTGGTAGTAGCCAACTCGAAAGCTTGACTCCTTTGGCTGCTACACACTTTTTTCCTTTGTTATGTTCAATGCATTTTAAAGGTAGCTCTGTTTTTACTCCTTTTTTTTGTCTTACGGTTGTCGTATTGTAATCGAGTAAGTGTGAATAAATGAACTTGAACTTGAACAGGGACACCTAACGAGAATATAGTTCAAAACCACTTAAACATAGCATTGTTAAACGTATTTTAGTATTTAAACGGTAGATATAGGCTTATTTTTATTCCCTAAAAATTTTTCATCTGTTCGGATTTCCTAGATGAAAGTCAAGTGATCCGAAAATTATAGGGATCAAAATTTACCTTTTCGAAAATTTCAGCCAGAAAAAAGGCTCCCGAAAATTCTAGGTGACCTTTTTAGGGTAAAAATCCGTTAAAAATAGGCAATTATATCATTTTTTAGATGTTCGAAAATCCTAGGAGAGGCAGGCAAGCAAGAAATTTTACAACAAATGTTCCGAAAATTCTTACTAGATCTCAAATCGTCCTCCGAACTGATATTTTCCGAAAATTGACGTTGGGTGCCCCTGCTTGAACTTGATTTCTTCATGAAGGTGTCTTCTATATTCTTTGATTTTAATAGGTTTTCGGATTCTTTAGGTTATTTTCGTGTTTTTCGCAAGCGCCTCTAGACGACTTACTGCCATCATCGAGCTAAAATGTTTGAACTTTTGCTCTCGTTTACTTTATAACGTATATCAATCTTGTGAAAGTGAATATATAAAATTCACGAATCTTGACGGCTTTCACGTTCTTCCATATTGGAACGCCACGAAACTCTCATGCAAAAACAAGTCGTTTAGTTATCCAAAGAAACTCGAAACAATTGATGAATGATCCCAATCAGTGTCCCTGGCTAACCCTAAACATAACAGCAAGTGTGATTTCATTGGACTCCAGCTTCCCCTATGGCGTTTCAATACTATACTGCCATCTATACTGCTTGCATCAGCTTAATTGTCACTCAAGCACAGGGCTACTATGCGGGCAGAAAAGTCACCTCACTCGCATGGGGAATCCTTCTGGACTATTCTTTTCGCCATATAATGGGCAAATACCGCTGTGTAATCCGAGCAGCCTTAAAAATGTTTGTCTCATTTCGGGATCACGGCGCGCATACACGAGTGGGTTGACAGCGCTGTTCATGTAATGCACACTCTTCACTTGACGATAATTTTGTAGAGGGAGTCATGGGAAGAAGGGAGGCAGTGAATGCAAAAAGCAGCTGTCACTGACACAACAAAGAAAGGCAGCCATGCAGCGATAAACAAACATGTTATGAGGCCAACAGTGATTGCGACTTTCCTCTCCCCTTGATAGTATCGCTTCAGGCTTGTTACGCTTTGCATTCTCGCAGCGTGAGCTGGGTTACGTTGTAACAGAGATCGCGCAACTAAGAACACCCTAATGTACATGCGCGCAATGATGGCGGTGGGAACAGCCGAGCCGCAGATGGACAACACCACGGCGTAGACTTGACTACTCCAGCTGTTTTTAATGAGTGTAATGTAAGACAACGAGGCTAAAAAGCCAGCGAAGCACCAGGCTGTTGCAATCAACGAGCGATGAAAGGACAACGGCAAGCGTAGATAATAAAACGGCCGAGAAACCGCGATGTACCTTTCCGTGCTTATCGCCGTCAGATGAAAAATAGACGCAAGAGCAGAAAAGACGTCAAAACTTTTAAAAAAAGCTTGAAAATTGATAGAAACGTTCTGCTCCGACATGATCCCGTAAATCCACATGGGTAAGGATATACTGCCAACCAGAAAATCCGAGAAGGCTAAACTAACCAAAAATGCATTCGTTCGAGTTCTTAGTCTTCTGTTAGTCTTGTAAGATGCAATAACAAGGGAATTGCCAAATAATATGACAAAAATAAGAATGATGGAAGGAACAAAGATTAAGTCAGGGAAAGCCATCAGATCGGTCGTCCTGTCTTGAGTTGCGTTATTTGGCGTTGTTGTGTTGCCTGCAGAGAACGACATCTTTTAATATCAGATATTGTGACTGTAGATAATCGACGCCTATAACTTAAAAGCAGGTAGTTATGATACAAACAATATTATATAGCTATACGTAACGATTGTTTATTTTGATATCATTTCCGCCATCTTTGTCATTTTAAATTTCCTGATAACTTACAGATCATTTTCAACAAACAATGCACGGAATCAAAATGTAGCTACGGGAAAGAAGGTCAGATTGATTGCAGTATCCCGATTTAAACCTTAGAAAAAAAGGAAAATTTATATCTACTGCTCGGCCCATCTGTTTCTTTCATTTTGTTTTGCTTGATCCCAGTATTGTGTCACAAAATGAGTTTCACTGCATGACCAGCGATAAAATTAATGGTTTTAACTGAGTTAAAATGTGTGTAATTGCGAAAGTGAGGTTATTTTAATTCCTTTAAAACTGAAAAATTAAGGTAAGAATAATGGTAAAAATGGTTTGAAACCGTATTCAGAGGACTTTTGAAACCTCGTGATCTTTCATCCAGTCAGTTAACCCAGTAAAAAAAATTCATCAAAGGTCAGGTTGATTAGCTTTCGGGCCTAATTTTACTATATTTTATATTGATTGAAGGATATCGCTTGTAATTGATTGTGGGTGATGGAAACATAACAAAAGGAGACATTTCCTTATCACTCACCTCACATCATCAAATATAAATTAATTAAACCCCGCTATTAATCTTTGTAGGGTCAAAATTATCTTCATCGATAGGTTGATTGTTTGAATAAACCGATGCACCTGTTTCAAACTCGGCGGATGAACAAAGTTTTGTAAGAGGGTGCTTTGGCTTGAGATCTTTTACACTACTTCTGACCAAAAAGGTACCCTTTTCACATAACAATTCTTTCGTAGAGAATAATTCCCCTTCTTGTGGTAAAAAAGCGGAGACAAAAGGAGTACTCTCGTTGAAAACTGAACGTTTCTATAAGCTCTCTTTCTCTTTGTGAGTATAAACCGATACAATTGTGAAATAAATCAGCCGTCAATACCCCTTTTATATACCTCTGGCATTAAAAGGGTACCCCTTTCGGAACAGCATGCCCCTGTAGATAGACGGCTTGTGACCCTCCGAAATATCTACAAACTCAAGCCGCTTTTGTGTTTGCTGTTTTCATTAGCTGACATGCCTATATACTCCATTATAGGGAGTACCCTAGATGGTCCTGGGGGGATACTTCCCTATAGAAGTGACGGAAGTGCCCGTCGGAAAATTTCGAGAAAACCCCCAAAAGGTACCAGAATCTTGTTTTATGGGCGTGTCCCAAATTAATTCCCATCCCTAAGAGATACCAATTCAACAACAGAACTGCAATTTTAATACTAACAAAGATAACTTTCGAACACTTTCTATTTAAGGACGTTTTGAAAGTATTATCATAAATCTTTATTGTTATCAATGTTCATCCTGGCAGCGGTCATTTTAGGTTTTAGCTCCCTAAGCGGTACCAATCCACAAATTTAAACCCGTAAAAGGTACGAGCACCCCCGCCACTTTTATAGGGAAGTATACAACCCTCCCCCCCCCCCCGGTGCCAGAGGGGTCCCGCTGTATGGGGCTTTTAATTGGCAAATGGAGATAATGGAGGCTTTTTAAGTTAAATCGTTGTCTTGTGAAACTAGAAAGGTTCACGTCGAAAAGAAATGTACAAGGAAAATGTGTGATGCACTTGCAGAGTTGTTGTTTCGCTAATCACGACTACCTATTACTTTTTCAGTGCCGTTCTCGTTGTTGTCGCCGGCGTCGGTTGAAGCTTTTTATTGCCTTACTGTACTTAGCTGATGTTTTTCGTTGGATTTCACCTTTACTCTGAATCCCTTTATTCAGATAAAGATTTATGTCCTTTGGTATAAATTTATGATTCGTTAGCTTTATCAGATCAACCTTGCTCCCCAGAGATCTCCTTCTAGATTTTTTTCCTCAAATAATTAGGTCTGTGATCGCGGCTTAGCGATAACCGACGGTCGCGAGTTATTTGCGGTTCGTGTTCACGAAAACGCGGCAGATTTAAAAAAGCTCAGGACCAAAGTTATCTTTGCGGCGTTAGTTAAATCTACGTGCGGTAACTTCATTTTCTCATAACGGCTACGTGATTACGTCGTCAAAGTCTCTTTGTGGTAATATGTTAATTAAGAATAAATTGCTTTAGTGTACATCAAGTATTTGTACGTTTTTTCCCTCTTTGCTTTAAAAACAATTTATTTAAAAGATGATTGTATTTACTTAAAATTCGAACGTGACATTAATAGACCGAAGGAGTTTGATTGCAGCCAATAATTAGGAATAATATAATGACAGCGATTACTTTCAGACTTATCCTGAACATACTGTGGAATCACGAGACTGGGAGTTTCCATTTGATTTGAGAGGAGTTGTTACTCTCATAGTAAAAACGTGCCGTATAATCAAACTTCAGCTTCTTGTGATAATGTTAAAATACGCCGAGGGAACTTTAGAGCATGAAATTAAAGTCTCTTGATTAGGTATGCGAAGTGCCAGTCTTGTCTACTTCGAACAACTAACAACTAAAGTTAAAATGTTGCTGGAAAACAATTTACTCCAGGGGCAGACATTAAAAGTACTAAACCTCTTTACACTTTTCGTTCTTGTTGCCTGAAAGCGGCACTTGTGGTCTGATGGGAAGGTGTGTTGTCCCATAAAGGTCTGCAGTCTCTGTTTTCGCATCTCAATTGATTCCACCGGGCGACAAGGCAGGTACATCTCCCTGTGAACCACGGAGGGCTGACATGTTATTGGTCGAGGGAGCTTAGAAGCCTCACGATTTTTTGTGACAAGACGTCTACACACACAATTTTACTGATACTGGAACTGGCGCGCAAATATTTCGCAACGACGTTTGCCTCGTATAGCCGTAATGTCATGTTATGTCGTGGATTAGAGGACAACATGACGCGCCCTCTTTACACTACATATTAACACCTAAAGAGTAAGCTCGAAAGTCGGCATACAAGGGCGCCAGTGGCAGCTGCTATCATTCTATTTATGAGCTTATTGTAACCCACCCATCACATCACCGGGGAAACTTCCCCTGCTCTTTTCGAACAGTAGTGTGGGTTATTTTACGTCCCCTTCGATTTGACCAATGAAAGAAGGATCGATGAAGGAGACAAGGCCAACGACTTAACGTCACCGCGCAATGACGCGATCATCTAAACTGAGACGAGGTCTTAAAACATTGCCAGCATGATCTCACCGGTTTTTTAAAAGCCTTGGCCCCAGTTGTTCAAACGTTGGATAGCGCTATCCACCGGATAAATCACTATTCAGCGGATGTGGTTTTAGGGAAAATAATTGTACTATCCACTGGATAGAGATTTAATTATCCGGTGCCATGATAGTGCTATCCACTTTGAACAACCGAGGGCTGGTTGTTGGTCTGGCCAAGGTTGTATAGTAGGAAAAATTTTCCATGGGTGATAATGTAGACGGATGGCTTTCACCACGTTTTCGCACTCCAATTTATCAGCGACAGATTTGATTTTGACATATGTGAATACAAATGCAACATCAAGATCGAGTACGGCTTTGGAGATTCGAGCCTGTTATGTCTTCAGAACAATTACCTTCTCCTGCTGCGGACCAGCACAAGTAGATCCCTGAAGAACTTTCGTTAGTGTGACAAGGGATCTGACTCGTCCGCGGTCGTCGGTTATCCTCATTCCCGTCACCCCTCGCGCTCCCTTTGGTCGCGCTTCTCTCCAGCGATCCAAAGAGAGAGGGCTGGGGACAAGGAACTCAGATAGGCCACTTCGAAAATACCAAATTTTCTAAACGGAAATTTGAGAGTGTTTTGGTATTTTTCGAAATGGCCTAATGAAACTTTTGACTATCACAAGTGGCCTCTCAGGGATTTTAGTGAGGACCAAGAGAACATGACCAATTTTCATGACAAAAGATACCTTGGATAACCCGGAAACTGTTGATTTTTTTCAGGGAGATGGGGAACATTGATTTCATACCCATACCAGGCGATATTTACAGGTGACCGCTTAATAGAGGACAGTTTTAAAGCAATCAAGGGGAATGATTTTCTGGACTGGGTAAGAGGGTAGCCTGGGTAACTACTTAAAGCAGGTACGCTTAATATAAGTTTGACTGTGTACTAGTCTGGAAGACAACGTGACACAGACTAGCATGAAGATCAGCAAGGAGTACCCGACGTGTAAGAAGGACAATATGCTCCTGTCGGTAATAACGAAGTCTGTCCAAACGACGAAGAAGAGTGTCATCGGCATTCCATTGATTGTCAAGATTCACCTGATATTACAATTCAGAGACGGATCCAGGGGAGGGGCCCGGGTGGCCCGCCCCCCTTATTTTAAGACGAAACTGAGGCCAGAAGGACCGAAAAAAAATTATTTTCAGACCCCCTCCCACCCGCACCCTATCACAGGGTCTGGGTGACCAGGTTCCTCCTCAATAACGGCGAGCAAGCTCTCCTATTTGGGCAAGCGAAGCGAGTCTCACTTGAACGCGCGAGCGAGCGGCGAAACCGCGAGGGGCCGAGGAAAGGAGAGCTTGCAACGATCTCTCATAAATTTTCATTCGTACTTCGCCCAGACGAAGGGAAATACCATTGGCTTAAAAATGACGTTCCGGGAAACAAAGTTTATTGATAATAGGCCAAGCCGGCACCCCCTTCGTCTGTGTTTCAAGTTTGGTTCTCAGGGGGATCAGATTGGTACCGAGAACTTGTTTCAGCCCTCAAAGCAGACGAGGGGGCTCGTTTGATTGAGTTCTCGCAAAGAGAATATTGCGAGCCGAGGATAAGTCGCATCGAGTTTTTAGTTCTTGTGGAAGGAAAATGAAAGCCCTTCATCAGTTGTATTCGTTTGTGTAAAGCGCCTTGTTTAATTCTCCTTTCCTCGGCCCCTCGCTCGCGCGTTCTCGCGAGGCTTGCTTCGCTCGCCCAAATAGGAGAGCTTGCTCGCAGGCTACCTCCTCAATACAAAACAAAACAGTGAACAACTTCAAAAAATCCTGGACAGTTTCTATTCGAGTTTAAAATTGAACAGCAAAACTTCACGTCAACAAACCAGTACTTTTATTCAGTTCGGATTCGCGAAATTAAAAGAAAAAAATAAAAAACTTCAAAAATACAAACTGTTATCATCATCATCATCATCATCATCATCATCCTCATCATCATCATCATCATCATTATCATTACTATTGGTATTATTATTACTATTATCATTATATTATTATTATTATTATTATTATTATTATTAATATTATTATTATTTTATTTTGTTTTACCCGTTGTTTAGATTTGAAACACAAACCTTCGTCAGGGGTTTGTGTATCATTTTCGCGATTGCTTTCTTTTGAATTGGAGCTGCTTTATTTAAAAGAGAACGTGACTAGCTTGTATTAATGGTTCCATGATTGTTCGGTGATGACTTTTAGAACAGATTAAACTTTAAGCCAAATTGGCATTTTAAATTGGTCAAGGAAAGGAAAAATGGCTTTTTTGTCAATGTTTATCCTGTTATGTCAATACTCAGTGCTTTGGTTTTTAGAGTAATTTTTCAATTGCAAATTGAATTTACTTTTAGCTCAGATAGTTTTCAATTGTGGCCGAAAAACCGACTTAATGGAGATTGACATAAATCGCTCAAATCGTGATAAAACAATTAAACCCGGCAATGTTTTGTCTTACTTCATCACACACTAACAAAAAAGTTCCCAGGCGTTTCTAGCTATTGAACGACGAACGAAAGGGTTTAAACGAAAATAAAACCTTTTAAATCTGCTGTTCAAAAATATCCAGATATATATCTGCTCTTTTATTTCCTTAATTGATTTGTTAGTCAGCTTACTAAAGGAGAAATTAGAAACTAACCTTCAGTTTTGTATTCATCAAAGAAATTTGATTTTTTAATACCTTAACTTTTGACATCTTTATCATCTTATTGACATCCCGAACCTTTTAAAATATATTCTCTTTGGGTTGGTCTTTAATTTCTTTGTCAATATGATTAATGAATGGATGTTAAATTCAAGGGAAAACGCTTTCCTAACTGACGCGGAATTGGTAGAAACTGGGAGAAAACTTTATGCTCGGAATAACCTGAACTTAACCGAGGAACTCAGGATCTCAAAAAGAAACAGAAATTTCGTTTTCTTTCTTCTAGTAATCACAAGAAACAGAAATTTAAATTTGGCAGCTAACAAAGTAAACTTGCATTAGTATCCGAATTGGTAGCTGTGTTTTTATTCTAGAGACACTTTACTTTTAGACTCGTTTATTTGAATTTGATGACGAAGCTCAGTTTGACCAATGAGCAAGTTCAAACTCGCTAGAAACATTAGTTCTAAATTTCCTGGCTCTTTTTTCAAGAAAATCAAATTTAGTAATCTTTATAATTTTGGAATTAATGGCAGTAAAACTATAATCAAGTGTTATTAGTGAACAATAAAGGACCTTCTCAAAATCATTTGCATTTATATAGCCTCGAGCGAGCTTTTGACAGCTGTGTATGCAAGAGAACTATGAACTGATTAAAACGAGGATAAACCATATCCTTTCAACTAAATAGGTTTCCGTTTGTCTTGTGGCGAGAACAAAGCCCTGAAGTTAATTTTTTCTATTGCTTTTTAGCATTACCACGATGAGTGGAGCACCTTAGACACCTTATAAATGGACAATATGCGGATCGCTTATCACTTTTTAATTTCTTCGGGAAAAACGTGAGAATCGGTATGTCGAAAGGTGAGCGTTACTTCCTCTCTTTGGAGATAAGCGTTGCTCCTTTTGTTGCTGTGAGAAAAGAGGTATAACTGATTGGATCTCTTTTATTATCAAGCTGTTTATTTTCTACGACTTTTGTGTCATCTTTAAGTCACCAATGACAAAGCATTTTTAGAATCAGGCTTCGTATCACTACGCAATCAGAGTTCAAAGCCTAACGAGACGACAAAATTGTCATTTGAAGTTATAGTGATAAAACAGTTGACTGATACCGCTCTAAACATCCTTGCTCCGGTGACTTGAAAACGACGAATGGAGAAGGATACAAATGAAACGGAACTATCCCAAACAGTTGAAATATCTACGAGTACTGCCATTCAGATAGCGTTATGTGTGGCCCTCATGTTTGTTATAATAACCGGTAATTCGTTTGTAGTCGCGGCATATTTCTCGAACTATAGAATTCGTACAGGGACCTACACGTTCCTTGTTAGCTTGGCGATCTCGGATCTGCTTGTAGGCTGCGTTTCACTGCCTTTGTGGATGTACATCAGTTTACAAAACATTCAGAGGGGAACACTTAACACAATTTTCCTGTCTTTCGATATCTTCAGCGCGCTGGCTTCAATTTTTCATCTGACCACCGTAAGCCTGGAACGCTGGCTCTCAATTTCGCGGCCGTTTTTTTACGAGACGCTCTCTATGTTGCATTACTCGCTGATAATTTGCGGGGTATGGATCTCAGCGTTCGCCATAGCAGCCGTTAGACCTGCGCTGGATAACTCAGCAAGTAGCAATCCTCATAGGATTTACACTCCTTTCTTATTGCTTGTGGGCTACGTTGGACCTGGGATATTAATCTGCATAGTGAATTACTCTATCTTCAAAGTGGCTCGCAAGCTTATTGCAAATCTTCCAAACTGCACTCTTCAAGACTCAGAGGAAAGTACCCAAATACGTACAAATATAAACAAACAAAGACGAATTGCGCTCACTCTTACGTTCGTCACAGCAATGTTCTTAGTCTCATGGTTATCGTTTTTCACAATCAGCACCATCGCGGTTTTTTGCACCTATTGCGTGCCCTTCGAAAAAATGACTCACTTTCTTGCATTCGCAAAGTGGTTGCAGTATAGTAATAGCGGGATGAATCCAATGGTGTACGCTTTTCGTGATGCTGAAATGAGAAAAACGTTTGTTAGGCTTCTTGGGCCCTGCAGACGTGTTCTGGAGTCCCGCGGAAGGCGTATTGCGCCCGCCATCATTGCACCGCTGACTGAAGGTACTGTTGGATCGCCCGGAGACCACGAAAAAACACGACAACATGAATCGCAACTATAATTGCGGAATTTCCTTTCACATCTTCAGTGCTGCTAGAGTTAAAATTATATGTTTTTATTTACAAAACAGATTTCGTACTCTTTCAGAAAGTGTACGTTCGGACGATTTAACTCCGTTCTTTGAACAGGCAAACAGAGTTATGCGTCACTACAATCGCTACGACTTCATACGGCCCAGTTTATATTAAGTAACTTACTCAGGACGGTTTTTCTAAAGGTCGAATGCGAGGAAATAAAAAAAAAACTTGTTTTTATATTAATTGTTAAAACAGCATTATTTACGGTTACTGACACACTAAATTGCAACACTTTTAAGTGCTGCAATAAGCAACAGGGCAAAACAATGCACGCAATTATAGATGGCTTGCAGAGTTTATTTGCCCAGTTTCCAAAATCGTTTTGTGTTACAGCGTAATATATACCTAAATCTACAGTTTATGCTCTTTTTTTTGCAGATAATTCTTCAATTAACAAATGTGACCTATGCACTCTAATTCCATGAGCTCAAACCTTTCATACTGGTGCTGGGACACGAAAAAACAGAACAAAGCGAAACGAAACTGACAAAACCCCATGATGCTCAACTGCAAGTTCAGCTCCATGTTATGCGTTGCTTGATGTGTGATTTTTTCCCTTTTGGTTACAGAATTGGAAAATTATATTGGTTTTATGAATTGACTTGATGGAAGTATGTATACGTAGTCCTTAAAAAAAACCCTGAGAAATAAGTTTTTTCATTCTTGGTAAGTCTTACTAATAACCGTGGGTAATTTCTGGGCACACCTATCTTGAAATTTTCCGAAAGAAAAGGATAATCGCCGAATTCGACAAATTCGACTGACAACAAATATCACAGCAACGAATCTTAGCTATGAATTTAAAATGCCTTCAATACTGCAATTAATGAAAAAAAAAACCAAAACGAAACAAAACAACAAAACACTGAAGATCATATAAAATGCTAACGTAAAAATGCACACTGAATAGGTCGCAGTGGTTTGGAATTATTTTCAGCTTCAGTTGTCCTGGCCACTTCTGTGAATTTTTAGTCTAAAATTCAGTTAACTCTAATAAGGGATGATGAAATTTCTCGTCAGCAACCTCTATTTTTAACGACTAAACTATTGTATATGCATTAAGTCACTCAGTGTCACGAGGTCTTTGAGTATGCACATCAATCATCAAACAGTCATGTAGAATGCTCGGACTCGACTCTAGTACTAGCTAACAAAGGCAGCTTTCTTTAACTAACCTTGTCAGACACTTAACCTTTACCGAATGCATTTCTTTCCTGCTTGTTTCCCTGAAGATTCAGTTTGTTCGTTGTATCTCTTTCTCAGTGGCTCAAACGTGAAATTGGGAACTGCAAAACAACGACTTCAACGTCTTATACATTTTGAGATCGGTTATCAATGCAACGTTTCACAGTGTCAGTAGTTTAGTTGTCTGAATATTTGAGCCATAATTAACACCGCTCTGCATACAAACGCTATGGAATTGATAGGAATTGATTGTTGATAGGCACAGAGATCTTTCAAAATCTAGCTCGAATAACTTTCCTCTGCATCTTAGAGTATGTTTCGAGAAACCTACGAGGCATAGATGTCCGCGACGAACCAAGGGTGAGAAAACTAGTCCGGCTGACAGGCGGAAGTACGCGACAGAAGCGAATCTGCCTCGGCGTAATTGTCATCGTCATCAGAACACTGGCAGCGCCTGGTCCTCGGCTGGGTGTCGACAACACGGTCCAACGAAGCAGTAGAGGAACTGTCGCGTTGTTTCTTTTTCCTGGAACAAGGGCACTTTTCGCTTTTACAAGCACACAATCCTGTTGCACAAAGACAACCGAGGACTGAAACAGGTATGCCAATTTCTAGACCCAGACAACTGAAACAGGAGCGTTGAAAAACACCAGACGAAATGAGAGTGGTCATTCCTCCGGAAAGCATACAGATCAATGAAGAGCCGCAAAAATACTTTTTCCAATTATCATCTTTATCTCTGAAGCATAAGTTGGCACAATAACAGCAGCAGATACACTTTATCAGCTTCTTTAAGCACTGGCGACGGTCAACTTGCTTTTCGCGTTTTCGATCTTCTTCACATTGTTGCATTCTTCTATCAAACTCCTTTTTGTTAATGACACCCTTATTGAACTTGCGAGCCAATTCTCTTTTGTGCTCGTTATCCTCCATATCAGTAGCAGCTGCAAAAAACGAGCTATTTACGAGCTATTCGGCTTCTTCGAGAAGCCCGTCACACACAGCTGTGAATTGCGTTACCTTAGACATTGTTAGTCTCAAAGATTTCTAGGCTTGTGATTGGCTGTAACTGAAGGCGCAGTTTTCAAAGAAAAAGCAAAGGCCATGAAAAATCCCGCTCGCAGTGCTCGTAAAAATCGCTTATTCTGCTCAAAATTCTGCTCGAATTCTGCTCGGTATCCGAAAAAAAAATACGGCCCTTCGGGCCGTATTTATTTTCGCAACTAAAGAAGGGAGCCTGGCCTAACCCCTAAAAACTAATTAGATATTCAATATGCTTAGCAAACTTGTAATTCATCTTACTTTTCAGTGCATTAATCAAATTAATCACAAAGTATTTTCCATTTGTTTTTTATTTAGTTTTAAAATTTTCTTACAACTGTTATGCACATCATTAGTGCCGCTGATTTCCTCTTATTCTACTCAAATTCTGCTCGAAAATGCCGTATTCTGCCGGCATTATGCTCGCCTTAAAAATCGCTTATTCTGCGCGAAATTCTTACGGCAGAATTTATCCAAGCCTAATGTAAAGTCGTAATAGCCAGACACTGACACATACAACGTCTAAATTTAGCAGCATTTTAGACTCATTTTCTAAGGGAGGCATGCTCCAGGATGTCTTATCCTCAGACAGTGATAGGCTACAAAAACAAGTCAGAGAGTCGGCGAAAAGACACATCTTGATTAGAGCTTATAACGAGAAGGTAGATACAGACAATGTTTTTTCGCTCGTTTTGGAGCATGTCAGTTTACTCTGGCCTACAATGTCAGATCTCCAGCTCTTTTTAGAATGGATCTAATGACCGGTAGCAATTGTGAGATAGGCGAGTTTCCACTAACTCTCCTTAAAGTTTTTTCCCTTTTGAGCACTTTTTTTCCATTTTCTCTCCGAAATGAAGTTGAACAAACCAAATAAAGAATGCTAAGAAAGTCTTGATAAACTGAGGAATAAGTCATAGGTGATTGACACGCGCAAAGACACGCGCCGAGAGGCGGGAGAAGAGGGAAAACGGTTCCTTTCCCATCACCCCACGCGGTTTCATACAGATCGAGTAATCAAAAAAAACGCTGTATCAGTCTTCTTTATAGTAAGAATAAATGTCATGAAATTCTCAGGGGTGGTAGTTCCTGGGAAGAACTTTTGCTTTAACGTGAAAATGTTAACTAAGATGATGATCATTATTATGAAACGTGATAAATACGAAACTATCGTGACCTATCAAAAATCATAAGAAACAAATAAATAAATTAATGATTAAACATAAACGGGGTAAGAATCCCAACTGGCCGGAGGCAAACCTTTTTCTTTTCCTGAAGCTCTCAGTGTTCCGAATTGTGCTCGTACCGGCCATTACTGAAGTGGATTTCTGTCTTACCGTGCCTCTTTTTTAAAACTAAACAGGCAAAAAAAAAATTGTTCTACTTAGGGCTCCTGTTAAGTTCGGATAGAGGAAGGATCTAGCACTCGGAAGATCCTAGAAAGATCCTCTGAGGAGCTAATCGTTACACATGGCGTACCTTAGGGGTCCTCTTTAGGACCGCTTCTGTTCGGTCTCTACATGAATGACTTACCCTCCGTTGTCAAATTTTCAAGTGTCTAGTCATATGTCGATGATACCAAGGTTTACCTTTCGTTCTCATCCAAGGACATTGACTCCTGTCTGACTAAAGTAACCGAAGATCTTCGTCTCATCGCCGCCTGGTGCTGTACTAATAAGCTACTCATCAATCCTAGTAAAACCAAACTTATTTTGTTTGGAATGCGACAGCTATTAAGTAAAATTCCGGATGTCAGAGTTCCTTTTCTTAGCCAAAAGCTAGCGCCCGTACCCTTAGTCAAAGACCAGGGTATCATACTAAACTCGAACCTTACATTTAATGAACATGCAAATACATTGACTTCGTCCCTTATCTCTACTCTCTGTCAGATAAGCAAAGTTAGACATCTATTTTCCAAATTAGTACTCTGCACCATTTTGAATTGCTTAGTAAGTTCTTTTATATATTGTTCTACTGTATGGTCTGGCACTTTTAAGCAGAACAGTCATAAACTGCAACTTGTACAAAATTTTGCTGCTCGAGTTTTAACTAATACTAGGAAGTTTGACCATAGCTCACCAGTCCTGCGGGAACAGGGTTGGTCCTCTATTAAACATCTGCTGTTAGTAAGCGATGTCACACAGTTGTACAAAATAGTGAATGAACTTGCGCCCTTCTATCTAAATGGCTACATCAATAAAAGAACAGGAATCCATAGTTATGATACCAGATTCAGGGAAAATCTAGACGTTCCTATGTGCAGGACAGCCAATGAACAACGTTCATTTCGCTATCGGTCTATGAACACTTGGAACTCGCAAAGCGTAAGCACACGAAATAGTAAAACGCTCACTAGCTTTAAGCGCGGTGCAAAACTGGAGCTATGTCACACCCGAGAACTAGGTGACTGATTGAATGACTAAAACAGTTTTTATAAGTCATAGTTAGAGTATTTTTAAGTCAATGATAACTATACATATATGTATATAGTATATACGATATATTATCGTAGCTATTTCTTAAAAGATAGATATACGATATCTAGATATATATAGATATATAGATATATATTTACTTGATGATCAATTTGAATTTCGTCATTTCATTTGATATATTATATAGATATGCGCCGTAGATGCAAAGTGTGGTAATTGACTCCCGCGCTGGAATCTTTCCAGCGCTTGGATCTTTCTATGTGAAAGATAAATCCTTGCACCATGTAAAGTTCTATCTCTAGGAAGATCCGCGGACAAGGGACGAAAGAAACCAAAAACGAACAAACAAAAATGGCGGTTATCAGCGGCTCAACTTTTAATGGCAGACAGATTGGTGTGTCGATAACAAGGGATGTGGAGATTCTGAAGATTCTTACTATTCAATATTCGGGAAAGTTTTGTTACAGAGATACGTGCCCAACCTAAAGACACAAGGAAAAATGTTAGCAATGTAAATCGATGTCGAACTGAAATGCGCGAGCGAGTCTATCCCAGGAAGATCAGGAGGAGCACACGATTGAAGTGATGAATTTGCAAAATTTAAAAGCAAAAGAGCTTTAGTTACTTGACTGATCTCATATCGATCTCATACATGCATTAAAACTGTTTACGGTTGTCTTTAATTGGCCACGCATATCGAATTCCTCCCGTTGTTACCATGTGGCTGTCGTTCGCATCAGTAGAAACAGCGGTAAGTACAAAGGCACTCATCACGAGAGGGAGCTATGGCCCAACCTTGCAACTTCCTCGATGGGAACCTTATATAGCAAAAATGAATTAAATATTTTAGTGATATAAAAGATATTAGACTCACCAAAGTAACAATAAATACGTGCAATTAAACTTATAACAAAGAAGGAAAAGTGAAATGTTGCGCCATATCACGCGATATGGCGTGATGGCATTCTAGACACGCACTCCATCCTGCACATGCGTGGTTGACTGACAAGGAATTAAATAGTGTCCGATGTATAAGCTGCCTTTCTAGACTTGTTTGTCTCAGCATCTTCATTGTAATTTTTAAATTGATAAATGTATCATTTTCAATTTTCTCATTGAATTATGACTTAGTTGTTGACATCATAAAATTTATCACAATTAAATTTGTTGGTCACTATAAACAAGCTTATCACATCCAGACATGGCCTGGGGCTGGCTTTTAAGTCAAGAGACCCATAAAGGAGTATGTTTTCAAGTGCCATTGTCTAAAGTCTTTTCAGTTTATGGAAGCATGTGGTGATTTATTGTTCAGGTAGTTAGGGAGCGACAAAAGCTTGTGAAGCGATTCGACTATTGCTTAAATGCAATAAATTTCTGTCAAAAAGTACAATGGGAAATGGCGTAAATAATGCAAGGCGGCTTTCAAATAGCGTGGCTTTTGCCCACCTCGCAGAAACTTTAATCATTCCGCCCGACTAAGATGATTTCTGCGGGAAGAGCTGCGCCACGTTAGTTTATATGAACCAGTACGCGGAGATGTTGAGCTTCGAGTTAATTTATCAATAAGCGGAACTTACAGATGCAGGAAGTAATCAACAGAAGTGTAAATGAGAGAGAGTGAAAACGTTAATGGATTTTCTTTAACCGCTCGGCTGCATTCGTGTACGTCATTTGAATTTTGGGACACGAAAGTTATTCAAACTTTTTCACTATGCCTACAACGCTGAGAAGTGATCTTGTGGCAAACATTTCATCGACTCCGACAACTTTACACGAGAATTTCTTGAAACATGTTACAACTGTTGAAATCGTGATAAGTTTAGTTTACTTCACCATCATATCTATCGCAATTGTCACTGGAAACACTTTAGTTATTGCAGCCTTCGCGAAAAACTGTCGCCTTCAAACCAAGACGAACAGTTTCATCCTTGGTTTAGCTGTGGCGGACTTCCTAGTCGGGGTAATCTCGATTCCAGGCTGGCTATACGTCTACAGTTGTCATTACTTCGACATTACACTTCATCCAGTTGCATATGATCTATACATAACTTATGATGTGTTCATAGGCTGCGCATCGATCTTTCAGCTCACCTCCATCAGCATAGAAAGATGCATCGCCATAGTTTGGCCGATACGACATCGTGGAATTCGCGTGGGAGTTTTCCATAAGATGATAATAGTCGCGTGGATCGCCTCTGCTTTCGTGGCTGGACTATATCCAGTTCAACTAAAGCACTGGGAAGAAGGCTACACGGCCTTCATCTTTTCAATCTGCTTTGCTGGGCCTTTCATCGTTCTGTTTGGAGTCTACGTCCTCATTTACGATAGAGCCAGGAATTCAAGAACGCGCGTCTGCTCTGAAATTGCGAGCGCGAATTTTCGCCGCGAGATCCGTGTCACCGGAACCGTCGCGCTGGTAACAGGTGTCTTTCTAATTGCATGGTTTCCGTTTTTCGTTGTTACTGCTATAGCGACGTACGAAATGGAACGTCTACCCGAACCAGCCGGATTACTAAGACTGGTTGCTTTTGTAAAAGCCTTGCATTACAGTAATTCAGGCTTGAATCCAATCATTTATGGATATCGGAACCCAGAAATGGGCAGAACCATGAAAACTATTGCGGCAAAGTTCTTTCCGTGTTTGAGTTTCTGTAGACGGCGGCCAGGCTTACAGCCGACCAGGCTTAGCCGGAGTGGTAATTCAAGTACTTTACCTCCGCAAACGTTAACTGTGCCGACACAATTTGAGGGTAGAAGCAGTGCCACTCCCATGGCCCCCAGCGTTACATCTGTTGTGGCGTTTGTTAACAGTTGTGGAGAAGTGGAAGTGAGACCTGTGAGCGCAGCTGAATGACATTTAAAATTGTTATACACATTTTCTTAGTACTGGTACGGGTAAACTATCTGTACTTGTCGCCGTAAATACGGGTAAATTGCCTCTTACGGAAAAACGGGTAGGCTTCCGGGGGTGAATAGTGATGCCATTATCTCTGGGAAATCATGCTCGCCTTTTGTTTAACTATACGTGGCAAACGTGTTCGTCTATTCGTATCCTTAGCGAGAAACGGCGTATCTTAAGGTCACGATCACTATCCCAGTACTGTGAAGTCAGAATTCACAACTTATCGTTATTATATACACAGGAAAAAATAACAGATTCCCATTTTTGGATATTTTAGGGTATTTAAAGAATACCCACAAAAATCCCAAATTTGGAAGAGTGAGACAAGTCCCAACCAGGGAACTTGGTTGGGAATTCCCGGGTTGGGACTTGTCTCACTTTGCCAAATTTGGGATTTGTGTGGGTATTCTTTAAATACCCTAAAATATCCAATATTGGGAATCTGTTATTTTTTCCTTTGTTACCCTCAGCCATCAGATTTCTTACAGTCTGGCCTTCCTCACGTCCTGAGTTAAAACTGACACTAGCAAGTAAATGCTGTAATGTGTTCTAAACGAAAGAGCCATCACATACTTTGCAGTTGATTCGCGGGAATAGTAAAGATCTTATTTTCCTTTTTCAGTGTTTGATTGCCTGTTAAAGGTATGTATAATTAGCTAAAGAGATTTCCCGATGTCTAAGGGCAGCTTTTTAACAAACCTGTTAAAATTGACAATTTAATGACCAAGTTGAGGATTTCAGTTTACAATAGAACATCCACTCACCGCAACCTCTCGACAACAGCAACCTCTCTACGACGGCCACTTTTTTGGTGGACAGTCCATACATTGACTCTTGTTTAAACCTACCTATGAAGGCTAAATCTCTAGTGGAGAGGTTCAAATGTAACTTAAGAGTTAGCAAAATAACTGTCAGGTCATGTCGGACGAAAATTAAATCGAATGACTTGCCACTGGTAACCTGTAACCCAGTGCAACCTGTCTCAGGGCTGGATGACCGGCAACTAATCCCACCTCCCCTCATCGCCCCCCCCCCCCCGGGCCGGCAGGCTCGGTGTGGAAGGAAGATCCACGTTAAGGGCGATGAGCTACCAGAGCCAACGGCCATCTAGCAGGGATGATCAAACACATTGCAAGCCAACTTTACTAATGGTGGCATACCTTGCAGTCGTTTTACAGTTTGATTTCGATGATTGTTTAGAGCAGAGTAAATATCTCGCTTTTGTAAACCTAAGCTACTGTACATGTGTGTGTGTAAATAGCACTGTCTCCCTGCACTTGTGTACATTATAGTTTTCAGGTGCGTGTAAATAGTAAGGGAAATCATGTAAATATGCCTTTAGCCTCATTTAAGTTTTCGCTCATTTCGCACATCTTACTATATACTAATGTTAGTAATGCCGCACTAGTTTCATATTGAAAAAGGCGGAGATTTGTTCATTTTGTCATGGCTTTGTACAAAATTGCTGTTACTGTTATATAAATAAAATTACCGTTCTAATTCTCCAAAAAGTGTTAACTATTTTTATTCAAAACCCCTTATGAAACACAACTTGAGACATCGATCTAGCAACAAGGCATGGTAGTTGTATGGAACAGAGGCCGCGGAGCAGTTTTCATAGTGCGGGGGCCGATCCACCTCCTTTGATGTGAAGTTGTGGGGGTTGGGGGGTGGGGAGGGGGGGTGGGTGGGATTGTGGACTTTAAAAATGGTTTACCTGGTGCCGACTCAATATTTTTTGATACAGTTACAACTCTTTAATCATTTGTTTTAAATAGTTTAACAAACGAGAAAGGAGTTAGTAACAAAGATGTTACCATGCACAGCAGCAGCATAATTTTCGCGTGCTTCATTTACCTCAAAAGTTTGTCCGTTCTCTCCTTGCGGCGTTTAGAACCTTTCTTTATTCCTTGTCACGGAATGGAGTCATGTTTCAGATGGTTTTAACCTGCGAGCTGCCGAAATTGACCTTTTCATGCTGCGATGGTTGTGGATTTACCAGCAGAAGCTTGCAGATCGGGACAATTTCATTTATCATGCTCTGCAATATCTTGATATTAAAGTGTGAAAACATGGAACGGTTAGCCAGAAAGTTTTAGCTTTTCTCAAGCTTTAGAAATTTCTAAGGAATATTTGCTCCTTCGAACAGTTATTTTGCAGAATTAGTCGCTAGGTGCCCCTGAGTTTTGTAAAGATAGTCGTTTTGAGGATCACCATATGATATAGGATCGAAACGGACCAATCATAAATTTGGATGCTTCGGCGAGGTCTGCCAGTCGATTATTCTTATTCCATCAAAGATTCCTTTTTATTTGAAAATGTGTATTTCTTTTCTTTTTTTTTTTAAAAAGGGGGGAGGCCCTGGCCCCCCGGCCCGAGCCCTTCCTCCTTCGCAGACCCTGTACAAAGTACCTTTCTATTTTCTCTGTGCCAGTTTACTGTGACAACCTGCGGCAGCTAAACGGAGAGGGCATAGGCGGAAAGCTGCAAAGGCTAAAACTGAGTTTTTATCATTGCCTGAAAATTAAGAAACAAACAGAAAATATTTTGAAATATTGCTCATGGGAAGAAGATTTTTTAGGTTTAATCGACAAATCATGTCGTGTTCTAACATTTTTGTTTTTGATGGACTATTCATGTGTTTAGACACTGTTCAATCGCAGCGTCGCTAACCTGCTTGCTACTTACTACCGTGCGGTTTAAACTCCGACTTCCGTTTCCTCTAGGCCGCGCGCACATCCGCGCGTGCACCACAAAACCTTTAATTTTTATTTCTAATTTATGGCGTATATAAACCTTGCAACGGGTTCAATGAACTTGTAATTCCACTGATGAAGGGCCAGGCCCGAAACGTTTGGAAAGGATAATTTCAACCTAAATACGGCACTTTTGTTCATGATTTCTTTATTTTTAATGAACATTTTTGTTACTTCTACTTTTTTATTTGCCCGTTCCAAGAGGTAAGGTTATTGTTGGTGCTCTGTAAATGATGCCGAAAAGTATTGAAGGAAAGACCGCTGAGCAGAGCCGTCTTCAAAGATGGCGCAGTGGCGGAGTATTGGAAAGTTACCTGATTGTGAGTCAAAATAACCTTATTTTTAAATGAACATGTCCCAAGTATTAGCTACGTTGGTTAATTAGCTGCAGGAAGAAATAATGGAGGACATTGATGTATTCTATATGGATCCAGCGTTTATTGACCCTGATGTTTATGACTTGTGGCTGCGTGGATTCTGTGGTAATCTTGAACGTTCTTAAGCTTATATTTGGTGATTTCTTTTTGATGCTTTTTGCAGTATAAATGCAATGGTCTAACTAAAAGACAGGCCTGGCCAGGGGTGGTTAGTGGGATAACAATATTGATGGTTTCACAGTGGTTGCCTTTACACTAGGCCGTTAAGTAAGACTTAAGAGCTGCTAAGTTTTACTTAACCAAAGGTACGCGTGTGAAGGCCTAAGTAAAATCTCAAGTTATTTTACTTTGCATCTCATTAAAGTCGGAAAGTTGAAACGATTCAAGAAAGTTTCAAGTGACCTGAAAACCATCCTTAAAGGGACTGGTTCACGATAATGCGCATGTGTGAGTTCTGACAGTAGCTGATTGTTTTTCAACCAATCGGAAGCAAGTTAGATGCATGCAAGTAAATTTACAAAATTCAAATTAATTGTTTGCGATGTGACAGTATTTCTGGGCATTTGGTTTGATTTTATTTATCCCCATAATTCAAGTTTATTCTTTGCTACTCCTCAGATATATGTTGCAGCCGATTTATAAGAATAAGATTTACAGCCCTGTCCTGGTTTGAAACAAACATTAACAAACGTGTATTTTTACGAGGTCGTACCCATGCTAACAAAGCAGTCACCGATCGGCAAACAAAATTTGTAAACAAACATCAGTCTTATTACTGTTCTCTCAGTTCGCCTTATATAAACCCAGAAATACCTAAAAATAGCACCTGACTGGTGACAAAAACACACAATGTATGAGTATAAAGATTATCCTTAATTGAGCATAAATTTCAAATGCTTATCAGCAAATGAACAAATTCATTTGCGTTGCATCGGGTCAGTGTTCCGCAAAACAAATGTTATCAAGTAGCACACATAAAGAAACTATATTATAAACAGAATATTCAGGTAATAATTTATTTTAAAAACATCAATTCTTAAACATATATGATCGTAAAGCAAAGATACAAGGAACATTTCAAGTGTACCAGATGGGTGAAGATCGCGTGACCTGTTGCGGTATAACTACAGGTCGGAGTCAAAAATCAAATCAAAGTTGAACAAACTCATGCCTTTAACCACTTTCCAAGTGTCGTGTATTCTTTTCGTAAGCAACACCCTACTCCTAGAACCATACCATGGGCTAGGCTTCTCTATCTCCAAAGACTCTTGAGAACGTCCTGTTGCCGGACGGCCACGATTCTCTTCTGAACCTCCATGATCCAAACATTATTTTTTGCATCTTCTTAAAACGTAACCATTCAAACGACACAACCACACGTTAATCACCACTACCGAAGTATAAGACCAGACCAGCCAAAGCGACGGATGTCCCAATAAAACGAAGGATTTTCGATGATTGTACAGGTAATGGCGATTTCGAATTTAGTGTTGACCCGACAAATTTATTCTGAAGAGACAAACGGCGCGCATGCCCATTATCGTGAACCAGTCCCTTTAAAACCAACTTAGCGAACTTGCGGTTTCTTGTATTTGAGAAAGGCAAATCGTGTCAATCAATCTTAATTATGTTACGTGGAAAATGGCCTTAAGTAAACCTGAAGTAAAAAAGGAAAATTGTGCGTGAAGCTTCCTTTTACTTGAAGAATTTAAAATTTACTTGTCTTCAAATATTTCTTAGCTTATTAAGACTCTAGTGTAAAGATTACCAGTGACGTCATCATATTGCAAAGTCAAGAAAGCGAGGTTTTATGAATTCTTAGGCCATCTTCCATTTAGCGTTGTCTGACCAACCCAACTTTTTGGCATTTTCGAAAAAAAAAAAAAGTAACGATGTGGTTAAACCATTTTTCACTTGAAATAATTTTTTTAATCTGAAAAATGAGCATAGTAACAGCATAGAGAAGACAGGAACAAAAACAGGAACATGTTTTACAGTATATTGTGCATTTTGTTAATCTAAATATGTGCATGTTAACTTTTACTGTCATCCTGGGGTACCAGGGCCCCCTATTCCGAGACTTCTTGTGATTTTTTTGTTAGGTTTTTTTTTTCAATCTGAACAAATGACCCAATATCAGCAAATGCATTCAATGCTAAACAAAAAAAAGGGGGGGGGGATGGTCTTATTTACACTAGGTTGAAGATAAATAAACTTTTTATTTTTTTCATGATTTCTGTTATATTCCTGAAAATGGGCAAACATAGTAATTTTCAAATTAGTTCCTTCCAAGTAGTAGATGTATGACGAATTTTACAGTTTAACAGAAAAAATGAAAAATATTTTAAAGAGTTTATAATGGTTTTGGGGGACGCTGTCACAAAATTACAGACGTTTGTGTGGATCTTTCATCATGTTCAAGAAGCATAACTTGATCCCTGTTCAACTTTAGAGCACCAAACTTGGCCAAATAACCAATCTCAACATAATCTTTTATATGGTAGTGTCAGGTTATCGATTAGTTTAAATTTGAAACTCGCCCTGCAGTTCCAGAGAGTTAACAAGTCTAGGAAGTTAAATTACATAGAGTAAATTACAATATTAGGGTTGGAATGACATCTTTTCTCTTTGACCCAAGGAATAAGATGTACATTGTATAATACCTAAAAGTTGTAAAATCTTTGATACTTAATACCTAAAATTGCCTTGAAACTAAATACCACAACTTTACAATGATTTAGCAGGTTACTGAGAGATAACACACCCAAATACAGTGTCAACATACATTTATATATTAAAAAATGTATAAAAACCCATGTCTAGATACCTAATACCAAAAATTTAGGAAAAGAAGGTCCATATTGTGACAACAAAATGTTACCGTGAAAGGCAAAACAGACCCTAACAGAAAATCATTCGAATGGGAAGAATGCACGGATAACAAACAGTTAACAAACAATCCACATGTATTCTGATAGATCTATCTATGTGCTAAGGGACCGCTTGGGTTTCGTTATGTGTTATCAGTGACATTCTATGGAGCAGCTGTTTTAAGTTATGGACCAAAAGACACTTGTTAAGTGCAGATAAAGTTATAAGGTGCATGTAACTGTGTGTATATAAACACTTGGAGAGTTTGCCAGACATGACATGAGTTTATCATTCACAAATCTATGATTTGAAACAATATGCAATTGCCAGACACTCTTTCTCTCTCCTTGGGAGAATAAGCAAGACAAGTGAATCAGTGGCTAGCTTATCCCTAGTAGAACAATGGATGGTTACAGAAATTCACTGACAATTAAATTCTGTGCTGACTTATTGCCTGCCCACAAATGTCCTACTTTCTTCTATAAAGTATTATTTTTAAAGTATTTTCTTTTACGACAATACTTTAAAAAAATAGTTTAAACTTAGTTTAACTATTTAAATAGTCAAAACAGAAATGACTAGAATGCAGGAGTGTGAATTGATCAAACCTTTTAATTTCTAAGGCTTACTTTCAGGCTAATAAAATGAAGTCTGTAAAAAGTGAAAGAGCCTAGAGGAATAGCGAAAAATTCCAACTTCTAATCAAATCTTTTCACATGGTTTAGGGTAAAATATTCTTGAAACTGAGAATGTTTTGATCAAAGCTTTGTAAATCGAACTCAATAAGTGCATGGAACCTTGCGTTTCCTGTTTTTATCTCGCCTATTGTATGTAATATGTGTGAAAATCTCCATTATTACGGAAAGAACAAGAATTATATTGAATGGCAATATACAGACAGAGTTGTCAAAAAGTAGCCAGCTGCCATCAAAAATCGCCGCCTACTTGGTTAGAATTGGCAGGCTACTCTGCTTGGCATTTCTTTATGGATGGTGTTTTTTAAATAAAATATCCCTGGACTGGTCACTTACTTTGACAACTCACCCCTCTACTTCAAAACTTTCTGACAACCCTGATACAGAGTGGGGGCAGCTGTAGTGTCAGCTATTACTACACTGTAGTTATAACAAATATGAACTACTTAATATGCATCTTGGAGTGGAAAAGGGCAGTTTCGCATGTTAATTCAACTCGGGTTGGCTAAAACCTGTGACTAGTAAGCATACTCGTCTGCGATTTGCGAAGTTGGATGCTTTAACAAAAAAGATCTTTTTGTTCGATTTTCACCCTCATTGTGGAGCTACTGGTCCAAGTTGAAAATATTTAATATCTGTGGAGAAAAATAATTGATAAGGAAAGTGTCAAGCACGAACCTCTAAAATTCATAGTAATTGTTTGAACAGAGATGTCACAATTTTTCAAACGGCCATTTTCAGTTTGGAAATGGTTCAAATGGATGTCTAAACTGTTCAAACAGATGTTGCAAATCCTTTGAGCGGATGCTAATTTTTATCGAACAGATAAGCAAAGCATTTTCAGAATGGTTGATCAATCACTCTGAGCGGCTTTTTTAAAGCGTTCAAACGGATAACGAATAACCGCTAGTGCATGTTTATTTTGTCTTTCATGGTCACAAAATAATACTGTATTAATACCTGAATTGAAAAAGACCTCATATACCCGAATAGTACCCAAAACTGGAAAAAAAACTGGCCGGGCCTGAAAAGAATTTTTCCTAGTTATTTTCAAATTCCTTTTCTTTCTGCTAGAAAATGAAGCAACTCGGAGACGTGAATGTGATGATTTATCAAAAAACCATGGAGCTTCACATGCTATCATTACTAGTGACACTCATGACCAATTTCGCCTGTTCTACATCCTGGAGCGATTCCTTCAGTCTCCTCCAATGCTAGATAGACAAATGCTATTACAGATTTCACCAGATGTTCAGGATATGCTGATTGAAAAGTAAGACAATCATTTTTTCTCAGAGCAAAAACTGGTGAAACAGTCACATAATTTGTAAGAAAACTAAACCTGCTTGTAAAAAGAATAACATACCACAAACTGTTATTAAAGTTAAGCTTAATGGACTGCATATAAGCCAGAGATGCCAACCTCTGGAGGCTTGAAATCTGAAGACTTTTTCTTTTGCACTACCACCTCCTCCTCCTCCCCCAAATCTTTAACCCACCCCACCATTAATTTTTTTTTTTGTGCAAACAAAAAGTTTATAGACTAAGTCCCCAAGCCTTGATTGCATGATAATGACGAAAATAATCTTTGATGAGAGGATTATTATTCTTCTGCTGGAAAGCATATATATTAACTTCTATCTGGGAGATCATAGTTAACTGTCTGAGACTATGCAGCTGTACATGTATCTAGGATTTTCCCTTGTCCTTTTTGACAAATGGCCATTCCCTTGATATGACCACCTCTCTATTAGAAGACATCTTGAAACAACAGCCACATCTCTACAATGCTATTCATCATCTTGTTCTTGTTCTTGGGCTGGGAGTGCACCAGAGGAATATTAATGGGGTTATAACCAACAAAAATGCAACATTGTTCCACCAAAATGAGTGTAACCCTCTTTGGAAAAATGAGGCTAACCATAATCATTAAATGTTAGAAAACTAAGGGATACTAGGTAGCTGATTGCTAATGCCTTTGAAAATCATTCTTTAAATGCTTGATACTACAGGTGTAATCTCTCTTGTATAAGTACATGAAAATCAGGTTTAACCTAATTCTTGTAGGTCAGGATCACTTCATTCATTTTGTCCTTGCACTTTGATAGGTACTACCAGTTTGATAAAGAAGTGGTGCGAGAATTGTTGGGTAAAAAGCTGACTGGGCGGTTAAGAAAGGACTTAGATGATGTTAGTGAGAAGACAAATATAACTCTCAAGAGTTGTCGCCGACAGGTTTGTACAAGTTTCTAGACTAAACACTTGTAAAATAATATAAGAATAAAACAGTTTGTTTTTCGAAAATTTTGTAGAAGCCTTCTGAAAATGATTGCCAGTACCTCACATGGGCCTGGTGAAAATTTATTTATCCATACTGCTCTATAAGGGAACCATTCCTTGTGACAAGAACATGTACATATTGATCATAGTTTAATAATTTTGCAAGTTTGCATGTTTTAACACCCTCAGCAATACCAGTAACCTCCTTCTTGGGCTCTGGTGAGATTTTAAATGTACATCGTTAAAATAATCAGGTGCGAATTCTTAAATAATAATAACAGGCTTTATTTATCCATCTTTAAAAATACTATATACAATGGATTTACATAATTAAGGGGGAATAACATAAACAATGAAAATACTATTGAGTAAATTTCTAATAAAGGTACTGAAAGTAAAAATGTGCAGATCATAAAAGTAGGAGTCTTACAGATTTTGCTAAAGACAAGTTATAGTACATGTATGTCTTTGCGTTCCTGACTTTGGTATTTCTACTGAACCTGGTATAGATCTTAAGTTATAGCCATGGCTGGTATTTGGCTTAGTGAGAAAAATTTGATTTGGGTGGTTAAAATCATTCACAATTCTTTTTAATTCATGCTTTGTGGCTACTTTGCACCTGTCCTCTAAGTTTGGAAGGGATGTTCTTGGTATCCCGATGATATCTAGGCACCTGTTTTGTATAGGCTGTAACTCTTCTGCAAGGTACTTCGGCAAACTGCCCAATACTGGGGATGCAAATTCGAGAAGTGGGTGTATCTGGGTACAATATATCGTAATTCCAATCTCTGTAGGTAGGTTTGCTTTCTTGCATTCCCTCAATTAATACAATCTCTGGCTGGCTTTCTTTACTGTCTGTTCAAAATGGTAATTCCAACATAGGTTGTCTTGTTGCCATAACCCCAGTAGCTAAAACTTGGAAAGTAAGTAAAGTACTGGTAATATTTTAAAGTAATATTCTAAAGTAAGTCTTAAGTAATATTATTTTTTGGGTGACAAGAGGATCCTGCAATCGTAGTTTCCAGGTTGCTTTACCCATGCGTGGCACCTATTAATTTTTATACCCAGCTTTGTGTGGACTTCCACTAAGAATGAGTGGAGTGCCTGGCAGAACACTAAGCCTTGGCAATGCTTATTTTGACCATCTACAGTAAAAACCCGCGTGTAAGAACCTACTTTTTTAGAGTTTGGCAAAACAGGTTCTTATATTTTGGGGTACTTACTGGCATTTTAGGCTAAGTAGGTTCTTAATTAGGTTCTTAATTTTTACGGAGTAGAAAATACTGTAGTATAATATATGGTTTGTTCTTCATTATAAACTGTTACAGTATTTTATAGAATAAATGCTTAGAATCAAGAACAAACCAGTTTCAAAAAAATAAAACGAGTTTCAAAAAAATAAAGCAGTTTCAAAAAATCAAACTGATTTGAACATTGAACCACAACATATGTTCACTGTGCAATTTTTTGATCTCTAAAGACAACCTTTTTGGTAAAATATTATAAATAAAATAGTTTAACCCCGCATATAAGAACCTGTTGGAATTTTTTTGGCTAAACAGGTTCTTATATTTTGGGGTATTAAAGTAGCAAATTTCTGCCAGGAGGTTCTTAATTTTCTAGGTTCTTACACGCGGGTTTTTACTGTATCACATGAAACTTATGCAAAGGCTTTCTTTTTGCATCTGCATAATTTGCATGTTTAGCTGTTTATTTAACTTCATTAATTTTATTTGCCAAGCACATTGTTGGAGCAAGAGCATTTTGACCTTTGATTTTTGTCCCCCATACTCCATGACCTTTGGTTATGACATGTACTAGTAACTATATGTACAAGTACAGTGTACTGTTACTTAGAAGCCCATAACACCTGGCTTTCTTATGGCCAGTCACTTTAGGTGTCAGGACAACTGAGCTTGCCACAAAACCACAAATTAATAATTTGCTGGTTAGAATTTAGTTTTCTCATGCCTGAGTTACTTTTTCTTGTGTTTGTTTTATAAGTTCCACAGTAAACAAGCTAAAAAAAGAATGTCTGTTTCCAACTTGCATGTTGGACAAAAGAAGCTATGAGTATTTTAACTTCTAATTATTTTGTTTAACATTTTGCGTTCGTTTTTACTTAATAGTTTGACAATGTGAAAAGTGTGTTGAGAGCAATAGAGGAGGCTGAGAGGGCTGGGCTTGTTGACACCATAAAGAAGCTGTTTTTGCTGTCTGATAGTTTAGCAAGGTAACTCAGTGAATGACAAGTAACGTTTTTACTGGGCTTTTTAGAAACAGGCGAACTCTAAAGTTCAAAAGCCACCTTCACAATTGCATTTTTTGCTGCCGTCAATCATAATTACAATATCACAAGCAACAAACCTTGAAACAAAGAAACACTCACAACAGATTGAAATCCACCAATCACTGATCACAAACCATGACCTTTTGAACCTGTTCAAGTTAAGTCTTGTTTGCTAAGATGATTGGCGGCAGGGAAAAATGCAAACGTCAGTTGGCTTTTGAACTTCAGAGTTCATTGCGTGTTTTTGAAAAGCGCCATAACTGACTAACATGTACATTGTAATGATGATATTATTTAGCTTAATGTGTTTTAAAAGAAGTAATTTCCATAGAATCCTTTGAAGACGGGGAAGAGGAAAGGGCCCAAAAAGAGGAAAGGGCCTACTGGATGGAGGGGTCCATCCAGAGGGGGGCTAAAAGGATAACTGATTATGTCCCTCAATAAGTATGTGCTATTCAGAGTAATGTTATAAGTACTGCCTTTGAAAGAGCACTGCTTCTCCCTCTTCATCAAGAATGTAATGCCTTTTCAGCAACATTTGTTCTTTGAAGATAACTCAAAATGAAAATTAACATTATTATTGTAACCCATCTTCATTAGCCTGCCACTAAAGAGTGTAAGCACCACACAAATGGAAATTTATTATGGGTTTCAGCTCTTTGTGGGAGAAATAATAGAGTTCTAAAAAGTGATGCGTAAAAAATAAATTTGTGAAATTATGGGATTTGTCAGAATATTCTGAAAGAACAACATCCAAGAGGTCTACTTGCCCAAAACCAGCATTTCGGGGCAAATTGTCTCTGAGATATTAGCCCAGTTATGCTCCAATGACTCCATACAGATCGTTCTAAACTTGACTCAGTTCATAGCATTAGGAACTGAGTCAAATATAGATGTTGTTCTTTCAGAATATCCTGACAAATCCCATAATTATCACAAATTTAATTTTTATGATGTCATCACTTTAGAACTCTTTTGCTAGGTGGTTTACAATGTATTCTGTATTGATTGCCAGTGTGCATTTTCTGTTGTGTTGATGGGGAAATGCATTTCACAGTCAAGGACTGGTGACCTTATAGTTGGTCCAGTATATTATTAAATAGTGTGTATTAAAAAAATGAATGAAAATCAATAATGGAACTGTGGGGTGAAGAATAAAAATGAAAGAAGATCATCACAGTTATAGACATGACTATGCAGTTGCGAAAAAAAGCCTAAAAAACGTCAGGCTTATATGGGATTTAAGCCCTTGAATTCCATGCAATACCATAGCAGGACTCTACTAATTGAGCTATTTGGCTTGTTAGCTCAACAGTAGAGTGCTGCACTGTTATCGTAGAGGTCAAGGGTTTGATTCCTGAATATACAAGCCTGAATTTTTTCAGGCTTTCTTTTCAAAACTGCAAAGTTAGTGTCTATAACTGCAATGATCTTTCATTTAATAGTGTTTATTCTCAATTTGAAAATTCTCATTACAGTTGTACCAATTTCTACCAGTTAAGTAGTGACATTAAAAGGAATCCTAAGAGTCCTAAGAGTGATCAGCATCAAATCTCTCCTTTTAATATCAATGCTTTGTAAAACAGAGTGGTCATGTGAATTGCTGACATGTTCACACACAATGAATTTGCTTGATATTTTGTCAACTTCTCCCCACTACTTCTGTGGGAAATGAATGGGGGCAACAAATGAGAATTTAAATTTTGATCTGAGGGTTTAAAGGGTTAAAATAAATACAAGTCAGGATAAGGCCTTACAGAGTTCAAAGAGGGGTGGTGACTGTATCGTTTGATCGAGTCCATGAGTTCACTTTTTGATTTGGGTTTTCTTTAACAGGCAGTATGCATGTATTTGTTTTATGGCAATTAACAAGATAGAAACAGGGAAGAAAAGGTTGGTAATTCAAATGCCTGTCAACAATGATTCTACAACTCTATTCAAGTACCGGTAATAATGTTTTGCTTATGAAAACAGTTACTGGACTCAGTTCACCAGACTGTTCAAACAACACCCACTGCTACATGTACACTGTATGTCTATAGTTTGTTGTTATTTGATTTTTATCCACCTGACAAAATTAATAATCATTATTTTTAGTTTTTTATAAGTTTTCTCAAGATTTTCAACTTTAGATAGCACTCAGGATACTGTTATAGATAATCGCGTGTCATCCCTACCATGCATCTGAGAGCCTGAAACAGGCTATTGTTGCAGGGGTGAGAATGTTACATGCAAGCAAGGTTTGCCTCTCTTGCTCACATGTACAAGTACATGTAATAATTTTATTTAATTCTTGTCTGTGCAACGATCCCAAGGTACTGTCACAGCACTCTGTCTCAAATTAAATAGAGGGGACATTGAGATTACTAAGCGAGTCTTTTGAAGATGAAGAACATGATACGTTTTTTGCATCAAATGGAAACTTGGAAAAAGTCCAAGCCCCAGATTGGGATTCAAACCCATGACCCTCTGGGATTCGAACCCACAAATCTCATCTGGGGCTCCTATAGTTTCCATTGATGCAAAAAAAGTATCATTTTCTTCTTCTTCTTCATAGACTCACTTGGTAGTTGGATGGTTGCATCGATGATATGCCTTAATGTGACTGCATGATGCAGCAGTGCCAGATCCAGACCTTGAGATAAGAGAGGGGTGGGGGGGGCAGTCTCCAAAAAGACTTTTTTCAGCCCCTTCGGGCCTCAGTTTGGTCTAAAAATAAGAGGGAGGGCTCCCCCCCCCCCCCCCGGGCCCTTCCCCTGGATCCACCACTGTGCAGTTCAGAGTCATACGTGCTTGTCCCGGTTTGACTATGTGACTGTGCGATGCAGTTGTACTCAAAGAACCACATTTCACCCTTGCTCGCCATCAAGTCTCCAGTGGCTCAGTGGTTAGAGCATCCGACTAGATCATGGAGGTTTGTGGGTTCGAATCTCACCTGGGGCTCGGATTTTTTCGGAGTTTCCATTTGATGCAAAAAACGAATCATGACATTGTAATTGTTCAACACAAAATCAAAACTGTTTCTCGAGTGTTTAGGATTCACTAATTGAGTGATTTAATAGAATAAGAGAATGGATGTTAGCAGAAAAGTTAGTAAATTGTATCCTTTTTGGGTAACATACGTTATCAGCCAATGACACAATGCAGACTGAGCTATGTTTAATAATGTTATATTTACTAGGCTGTTGTACTTGACATTTG
>OZ037998.1:17870763-17880763 GCA_964035705.1 Porites rus | reverse complement strand
TATCATGAACCACACGAATTCCGGACCCTACTTCAGTTAGTCCTCAGTGCAGTACATATTGTAAAATAAATTAAAAGGGAACATAAATTCGTTTTTTGTTTTGTTTTCTTATTCACATTATTGTGACAAGTAATATGTTCATGGCTACAACACCAGAAGCCACGATTTGCTGCGTCCTCCTCTTGTGAAAACTGCTAAGTACCAAGGAAGCTTTAGAATAAACGGTGCTAGCTTGTTCCAGGGGCCCGTTTCTCGAAAGTCCCGATAATCAACGGGCCCGGTAAGCTGTGTCCGTTTGCTTTCAAGATCGAGGTTTCAATAGTTTTGCATCTAACATGATAAAACTATCATGCAGTTAATGAAACGAAATGGAGTAGTTTTCTAGCCTGGACCCGCGGTCTTATTCTTTATATTTCGATTTGAATATTTGATTTCGGGCCCTAAAAGTTACCGGGACTTTCGAGAAACGGGCTCCAGGTAGGTGAAAGGCACGCGAAATTATGTGCGCGTGATCTGGTGCTTTGTCAATTTCGCGGACTCGACTATCTCAGAGCCTGGAACAGACTAAAACAGTGCTCGCACATACAACACTCAACCGGAAAACATGCAGGCAAATAGCCACGCTCAGTGAATCATCTCAGACAATAATACCTGTACATGTTGCCTCATTAATTAATTGTCGTGTCTCTTTTATTTTTTAATGGCTTTGTTTGTGTCAGGGCTCCATTTATTCTAGCTCTGCTAAATTGGATGCTCCTGGATAAATATTGCTTTAAATAAATTGAAATAAAAGCCCGTAGATTATTTACCATGAAGAGGAGAATGTTTATAATGTTTGCTATCTTTTACAGAGTTTTTGATTAACGTTAAGAATTTTTAAGTAACAACTCTGTTTCTCTCTCTTTTTTTAGTTTAGTTTGCATTGACATAAGCAAAAAGTTCACCAAAAAGCTTACGAAGTCCGTGGAAGCGAATTTTAAGGTACAAAAGTTTAGTTGAAAGTAAACCGGAGCTTCTTCTTTTAAGTCAGCGTGCAACACTTTCTTTTCGAAATTACCTCATTTTTAACTTTGGAAGTAGCATGTGGTAGAAATTTGGCTGAAGAGGATTGGAACAAGGAAACGAATCGTCCTATTCCCTCTCGGTGGCACGTTCGAAATGCGCGCGCGGAAAAGCAAAATGAGCAGTGTACTTTATTCGGTTTATACTCAAAACACTGGACTGACCATCCAGAGTAGTTCATGAACCAGAGTGAACCAGAGTAGTGTGCAACAAGGAGAAGTGCATGCGCAATAAATACGGCGAGAGGAGAAAATAAAATGGCGTTTCAATTTGTCATAAGTTTCGTTGGCGTTGTGCAGTAGTCGTTATCGGCTGTTTGACTGGGTCCGGCTTTGCCGTAGTGTCATATTTGGACTGGATGCTTGATATCGTCTCTCATTACGCGACAATGTCATTTTATTAAAGCACACTTGAAAAATGAATGCCTTTTGAATGATGTATTTACGGTCACGAATCGTATTTTGTTTTTATTCCTAGACACTCTGTCGATCCCTGCTTAATATAGCAGCTGGTCTCATCCACAGCAAGGAGGTTAAGGATGTTTTAAGTGACTTTGTGGAAAAGGTAGGGTTTTTTTTCTTTACAACCGTAACTCGAAATTACAGCAACTCAACTGCGCCTCAGTTGCTGCTGCACTGTGACTTCAACACAGTTTTGCAAGTCAGGTTTTACCCTGTAAAATTAGCACACCCTTACGTTGGTCTATAGTAAGGTGTTCGCCAAAGTCACTTTTAAGAGCATTGGTATAAGGTCTGTCTGGTAATTCTTCGACCACGATCGAGGCGATAAATCTATCGCGTTTGCGATAGTTGTACCGTTATCATTGTGTCTGGTTTATTTTATTACGATCGCGATTACTATAGCGCTATCGCAATAGTTCTATTTCCGATAATTGTATCGTTTTCGTGTAAGTTTTATCGCGATAGTTGTACCGCGATTGCGAGATGTATCGCTTTTGTGATAGTTTTGTCGCGGTTGCTCTTTGGTGATTGCCTTTGTTACATTGCAATTACCTTATCGCTATTGCGATGGTTGGGTGTGTGGTTTCTCTATGGCGATCGCGATAGTTGTATTGTATTGTGCTTTCGCTTCATTGCTGTATCGCGATCGTGACAGTTAGTTGTTGTATAGCGATTGCTTTTTAGCGATCTCTAGAACTGTATCGCGAGTACTCTATAGCGATCGCAATTGTTCTCTTGTTATTATTATTATTATTGCATAGCGATCGCTCCATCGCCATCGCGATAGTTGTATCACAACTGTTCTATCGCGATTGCGATCAAATAAGCGGGACAACGAACTGCTCCTTGCATCTCCTCAATGAATCATCAAGCAAGTGAGATTTAGACGGGTTGTGTAGATACGCGGATACTTCTATTCGAAATAGCTGGTTGAGCGAGTCATACTACTTCTTAATTTTAAGAACATAAAGAAGGTTGAGAGGCATTGACAAACGGTCTCAAAATGCCCCCCCCCCCCCCCCCAGAAAAAAAAAATGTCGAGAGAATGTCAAGCCTGTTTTCTTGGGTGTTAGCTATACAGCCAATTTGATAGCTAGTACTAGCCTTTGGTGATTCAGTGTTCTTCCAAGGGGTTTTACTTTGGGAGGCCGAGGGCTCCATCTTCTGAAATATAGCTCCGAAGGAACTTAACGTGGGCAAAGCTATCCGTACCCGTCTATGTCAACAAACATACGCCACGCAGCAACAGGTGCACGCACTCGAAATGGTTTTGCGGTTAGTACTCCACGTATGACCCTATTATATTTGTTTTGTGATCAAAGATTGCGGTCATATGCCATCACGCCACCTGTGTGTGTGACCAACGATGATAAAAGTCGATTAAACGCTTTAGACGATGAGTGTACGAACATTTTTCAGTCCTTCTACGCGGTTGGCTGGTTGGCTCCTTGCCTCTTCTTTTACACACTCCTTTGGCGGGAATCCCGCGGCCTGGTAAGAGCACTGGTAACTGGTTTCCTTTCCTTTTTTATTCACGACAGTTTATAGAGCCATGCAAGCAGCTTGAATGGGACTCTAAGGAGACTGAAGTTTTTCTTGGATCTTTAGTGGATACATGCATCAAACTCGACTCCTTATACACGTACGTGTGAACTTATCACTCCCAGATAATGTAGTGATGACTTTTGACTGTGTGGACGAAATTTTCTGGTATGATCATCCCAATGAAACCTCTTTAACATGATAAAATAAAGTGGGATTTTTCTCGTCTTTTGATGGCGGAAGCTGTTGTGAAAATAGCGACAACAGGAACCAGGTTTTCATTCTTTTTGCGTGGATCCTTTATCAGGGTCGTGTCCGCAGTTGCCTAGCAACACAACCACGACAAACAAAACCGTAAGCCCGGACTTTGGAAGCCTTAATTTATCAACAGCAACAACTTCAAGCCATGAACAACAAAAGTCTGCGTAGTGTTCGACTTGTGAACAACGTTTTTGGCAGCTCGTGAGCAGGAAACGGCTCAAATAGCCTCAAAAGGCTATAAGGGGTTTAAGGATTTCTTAATTTGAAGGCATTCAGTCTTCCTATCATGAGACTGATCCTGGTTTCGAGTCCTGCTTAAGTGATTTTTTTCCTGGTTTTGCCCCCTTTAATTCCTATCGTTAGATCTTTCCCCCGAGCTCCGCTTGGTCAGTCTGCGAGGCTGGTATTTTAAGTATACCATTGTTCTAGGTTAGAATGCTCCGGTACTAGCGCTGGATTTTATCTCAACAGGTCCAACCTGGAACGCTTGATTCCAGTCTACTCTCGCTTCATGACTGTGTCACAGAAGTGTATAGTTAGAATGTACCACGAGTGATCTCCTAGCAAGGAATCAAGCTCCGCTAGTACTCTGTTCAGGAGGGCTCCGTGAATTGACTCGGTATTAACGCCTTTATTGTCGTGCGGATGTCCGGTTGGGGGATTTACAGCCAAAGCAGGAAACTTGCGGCAACTCACCCTGATAAAAAAAATCCTTCAACCCCTTCCACTTTTTTAATTGTCTCTTTCAGATTCGTTTGTGATCTAAAAAGAACAGACCCAACGCAACTAGAAATGACCTTATGACAATAGCTCGCGGCCAATGAACACAGTTACTGTTAAGTGGTACATGGATGGTTGTAGCTAAAAAGAAAATATTAAAAAGCGTGATAGACGTGCGAATTTGCGCAGATACGATCAAGGCCCATTTTCACAAATCCAAACGTTTCTGAAACCGCATATTTTTTATCTAGGTTCGGGTGAATGGGACTTTAAACCGCTTTGGAGAGCAGCTTCAAAACAATGCGGTTTCGGTGTTCGGATTCTCTGGTTTCGTGTCGGTGAGGGTAAAAGGCGGAATGAGTGTGCGGAATGGCATGAGGCATGGCTTGCGGAATGACATAATTACGCAGAATGTAATTTACGGAAAATTGGGGCAAAGAAATAAATTAAACAGAGAAGCATGCGCGCGTCTCTGCCGCGTCTTTTGTGGGCGCTAATTTGAGGGAGCAACTGCTTAGCCGTTCCGTTTATTAATGCTGGCCCAAACCAACAAGGCAGAGCAGCACGTTGGAGTCTTTTCTCTTCTAAGCCTTACTCATGTTTACTGCATTTCTCTCACCTTAATGCGGTCAACGAATCAGATCATATCTGAGACTAAATGAACGCCCCGGGTCAAACATTAACCTGTAATCCAGAAATCGAATGAAGCAAACTGCGCTCTGTCTCCTTTCCTTGTCTCTTCGCACCTCTCTTGTTTTTGTGGTGTGTTCGATTGATCATGAAAAGTGGTAAAAGTAGGAAAGAAAAAGAAAAGAAAGAAAGGGAAAAACATAAACCCACACTCAATTGGCAGGGTTCGGACTCGCGCCTCTCCGCCAGCTGTCGTGAGCTGTTAGCTCCGCGTGCCGGAAACTTCACCACGCAGTCAAGGACTTACACAGGCGTACGGGCCGGGGAGAAGAGGGGGGCTGCAGCCCCCCCCCCCCCCCAAATCTCAGGCAACTCAGATTTTTTGGGCAGGAAGAGAAATTTGGGCAAAGCCAGTTTTTAAAGAAGTTTCCATGTTTTTTTTTATCATTTCGAAGAGAGATATTTTCTATTTTAACCTGAAGTCGGCGTGGTATAAAATCCAGTTAAATAGGCCATTTGCGAGTTCCCCAGGGCCTCTGAATCAAAACGAGGTTAGGTGCTCAACCTTTGATATGGAAATGATTTTTCATTGTCATGTAAATAAAACTCATTTTCACAAGAAAGGTTGACCACCTAACCTCGTTTTGATACAGAGGCCCTGGGGAACTCGGAAATGGCCTATTCATAGGAGACAGTGGTTGCCCAGCACGTGATGAGTTTCTGGTTATTAGTGAAGGGTATCATATGTTGATTTATCATATTTGTAGCTTTTTATTGTTCGTGGGCACTCTACTGCACTGCACTAGCTGGTGTGGGGTATTTCCAGCGTGAATTGATCAGAATCATCCCTGCTCGTAGAAATGCCGCCATGGCCATTCAGACCCTATGCTAGTGTCGAAGTGAAGAAAGTTTCAAAAGCGTATGGCAGATAGCATCAGCAATAGGTCTGAAAATGACGATGTGGCCGACCAATTTTCAGTTTGAATTACAAGAAGCCAGGGCACCCAGACAACTGCTATCGCTTGAATTGGACTCTACGGGGACTGAAATATTTCTTGGATATTTAGTGGATACATACGGCAAACTGGTCTCCTTATACACGTATGTGTGAACCTATCACTCCCAGATAGAGTTATGAACACATGTATTGAAACAAAAGTGGAAATGATCCTCTCATATGAATAACGAGGATCATTTCCTTTTTCATATCTTTATCCGCAGTTCAAAATATGTCGTTTCATATATTTACATTCATGTTATTTCCACCATCGGGCATATTACAACTTATAATAGCCTGCTCTCCAGTTGGCTTAATTAGCCCAATGGATAGAACGTTGCGTCCGGTCTAGCCTGCGAGCAAGCTCTCCGGGGCGCTCTGACGGCAGGGCGGGAAAAGGAAGGAGAGCTTGCAATTACGTCTCTGGGATTTGAATATCTGCACCGAAAAAGTCCATGCGAAATGCTGATTGGCGGAGATGACATTAGTAATTACGTCATTACCCTTGGCACGTGTTTTCCCATTTTTGTTTAGGCAATACATTCGCGCTCGTTTCTCCTAAGCAAAATACAGATTTTCAATGCAGTCCTGCTAATGTTACATGTTTAATGAAAAAATTGTAGTTCTCTAAACAAGGTGCAAAACTATGATATGATTTCCATCAATCTACTGAACATCTTCGGTTTTATAGCAGCGTTATTTATTCTTCTATCATTTCTTGTTTTTTTGCACACCCGGGAGTAACAAAGAGACCAAACTAGCTACATAAAGTGACAACCGCCTCCTGATGTACGCGTGTAGGCGCATTCATTGGGGCAGCCTTTTTTGCATATAGCACCACAGTCTTCTTCTAATGTCTTGACATTTCCTTGTCCTAGTAAAAGAAATAAAAAAGTGGTTTACTTGTCATGAAGGCCTGGGGCGGGCATACTCCGGACAATTTTAGCCTGCGTACAGATGTCTCCTATTCCTTTGTTGCACGCAGAAAAGTGACTTCAGCGGTCTCTATTTCGAAGAGGCCCAAAGGGGCGAAAATTGTTTGGTAAGCGTCGGAAGAATGTTTCGGTTTTCGCTCCTGCACTCACTTTGAGCAGCGGAACTCCAATAACGCGTCATTAAACCTCTGCGTAGGAGAGAGCCTTTCCCGCGTGCAGCAGAGGGAATAGAAGACGTCTTCACGAAGGCTAGACAATTTAGGACAGTTATGTGCCGCGACGGTACTTTAATAAACGTTGACCTTATATGTCCCTGTTCACTATGTTCACATAGACCATAATGCACCTTATTCCCCCCCCCCCCCTTCCCCACCAAAAAAAAATGTGCGCATAACCGCTGTCTTCGATTTCTCTTGGGACGACTTAATACCAGGAGAAATCAAAAAAAGAAATGGTTAACCGAATTTTATTTTTGGCGGGGTGGGGAGGGGAGGGGGGTGGCGTAAACAAGTTATATTGTGGTCTATGTGAAAATGATGAATTTAAGGTGACTCGACCCAGTTTTTTGGGGGGGGGGTACCAGCCTAGTTTGAAGCTCTCTGGTATCCCCACCTTTACTTTTATCGTAAGTCAAACACATAAAATGGATAACATATAGATCAATCTACAATATAACATAAAATTTTTGGCGATCGAAGTAAATGTCACGTGGTTATAATGCCACGCCCCTTTGAGGTCTGAGTCGAAAATCTTCTGTTGCCGGCATTTTTTCGTGAAAATCTCTCGGCTACACATAGTGCGCATTAGTGCCTTGCGCTGAACAGAGTTTCACCAAAATCGCAAAGACCCAATTCGAGAAATTCAGCGGTTTCCAAATTTAGGTCATAATTTATGCGAAAACGATAAGCAAACTTTACACGGATTATGTCTAATAAACTGTGAGATTCATCTCTTTATTTTGGGCATCGTTATAACAGATGGGTCCTTGCAAGTCAGCAAAACGCTTTAGGGCCTTGTAGATGCGCGCGATTTCGAGCAAAGCAAACATATAGAAATTATAGTTTTCGCTATTTGTTGACGTTTGTCAGCGTTTAAGAGTCCTTCTCACGAAAAAAGCATTTTCTTAAAAATTCGTAGTTTTTTTTCCTTCAAATTTTTTCAGGGCCACAATTGATTAACTAACTACCCGGACTCTGAATTTCATGGTCATTGAAAAACTGTGACATTATCTTCTATGAGCCCAAACTTGAGTAAACATTGAAGATTTTTAGCGTTTTGGCTGAGTTTGTGCTTTGGGAGTTGTCTATTGTTTCTAGTCTGTCATTATACAGCATTCTTGTTCAGCACGCGTGCAATGACCACGCTTGGCTGACTTCCGAATGTTCACCGAGATATTCCCGTCACGAATTAGTTTAATTATTGGCTTGCATTAAACCTATGAAAAAATGATATTTTTTTAATAATAAGTAGATTTAGTGTGTAGCACTTCTTGATTTTTTTGCAAAGGCACAAGAAGCACGAGAATTGATTGAAAATTGTGAATTAAACCTCTATGTATCACGCGATGGCCTGTCTCACTGTACCAAAATTAATCATATCTCGGCGAGCATTCGGAAGTCAGCCAAGCGCGGTCTTTGCACGCGTGCTGAACAAGAATGCTGTATCATGACAGACTAGAAACAATAGACAACTCCCAAAGCACAAACTCAGCCAAAACGCTAAAAATCTTCAATGTTTACTCAAGTTTGGGCTTATAGAAGATAATGTCACAGTTTTTCAATGACCATGAAATTCATGTCTTCACCATGAAGGTGGCGGCGATCCTGTGCTTATTTTTATTGACTCTTGTTTCGGCACCTGTGTGGGGTAGATCAGTAAAAACGAAAGATGGTAAGAAAATATCTTTTCTTTATTACTTCAAAAAGAGCTGTACTCAAAATAAAGGAAACTGTGGCAAATTTTGGGAAAAAAATTTCAACTTTCGTTTGTGTATCTATGGGCTAACAAGGCAACATATGCCAAGGAAACATACTTAACAGAGTTTTTTTCTCGTTCGTGCTTATATAAACTCTATTAGAATCTTAGTGTAGCTACCACCCTTCCCCATGACGGTATTGTTTTCTATCTATACCACCTACTGTTTAGTAAGATGTTTATTTGCAACTGAAATCATCAAGCAAGAGATGTTTGTGCATTTCAAATGTTTAATGCCCGTACTTTTAGTTTCACATTACATGCCACACATAGTAAAAAATCGCGGCATCCCCGGTTTTACGCTGTTAAACGTCTCGAATACTAAGACCTGAATCGGGACAACAAATAATGTCTATCGAGATTAAGATGTCGTCGGGCTATACTTAAGTTTAGAAAGAAAATCTGTAAAAAGTAACTACGATGAAACCGTGTATTTGAGGTGGTAATTGTACAATCATCTCTGTATTTCCGAGTTGCTTTACTTTTTTTTGCGTAAATTTATTAATACAAATAAGAGAAGGAAGTAGTGAAATTAATAAAAAAGAAAAAGTGAATCGATACATAGTAACTGGTTGAATTGTTTTTCTTATGTAAAATATGTATAAATTGTTTTGTTTTTCTTTTGAATTTTAGCAACTGAATTAAATAGAAGTGAAACTAAGGATTCACGTGAAAAAGAAGAGTCAAATGGAGGTACGAAATTTCGATTGTCTCTGCGAGAGTCTTTCAGGCGGTGTCATAAATGCTAAGAAACTCACCCTCTTTGCAATATGTAAAAGGTAGTCTCATAGAGCAGAAAGAGCTGCGATGAAAGAAAAGCTAGATTCTTAACAGTTAACCACAAGGGGACTGAGGGCAATTAGGAGGATGAAAGAGCTACGTTAAAGATATTTCTAAATCGTGTTATATAACCGTTTTCCAGGAATACTGGTCAGTGAACAACACGCCTTGAGCTTGAGTGATAGCTAGCAGTTAATATAATCAAATTCAATGAACTGTACCTCTGGACAATTACTTGAGTCGTAGAAGTCTTAACAATGCTTAAATAACTAGTTTAACAGCTTCTGCATGGGTTTTATCAACGTATAGAAGTCGAGCCTTACTCCAAAGCGTAGGTCGCTTTTGCGTGATGTGTGACTGCATTTGTTCCAGCACCGTCTTTTTTCTCAGCCCTTAAGGTGCATGCGAGTTGCACAGAAAGCCGCCAGGAAGGACTGTATAGAATAAATATCCAAAAAAGACTGTCATAGTTTGTAGAGTATACCTCTTTCGTATTGTTTTCCATGTTATTTACATAGATGGAGGCTGCTTGCCCTAGCGGTCTGGTTAGTGTGCTGGAATCGTAATCCGGAGGCCTCGGGTTCAATGCCCACCCTAAACGCAAGCTGGATTTGCTCTCGTTAGTCCTGAGTTCGATC
>OZ037998.1:17791590-17870563 GCA_964035705.1 Porites rus | reverse complement strand
GTGTAGCACTTCTTGATTTTTTTGCAAAGGCACAAGAAGCACGAGAATTGATTGAAAATTGTGAATTAAACCTCTATGTATCACGCGATGGCCTGTCTCACTGTACCAAAATTAATCATATCTCGGCGAGCATTCGGAAGTCAGCCAAGCGCGGTCTTTGCACGCGTGCTGAACAAGAATGCTGTATCATGACAGACTAGAAACAATAGACAACTCCCAAAGCACAAACTCAGCCAAAACGCTAAAAATCTTCAATGTTTACTCAAGTTTGGGCTTATAGAAGATAATGTCACAGTTTTTCAATGACCATGAAATTCAGAGTCCGGGTAGTTAGTTAATCAATTGTGGCCCTGAAAAAATTTGAAGGAAAAAAAACTACGAATTTTTAAGAAAATGCTTTTTTCGTGAGAAGGACTCTTAAACGCTGACAAACGTCAACAAATAGCGAAAACTATAATTTCTATATGTTTGCTTTGCTCGAAATCGCGCGCATCTACAAGGCCCTAAAGCGTTTTGCTGACTTGCAAGGACCCATCTGTTATAACGATGCCCAAAATAAAGAGATGAATCTCATAGTTTATTAGACATAATCCGTGTAAAGTTTGCTTATCGTTTTCGCATAAATTATGACCTAAATTTGGAAACCGCTGAATTTCTCGAATTGGGTCTTTGCGATTTTGGTGAAACTCTGTTCAGCGCAAGGCACTAATGCGCACTTTGTGTAGCCGAGAGATTTTCACGAAAAAATGCCGGCAACAGAAGATTTTCGACTCAGACCTCAAAGGGGCGTGGCATTATAACCACGTGACATTTACTCCGATCGCCAAAAATTTTATGTTATATTGTAGATTGATCTATATGTTATCCATTCTATGTGTTAGACTTATGATAAAAGTAAAGGTGGGGATACCAGAGAGCTTCAAAGTAGGATGGTACCCCCTCAAAAAAACTGGGTCGAGTCACCTTAAGCGAGATAAATTGCAAATTGTCGTCCTCTTTAAGGACCAGAAAACGAAAATTCGCTCCCCACTTAAAGAAGCTGTGTCACGAATTTATCAAGAACTGCCAACAAATTGAGTGAATCAAAAAATAGCCGCTCAAAGAGTTAAGGGAAGGAAAAAAAATAACAGCAAAATACAAAAGGAAGCACGGATGGACAAACTGAAGAAGATTGCAACGGATTGCAATTTGGTTTTTAGAAACTTGTTAGCCTAACAGTTTTTCAAAGTTTATTTTTGTCGTTTGTAACGTTTAATATTGTTTGCATTTAATGCTTGGGAGACATATTTGTTTGACACGAAGCTTTGGTTTTGTTTTAGCGAATAAGGTGAAGGACGCGTTATTATGGAGCTTAAGCAGCGCCGTTTTTGAACGACACACGTCAACCGGAAGTGAGCCTTTTTCTCTTTTAATAAGCGTTGACGCAACCATATTTGTTTTGCCAAGTGTCTTCATTCTTATAGAGACGATTTGCCCAAACATTTGTTCAAAACCACAGCTCAAGAGTGCAAAAAGTCCACTTCCGTTTAACATGCGTCGCTCCAACACGTCGCTGCTTATTAAACTCCCTATTGGCATAATTGGACAGCCGTAACACAGCCCCTTTAACTCTTTAAGGCCGATACACACGAGGGGTTTTGCTCCCGGAGCATGCTCCAGTATCATTTTGCACGTGTCAGTACACACGAGGGAGCGTTATTTGCCCCGGGAGCTTGCTCCCAAATATTTAACCGGTTAAATATCGTGGAGCATTTTGCGGGGTGGAAATTCTGCTCCCGAGGATGAAGTATACCCATGAAATCGTTGGTACACACGGAGGAACTTTGCTCCCGGAGCGTGCCCCTGGAGCATGCTCCGGGAGCAAAATCCCTCGTGTGTATCGGCCTTTAAGGCCCCGATGTCCACTTACAAATTCTCGAAACTGATCTCCATGCATTTCCTTACAGAATTAGTTGAGAGAATTTGATAAAAGATCACAGTATTTTCCCTAAGGTGATCATTTTATTAATTCCCATTACCTTTTCTTTTGATAATGTATTGATATTGCGAGAAGAAAATTCATGTTGGTCACTTTTGGAACTTGAGGGGTTAAAAAGATACTTTTAGGTTTAGGTCCTGCGCTTTGTAGGAATTAGTTATCCTATCACAGGACACGCTACCATAACTAAATAGCTTAATTATGAAAGCCCTCTCCCCTTTCCCCGATTTCGAGTTACATCGCATGAAACACTGTGTCGAGTGTGTGATATAGCGTTCAAATGAACAATAATTCTTGAAGAAATTTTATGCTACACTAATTAGAGTCCAATCTTCAGACCTCCTTTAAAGTGGTGGTTTCCTTTTTTTTTTTTCCTTTATTCATTATCGTGGATTATTAATAAGTTAGAGAAACGAACCCAAATGTATGGAATGAAAAAGATATTTGATTCTACCTTCACTTGGTACAGAACACATAACTACGGCCACAGCAACTACGAATAATATCACCAGACGATTCATCATTAACTGAAGCTGAAAATAATATAAATCGGTCAGTAGACAATGATTTCTGGAGCATCAGCAAAGGCGTAGCATTAGAGAGTTTCACCATCGGTTGTTAGTTTGCGCAGATCAAGAAATTTGCGGAAATTCATTTTTTGTGGTTGGTCCGTCTGCAAAACGGAGCTTCAAATTTCAGTAGTCCACTACCTCACATGAACCTCTAATTTCAGTGGTCGACTAAAACAATATTGCCTTTTGGGGCATTTTTATGTCACCGTTTCTATTGTTTTTACAGCCAATTGTGTGAGCCGTTCAGTGAGGTGCTGCTTGACCCTCAAATTTCCCAGCATTAAACAAGAACTCACTGAGTAGAACCTCCACTAACGGCCACCTACATACCTACATACATAACCTTTATTTTAACTCGACGTTAGAGTAGCTACACTATATAGCTAATATCTTCGGGAAACAAATTAAGATATCTAAAACTGAAAAAAAAAAAATACACACAAAATAAGACAAAAATTAGTGAAAACTAATCAAACGTATTGAGACTTTGCACACGTCGCTTAAAATCATTAAAAGTACTGCTTCTTAATTCGTCGGTAAGATCGTTCCATTGCTAGTACATAGGTTGTTGTCCTAGGCTTACTTAGAGTCAACATATGGGTACCGCGCAAATTATAGGTTGTATGGTGAACAGTAAAAAACATATTACTCATATAAGTTGGATACGCATTAAAAAATAGACTCTTGTAAATTAGTATTAAGAAATTCTGAATGCGCTTGTTATACAAAGAAGTCATTTCAACCTTGTTAAGCAAAGTGGTGTAGTGTGAAGTATAATCATTTCACATAAATCTAAGAATACGCTTATTAACTGCCTCCAGCTTTTCACTGTTGCGTGTTCCTCAAAAATGCTACACTGAAGAACAATAATAGAAGGGTGGCAGAATGAATGCCTTGTACAACTTAAGCATTGTGTCCTTAGAGATGATATTGCGGAACCGTAACAAACAGTAGATAAAATTAAGTGTATTGTCTATAGTCATTCCGAAAATATCTAACTCGCATTTCACTGGAAAAGAGAATTTGTGGTCAGTTTGACCAATAATTAAAGCTTTGTGTTTCTTTGCGTTCACGATCATGCCGTTTTAGCTGTACCATTGATTTGCCTTGTCGACATCATTACAAATGTACCTATCTAGAACAAGTGGGTGCACATCATGGTGGTAGATCTGATGATCGTCGGCGTAAGCGTTTAGTTTAGTTTGCGTAACAGGGGAAAACATTTCCGCTCTACAACGGCCACTGTTTTCTCCCGGCGGACAAACACACCATAACATAAACTTTATTTTACCTTGAATTTATGGAGTAATTTTATTGAGCTAATTTTTCCGAGAAAATAAATAAAATTATTGAAAATTGAAAGTTATTAAAAATTATTAAAAGTGATCCTAATGAGAATTAACATTTCTTTAAGGACTTTTTGAAACAGTCATTGAGTGATGTTATTTTTCTCATGTCGTCTGAGAGCGAGTTCGATTGCTTTGCAGCGTTGTATTTGATGGACTCGAGTTCATAACTGGTTGTCCTAGGTTCAGGTAAGATCAGTACATTATTTCCTCTTAAAAAAGAGAGAACAGTTTCTTAAGATATTTAGGATAAGCAGAGACAAATAAGCTTTTAAAAACTACAATAAGCATGTTGTGAATTCTTCCACTGTGCAAATATGGTGTCTTAGCCTTCTTTAACAGCTCGTCATAACTAGAATTTACACTCTTTAAATATATATCTTAAAAGCTCTAGTTTATTACGATTTCTCGCGCCACAGAAATGCTATATAATGTAAGCAGACAATAATGAAAGTGTGGTAGCACAAACGCCTCGTATTAACGCAACATAACGGTTCTAGAAATGAGAGTTCAAAATCTTTGGGGAACACTGAATTAGTTGTTAACCTTGTCACATATTTTTGAGATGTGATAATAAAAACTTAAATTATTGTCAATAGATACACCCAGTAAGTCAATTAAGTTCTGCAGAGGGAAGGAAAATTCGTAATCCGTGTTGCCGAGCACTATTGCCTGATGCCTGTCCGGGTTTACGATCATTCCGTTTTGTTCATACCAATTGTTGGCAATTGTTATTTCGTGTTGTAGTCTTCTGTCAAGTTCTTTGGGATCCCTGTTAGACGAGTCGACAACCGTTCATCATTAGGATCAGCGTAGGCATTTAGATTTGCCAGCTCTGTGTGGTGGAATAAATCATTAATATGACAGTTCATACATTGGCTCTTGCTTAAACCTCTCTACAACGGCAACGGCCTCTAAAGCGTTTTCCCAACAGCCAAAATAACCTCTCGACAACGGTTAGTTTTTTCAGCGAGTGATGAAAAGGCAGGCGTGGTCATGAAATTTGACCCGTGAGGCGCTTGGATGATTAATTAATCTCGGCATGATCGCATTTCGATTGTGTTTCATTTTTGCTACTGCAGTAAGCACAAATTGTCTGCGATACTAATATGGCGAATAATATGTTGCAAACCTTGCTCGTTTTGTCACCTCAACATTTTGATTCAAAACATTATTAGTCTCGCTTGCTGGAGGAGAGCGAGACTCTTAATATGCAGTCGTTTTTTTTTTGTCGGACCTAGTTTGTAGGCCCCGCGTTCTTAGCGAAGACCGTGGAAACTGGGAATAAGAATCGTGACGACTTTCATTGTATGGAAATGAGTCTCGTGATGAGAATGCAGTTTATTTCGGCGATGACTGAAATGACGCATGTAAGTTTGGCAATGACGTAATTTTCCTCGAATGGAGGCCCTTGATTTTCGTGTAATTATGCACGACATGCAGACACATCCTCAAGCAGGATGAGAAAATATTATAGCGGGGAAATCCTCACGATTTTGTGGCTTTTTAAGGCGTTACGTTTCTCAGAATAATGTCGCAATTACAGGAAATGTACGGTTAAATAGATTCACTTTGTTTTATGTATTTAATTGATAGATTTTCGCAGTTGTTACGATGTGAAGTCGTGTTGCACTTCATAAATACTTGAGATATGAAGTATCCACTGCCACGTAATTTTTACGTGCACACGTGCGTAAAATTTGCGTTCGCAAATAAAATAAAGGCAATGTATGAAAGGCTGCACGTACAACACACAGCGTAAAAGTAGAATTTCGCTTAATTTGACGTTTAATCTCAATACTTTATGTCTTACCTCTATTTGATTTACGTGATTAAAATTTACGTGCGTTAACGTGCAGAGCCAAAAACGCATCAGTGGAAATCCACCCTAACGTGTCACGGATGTGTTTATACGGGTAGCTTTGAACTTGACTAACCGCACACTCTACTTGCAGCACTTCATGTCCATAGTTAATAGAAATCTCATATCGAGCTTTTCCGGAACGGGTTGGTCCAAGAATTCTATGGATTGAAAGCGTTGATTATTTTGGAACAACTGATCACTTCAGTGGTCGAAAAAAAACGAATAATCTTAATGAGCAAAACTTCAAGGTTTACTGGAAAATCAGGATCGAGGATCGAGGATCGAGAAATCAGGGATCAAGGATCGGTTAAAAAGAACTTGAAAATAAAATAAATAAATAAATCGTGGATCAGTGATGATGTGGGCCGCAGACTGTAGATAAATTTCACAGAACATAGCCCCGTTCGCTGTACTGAACGCTAAATTCAAGTAAACTAATCCGAGTCTGTCTGAGTCAGTGATTGTTTTGACGAGAAAGTGAAATTTTCCGGGAAAATGAAACGCTTTATCCTGGTCATACTGTAATACAAGAAAAAAAATTTAACAGTTTTTAATTTTTAAGTGTACATTTGCTTTCAGTATTCCTTATTTTTCTCGTAAATTGTTGTATGCACGACCCTACCAGCAGTGCTGATCTTTTTATCCTGCCATAAACTAAGGTTCTTACCTACCCACCTATCTACCTACCTACCTACCTACCTACCTACCTACCTACCTACCTACCTACCTACCTACCTACCTACCTACCTATCTATTTGTCTGTCTGTCTATCTATCTATCTATCTATCTATCTATCTATCTATCTATCTATCTATCTATCTATCTATCTATCTATCTATCTATCTATCTATCTATCTATCTATCTATCTATCTATCTATCTATCTATCTATCTATCTATCTATCTATCTGTCTGTCTGTCTGTCTGTCTGTCTGTCTGTCTGTCTGTCTATCTATCTATCTATCTAAAATGCATGCTGTGTACAACTCTAAACATTGTACTCTGAGACTGTACGGAGATATTAAAAGTAGATACTAAGCAGCTATGGAAAATGTCATTACTTTCATGCGATATTGATATCTTATAAAACGGACAAAAAATTCTACAGGAGTACGCGCGAACTGAATTAACTGTGTGTTGTATAAGGTTCTGTTTAACTTACACTTTTTTCCTGTGCTGAACATATACTGTACCGAGCCGTATCTTGGTCTGGTACAAAGAAGCTATGTATATTTATACTGACAGAGTAATGGGCCCCTGATACCGATAAAAATCATCGTTCAATTTTTCGAGTGTAGAATCCCTGAAAGAGTACTCCTCAATGGAGCAATATCAATATGTAGAAAGTTTTCAAAGGTTTCACACCAGTTTGAGGCTGATGTGAAGATGTGCAGCCTGTCTCTCCTTGCAATTTTTACTTTTTGAGTATATACATTATGACATACAACACTCGTTTTGTATTCCAAACGAAAAAGTATTATAACGGCACCGGGGCCTTTGACAACAAAACTCATCTCCAAGCAAGCGAGACTCAACGCTACTAAGAGCGTTCTTGTTTATGGTGTAGGTTCGAATCCCGGCGTGGCTATTTTCGTTTGCTTGATACATTTTTTTTTCTGTTTAGTTTTTTTATCGTACTTTTCCCTTTTTCTTGTTTTCCTCTATTCTCACTCTGAGCCTTTACAGCTTCGTGAGATTTTTGCGATGATGTCTTATTAGTTATTATATATGCTTGGATTACCATTATGGGATACTTTAAGTATGAACTTTGCACAATAAACATGTTGTACTCCTTAAACCATTAGGTCATATTACCCCCCTACCGGGCCACCCCTTCTGTTCTCAAGGTGGCCGTTGTGGAGAGGTTCAGCTGTAGTATCTTTCAAAGGCAGAAGGCGTGGCATTGTATACTCACCTTTCTCTGACTTAAGGTGATTCCCTGGTTTTGCACTGCGCATCTCTTACTGAGCATAACAAGATGGCCGCCGTAAAACAGAGCATGTGAAATAACATTATTAAAATGAAGTTGACTGAAGAGAAACGCTATTGGAATTTTTGCTTGCGGTTGTTTCTTGCCGAGGTGAGACTCAATGTGTTGGGAATGTGCATAACGTAGGCAGTACACGTGTTGCTGAGTTCGACTTCCTCACGGAGAACCTCGATAGTGGATGTTTAACTTGTGCTTACTCACTTTGATTTTTATTTAAACGCTTTCTTTATCACATTGTATCCTAAATGTGATCTGTCGATGTAAATTCTGTAAAAACAGATTTTTTAATACTTTCTTCCCCCTTTCACATACATTCTATTTTGAAACTCGCCCCAGTCCTCTCTCAAAACTCGGAGAAAATGCATTTGGTGCGCACTTTCTGCAGCTCTACCGCAAAAACGAGTAGGGTTAACCCCATTTTTTATTTCATGATTTTAATAAGGACAGTGCTTCCTCTCGATGAGAAAAAAATTGGCACAAATCTATGTTCAGTTTTTTGGCAATTTTACTAAATTGTACGGATTGAGCTATCACAGGTCGAATAGCGCGTGTCCAATTCAAATCTACTTTGGAGAGTAAAATAAAAACAGGAGCATTAAAAGGTATTTTTCTGGTATGTAAGTGGATAAACAATATAATAAAGTCAAATTCTTTGCGATACCACATGCATCGTCGAAAAAATCTCTCGTTTTTGTCTAGTTTTGGGCTGCGCGTGGTTTTTGACAAAGGGTCCAAAATAGCCGTATTTCTTAGCATTGTGACGTCAAAACGAGCACGGTGACCCCCACTTTTTATTACTTTTTTATCATCTTCTGGACTTGTTACATCAGTGTACCAAGTTTCATCTACAATCTATGTTAGGTTCTTTTACTAGGGAATCACCTTAACTCGCTAAATCCGCGTACTATACGTCTGCTTCTAAAGGCCTTCTCGGTCTTCTATACGATCACACTGATCAAGATGTTGAATTCTTGCAACACCCCACCTTTTATTCTTTCTAGTACGTGAGCATTGGCTTTCAGTGACAGCAAATATTAAAAACCGGAAGTCGGAAGTGGTCGGAAACAAGACTTTATCGCGAGAACCAGTGCTGAAGTGTTTCGACGGTATTTAGCGATTACGGAAATGGTGAGTCTCTTTTATGATAGCGTCAAAGAAACTCATCGGAAATGAGTCAGTTAAATGAGATAAGTTTTTTTTTTCCTGGGAAAAAAGTTCCTGCCTTTTACCGACTTTTTTCAGAAACATTTTGCTTCATCCCACTAAGTTTCTCAGCTTTTGACCACCAGGGTCGCTCGGCACTTATCAGCAAAAACTTGTCCCTGCATGTTCATGTTAGTTGCCGGAAGTCTTGCAAGTTGTTAACTATTTGGAAAAATGTTATCCGTCAGAGTTAAAGTCAGAGCGCAAAAACTGGTTGTCCATGCACTATGTGTAAAGCTAAATTAATAGTACACCATGTGCTCAACCAGAGATAAATTCCCGGATTCCGGGATCCGGATGATGGAGACGTAGCAGCGTTCCCATCACTGACAAGGACTAGGGACTATATATCATCATCATATCTTGTATTTTGCCACGATTAAACTTTTAAAAAGCAAAATGTTTGTGGGTTCATTTAAGATTAGTAGAACTACAATAGATGATAAGGATAAAATTAGGTACAGTATTCAACTACAATAAATCTCTTACAAATCATATTCGATAAGAATCAGGAAAGATACAATTTATACGAGATTTAAATGAATTTACATTAATCATCTATAAGTAATTGACTAACAGCAGTTTTTGGCCCGTAAAATGTGTCGAAACAGCTAAGAAAGTACGAGTTAAAAAGAGGGACGGAAACGTTATTGCTCCGTACAATTGTTATTATTAAATTTTTGCTCTCAGCTCTCTATCTTATAAACATGTATGTGCTATTGCTTTGTATTGGTTGATGGATGGATTTTTATCCTTTGTACAGTTTGCGACCTAGAGGGAACGTTTCAAGTTATGAGTCTTGAGGAAAATCACGCAGTTTCGGCCATGCAAATCAGAAAAGATAAGGTTTGTTGTCAAAACAACACAAGAATAACAATCACTTAACAATGTTCATTCTCAGCAGCATGCAGTCTTAAGCCGCTCACTGGAGGTGAATCAGTGAATAGTGCAGGATATTCACTGATTGGGTAGCCAATCAGAGCGCGCGAAAAACACTATCTACTGTTTTAGTATATAGTCAATAGATTTAGCCGAGGCTAAAGGCGAAGCTCCCGTTAATGAAAAAAATATTACAATAAAGAAATCCAATTAAAGTTGAGCCTGCGATCAGTTGAAAACTCAAAACTTGTCAGCGGTAAATTTCCCTAAAAAACGTGACCTGAGCCCGCGATAGGGTCATATAATACTGATCAGCGGATACTTTGTTTTGACAGCTGTCAATTGATCACAACATGGACGTGCAATGTCAGGTTGGAGGCTACCGCACTAGCTAGAAAGTGTAACATTTCACATTGGTTGCCCTGTGGTGCGCACGGACTTCGGTAAATTTTCTTAGCTATGAGGCGTCGCTCGCGCGCGCGAAGCGTGCGCGTGGAGTTCCGCCAATATATTAAAAATATTTATCATAATGCGAATTAGTCTCGTTCGGGAGAAAATTTATTACTGATCTGATTCAGCTGCTTGGTTTGACGCGCCCTAGGTTCGACGTCTGACCCAACACACGATCTTAACTTGATTAGGTCGACCCAAAATAGAGTTTGGTTCGTCTTATGAAAAGGTTGACGTTTGGCCTAGGCCTAAGAACTCATAATGATAAGCGGCCCAAGATTCTCTACTGCGAGATGCTGCTTCGGCTGCTGTGATCGGGAGGGACTTTACCCAGAGCGTTTAGCAACGGCAACGGCAATGAGATGCTCTCACTTGTAAATACGAAAATTTCCGAATAAAACCCTAGCGAATTATACCCCTTATTTTACCGTCTTATAACATATCAATAATCTTGAAACTCAAAGGTCATTATAAACGACGGTTAATCGCGAGAATCTCAATTTTTTTAAAAAATCTATCTAGCGGTTTCAACATTATTCGTTTATTTGTTAAAGCAGACCAAAATGTTTACAAAACCGGGAACAGGAGCGCCTCGATACATACCAATCAAATCCTTCTTTCTAGCAATCGGCCAGAGCTATCTCCATGATCTTTCACACACGTTTACAAAAAGATTGAGGGTGAAATTGTACTTCAAAAGCGCTTCGTTAACTACAGATAACGGCCGAACATCAAGATTGTCCAGTTTTAACAGTATTTCTAACCATAAAAACCATAAAAACATCCCAAAAAATATCGATAACGCTCTTACAGATTTTGTAAGAACAGTTCTTAGTGCCGAGAAATACGGCTCCAAGTTAAATAGGTAATGGCGTCATTTCGTTACTATGACAACTCCAATGTCAGTTGTAATCCTGATCATGACAAATTTTCATCTTAATCTAATATAGCTGTGGTTGTGATTTTTCCAAATCTTTGTTAATGGCGACGTCGTTTATGCTCAAACGTAGGAGGATATGACCCTGAAAAACCCTATCGAGCCACCTTAAAACTGCATTCTCGTTCCCAGGCTATGCTTAGATTGCAAAGAGTAAAATAGATTGCTTTTCGGATTACTGAAAAAACAAATATGTATCCTTACCCATAAAAGAACAAATCACTTCCACTGCGCATGCAATGATATAAAAGTGGGTCAATCAGCTTTGACATTTCGAGAACGAAAAACTGAGTAAAAAAAGTTTAAATAGGGTAAGTTTTAAATGGCTCTCGCAACATCACACAACAGAGTTATAATGGGGACTATTTTTATAAACTTATGCCACGCTAGACATAGTCGACTGGAGAGAGGGTCCACTCAGTATATTTTTTAAGCAATTTTAATTTTTTGTTGTTCTTGTAGCCCTTTTGGCACTTTTTATGAATCTCTGATTAGACACTCTAGGTATTGAATTTGTTGACAAAATCCTGTGTTGTCTGTGCGGAGGGTCCATCAGTTCCATACCCAAGTGTGACCTCAAATCAATCCTTCTTTCGACTTCTTCTCCTATCTGTGTGGCTTTAAGAAGCTTTAAATAACGGTACCCGTAAATCGGAGCTCTGATGGAGAAAGCGGGGAGGGGGTAAACTGAATGCAATGTCGGCCTCAGGTCTAATTTGTTACTATAATATATATACTATTACAAGTTACGGACGTAAAATAAGGACATTAAAGCTCTTTTCGCTAAGAGCTCTGTTCCTGGCTCTGTTGTATCTCTTCACGATTTATGAGGTAGAGCTCATTCCCGTGAAGGCAGAGAATTGAGAATTTGAGGTTAAATAAGATACGTTAGTTTTCAAAACCCTCCCTCATTATCGATGATATACTGAAGACGGGCTATGCCTTCTTGGAGCTTATGAGAACCTCATTACAAACCTCACTGTAGCCTACGTGTTCTCGTAGGCTAACCTCACGGCAGGGTGTGATGAGAAACTTCACTCCTTGACTAAGGATTTTTGTTGCCCCTTGAGAGTCTAGTTTGTCATTATCTGTGATCTTCTTATATTATCAACAAAATATATTTCACGTTGAAGGGAAATGTGCCAAAATGAAATGAAAAGAAAAAACAAATGTGGATTTAATTAATTAGCTTCAATCATATTAGTAATGTCATAAATTTTAGAGCGGAGACTGGAGGAGGGGGGCGTAAGGGTTTGCTGTATTGTGGTATTGCGGTATTGGGTTATTTTTGGTGCGGTGTTGCGGTAATTTTTATTTCAAAGTACGGTATTGCGGTTTTCAGAGTCCAAGCGGTGTGCAGTGAGTTTGAATTTTATGTCGCGGTAGTCGGTGAAAAAATCGCTGTGTCTCGGTGATCTGCTTCTTTTTCATGACAAAAGGATACAAATCCTAAAAGGTCTCCCAAGCTAGCCTGCGTGACATGCCTGTCTTCCTGTAGTTGCACAGTCGGGGATCGTATATATCGCGCAAACACTCCGGCCGAGACAAATCGTATGGCTTGTAATTTCAGTTAATACTTGATATGATTAACGACATTGACTTTTTTATCCAATGATACGTAAACATGTCGCATTATTTATGACCTGATGGACCCTGTGGGAATAGTCAGCTTGGTTAACCTCCTTACCAATCTTACCGCCACTTTCGTGCCAGTCGCGAAACAATGGCGAGCGATCCAGTGGGTCAATTAAGTGATCAGTCAGATATTCCAGCAAATAGTCAGGTCAGTGAGGTCGTTATAAATTGCTTAATGTCGAAAGATAATCTATGAAGATGGTGTGGTCTAAAAATTACTACTCGTCCTTCTCGTTGTGCTTGCAGGAATATAGAATGTACAAGTATTTGTGTGTGCTTAGCCTACGTAGCATGGCAGCCCGGGGGGGGGGGGGGTGGGGGTTCTTCCTTATAAGAGGCTAATGGGGATGTGCTGCTGGATGGGGTCGCATTTTCATGAGTGGATTGACTATAATGGGGTCGCATTTTCAAGAGAGTTACTAGAATGGGGTCCACGCGCATTTTGCTAAATTTTTGGGGTAAGACAGTTCTTCAAATTTACGGTTAGCAAACGTACCGGAATGTTTGTCGTAGATGAAAAGTAAAGTGTTCTTCATTCAATCTAAAAAAAAATGGTCAATTCATAAAGATAGAAAGTGACTAAGCTGGGGTCTATAATTGGCCACAGAATAGACTATAATGGGTTAGACGCTCTGAGGCCAGCGGCACATTAGAAAAAATTAACCCAAATACGCCTGTTGTATCATTTACGTAAACGTAAACATGTAGTGAACAAAATTAAACGAGTGCGATGATCTTATGTTTATCGCACGCTTGACTTCGACGCACCTTAACTTCGAAACACTGACACAAAAGTATTATTTCTATTTGAAAGGAGTATTTGTACTATTTACAACGTCAACTTTTTCCCATTTGTAACTGCGGTTTCGGTATTTGGCTAAATTTTGATGCGGTATTGCGGTATTCTCGCGCTACCATGTGCGGTATTGCGGTATTCTCGCGCTATCATGTGCGGTATTGCGGTATTCGTACCCCCCTTCCCCCCCCCCCCCCTCCTGGAGCGCTAGTTGTCATTGGTTAATGGTTGGCATTAGATTAAAACGATTAGATTAAATTTTGTCGAGCTAAACGATCCCAGAATTCACCTTCTGAGCGTCAGATTTCATGTGTAGTTTCACGTGACTTTTGATGACTCTTGTTGTAAACAAACCCTGAAAGTTCGGACATCCGTTCTCTCTCACGGCTGCACTTGTACAAGCTACGAGGCGCCATTTCAAGTTTAACTAACAAATTTTCCTTCCCCTTCGCTGTTTAAAAAAATTAGTTTCAGGTCCAAAGTGTCTAAGCAGAAGATCAGGAGCGACTTTTTTTAAGTTAAAACCGCCTCGAGTATGGTAAAACATAAAAATATATTCGCCGGAATATAGAATTTCAACAAGCGCGTGGAAATCTCCCCTGCAGTTGAAAGAATAGTTTCGCTTGGTGGACTTAGGCCCCGTCCACACGAAGACGATTGTAAACGCAAACGCTAGTAAACGCAAACTTTTTTATGCGTTTAGGCCTTCCGTCCACACGAAGACGATGAAAACGCTCACCGTAAACGCATAAATTCGAAAACGCTCTCCAAAGTGGATAAATTTGAAAACGCCGTTTATGCGTTTTCGTGTGGACGGCCGTAAACGTATATTTTCGTAAACGATGTGAAAACGCTGACGTCAGATGTCAGCGCCAGTCTCTTTTATCGAGTGCGTTTCCAAGATGGCGTACACACGAGTGTTGAGCTGTGTCATGCTTGCGCTTATTTCAAGCATAATTGCGAGCATTCAATTGAATCATGCAATAATCGATATACAGGAAAACTACAAAAGAAGAAGACTAAACCTCTCAAGATTGTTATCCACAACTACAAGCACTTTTACTCGAGTAAAACGACTTAGATGCAGCCGTGAGAGCAAAGAGGGAAGATTCTGGAGCAGACCAGGTCGTACAAGCGCCTGGTGGAACAACTTTGCCGATCAAGTGGTGATACCAGAAGAGTGGAAAGAGAACTTTCGGTGTATGACATCGTTTTATGCGTTTACGAGCGTTTTCGTGTGGACGGGTTAAAACGCTACGTAAACGATGATCGTTTTCGTGTGGACGGAGATAAAAATATGCGTTTACTAGCGTTTGCGTTTACAATCGTCTTCGTGTGGACGGGGCCTAACTCATTCGAAATTTAGTTCCAGTGTTAACACCATTTCAGCTGCTGAGGTGGGAATTTTCACTGCAAGTACTCCTTGCCCCCGTAGTTCTGCTATGCTCTTGGCATTAAAATCGCTAAGACATTTTTAAACCTTAAACTATTCGAGTTTCCAACAGCGAAAGGGACACAAAATATACAAATTCGCGCGAACTTGAAAAAGCGACTCGTAGCTCGTACAAGTACCGGAGCGCTTATCAAGTTTCATATTTCCGTGGACAACAATAGTTAGCATTTTTGCATATTTCAAATGCATTGTTAGTTAATGCTGTTCACGTGCAATAAAACTTGAAGACAATACCCCCGAAAAATGAGAGGCTCTCACTTTTAATCACAAAATTTCTGACAAAATATTAGAGAATTGTAGGCCTTATTGCCTTACAATATATCAATAATCTTCAAACTCAAAGGTTTCGTAAAACGACACTTAATCTCGAGAATTGCTAAAGTAGACCAAAATGTTTACCGAACCGCTAACTTTAGTGCCTCGATACATACATGTACTAATCAAATCCTTCTTTTCAGCAATCCGCTGGAGCTATCTCCATGGTCTGTAAGACACATTCTTAAAACGATTGAAACTATGTGGTGAACTTGCATGTAAAAAGTGTTTCGATCGTTTTCTACAGATAACGGCCGAACATCAAGATGGTCCATTGTTAACCGTATTTCTAACCATCATCCCAAAATATCTCGATGATGCTCTTACAGATTTCGCGTAAACTTCACGAACATTGAGGTGGCTATTGGAGAAAAAAGTTCCCGTGAACGATTTTGGAAGAACAGTTCCAGTGCCAAGAGATACCGCTGCAAGTAAAATATGGCGTCATTTCGTTGCTATGACAATTCCGGTGTCATTGCAACCCTGATCCTGACAAATTTTCATCTTTATTATAATACAACCGTGCTGACAATTTTCCAAATCTCTAAGGCGACGTAGTTTATGCTCAAACTCAGGGGGAGGTATCGACCCTGAAAAACTGTATCGAGCCACCTTATCGTCGTGCATGCACCTCGTGTACATTGTCGATCAGGGGACAACACTCAGTGTGGTGCCTATCCTTTAACCTGTTCGGCACGAGTGGCTACCAGGAGTCAAAGACTTCAGCCGACATAGCTCTAGGGGTGTTTGGGACACGTCAATGGGCCACTCTCCTACGTGTTTGATGTGGATAGCCGTATCAATGGAACACAATCAGAATATGCTTGCCGAGATTAATCATCACACGCCATACGATCAAATTTCATGACCATTCTTGACTTTTTCATCAGTCGCTGAAAAAACTGGCCGCTGTCGGGAGGTTTATTTGGCAATTGGGGATGCGCTTTAGTGGCCGTTGCCGTTGTAGAGAGGTTTAAACAAGAGACAATGTATGGACTGTCCGCCGGGACAAAGAAAAGTGGCCGTTAGTAGAGATACAGTAAGCACAAACTTACCACAATAAACATGTTGTACACCCTTATAAAAAAATTGTCATATATTGTCCCCCTTACCTGCCCATAACGGCCACTTTCTTCTGTCTCCAAGGTGGCCGTTGTTGAGAGGTTCGACTGTATACAGTTTAAGATTCTTCGGTAAACCAGCGTGTGCAGATCTCCTCTCTTAATAAAGTTTGAACGGCCACCTTAAAATCATGCTGAGGAAATAAGTCCCCACGAATCCCCGTAGAAGGTGAGGATTAAATACCGAGACTTGATCAAACTATTTGACCACGTTGGACTTAATCTATCTTGGTGTGGATGTACTTAGCTAGCTAGTAAACACAGCATTTTTGCAATCTTGGAGAAGTCAGAAAACTGTTTTGAGTACCTCAGTTGTCGAATGGGAGACACTGTACAATCTGGTACAAGCACTGTTGACATTTCTTTTCTCAAAATTCCTCTTCCCTTTTGCCGCCGCAAGGTAGGCTTAGTTTTATCTCAACAGATGCAACCTGTAGTGCATAACCATAATGTAGATCTTTCTGTTATCCATGCTTAACCAATGTGTACTCCCGCCGCTTCATGACAACAGTGTCACAAAATGATCTTGTTAGAATGGGTGAGTGATTTTGAGAGATTCTCTGGATCAAAACAGCACACTCCTGGACATGCCATGCTACCCTCTCCCGGTGGGTCATATTTTTACTCTAGTGCCCAGTGTTCGCTTAGAGGCAAAACGGCTGAAACTTTACACTGGTAATAGACACGGACAAGTAGCGGCGATTTTTGAATTTGAGTTGGATATTTCAATCGAGCTATGCAGTCAAAACGCAAGGTTTACCGGAAGGCGATCTTGAGGTGGTGCCGAGAAAATGTTAGTCTCGCTGTTTTCAAATTAAGCAGGTTTGAAGGCCGATCGGGCGACTCTTACTATTTAATACACTGTCAGGTCAGATGATGTTATACTGCTCAAATCGCGCTAAAGTTTCATAGAAAGAAAAGACAACAGAGACAACAACACAAGGTAGCAATATTCAGTGGCGGATCCAGGGGAGGGGCCCAGGGGGCCCGCTCCCCCCCCCCCCACCCCTTATTTTTAGACCAAACTGAGGCCCGAACGCCTGGAACAGGCTAGTGAAGCAACCTCTATACAGTCAACGGCAACAGCAGCGAAAACCGTGTCTTTTGAAACTTGAATTCCCGCTGTTTCAAACTTTATTGCAACTTTAATTAATTTTTACCTCGGTCAATTTGTCAAATGTCGGCGAATTTTTCTGAAGTTGAATTTCAAAGGACTGTACTATCCAAGTTCAGAAAATGAAATAGAAAGTAGTTATCTTATGTTCACATCCTCCATAAAACATGAAATTAGGAATTTTCACGAGGTAGGCGTGCAATAGGCAACAATAGGCTGTTTTACACTTACGGGTGAAAATGAGGCTGGGGTTGATCTTGTTTTGATGCAACCCTTCTTGCTTTCTTATGGAAATCATGCTGTTGTTATGCTAATAGTAGTACTTTAGTTAGCATAACAACAGCATGATTTTTATATGAAAGCAGGAAGGGTTGCATCAAAACAAGGTCAACCCCAGCCTCGTTTTGACCTGTAACTGTCATATGGCCTATTTGTGCAACGACAGAAAAGAAATGTACATATTAAAAAGCGTGATGCTTGTGGAAATTTGCGCATTATGATCAAGGCCATGTCCACACAATGTCCACACGAATCCGGACATTTTTGAAACCAAATATTTGTTATCTGGACTCGTGTTGGCGGGGACTTAAACTGCTCTAGGCAGTCGTAACAATGCGATTTCGGTATTTGGATTCACTGGTTTCGTGTCGGAGAGCGTAAAAGGTGGCATGAGTTTGCGGAATAGCAATTGTGGCATGACTTGCGAAATGACATAATTATGCAGAATGTAATACCGTAAAATTCCGAAATAAGCCCCTCCAAATATAAGCCCTCCAAACCGGTAACCCAAAAAGCCCTCTGTTGAATCGCCCCTCCAAATGTAAGCCCTCCCGGGGGCTTGTACTTGGAAAATTGCCTTCAATAATACAAAGTAAAACAAAGCCGAAACGGTAAATTTACTTCCAACTATAAGGCAAGCCCAATCGATTTTGAAACGCAAATTTCCCTCCGTAGATAAGCCCCGCCAAAATAAGCCCCTCAAAAAGGGCCTTTGAAAAATATAAGCCCCTGGAATTTTACGGTATATGGAAAATGGCGCAAAGAAATAAATTGAACAGAAAAGTATGCGTCCGTCTCTGCAGCGCCTCTTTTTAGGCCCTAATATGAAGAAGGCTCAAACCAACGAGGTTTATGATGGCTTATGGTTTCACGAGGATTATGGAGAAAATCTTTGCAGCCCCCGCCCAAATTTTGGAAAACTCAGATGTTTTGGGCAGGAAGAGAAATTTGGGCAAAGCCAGTTTTTAAAGAAGGTTCCATGTTTTTTTTATTATCACGAAGAGAGAAATATATTTTCTATTTTAACCTGAAGTCGGCGTGGTAAATCCAGTTAAATTCACAAGAGACAGTGGTTGCCTGACACATGATGAGTTTCTGGTTATTGGTGAAGGTATCATGTGTTGATTTACATATTTGTAGTTTTTTTTATTGATGGATACTGTACTGCTCTGCACTGGCTGGTGTGGGGTATTTCCAGTAGTGAATTGATTAGAATCAACTTCCCCATAACTTTCTAGAATCATCTCTGCTCGTAGAAATGCCGACATACCATTCAGACCCTATGCTAGTGTCGGAGTGAAGAAAGTTTCAAATGCGTATGGCAGATAGCATCAGCTATGAGTCTGAAAATGAAGAAGTGGCTGACCAATTTTCAGTTTGAATTACAAGAAGCCAGGGCACCCAGATAAACTGCTATCGCTTGAACTGGACTCTACGGGGACTGAATTATTTCTTGGATATTTAGTGGAAACATACAGCAAACTGGTCTCCTTATACACGTATGTGTGAACCTATTCCAGATTGAGTTATGAACACATGTATTGAAACGAAAGTAGAAATGATCCTCTCATATGAATAACGAGGATCATTTCCTTATATCTTTATCCGCAGTTTAAAATATGTCGTTTCATATATTTACATTCATGTTATTTCCACCATCGGGCATATTACGAACTCACAATGGCCTGCTCTCCAGTTGGCTTAATTAGCCCAATGGATAGAACGTTGCGTCCGGTCTAGCCTGCGAGCAAGCTCTCCGGCGCTCTCTGACGGCAGGGTGGGAAGAGGAAGAAGAGCTTGCAACTACGTCTCTGGAATTTGAATATCTGCATCGAAAAAGTCCATGCGAAATGCTGATTGGCGGAGATAACATTAGTAATGACGTCATTACCCTTGGCACGTGTTTTTCCATGCTTGTTTAGGCAATACATTCGCGCTCGTTTCTCCTTGTTTAAATATTAATGAAACCAGAAAGCAAAATACAGATTTCAATGCAGTCCAACCAATGTTACACGTTTAATGAAAAAATTGTAGTCCTCTAAACAAGGTACAAAACTATGATATGATTTCCATCAATCTACTGAACATCTTCGGTTTTATAGCAGCGTTATTTATGCTTCTATCATTTCTTGGTTTTTTGCACACCCGGGAGTAACAAAGAGACCTACTAGGAATTACATACAATAAAGTCACAACCGCCTCCTGATGTTGGCGTGTAGGAACAGCCGTTGGGGCAGCTTGTTCTGCATATTAAAGCACAGTCTACTTGTACTGCTTTGTAAGTATCTCGTCCTAGTAAAAGAAATAAAAAAGTAGTTTACTTGTCATGAATGCCAGGGGCGGGCATACTCCGGACAATTTTAGCCTGCGTACAGACGTCTCCTATTCCTTTGTTGCACGCAGAAAAGTGACTTCAGCGGTCTCTATTCCGCAGACGCTCAAAGGAGCGAAAATTGTTTGGTAAGCATCGGAAGAATGTTTCGGTTTTCGCTCCTGCACTCACTTTGAGCAGCGGAACTCCAATAACGTGTCACTGAACCTCTGCGTAGGAAAGAGCCTTTTCCGCGTGCAGCAAAGGGAATAGAAGACGTCTTCACGAAGGCTAGACAATTTAGGACAGGTATGATTTCTCTTGGGACGACTTAATACCAGGAGAAATCAAAAAAAGAAATGGTTAACCGAATTTTATTTTTGGCGGGGTGGGGGGGAGGGGATGGTGTAAACAAGTTATATTGTGGTCTATGTGAAAATGGTGAATTTAAGCGAGATGAATTGCAAATTGACCTCCTCTTTAAGGACCAGAAACGAGAATCGACCCCCCACTTAAAGAAGCTGTGTCACGAATTTATCAAGAACTGCCAACAAATTGAGTGAATCAAAAAATAGCCGCTCAAAAAGTTAAGGGAAGGAAAAAAAATAACAGCAAAATACAAAAGGAAGAACGGATGGACAAACTGAAGAAGATTGCAACGGATTGCAATTTGGTTTTTAAAAACTTGCTAGCCTAACAGTTTTTTTTGTTTGCATTTAATGCTTGGGAGACATATTTGTTTGACACGAAGCTGTGGTTTTGTTTTAGCGAATAAGGTGAAGGACGCGTTGTTAGGAAGCTTAAGCAGCGCCGTTTTTGAACGACACACATCAACCGGAAGTGAGCCTTAATAAGCCGTGACGCTGCCATATTTGTATTGCTAAGTGTCTTCATTCTTATAGAGACGATTTGCCCAAACATTTATTGTTCAAAATCACGGCTCAAGAGTGCAAACAGTCTACTTCCGTTTAACATGCGTCGCTCCAACACGTCGCTGCTTAAGAGCGAATGTCTGTAAATATCGAGCAACCGGCGGCCACGGTCAAAAATTAAATTTCGCTCATATCTTGTCCATATATACTTATTACTAAGTAACTAAACGTGGTGTACTTTGTTTTTCAAAAGGCCGCTTGGATTTTGGGAAAATCGACAAAATCAATTTTCGTGGTCGGCGACGTGAAAACAACCAAAATTTGAGGCAAAATGAGGGGGTCTCAAAACTTCGCTCGCACGCAAAAAGGAAGAAAGCGTGGTAAAATATTCCCCGATAAATCAATTTGTAAAGGGTTTTAGCCCTAGAATGGCGGTTAATTCTTAACTTAACGATAATGTGGAACGTAAACAATTTTATTTTAGTTTTGGTTCTTTTTCAAGTCAACGAAGTTTAAATTTAGACCTAAAGTCGCGATTTAATTTTCAGGCATGTGCTACACCTTGGTTTTTCCTGAAACTCAAGCTATATGTTAGTAAAACATTGTACTAAAACATATGTAAGAACTGGCTTGGGTAATTTAAATTGGGCTTCAGACGAACCTTCTGAACTTGAACAAATTTTGAGTGAAATATGATACATTTGCATAATTCACCAACGCCTTGCTGTTGCCAAAAGGGATCATTGGCATTTCCTGAGAAGAAACCTGATGTACTTCTATGGTACGATAATTAATTTGCTAACACGCAATAGAAATTAACTTACCTTTATAGTTTGGGCCCTTTTTTTACTTTGTCTACTCTCGAGCTATAAAACTCTGCTGGCGCTAACGCATTTTGTAATTTGACCTCTAACGAGAGGTCATTGGAGATGGACCAGGTTATTAAAATGTCACTCAAACCGAATGAGCGTTATGATCTAAATTCTTAAGGTGGTTGAACAAAATATATCACGAGAAAAATATGTTTTTAAGACATTTTCGGCGATTTGAAAGATGTTTTTACCAATTCCTAGAATCAGTTACAACATACAGTGAGGAAGTGTGAGAAGACAAGGAGTGGTGTTGCGTGACAACGAACAACATCCTTCGAACTTAAGAATGAGCAGTCTAAAACAAAATTGTTTATACATTTCTTTGATGTTTCCAAAGTTATTTGTTCAATTATACAACAACTGAAAGCCTGCATAGTGTGGCTGCCACCAGTACTTGATTTAAAAGTGTAAAGTGGTGGTCAGTTTTTCGGACACCTGTGCGTGTGAAAAAAGCATTGACTATTAAGGAATTTGGAAAACATCAAAATCATACACCCTGCCAGTACACACGAACACTGTGTGGGTTTTAAACTTTGGACAACTTCGATAAATGATCTCGGAAGCGTTTTTTATCTTGAGTGAAGAATCACAATAAAAAAAAAATCATGTTATTTCATATGCATATTTTGGGGAAGGGTGGCTCTGAATCTTACTTGGGTACTACCTAGTAAGACTCCAGCGGAAAGGTCGTTGAGGGGATAGAAGAATCCATCGAAAGGGTTACGCTGTAACTCTTGGTCAAAGATGTTAGGTAAGCAATTCGCTCTAAACCCTGTCTCCCCTTTTTCAAATGCTTGCACAGGCTAACCAGCATGAAAAAACTTACATTAGCACACGCAACTAAGAAAATATCGCAAAGTGATTGGGGAAATGCTATCCAGGCGGGGCGGCCTTGTGGAGTGGTAGATGACGCAGCGCTATTTTAAAGTCTACAAACCTCTCCTTGAGTGTGAAGACTTAAGGCACGAGTTTCAGTTTCTAGTATCGAATATATACAAAGAAGGAAACCTGGGTTCTAGAACGCTGACCTGTTCCTCTCTCATTCCTTTACCAAAGGATACGTCAAAGTATATCAGACAATTTCCTCCTTACAGCATGCTCGGCTACTCAAACAAGCTTTAAAATCTGACACTAAAATGATATACCGCAGATACAGCAGGTTAGAAAGCTGGAATAAAACGTGTTTACCAGTGGGTTAGGCCCTAACGTCTTCAAATTCACGTTAAAAGGACACTGTTTAGGCAAAAGCATTAAGTTTACTTTTCCGGTAAATTCCGTCTTGCGGCCTTAGACAACGGACCAGGGGCCCGTTTGTCCAAAGTCCCTATAACTTTTCGGGCCCGAAATCAAATATTCAAATCGAAATAAAAGGATTAAGAGGAGCGCGGGTTGTGGCCAGCAAAATACCTCATTTTTTTCATTAACGGATATTTTTATCATGTTAGATGCAAAACTATTGAAATTTCTATCTTGCATGTAAACAACAACAGCTTTAGGGGCCCGTTAGTTATCGGGACTTTCGAGAATTGAACGAGCCCAGAAGCGGATGCAGCCTCAATATCCGCTTCATTGATGACTGCCAGAGAAAGTTATGGTTGGAGACTTTCTTTTCAAGAGTTCTGACCATGAATTTCTGACGAGCCACCAAGTCTCAGTCTTAAGGCCGGTACCAAAGCGCACACTCAGAAAAAGGCAAAATGCCCGAGAGTAAAACTGAAAAAAAAAAAAACTATGTGGGTAAAGAAAGTAGTGCAAGCGGTAGGCGAAAGTTGACAGGGGCACCCAACGACAGTTTCCTCCTAAATACATTGGAAACCCTTTTAGGTTATCTAAATTACTAAGTTCTTTGCGGCGCCATATAATTATTACGAGGGCTTCAATACTATTTTTTCGACAATTTTGAAATTTTTTCTGATTCCTTCTCTATTACAATTTCGTATCTGAAAATTTTAGTTCCCTTTATATGGAGAAAACCTGTCTCGTGTTGGAGAGTCACCCTCCCAGCCGAGAGGGAGAAACTACATTGACCCCAACCGGCCTTCGCGCATGCTCTAATTGTCCGCTCCTTGGCTATGCGAGCCCTTTACCGATACGGATTTGCCGGTCGGACCGAAATGTCCCCTTCCATTTTACAAAATTATCTTCCCCAGGACCACTGATCTGTATCCTGCTTACAAGCACGATACCCAAACTCGCGGTGGCTTTGGTTTGGTCTGTCCAACTGGAATGTACCTTCCACTGAGCAAGTGGTTTTTCGGAAATTTCAAACAGGAATTTTTTTGAATGGAAAGCGCGTAAAGTGCCTACAGAGAAACTTTGGCCCGGCTTGGAGGCTGACCCTACCATTACAAAAGGGTGACTGGACAAGGTGGGTCATCCTTCTAGCCGAGCCAACTTTTTGTAATTTCAACGGTTCGCCATGTTTTGTTAAGAAATGCGTGAAACGTTGCCTCTTCCAGGAAAGCTCGGGTAGGCGGGTGACCATTCTGCTGGAGACAAATTTTCTTCGTATAAGAGGGGCCTAAATTTTAGTTCTTTACATTAATTTCCATAGTCCAGCTGACGCACAGGTTTTGTTGTTGTTGTTTTTTGTTCTACAATGTGGAAAACTGAAATTAAAAAATACAGTGGAACCCCGTTGATGCGACCAACACTGGGCCCTAAAAGCCAGGTCATAATAGCGAGGTGGACGCATTAAAGAGGTCTTCAAAATAATAAAATGACTCGGAGATTTTCACGTCTGAGTGGAAAGACTATGGGAGGTGAGCTGAGGCAAGAGGTGGTCGTATAAACGGGGTGGTCGCAAGGCAGGGTTCCTCTGTATACAAACAGAAGCAAGAGTTTGACGATCGAATAACCTTGTTCAGATTAGAAAAAATATATATACTGAAAGATAATTTCAGAATGTTTACAAAAACTGTTATCCAAAACAATGGAACTTGCATGTGCGAGAGGAAAGACAGCCGCCTGATAGGTAATAACGCGGTGAAATAGCTAGAGATTTAAGCCTGAACTCAATCAAAGGCACATACAAGGCAACGGAGAGAAGTTGACGTGAAAAACGATATTTTTGGACTTATTTAGTATTGTATGGAAGCACACTTTAAGAAAACTTAGGTAAAAAAGAAAATAAACATGATTTGGATTGTTAGTAGCATAATATGCTACTTCTGGCAAGAACATCAAAAAAAGGTGTCGCTCCATTGGTTCGGATTGGGAAACCTGTGAATCCTGTCACGCAACACTTTTGACCAGACTTTTATGACCAAAGAGGTATCGGCAGCCCGAAAGTTTCACTATCAAAATCGCAGTTTTTGTGAGACCTAGAATTTTTAAATGGCAATGGATGTAAAAGTTTGACTGCGGAAAAGAAAGGCCAGCAATGCCAAGAAATGTTCTGTTTCAGGTTATTTTCACGCACCACGTTTCCTCGAGTTTCTGGATCTTTGGTTGATTAGCTTGGGACAAGGCGCAATGCCAGTTAACCAGAACGGGAAAACGCATTTAAGGTAACAAAAATTATCGTTTCAGTACAAATGTCTTTAATACAAGTGCGATTGTGAGAATAATAAGACAATAATAATAATAATAATACAAGTGCGATTGTCTTTTGGAGAGCCCAGCCATCGTGACTTGTCGAGCAACAACCAACCGACGTTCTTGAAAAGTCTCATATTTCAAGCAAAATTTATTTAACTTCAGAAGGTTCGTGTGAAGTACAAATTTAATTACCCAGGCCAATTCTTACATATGTTTTAGCACAATGTTTAAATAACATATGACTTGAGTTTCAGGTAAAACCAAGGTGTAGCACATGCCTAAAATATAAAAGGCAACTTTCTGCCTGAATTTAAATTTCGTTTAGTTGAAAAAGAATCCAAACTGAAATAACATTGTTTATCTTCCAGATTATCGTTAAGATAAGAATTCATCACCAAACCAGAAGTAGAACCCTTTATAAATTGATTTATCGGGGAATATTTTACTCCGCTTTATTCCCGTGTGCGTGCGAGCGAAGTTTTGAGACCACCTCATTTTGCCTCAAATTTTTGTTGTTTTTAAGTCGCCGACCACGAAAATTGATTTTGTCGATTTTCTACAAATCCAAGCGGCCTTTTGAAAAACAAACTACACCACCTTTAGTTGCTTACTTATGCCTATCTATGGACAAGATATGAGCGAAAATGATTTTTTGACTGTGGCCGCGAAATTTCGATTTTGCTCGATTTTTACAGACATTTGCTCTTAAACTCCCTACTGGCATAATTGGACAGCCCTGACACAGCCCCTTTAACTCTTTAAGCCCCGATATCCACTAACAAATTCTAGAAACTGATCTCCATACATTTCCTTAAAGAATTAGTTGAGAGAATTTGATAAAAGATCAACGCATTTTCCCTAAGGTGATCATTTTATTAAATCTGATAACCTTTTCTTTTGATAATGTAATGATATTGCGAAAAGCAAATTCATGGTGGTCTCGTCGGGACCTTGAGAGGTTAACAAGATAGTTTAGGTTTAGGTTCTGCGCTTTGTAGGAATGAGTTATCCTATCACAGGACACACTACCAAGGAGGAGCACAGTCTCGGAAACCACACCTTATCTCGAGTCACATACCTAAATAGCTTAATTATGAAAGCCCCCTTCCCTCTGCCCTATTTCGAGGTACCTAGTATCGCATGAAACACTGTGTCGAGTGTGTGATATAGCGTTCAAATGAACAATAATTCTTGAAGAAATTTTATTCTACACAAATTAAAATCCAATCTTCAGACCTCCTGTTAAGTGGTGGTTTCCTTTGTTTTTTTTTCTTTATTAATTATCGTGGATAATTAATAAGTTAGAGAAACGAACCAGAAAGTTTGACAAAAAAAGATATTTAATTCTACCTTCACTTGGTACAGAACACATAACTACGGCCACAGCAACTACGAATAATATCACCAGACGATTCATCTTTAACTGAAGCTGAAAATACATATAAATCGGTCAATAAACAATGATTTCTGGAGCATCAGCAAAGGCGTTACATTAGACAGTTTCAACACTGGGGTTGTTAGTTTGAACAGATAAAGAAAACGGGCTAGAAATATTCAAATATGAATCTTTTTTGTTACATTTTGCGGAAATTCATTTTTTGTGGTTGGTCCTGTCTGCAAGAGCTTCAGATTTTCCCGCAACAAACAAGAACTAGTAAAACCTCCACTAACGGCCACCTCTCTACAACGGCCACTTTTTTTCTCCCGGCGGACATAACATATCATAACTTTAACTTTATTTTACCTCGAATTTACAGAGCAGCTCTAATGAGCTAATATTTCCGAGAAAATAAAATAAAATTATTGAAAATTATTTAAGTTATGACAAATTATTAAAAGTGATGCTAATAATTGATATTTTTTAATGACGTTTTTTTGGTATTGAGTCTCTTATGTCGTCTGTGAGCGAATTCCATTACTTTGCAGCTTCGTATTTGATTGACTCGAGTCCTTAACTGGTTGTCCTTGGTCCAGGGAAGATCAGTACATTATTCCCTCTTAAAAAATACTTGGAGCTGCGAAGAGGGGACAGTTTCTTAAGATTTTTAGGATACGCAGAGACAAGTAAGCTTTTAAAAACTATAATAAGCATGTTGGTAAATTCTTCTACTGTATAAAGATGATGTCTTAGCCTTCTTTAACAACTCGTCATAACTAGAATTTACATCATTAAACACAAATCTTAAATTGCGTTTATTTAAAAGCTCTAGTTTATCACGATTTCTCGCGCCACAGAAACGCCATATTAATAATATAAGCAAACAATAATGAACGTGTGGTAGCACAAACGTCTTGTAATATATAAACGCGACATAACGTTTCTAGAGATGAGAGTTCATGGTTGTTAACCTTATCACATACTTTTGAGATGTGATAATTAAAGCTTAAATTATTGTCAATAGATACACCCAATAAATCAATTGAGTTCCGCAGGGGGAAAGAAAATTCGTAATCCGTGTTGCCGAGCACTATTGTCTGATGCCGGCCTGTCCGGGTTTACGATTATTCCGTTTTGTTCATACCAATTGTTGGCAATTGCTATTTTGTGTTGCAATCTTCTGTCAAGTTCTTTGGGATCCTTGTTAGACGAGTCGACAACCGTTCATCATCAGCGTAGGCATTTAGATTTGCCAGCTCTATGTGGTGGAATAAATCATTAATGTGACAGTTTATACATTGGCTCTTGTTTCCACCTCTCTACAACAGCAACGGCCACTAAAGCGTTTTCCCAACTGCCAAAATAACCTTCCGATAACGGCTAGTTTTTTTAGCGACTGATGTAAAGTCAGGAGTGGTCATAAAATTTGATCCGTGTCAGTGGTGCATTGATGATTAATCGCGGCAAGATCGCTTTTCGATTGTGTTTCATTTTTGCTACGGCAGTAAGCACAAATTGTCTGCGATACTTATATGGCGAATAATATGTTGCAAACCTTGATGGTTTTGTCACCTTAACATTTTGCTTCAAAACATTATTTAAAGGTGTAAGTTCCAATCTCGGCATGACTATTTTCGTTTTCTTGGTACATTTTTTTCTGTTTTTTTTCTTAAATCGTATTTTTCCCTTTTTCTCATTTTCCTCTTTCCTCACTGCTGACCCAGTCGGTACAGCTTCGTAAGATTTTTGGATAACGTATTTCTTACTATTTATTATATATGATTGGATAACTGTTTTGGGATACAGTCAATATGAATTTTGCACAATAAACATGTTGTACTCTCTAAAAAAAAGTAGGTCATATTACACCCCTACCGGGCGATAACGGCCACTTTTTTCTGTCCCCAAGATGGCCTTTTTGGAGAGGTTCGACTGTAGTATCTTTCAAAGGCAGAGGACCTGGCATTGTATACTCACCTTTCTCTGCCTTCACTCGCTAAATCCACCGTACGTCTCGTTCTAAAGGCCTTGTCGGTCTTCTCCACGATCACACTGATCAAGATGTTGAATTCTTGCAATACCCCTCCTTTTATTCTTTCTAGTACGTGTGCATTGGCTTTCAGTGACAGCAAATCTTGAACACTAGAAGTCGGAAGTGGTCGGAAACAAGACTTTATCGCGAGGTCAAGTGCTGAAGTGTTTCGAGAAGATTTAGTGATTACAGAAATAATGAGTCTCTTTTATGATACCGTCAATGAAACTCATCGGAAATGAGTCAGTTAAATAAGCTAAGCTTTTTTTTTTCTGGGAAAATAGTTCCTGCCTTTTACTGACTTTTTTCAGAAGCATTTTGCTTCATCCCACTAAGTTTCTCATGCAGTTTTTGACGACCAGGGTCGCTCGGCCTTTGCAAAGCATAAAGAGCGGCACTTATTAGCAAAAACTTGTCCCATGTTCATGTTAGTTGGAAGTCCTGGAAGTTGTTAACTATTTAGAAAAATGTGATCCGTCAGTATTAAAGTCAGAATGCAAAAAGTTGTTCATGTACTGTGTGTTAAGTTAAAATTGTACAACGTGTGCTCCACCAGAGACTTCCCGGATTATGGAATCCAGATTACCACTTACGGGGTGGGGGACGCTGTTACGCCGTAGCAGCGTCCCCCCCTCCTGACAAAGACTAGGGAGACCCGAGCGTTTTCCCCTATTTATAGGAACGGCTAATACAGCCGAATCGGAATGCTGGAATGCGGTATTCAAAAACCTGATACATCATTTGTGTAAGGATATCCCGTTAGAAGAGGTGTGTTAGAAATGCGTTGTGAAAGTCGTTGTTTTTGAAAATGTTAAGCTTCTTTCAATATCTGTTACCACGTTAATATTAATCACCCTCTATGTAATAAAGGTTATGTACTGTTTTGTCTTAACGGTGGTTTAGCACTCATAAAAAATACAGAAGAGCCGGATAGGGGGCATCGATTACAATCAGTAATTCAATATCCTAATAAGAACCTGTATTTGAGCAAGCAGGTGCAAGTGGTGTTGATCGCTGGGCTGTTCTGATCAAGCCTGTTTTCCTTCCGTAATAATCCAAAGTCCGATATACTCATGCAAGCCTTAACCAAAATTCTAATGATATTTCAAAGTTTTTATATGGTATATATTTGTGAAATTTTTTAACGTGGCAAGCGCTATTTAAATCAACTTTTTTACGAAGATACGAACTTAAAAAGAACCTTCATTAGTATATCTAATTCCCTTAGAAATGTATATAATTACGTGGTTTCCTTTTATTTCGAATGAAATTTAAATACTTAATGCTCTCAGACAGTCAAGTAGCCGGCATAAATTTGCCAATATCTTAATTTTCTGAGTGTCCAAAACTAGGCACGAACACCATGATTGTACGTTGCCAGAGGAAAATTCTCATCTGAGCAATGTGCATGGATCAATTCAGTTGTATTTCAATCATTTTTTTTTTTTTTTTTACATTGCACATGCAAAATAACTTTCCTATGTTGACTCTACACGCGGCTTTAACAACAGGCGTGAAATTACAGCCTTTGTATGAGAATCCGATATCGAATAAATTTTGTAAAATATAGTCGAACCTCCACTAACGGCTACTTTTTTTGTCCCGGCGGACAGTCCATACATTGACTCTTGTTAAAACCTCTCTACAACGGCAGCGGCCATAGAAGCGTGTCCCCAACTGCCAAAATAACCTCTCCACAACGGCTAGGTCTTTTTAGCGACTGATGAAAACGTCAAGAATGGTCATGAAATTTGATCCATATGGCGTGTTGATTATTAATCGCGGCAATCGTATTTTTATTGTGTTCCATTTATACTGCTACAGTATAAGCAAAAATTGTCTACGATGTTTAAAGCCAATGTTGCCAACCTTGCTCGTTTTGTCACCTTAACAATTTGATTCAAAATATTATTCAAATTTTGTGCATTTTATTTCTGTATATTATACATGACTGGATTACTAATACGGTATAGGAAAGCATGAACTTAGCACAATAAACGTGTTGTACCCCATGAAAAAATTTCTCATATCATTTCACCCCTACCTGCCCATAACGGCCAACTCTCCGCAACGGCCAATTTTTTCTGTCCCCAAGGAGGCCGTTGTGGAGATGTTCGACTGTATTATGAATCGCCAACTTAGGCTTCTAGGGAAAGAATTCTGACTAAATCACGGGGTCTTACCTCTAGCAGAGCTGACATTTAATGAACTTAAATTTTCTATACATTTGTCTTTCAAATTGTTCTTCCCGCTGAGTAAATTTTGTGAAAAAAAAATCCGCCCTCACAATTTGTCATTAGAATCCTTTGTCCTGTAGCATAAGTTGTCAATGCACAATTTTTTCAGAACAGCCGTTTTATGAAATTATGCGACATAAGGTTCTCATAAAAAACACCCGTCAAGGTTTCGTTGAAAACAGTGGTAAGGTTGATATTTCTTTGATAATGAGTAGGGAAAGAATTCTGACTAAATCATGGGGTCTTACCTCCAGCAGAGCTGACATTTAATGAACTTAAATTTTCTATACATTTGTCTTTCAAATTGTTCTTCCTGCTGACTAAATTTTTTGAAAAAAAAAAAAAAAAATTCCGCCCTCACAATTTGTCATTAGAATCCTTTTTCCTGTAGCATAAGTTGTCACTGCACAATTTTTTCAGAACAGACGTTTTATGAAATTATGCGACATAAGGTTCTCATAAAAAACACTCGTCAAGGTTTCGTTGAAAACAGTGGTAAGGTCGATATTTCTTTGATAATGAGTAAAGTTATCTCAGGAAATATTGATATCACACCCCCTTTAACAAGAGCTCGTCAGGTGTTGTACGAAACCGTTCAAATACCTTCTAAAATCACAAAAATGGACAATCATACTGAGTCAACAGTAGCAAGGGGACTGTCATATAATGGGGATTATTCAGTTGTTTTAACTTGTCAAAATAATCATCATCAAAATGTTTGTGGGTTCGCGTAAGATTAGTTACAATATAGGACTACAGGAGATAAAAAGGATAAAATTGGTTACAATATTCAACGACAATAAATCTCTTACAAGTAATATTCGATAAGAAGGAAAGACACAATATATACGAGATTTAAATGAATTTACATTAATCATCATAGGTAATATAATAGATATGTATATATAGTAAAAATAGTTGATAGCTGTTAAAATCGTGGTGGTGCCTGGGAAGCGACTGGAATGACTGTGCGGTAAAATCTAGTTACGTAACATAATTGTCCTTCTTCCCTTTACGATAAAAATCCATAAATTGGCGCGTAAAATGTGTCGTAACAGCTAATTGAAGGTAACGAGTTAAAACGAGGGACAGAAACGTATTCCTCCATACCTTTTTCATCATTTATTCTTGCTATCTCTCTATTCATAAACATGTATGTGCTATTGCACATGGACCAAAAGACACTCGTTAAGCGCAGATGAGGTTATAAGGTGCATTTAACTGTGTATATATAAATACTTGGAGAGTTTGCCAAACACGAGTTCACAAATCTTTGATTTACATTGGAAACCTTGCCAGACACTCTTTCTCTCTCTTTGACCGGAGTAGGAGTCAGCCCCAAACAAGCAAGACAAGTGAACAACGGCTAGCTTATCACTAGCAGAACGATGGACGATTACAGAAATTCGCCGACAATCAAATTCTGTGCTGACTTATTCCCTGCTTACAGATTTCCTTCCGTTATAAAGTTTCAAATAAGACTAGAATGCGCCAGCGTGAATCGATCAATCCTCCTTTTAATTTCTAAGGCTTGCTTTCCAGCAAATAAAATGAACTGAATGTAAAAAGTGAAAGAGAAATAGCGAAAAAATTCAACTTCTAATTAAATCTTTTCTTATGGTTTAGAATAAACTATTCTCGAAACTGAGAATGTTTTGATCGAAGCTGTGTAAATCGAGCTGCAACTGTGCATGGAACCTTGCGTTTCCTGTATTTATCTCACCTATTATATGGAATATGTGTGAAAATCGTCATTATGAATCGGTATATTTCAAAGAGCTACACAACGAGCAAGAACACTATTGACCAACAATATACAGAATGGGGGCAGCTGTGGTGTCAACTATTACTAGTTATATTCCTAGACTTTCCCTTAACTAAACAAGGACTCCTGTTGGTTGATTCTTGGTCACATGGCCTTGACTAAAATCAAATGTATCCCGATCGTGATACATTTGAACATTTTTACCCCTCTTGGGATACATTACAGCGCGTGATCAAAGCATGGTGGAAAGTGGCGTGACAGAAGGCGGGACAAAACACTGCAAGTTTTCACTTTTGGGGGTGAACACAACAAGATCCACAACACAAACAGGAAGTCTCAAAAAAAGCCAAAAAGCAACGATTTTCAAAGTTATCCCTAAGAGAAACAGCAGCTAGTGGAGGTCGCTCCTTGGCAACCCAGTTAAAATCGCGTTTCGGCGATTCTTGTTTTCTATAAAACTTGTCTTTTTGTTTCACTCTTTTTGTCAGACAATGTGATCAAATGTGCGTTTTTAAGGGGGCATTACGGTTGTTTTTTTTGGGGAAATGATGTTGATTTGGAAAGGAAATAAATTAGAGTAGAAAAAAATTAAGTTATACTCATAAACCAGTTAGTTCGCTAATTAATTGTCTACTAAATATTCACAGTCATGTAGAATTCATTTTCCGTGCGATGACGTATTAGGCATTCTATAAAACTGAATGCTTTTTGAGGAAAAAAACTTGAAATCGGAAAGGTAGGAGCTGACCATGACTGCAATTTACGATTTCGGGAACTATTTTTTTTTTTTTACATAAGCAAATACATGACTCCTTGTTTTGCTCACTTTTCAGAAGCAGTAAACTATTCATTCTAATGAACAAATGAGTCCACGTTTCTCAGTAATATAATTCTACTTTTTTATTTGTGTTCCATGATGCTAGTCCGCTGACAACGCTCTCGTGAAACTGAAAACAACAAGCCTCTTAACAGCTTTAAACCAATAACGAATACCTGAAAGGTTATTGTAAAATTGTACATGAATGGCTGGAAAACTTTATTTGCCTACTATTCTTGTAGCTAAAAATATGTATTTATTCTTAGTAGGTTGTGGGCATTTTTCTTGACGTTCTATAAGCCTCTTTAACACTGATGGATATCTGATTTATAGGCACTCGAACGTCTGAATTTGTTGGCAACAATCCTATGGTGTTATAATTATTATTCATATGAAACTTCTTAGTCAGAACTTTGTGGAACGAAATATTTTAATATTTTCTGCATAGAACTTAAAAGTTCTGTGCCCGCGATGATCATGCAACCACGATTTTAAGAAAAAGGTTTGAGCTTAGATCAGCTCTAGAAATCATCATTCCCGGAAGCTAGCTGCTATTTTCCGTTCAGTTTTTAGAAAGGCGAATTGTTCTTCTGCCCTTTATGTTTCGCCTTCGCAGTCCTGGTATCGTAAACTCCGTAGCATCACACTCAGCGCATACAGGATAAGGCATTGTTTAAATATTAATGAAACAGGAAAGCAAAATACAGATTTCAATGCAGTCCAACCAATGTTACATGTTTAATGAAAAAATTGTAGTTCTCTAAACAAGGTACAAAACTATGATATGATTTCCATCAATCTACTGAACAACATCGGTTTTATAGCAGCGTTATTTATTTTTATTGGCATTACATACAGTAAAGGTACAACCGCCTCCTGATGTTTGCGTGTAGGCACAGCCTTTGGCGCAGCTTGTTTTGCATATAGAAGCACAGTCTACTTGAAATGCTGTGAAAGTAAAAAAGTGGTTTACTTGTCATGAAAGCCTGGGGCGGGTATACTCCGGACAATTTTAGCCTGCGTACAGACGTCTCCTATTCCTTTGTTGCACGCAGAAAAGTGACTTCGGCGGTCTCTATTCCGCAGAGGCTCAAAGGGGCGAAAATTATTTGGTAAGCGTCGAAAGAATGTTTCGGTTTTCGCTCCTGCACTCACTTTGAGCGGCGGAACTCCAATAGCGCGTCATTGAGCCTCTGCGTAGGGGAGAGCTTTTTCCGCGTGCAACAAGGGGGATAGAAGACGTCTTCACGAAGGCTAGACAATTTAGGACAGGTATGTGCCGCGAGGGTACTTAAATAAACGTTGACCTTATTTTACCCTGTTTACTGTGTTCACATTGACCATAATGCACCTTGTTTACCCCCCCACCCTCCCCCCCCCCCAAAAAAATTTTTTTTTGCATAACTACTGTCTTTGATTTCTCTTGGGACGACTTAATACCAGGAGAATCAAAAAAAGAATCGGTTAACCGAATTTTATTTTTGGCGGGGTGGGGAGGGGGGAGGGGGGCGGTGTAAACAAGTTGTATTGTGGACTATGTGAAAATGATGAATTTAAGCGAGATAAATGCAAATTGTCCTCCTCTTTAAGGACCAGAATTGAAAATTCACTCCCTACTTAAAGAAGCTGTGTCACGAATTTATCAAGAACTGCCAACAAATTGAGTGAATCAAAAAATAGCCCGCTCAAAAAGTTAAGGGAAGAGGAAAAAAAATAACAGCAAAATACTAAAGGAAGCACGGATGGACAAACTGAAGAAGACTGCAACGGATTGCAATTTGGTTTTTAAAAACTTGTTAGCCTAACAGTTTTTCGAAGTTTATTTTTGTCGTTTGTAACGTTTAATATTGTTTGCATTTAATGCTTGGGAGACTTTTGTTTGACACGAAGCTGTGGTTTTGTTTTAGCGAATAAGGTGAAGGACGCGTTATTATGGAGCTTAAAGGAACAGTATCCCGTTACTGCGCATGCACCAAACTTTGATTTTTGGACAGGATGTCGCGAAGCAAAAGATGCGTGGAGAGTAAGAGAACCTTGAAAAATCCGTTTGCATCGCGCTTGGCCGAGTTGGATACTCCACTAAACCTTCTCAGGGTTACAGATCAATGATATATTGTCCCCGCTGAGTTTCGATTTGGGCGAAATCGGGATTTTTTTGGCGTTTCTTTTATTGCCGCTCCCGGAGGACCACAAGATGGGAAGTGCTTTGATGCCGATTGAAAGCTTATTTCTTATGCCAGCTTCCATACAAGCTCAGATAATTGTGAAAGGAATACGCAGAAATGAAACAGCAGCAATAGAGACTGTAAGAAAGAAACCATTGAGACATGGATGTGACTGAGGAGATCTTGTGGAATTAAGCTTCGTGTAGCGGAATGTTTTGCAACAACGCGTTAGTAAACTTTTAAATGAACCTCCCTAAGGCCGACAAAATCAAACAAACAGACGCTACATGCCTAGTGCAATGAAATCATGATATAATTTTTGACTAACCTTTGCGATAATTCATCGCGTTGAGATTGCATTTTTATTTATATCTTTCAAACGTTTGAGGCTAGAACGCGAGCAAATCAGGCAAATATTACTGGACGTGAATCAATTGACCTCTGACACGAGTTTCACATTAGAAAAGGTGTTTTTTAAAGCGAGCAGAACGAGATTCTCGGGTCGCGAGGCGACACTGCTAGCGACAAAATCGCGATGACTCTTCGTGCTGCGAGCCAAATTTCAAGTAAGACGAAAAACTTCTTCGAAAGTCTAGAATGTAAACAACAAATCTCTGTCAGCATAATTGGACAGCCGTGACACAGCCTCTTTAACTCTTTAAGCCCAGATATCCACTAACAAATTCTCCAAACTGATCTCCATGCATTTGCTTACAGAATTAGTTGAGAGAATTTGATAAAAGATCAAAGTATTTTCCTTAAGGTGATCATTTTATTAAATCTCATAACCTTTTCTTTTGATAATGTATTGATATTGCGAGAATCAAATTCATGTTGGTAACTCTGGACCTTGAAAGGTTTTAGGTTCTGCGCTTTGTAGGAATGAGTTATCCTATCACAGGACACGCTACCAAAGAGGAGCACAGTCTCGGAAACCACACCTACCACATACCTAAATAGCTTAATTATGAAAGCCCCCTTCCCTCTGCCCTATTTCGAGGTACCTAGTATCGCATGAAACACTGTGTCGAGTGTGTGATATAGTGTTCAAATGAACAACAATTCTTGAAGAAATTTTATCCTACACAAATTAAAATCCAATCTTCAGACCTCCTGTTAAGTGGTGGTTTCCTTTGTTTTTTCTTTCTTCATTGATTATCGTGGATAATCAACTTGGAGAAACGAAGCCGAAAGTAAGACAAAAAAAGATATTTGATTCTACCTTCACTTGGTACAGAACACATAACTACGGCCACTGCAACTACCAATAATATCACCAGACGATTCATCATTAACTGAAGCTGAAAATACATATAAATCGGTCAATAAACAATGATTTCTGGAGCATCAGCAAAGGCGTTACATTAGACAGTTTCAAAAGGGGTTGTTAGTTTGAACAGATAAAGAAAACGGGCTAGAAATATTCAAATATGAATCTTTTCTGTTGCATTTTGCGGAAATTCATTTTTTGTGGTTGGTCCTGTCTGCAAGAGTTTCCAATTTTCCTGCATCAAACAAGAACAAGTATAACCTCCACTATCGGCCACCTCTCTACAACGGCCACTTTTTTCTCCCGGCGGACATAACATATCATATCATAAACTTTATTTTACCTCGAATTTACAGAGCAGCTCTATTGAGATGATATTTCCGAGAAAATAAAATAAAATAATTGAAAATTATTTAACTTTTAAAAATTATTAAAAGTGATTCTAATAATTGATATTTCTTAATGACTTTTTTTAGTATTGAGTGATGTTATTACTCTCATGTCGTCTGTGAGCGAATTCCATTACTTTGCAGCCTCGTATTTGATTGACTCGAGTCCTTAACTGGTTTTCCTTGGTTCAGTGAAGATCAGTACATTTATTTATTCCCTCTTAAAAAATACTTGGAGCTGCGAAGAGGGAACAGTTTCTTAAGATATTTAGGATACGCAGAGACAAATAAGCTTTTAAAAACTATAATAAGCATGTTGGTAAATTCTTCTACCGTACAAAGATGATGTCTTAGCCTTCTTTAACAACTCGTCATAACTAGAATTTATATCATTAAAAATAAATCTTAAATTGCGTTTATTTAAAAGCTCTAGTTTGTCACGATTTCTTGCGCCACAGAAACGCCATATTAATAATATAAGCAAACTAATGAACGTGTGGTAGCACAAACGCCTTGTAATATATAAACGCGACATAACGTTTCTAGAAATGAAAGTTCATGGTTGTTAACCTTATCACATACTTTTGAGATGTGATAATTAAAGCTTAAATTATTGTCAATAGATACACCCAATAAATCAATTGAGTTCCGCAGGGGGAAAGAAAATTCGTAATCCGTGTTGCCGAGCACTATTGTCTGATGCCGGCCTGTCCGGGTTTACGATCATTCCGTTTTGTTCATACCAATTGTTGGCAATTGCTATTTTGTGTTGCAATCTTCTGTCAAGTTCTTTGGGATCCGTGTTAGACGAGTCGACAACCGTTCATCATCAGCGTAGGCATTTAGATTTGCCAGCTCTATGTGGTGGAATAAATCATTAATGTGACAGTTTATACATTGGCTCTTGTTTCCACCTCTCTACAACAGCAACGGCCACTAAAGCGTTTTCCCAACTGCCAAAATATACCTCCGATAACGGCTAGTTTTTTCAGCGACTGATGTAAAGTCAGGAGTGGTCATAAAATTTGATCCGTGTGGTGCATTGATGATTAATCGCGGCAAGACCGCTTTTCGATTGTGTTCCATTTTTGCTACTGCAGTAAGCACAAATTGTCTGCGATACTCATATGGCGAATAATATGTTGCAAACTTGCTGGTTTTGTCACCTTAACATTTTGCTTCAAAACATTATTTAAAGGTGTAAGTTCGAATCTTGGCATGACTATTTTCGTTTTCTTGGTACATTTTTTCTTGCTTTTTTTTTTTTTTGTCGTATTTTCCCTTTTTTTCATTTTCCTCTTTCCTCACTGCTGACTCAGTCGGTACAGCTTCGTAAGATTTTTGGATAACGTATTCTTACTAGTTATTATATATGATTGGATGACTATTTTGGGATACAGTCAATATGAACTTTTCACAATAAACATGTTGTACTCCCTAGAAAAGTAGGTCATATTACACCCCTACCGGGCGATAACGGCCACTTTTTTCTGTCCCCAAGATGGCCTTTTTGGAGAGGTTCGACTGTAGTATCTTTCAAAGGCAGAGGGCCTGGCATTGTATACTCACCTTTCTCTGCCTTCACTCGCTAAATCCACCGTACGTCTCGTTCTAAAGGCCTTGTCGGTCTTCTCCACGATCACACTGATCAGGATGTTGAATTCTTGCAATACCCCTCCTTTTATTCTTTCTAGTACGTGTGCATTGGCTTTCAGTGACAGCAAATCTTGAACACTAGAAGTCGGAAGTGGTCGGAAACAAGACTTTATCGCGAGGTCAAGTGCTGAAGTGCTTCGAGAGGATTTAGTGATTACAGAAAAAATGAGTCTCCTTTATGATAACGTCAATGAAACTCATCGGAAATGAGTCAGTTAAACAAGCTAAGCTTTTTTTTTCTGGGAAAATAGTTCCTGCCTTTTACTGACTTTTTCAGAAGCATTTTGCTTCATCCCACTAAGTTTCTCATGCAGTTTTTGACGACCAGGGTCGCTCGGCCTTTGCAAAGCATAAAGAGCGGCACTTATTAGCAAAAACTTGTCCCATGTTCATGTTAGTTGGAAGTCCTGGAAGTTGTTAACTATTTAGAAAAATGTGATCCGTCAGGATTAAAGTCAGAATGCAAAAAGTTGTTTCATGTACTGTGTGTTAAGTTAAAATTGTACAACGTGTGCTCCACCAGAGACTTCCCGGATTATGGAATCCAGATTACCACTTACGGGGTGGGGGACGCTGTTACGCTGTAGCAGCGTCCCCCCTCCTGACAAAGACTAGGGAGACCCGAGCGTTTTCCCCTATTTACAGGAACGGCTAATACAGCCGAATCGGAATGCTGGAATGCGGTATTCAAAAACCTGATACATCATTTGTGTAAGGATATCCCGTTAGAAGAGGTGTGTTAGAAATACGTTGTGAAAGTCGTTGTTTTTGAAAATGTTAAGCTTCTTTCAATATCTGTTACCACGTTAATATTAATCACCCTCTATGTAATAAAGGTTATGTACTGTTTTGTCTTAACGGTGGTTTAGCACTCATAAAAAATACAGAAGAGCCGGATAGGGGGCATCGATTACAATCAGTAATTCAATATTCTAATAAGAACCTGTATTTGAGCGGGTGCAAGTGGTGTTGATCGCTGGGCTGTTCTGATCAAGCCTGTTTTCCTTCCGTAATAATCCAAAGTCCGATATACTCATGCAAGCCTTAACCAAAATTCTAATGATATTTCAAAGTTTTTATAAGGTATATATTTGTGAAATTTTTTAACGTGGCAAGCGCTATTTAAATCAACTATTTTACGAAGACACGAACTTAAAAAGAACCTTCATTAGTATATCTAATTCCTTTAGAAATGTATATAATTACGTGGTTTCCTTTTATTTCGAATGAAATTTAAATACTTAATGCTCTCAGACAGTCAAGTAGCCGGCATAAATTTGCCAATATCTTAATTTTCTGAGTGTCCAAAACTAGGCACGAACACCATGATTGTACGTTGCCAGAGGAAAACTCTCATCTGAGCAATGTGCACGGATCAATTCAGTTGTACTTCAATCATTTTTTTTTTTTTACATTGCACATGCAAAATAACTTTCCTATGTTGACACGTAGTCCCCTACTTGGTTCACCCACCTAATCCAACCCCATAAAATGTAGAAAAACCAACCCCTTACCCCAAAAAACTAGAATTAAATATTAATAACATACTATAGATATCAACATAAGAAGTAGAAAGAAAACATGGAAAAGGTAATAAATCGTGGACTACAGTGATACTAACAAGAGCAAACTTTTAGAATATTTACACGGCGACACTTGGGACAAATAATCTTGAAAGAACGTACATTGTCGCCATCAAAAACATTATATAATCGCTTAAAGTAAAAAGATTTGAGTTGGCGTTTGAAAGAGCATAGTGTAGCAGCTACTTTGATATCTTCAGCAATACCATTCCATATTATCGCAATTCTATTGAAAAAGTAATCTCTGAAAAGGGAAGTACGGGCATAAATTACAGCCTTTGTATGAGAATCCGATATCGAATAAATTTTGTAAAATATAGTCGAACCTCCACTAACGGCTACTTTTTTTGTCCCGGCGGACAATCCATACATTGACTCTTGTTAAAACCTCTCTACAACGGCAGCGGCCATAGAAGCGTGTCCCCAACTGCCAAAAAAACCTCTCCACAACGGCTAGGTCTTTTTAGCGACTGATGAAAGCGTCAAGAATGGTCATGAAATTTGATCCATATGGCGTGTTGATTATTAATCGCGGCAATCGTATTTTTATTGTGTTCCATTTATACTGCTACAGTATAAGCAAAAATTGTCTACGATGTTTAAAGCCAATGTTGCCAACCTTGCTCGTTTTGTCACCTTAACAATTTGATTCAAAATATTATTCAAATTTTGTGCATTTTATTTCTGTATATTATACATGACTGGATTACTAATACGGTATAGGAAAGCATGAACTTAGCACAATAAACGTGTTGTACCCCATGAAAAAATTTCTCATATCATTACACCCCTACCTGACAGAATGGCCAACTCTCCCCAACGGCCAATTTTTTGTCCCCAAGGAGGCCGTTGTGGAGATGTTCGACTGTATCATGAATCGCCAACTTAGGCTTCTAGGGAAAGAATTCTGACTAAATCATGGGGTCTTACCTCCAGCAGAGCTGACATTTAATGAACTTAAATGTTCTATACATTTGTCTTTCAAATTGTTCTTCCTGCTGAGTAAATTTTTTGAAAAAAAAAAATCCGCCCTCACAATTTGTCATTAGAATCCTTTGTCCTGTAGCATAAGTTGTCAATGCACAATTTTTTCAGAACAGCCGTTTATGAAATTATGCGACATAAGGTTCTCATAAAAAACACCCGTCAAGGTTTCGTTGAAAACAGTGGTAAGGTCGATATTTCTTTGATAATGAGTAAAGTTATCTCAGGAAATATTGATATCACACCCCCTTTAACAAGAGCTCGTCAAGTGTTGTACGAAACCGTTCAAATACCTTCTAAAATCACAAAAATGGACAATCATACTGAGTCAACAATAGCAAGGGGACTGTTATATAATGGGGATTATTCAGTTGTTTTAACTTGTCAAAATAATCATCATCAAAATGTTTGTGGGTTCGCGTAAGATAAGTTACAATATAGGACTACAGGAGATAAAAAGGATAAAATTGGTTACAATATTCATCGACAATAAATCTCTTACAAGTAATATTCGATAAGAAGGAAAGACACAATATATACGAGATTTAAATGAATTTACATTAATCATCATAGGTAATATAATAGATATGTATATATAGTAAAAATAGTTGATAGCTGTTAAAATCGTGGTGGTGCCTGGGAAGCGACTGGAATGACTATGCGGTAAAATCTAGTTACGTAACATAATTGTCCTTCTTCCCTTTACGATAAAAATCCATAAATTGGCGCGTAAAATGTGTCGTAACAGCTAATTGAAGGTAACGAGTTAAAACGAGGGACAGAAACGTATTCCTCCATACCTTTTTCATCATTTATTCTTGCTATCTCTCTATTCATAAACATGTATGTGCTATTGCACATGGACCAAAAGACACTCGTTAAGCGCAGATGAGGTTATAAGGTGCATTTAACTGTGTATATATAAATACTTGGAGAGTTTGCCAAACACGAGTTCACAAATCTTTAATTTACATTGGAAACCTTGCCAGACACTCTTTCTCTCTCTTTGACCGGAGTAGGAGTCAGCCCCAAACAAGCAAGACAAGTGAACAACGGCTAGCTTATCACTAGCAGAACGATGGACGATTACAGAAATTCGCCGACAATCAAATTCTGTGCTGACTTATTCCCTGCTTACAGATTTCCTTCCGTTATAAAGTTTCAAATAAGACTAGAATGCGCCAGCGTGAATCGATCAATCCTCCTTTTAATTTCTAAGGCTTGCTTTCCAGCAAATAAAATGAACTGAATGTAAAAAGTGAAAGAGAAATAGCGAAAAAATTCAACTTCTAATTAAATCTTTTCTTATGGTTTAGAATAAACTATTCTCGAAACTGAGAATGTTTTGATCGAAGCTGTGTAAATCGAGCTGAAACTTGTGCATGGAACCTTGCGTTTCCTGTATTTATCTCACCTATTATATGGAATATGTGTGGAAATCGTCATTATGAATCGGTATATTTCAAAGAGCTACACAACGAGCAAGAATACTTTTGACCAACAGTATACAGAAGGGGGGCAGCTGTAGTGTCAACTATTACTAGTTATATTCCTAGACTTTCCCTTAACTAAACAAAGACTCTTATTGGTTGATTCTTGGTCACATGGCCTTGACTAAAATCAAATGTATCCCGATCGTGATACATTTGAACATTTTTTCCCCTCTTGGGATACATTACAGCGTGTGATCAAAGCATGGTGGAAAGTGGCGCGACAGAAGGCGGGATAAAACACTGCAAGTTTTCACTTTTGGGGGTGAACACGTCAAAAAACGGCAAAAAGTAACGATTTTCAAGGTTATCCCTAAGAGAAACAGCAGCTAGTGGAGGTCGCTCCTTGGCAGCCCAGTTGAAATCGCGTTTCGGCGATTCTTGTTTTCTATAAAACTTGTCTTTTTGTTTCAATCTTTTTGTCAGACAATGTGATCAAATGTGTGTTTTTAAGGGAGGATTACGGTTGTTTTTTTTGGGGAAATGATATTGATTTGGAAAGGAAATAAATTAGAGTAGAAAAAAATTAAGTTATACTCACAAACCAGTTAGTTCGCTAATTAAATTGTCTACTAAATATTCACAGTCATGTAGAATTCATTATCCCGTGCGATGACGTATTAGGCATGCTATAAAACTGAATACTTTTTGAGGAAAAAAACTTGAAATCGGAAAGGTAGGAGCTCACCATGACTGCTATTTACGATTTCGGGAACTAATTTTTTTTTTTTTACATAAGCAAATACATGACTCCTTGTTCTGCTCACTTTTCAGAAGCAGTAAACTATTCATTCTAATGAACAAATGAGTCCACGTTTCTCAGTAATATAATTCTATTTTTTTATTTGTGTTCCATGATGCAGTTCCGCTGACAACGCTCTCGTGAAACTGAAAAGAACAAGCCTCTCAACAGCTTTAAACAAATAACAAGCACCCGAAAGGTTATTGTAAAATTGTACGTGAATGGCTGGAAAACTTTATTTGCCTACTATTCTTGTAGCTAAAAATATGTATTTATTCTTAGTAGGTTGTGGGCATTTTTCTTGACGTTCTATAAGCCTCTTTAACACTGATGGATATCTGATTTATAGGCACTCGAACGTCTGAATTTGTTGGCAGCAATCCTATGGCGTTATAATTATTATTCATATGAAACTTCTTAGTCAGAACTTTGTGGAACGAAATATTTTAATGTTTTCTGCACAGAACTTAAAAGTTCTGTGCTCGCGATGATCATGCAACCACGATTTTGAGAAAAAGGTTTGAGCTTAGATCAGCTCTAGAAATCATCGTTGCCGAAAGCTGGTTGCTATTTTCCCTTCAGTTTTTAGAACGGCGAATTGTTCTTCTGCCCTTTGTTTCCCCTTCGCCGTCCTGGTATGATCGTAAACTCCGTAGCATCGCACTCAGCGCATACCAGATAAGGCATTGTTTAAATATTAGTGAAACAAGAAAGCAAAATACAGATTTCAATGCAGTCCAACCAACCTTACATGTTTAATGAAAAGATTCTAGTTCTTTAAACAAGGTACAAAACTATGATATGATTTCCATCAATCTACTGAACAACTTCGGTTTTATAGCAGCGTTATTTATTCTTCTATCATTTCTTGGCTTTTTGCACACCCGGGAGTAACAAAGAAACCAAACTAGATACAGAAAGTGACTTTACAACCATCTTTTGTACGCCTACAAGCGCAGCCTCTGGAGCAGCTTCTGCAGAGTGCAGCACAGTCGACTTCCAATGCCGTGACACTTGGTCGTCCTAGTAAAAGAAATAAAAAAGTAGTTTACTTGTCATGAAAGCCAGGGGCGTGCATACTCCGGACAATTTTAGCCTGCGTACTACAGACGTCTCCTATTCCTTTGTTGCACGCGGAAAAGTGACTTCAGCGGTCTCTAGATATAGTCCGCAGAGGCTCAAAGGGGCGAAAAGTGTTTGGTAAGCGTCGGAAGATTTCTTTCGGTTTTCGCTCCTGTGCGTAGGAGAGAGACTTTTCCGCGTGCAACAAGGGGAATAGAAGACGTCTTCTCGTAGGCTAGACAATTTAGGATAGGTATGTGCCGCGAGGGTACTTTAATTTAATAAACGTTGACCTTATTTGACCCTGTTCACCATGTTCACATTGACCATAGTGCACTTCGTTTACTCCCCCCAACATTTTGCATAACCACTCTCTTTGATTTCTACTTGGGACGACTTAATACCAGGAGAAATCCGGAAAAATGGTTATTTTTGGCCGGAGGGAAGGGGGGGGGGGGGGTTGGTGTAAACAAGGTACCGGTATATTGTGGTCTATGTGAAAATGGTGAATTTAAGCGAGATCAATTGCAAATTGTCCTCCTCTTTCAGGACCAGAAACGTCAATTGAATCCGCACTTAAAGAAGCTGTGTCACGAATTTATCAAGAACTGCCAACAAATTGAGTAAATCAAAAAATAGCCGCTCAAAAAGTTAAGAGAAAGAAAAAAAATAACACTGAAAAATACTTAAGGAAGCACGGATGGACAAACTGGAGAAGATTGCAACGGATTGCAATTTGGTTTCTAAAACCTTGTTAGCCTAACAGTTTTTCAAAGTTTATTGTTGTTATTTGTAACGTTTAATATTGTTTGCATTTAATGCTTGGGAAACTTATTTGTTTGACACGAAGCTGTGAAGGACGCCTCATAATTAGACAATCTTGACACATGCACAGCCTCTTTAACTCTTTAAGCCCCTATATCCACTAACAAGTTCTCCAAACTGATCTCCATACATTTCTTTAAAGAATTAGTTGAGAGAATTTGATAAAAGATCAAAGAATTTTCCCCAAGGTGATCATTTTATTAAATCTCCTAACTTTTTGTTTTGATAATGTATTGATATTGCGAGAAGCAAATTCATGGTGGTCTCTTCTGGACCTTGAGAGGTTAACAAGATAGTGTAGGTTTAGGTCCTGCGCTTTGTAGGAATGAGTTATCCTATCACAGGACACGCTACCAAGGAGGAGCACAGTCTCGGAAACCACACCTTATCTTGGGTCACATACCTAAATAGCATAATTATGAAACCTAGTATCGCATGGAACATTGTGTCGAGTGTGTGATATCAGGAGCCCATAACCCGGAGCGTCTAACTTCCATACAGCGCCTATGCAGCGGCGTTTTCACAAGTAGGTTTATTTTTAGATAAGCCTTTCCCGCGAACTGCTTTCGAAAAGCCAATCACTAGCAATGCGTCATCAATGATAAACTTTTAATACGTAACTAGGACAACTTCTTCACATTGAAAAAAACATGGCGGACATAAGTGAGAAATCTTCAGAGGAGTCTTCTGAGAGTACTTCAAGCGACAATTTCAGTATTTACACGGAAACTAGCAGTTCAGAGCAAAATTTGCAAAACCTAGCCAGGACGTCTACTTCATCGGCGACAACGCATAATTCCCCCAAAGGGAATTAAATCGAAATCATCTTCGAAATAGCGGACTGTGAAAAGGTCCAAGCGAGCTGTTAACAGTCTAAACGACGATCAAATGGAGGAATTGACCTCGTGGAACAGTTATTTTTCGCGGGAAAACCTTATCTAAAAATAAACTCATTTGTAAAAATGCCGTTGCACGAATTTATGGCAGTTGATACTCCGGGTTATGGGCTCCTGGTGATATAGCGTTCAAATGAACAATAATTCTTGAAGAAATTTTATGCTACACAAATCCAAATCCAATCTTCAGACCTCCTTTTAAGTGATGGTTTCCTAAGTTAGAGAAACGAACCCGAAAGTATGACAAGAAAAGATATTTGATTCTACCTTCACTTGGTACAGAACCCATAACTACGGCCACTGCAACTACCAATAATATCACCAGACGATTCATCATTAACTGAAGCTGAAAATAATATAACTCGGTCAGTAAACAATGATTTCTGGAGCATCAGCAAAGGCGTTACATTAGACAGTTTCAACAGGGGTTGTTAGTTTGAACAGATAAAGAAAATGGGCTAGAAATATTCAAATATGAATCTTTTTTGTTGCATTTTGCGGAAATTCATTTTTTGTGGTTGGTCCCGTATTAAACGTGATTCTAATAATTCATATTTCTTAATGACTAAATTTTTTAAAAAACAGTCATTAAGTGATGTTTTAGTGAGTGACTCTCATGTCGTCTCTGAGCGAATTCCATTTCTTTGCAGCTTCGTAGTTGATTGACTCGAGTCCTTAACTGGTTGTCCTTGGTTCAAGGAAGATCAGTACATTATTCCCTCTTAAAAAATACTTGGAGCTGCGAAGAGGGAACAGTTTCTTAAGATATTTAGGGTACGCAGAGACAAATAAGCTTTTAAAAACTACAATAGGCATGTTGGTGAATTCTCCCACTGTACAAAGATGTTGTCTTAGCCTTCTCTGAACAACTCGTCATAACTAGAATTTTACATCGTCAAATAAATCTTAAAATGCGTTTATTTAAATAAAGCTCTAGTTTATCACGACTTTCTCGCGCCACAGAAATGCCGTATAATATAAGCAAACAATAATGAACGTGTGGTCGCACAAACGCCTTATATAAACGCAGCATAACGTTTCTAGAAATCTGAGTTCATGGTTGTTAACCTTATCACATAATTTTGAGATGTGATAATTAAAGCTTAAATTATTGTCAATAGATACACCCAATAAATCAATCGAGTTCCGCAGGGGGAAAAGGAAATTCGTAATCCGTGTTGCCGAGCACTATTGTCTGATGCTTGTTCTGGTTTACGATCATTCCGTTTTGTTAAACCATTTGTTGGCAATTACCATTTTGTTTTCCAATATTCTGTAAAGTTCTTTGGGATCCGTTTTAGACGAATCGACAACCGTTGATCATCAGCGTATAAGGCAATAAATCATTAACATGTGACAGTTCATACATTGGCCTGATTGGCTCTTGCTTAAACCTCTCTACCACGGCAACGGCCACTAAAGCGTTTTCCCAACTGCCAAAATAACCTCTCAACTAAGGCTAGTTTTTTCAACGACTGATAAAAATTCAGGAGTGGTCATGAAATTTGATCAGTATGGTTCATGGATTATTAACGGCATGATCGCATTTCGATTGTGTTTCATTTATATATATACTACTGCAGTAATCATAAATTGCCTGCGATACTAATATGGCGAATAATGTGTTGCAAACCTTGCTGGATTTTGTCACCTTAACATTTTGCTTCAAAACATTATTTAATGGTGTAGGTTCGAATCTCGGCATGGCTAGTTTCGTTTTCTTGATACATTTTTTTCTGTTTATTTTTTTTTATCGTATTTTTTTCCTTTTTCTTGTTTCCTCTATTCTCACAGCTAGCTTCGTGAGATTTTTGCGATAACGTATTTCTAATTATTATAATTATATGATTGGATTACCATTATGGGATACAGAAAGTATGAACTTAGCACAATAAACATGTTGTACTCCCTAAAAAACTTTGGTCACATTACACCCCTACCGGGCCATAACGGCCACCTCTCTACAACGGCCACTTTTTTTCTGTCCCCAAGGGGCCCTTTCGGAGATGTTCGACTGGAGTATCTTTCAGAGGCAGGGGGCCTGGCGTTGTATACTTACCTTTCTCTGACTTAACTCGCTAAATCCACGCACCTTACGTCTAGTTCTAAAGGCCTTGTCGGTCTTCTCCACGATCACACTGATCAGGATGTTGAATTCTTGCAATACCCCTCCTTTTATTCTTTCTAGTACGTGAGCATTGGCTTCCAGTGACAGCAAATCTAGAAAACTAGAAGTCGGAAGTGGTCGGAAACAAGACTTTATCGCGAGATCAAGTGCTGAAGTGTTTCGAGAGGATTTAGTGGTTAAAGAAATAATGAGTCTCTTTTATGATACCGTCAATGAAACTTATCGGAAATGAGTCAGTTAAATGAGCTAAGCTTTTTTTTTCTGGGAAAAAAGTTCCTGCCTTTTACCGAATTTTTTCAGAAACATTTTGCTTCATCCCACTAAGTTTCTCATGCAGTTTTTGACGACCAGGATCTCTCGTCCTTTGCAAAGCATAAGGAGCGGCACTTATCAGCAAAAACTTGTCTCATTTTCATGTTAGTTGGAAGTCCTGAAAGTTGATAACTATTTAGAAAAATGTGATCCGTCAGTGTTAAAGTCAGAATGCCAGAAGTTGTGCATGTACTGTGTGTTAAGTTAACATTGTATAACGTGTGCTCCACCAGAGACTTCCCGGAATCTGGAATCTAGATTACCACTTACGGGGTGGGGGAAGCTGTTACGCCGTAGCAGCGTCCCCCCCCCCCCCCTGACATGGACTGGGGAGAGCCGAGCGTTTTCCCCTGATTTACAGGAATGGCTAATACAGCCGAATCAAAATGCTGGGATGCGGTATTCGAAAGCCTGATACATCATTTGTGTAAGGATATCCCGTTAGAAGAGGTGTAAGAAATGCGCTGTAAAAGTCGCTGTTCATGAAAATGTTAAGCTTCTTTCAATATCTGTTGCCTCGTTAATATTAATCAACCTCTATATGTACTGTTTTGTCTTAACGATGGTTTAGCACTTATAAAAAATACAAAAGTGCCGAATAGGGGGCATCGATTACAATCAGTAATTCAATATCCTAATAAGAACCTGTATTTGGGCGGGTGCAAGTGGGGTTATTCGTTGGGCTGTTCTGATCAATACTGTTTTGTCTTCCGTAATAACCCTAAGCCCGATATACTCAGGCAAGCCTTAATAACCAAAATTCTAAATAAATGATATTTCAAAGTCTTTATATGGTATATGTTTGTGAATTTTTTTAACGTGGAAAGCGCTGTTTAAATCAAGTATCAGTTACGAAGATACGAACTTGAAAAGAGCTTTCATTTTTGGTATATCTCATTCCCTTAGAGATCTATATAATTATGTGGTTTCCGCTTATTTCAAATGAAATTTAAATACTCAATGCTCTCAGACAGTCAAGTAGTCGGCATAACTTTGCCAATATCTTAATTTTCTGAGCGGCCACAACTGAAAACGTGTTCCCAACTACCAAAATAACCTCTCGACAACAGCCAGTTTTTTCAGCGACTAATGAAAAAGTCAAGAATGATCATGACACTTGATCCATATGGCGTGTTGATGATTAATCGCGGCAATCGTATTTTGATTCTGTTCCATACAAGCAAAAATTGTCTACGATGATCATAGCCAATGTTGCCAACCTTGCTCGTTTTTTCACCTTAACATTTTGATTCCAAACATTATTCAATTTTTTTTGTGTATTTTGTCTCTGTATATTATAATGTATGACTGGATTACCATTATGGGATAAGGTAAGCATATAAAGCTTAACACAATAAACATGTTTTTTGTGTATTTTGTCTCTGTTAATATAATACATGACTGGATTACCATTATGGGATAAGGTAGGCATATAAAGCTTAACACAATAAACATGTTGTACTCCTTAGAAAATTTCTCATATTATTACATCTCTACCTGCCCATAACGGCCACCTCTCCACAACGGCTAATTTCTTCTGTCCCCAAGGAGGCCGTTGTGGAGAGGTTTGACTGTATTATTAATCGAAAACTTAGGCTGCTTGGCAAAGAATTCGGCTCATCCTCGGTGTAAGAACCTGTTAAACTCACCGGTGACGTATAACAAAGAAAACAAAGAAGTCAACACAATAAAACCCAGAAAAACAAAAGATACAAAACAAAGAAAAAGTTCACAGGTTCTTGCACCGAGGTAAACCCAAGAATTCTGTGACTAAATCATGGGGTCTAACCTCCAGTAGAGCTTCTTTTTGTCTTTAAATTTTTTTCCTGCTGACTAAATTTTTTGAAAAACATAATACCGCCCTCACAATTTGTCATTAGAATCCTTTGTCTTGTAGCATTAGTTGTCAATCCACAATTTTTTCAGAACGGCCGTCTTATGAAAAATGTTCTACATTGGGTTATCATACAAAGCACTGTAATTTCCCCGGGTTTTTCTACTCGTCAAGGTTTCGTCGAAAACCGTGTTAAGATCGATATTTCTTTGATATTGAGACAAAATTGTCTCAGAAAATATTGATATCAGACCGCCTTTAGCCTCTATAAGGGCTTGTCAAGTGTAGCACGAAACCGTTCAAATTGACCTCCTTAAAAAACAAAAATGGACAGCCACGCTGAGTCGACAATAGCAAGGGGACTGTCATATAATGGGGATTATTCAGTTGTTTTAACTTGTCATCATCATCATCATCATATGTTGTATTTTGCCACAATTAAACTTTTAAAAAGCAAAATGTTTGTGGGTTCGTGTAAGATTAGTTACAATAAAGAACTACACTGAATAGATAATAAGGATAAAATTAGTTACAATATTCAACTACAATTAATCTCTTACAAATCATATTCGACAAGAATTAGGAAAGATACAATATATACGAGATTTCAATGAATTTACATTAATCATCTATAAGTAATTGACTAAGAGCATTTTTTGGCCCGTAAAATGTGTTGAAACAGCTTATTTGAAATACGAGTTAAAACTAGGGACAAAAACGTTATTGCTCCGTAAAACTGTTATCATTAAATTCTTGCTATCTCTCTATCTTATAAACATGTATGTGCTATTGCACTGTATTGGTTGATCGATGGATTTTTATTCTTTGTACAGTTTGCGATCTAGAGTAAAAGTTTCAAGTTATGAGTCTTGAGAAAAATCACGCAGTTTCGGCCATGCAAAATGAAAAAAGATAAGTTTTGTTGTCAAAACAACACAAGAATAACAGTCACCTAACAATGTTCATTCTCAGTCGCATGCAGTCTTAAGCCGCTTACCAAAAGTCAGAAGTTGCCGACCAGACCCGTAGTTTTGAAAATGAAATATCCTCAAGAAATCTCGCTAAGGCCTAGACCAGACGTCGAACTTTTCATGAGACTAACCAAACTTAGTGAGTTGAGGTTCATGAAAAGTTCGACGTCTGGCTCAGTTAAGTTTGTCTGAGTGAGTTTGGATCGTCCAACACGTTCTATCCGTCTGCTACAGACGGATGGAACGTCTGACGAACGTCTCCGGGACAAACGTCGAACTTCACATGAGACGAACTAAACTAATATATAGATTTAGCCGAGGCTAAAGGCGAAGCTCCCGTTAATGAAAAAAATATTGCAATAAAGAAATCCAATTAAAGGTGAGCCTGAGATCAGTTAAAAACTCGAAACTTGTCAGCGGTAAATTTCCAAATAATCATGTAACCTGAGCCCACGATACAGTCATGTAATACTGATCAGCGGATACTTTGTTTTGACAGCTGTCAATTGACCACAACATGGATGTGCAATATCAGGTTACAGGCTCCCACACCAGCTAGAAAGTGTAACATTTTCACATTGGTTACCGTGTGGTGCGGACGGACTTCGGTTGGACGTGCGGTCACGTGACTACAAAACTTTCTTCGATGGATAGGTAACCAAATTTTCTTAGCAATGAGGCTCCGCCCGCGCGCGTTTCGCCAATAAATCAAAAATATGTATTGTAATAAATGCGAATTTAGCCTCGTTCGGGAGAAAAATTTATTACTGATCTGATTTGGCTGATTAGTTTGACGCGTCTTAAGTTCGACGTCTGACCCAACACACGATTCTAAATTAGAGTTTGGTTGGTCTCATGTAAAGGTTGACGTTTGGCCTAGGCCTAAGAACTCATAATGATAAGCGGCCCAAAATTATCTACTGCGAGATGCTGCTTCGGCTGCTTTGATCGAGAGGGACTTTACCCAGAGCGTTTAGCAACGGCAACTGAAATTAGTTGCTCTCGCTTGTAAACACAAAATTTCCGCCAAAAAATAGCGAATTATAGCCCTTCTTTCACTGCCTTACAGCGTATCAATAATCTTGAAACTCAAAGGTCATATAAAACGACGGTTAATCGTGAGAATCTCAAATTGTTAAAAAAAACCTATCGCGCGGTTTCAAAATTATTCGTTTATTTGTTAAAGGAGACCAAAATGTTTACAAAACCACTAACAGGAGCTCCTCGATACATACCAATCAAATCTTTCTTTCTAGAAATCGGCTAGAGCTAGAAAAATAAAATAATATTGAAGCCCTTGTAATTTTCAAAAAGATCCAATTTGCCCTAAGATCACCGAACAGATACGAATTTTATAGCCGCAGTGGAAAAAGTGAACAAGAACATGTACCACGTTTCCTCCAAAAAAAGTGAAAACCAGGAAGTTTTCTGGACGTTTCACGTTGTAGTCATGCAAATCAACGGCAAAGAAATGTACAAGAAAGTGTGCTGCAATTAGACCTATTGTTGTTTTGGTCAAGGCCATCCAACGACCGTTTTCTGTAAAATATCTTTTCGGAGAAGCAAATTTTGCCTAGAATTAATTTTCTGTCACTTGGCTAAAAATTTCGAGATGACCATTCCATTCATGTACAATTTACGAAGCTCATCTAACTGATTGCTAATAAATTCCCTACGATTTTCTGAAGTTTAATTTTTCTATTTTTCACATTTTACTCCCCCGATTGCGCTATTTTTCGTAGCGAGTAAAAAGGAATCCTAAAATTTTCGGATTCAAAAATGTGATGAAAGAAGGAATCTGAAAAATTTTTGTCCTTCATAATACGTTAAATTGCATCTAAAATTTTCGGGAAAATAATTCTGAATTCCTCGTAATTTCGAAAAGACTCAAGTTCCCCTAGAATGGCCAAACACTGAGATACAAATTTTATAGCGCCACTTAGAACGCATTATTTCTATAGAGCTAAAAGGACTTAATTATGAATAGCTACAAAAGTGTTTTCAAAGTATTTGAGGAAACGTACAGTCGTTGGGTGTCCCTGTCTCGTTGCCTTCTCCGCTTAGCTTTACACGATTTTATATTTAGTATGAGCAAACAATAAATATTATTATGAGCCTCGCTTTTAGCCCTCCTGACTAAATTTATGTATTAGCGCCGCGTAGAATGCATTTTTAGCCGGAAAGTACTCTGGACAGCCTTAAATGTGTTTTCAATGCATTTAGGGGGAAATCGTCGACGTTGGGTGCTCGGAGTTTTGAAAATAATAATCATAAAAAAAGATATCGCGCACATAAATTTTACTTTACCATATCTTCAGCTACATCTTTTATTCAGCGGTATAGCCGAGGCCAGATTTTGCTTTTTACCTGGGCGGAAAATTGTCGTCCTCCTTCACCAGTTCGGACAACATATTGTAGAGTAAGAGGTTGTTCTGGAAAGAACTGTTTATTTAATTAATCTAAGCAAATAGGTCTAGAGAAGTCAAGAACCTATGCAAGCGGCTGGACGAACAATGTGACAGCAGCTGTGACAGCGACCGTTAGAAGAATTCGAACCTGAAAACCAGGGCCGCCCTGTTGAAAACTTACGAACGGTCGCGCGATCGCCTTTTGTTTTCTGGTCAAAACTAACGCAGCGGACCCTTGCTCAGTGTCGATTGACCTAGAAGCAATAGTACCATCCCTCCCATAGCAAGTGTTGCATTGTTGCGAGGACGCGGTCGCTAAGCTTGAATATTCACGTCGCCTATTAAACCTGGTAGTTTGCGGTCATATCAAAGCGTAAAGGTTAACAGTGTTTGTTGATGAGCGAGCGATTATTGTGCAGTTGCAATGGGTTTTGTGGAGCCAGCGAGCAAGAAGCAGGAGCACACGTCACCTGCAGATTAGCCGATGGCAACTTGGAGCGGATTCGTCAATTATTCTCGAATTTATAGCGCTTCGCGTGAAGGCGCGTGGAGATGGTCCGTTTGTTTTATAATTATAGCCAGCCTTCAATTCTTCTTTAGTGGTAGTACCTACAATTGCAAAACTCAACAAAATGCCACTTTAACCGGCCAGGAAAGACAAGGATACTTTCAGTTAAAGGTATCTTAGCTTTGTTTTGTTATATTTTGACTTTTGGACTATTTTAGTTCAGGGGAGTTTCGACGACTCATCCTATTTTGTCCATGTGAATATTAATATATTCATTAAAATTTTGACACATACTACGTCTGGGCCGCCTGTGGCAACAATAGGCCATTTTACACTTACAGGTGAAAATGAGGCTGGGGTTGATCTTGTTTTAATGCAACCCTTCCTTCTTTCTTATGGAAATCATGCTGTTGTTATGCTAATAACTAGTATTTTAGTTATTTGTAGGTATTTATTTATTTGCCACACGATTACAATAATTACAAAAAGATGCCAAAAAAAAGTGTAGAAAGAAATGGCGAGGAGGCCTAAAGGAAACTATAGAGCTTATATTAATTAGGCTTCCTCAATTACAATTTTTCGAAGATGGCATAAAAATTACGGCGACGGATACAAAATAATATCTGGTTAACATAACAACTGCATGATTTTTATATGAAAGCAGGAAGGGTTGAATCAAAACAAGATCAACCCCAACCTTGTTTTGACCTGTAACTGTAAAATGGCCTATTTGTGCAACGACGGAAAAGAAATCTACATATAAAAAAGCGTGATGCACGTGCAAATTTGCGTAATTATTATCAACGCCATGTCCACACGAATCCGGAAATTTTTGAAACCGCATATTTTTTATCTGGATTCGTGTTGATGGGGTCTTAAACTGCTTTAGGCAGTCAAAACATTGCGGTTTCGGTGTTTGGATTCACTGGTTTCGTGTCGGTGAGGGTAAAAGGTGGCATGAGCTTGCGGAATGAGGGTTGTCCAATACATGTGCACTGTAACGGTCCGTATAAGCCATGTGTCGATCCGTACAAATCGAAGGGATCGACAACAGGGGTATACGGTCTGTAAAGAGTGTTTTACGGTCCGTAAATCGCATCTCATTAGTGGGACTTAGGATATTTTCATGGCAAGAGTGGTTATATACGGTTTGTCGATCCGTACGGATCGAACGGATCGACAAAAGGGGTATACGGTCTGTAAAGAGTGTTTTACGGTCCGTAAATCGCATCTTATTAGTGGGACTTACGATATTTTCATGGCAAGAGTGGTTATATACGGTTTGTCGATCCGTACGGATCGAACGGATCGACAAAAGGGGTATACGATCTGTAAAGAGTGTTTTACGGTCCGTCAATCGCATCTCATTAGTGGGACTTAGAATATTTTCATGGCAAGAGTGGTTACATACGGTTTGTCGATCCGTACGGATCGAACGGGTCGACAAAAGGGGTATACGGTCTGTAAAGAGTGTTTTACGGTCCGTAAATCGCATCTCATTAGTGGGACTTAGAATATTTTCATGGCAAGAGTGGTCATATACGGTTTGTCGATCCGTACAGATCGAACGGATCGACAAAAGGGGTATACGGTCTGTAAAGAGTGTTTTACGGTCCGTAAATCGCATCTCATTAGTGGGACTTACGATATTTTCATGGCAAGAGTGGTTACATACGGTTTGTCGATCCGTACGGATCGAACGGGTCGACAAAAGGGGTATACGGTCTGTAAAGAGTGTTTTACGGTCCGTAAATCGCATCTCATTAGTGGGACTTACAATATTTTCATGGCAAGAGTGGTCATATACGGTTTGTCGATCCGTACAGATCGAACGGATCGACAAAAGGGGTATACGATCTGTAAAGAGTGTTTTACGGTCCGTCAATCGCATCTCATTAGTGGGACTTAGAATATTTTCATGGCAAGAGTGGTTACATACGGTTTGTCGATCCGTACGGATCGAACGGGTCGACAAAAGGGGTATACGGTCTGTAAAGAGTGTTTTACGGTCCGTAAATCGCATCTCATTAGTGGGACTTAGAATATTTTCATGGCAAGAGTGCTCATATACGGTTTGTCGATCCGTACAGATCGAACGGATCGACAAAAGGGGTATACGGTCTGTAAAGAGTGTTTTACGGTCCGTAAATCGCATCTCATTAGTGGGACTTACGATATTTTCATGGCAAGAGTGGTTATATACGGTTTGTCGATCCGTACGGATCGAACGGATCGACAAAAGGGGTATACGATCTGTAAAGAGTGTTTTGCGGTCCGTCAATCGCATCTCATTAGTGGGACTTAGAATATTTTCATGGCAAGAGTGGTTACATACGGTTTGTCGATCCGTACAGATCGAACGGATCGACAAAAGGGGTATACGGTCTGTAAAGAGTGTTTTACGGTCCGTAAATCGCATCTCATTAGTGGGACTTACGATATTTTCATGGCAAGAGTGGTTACATACGGTTTGTCGATCCGTACGGATCGAACGGGTCGACAAAAGGGGTATACGGTCTGTAAAGAGTGTTTTACGGTCCGTAAATCGCATCTCATTAGTGGGACTTACAATATTTTCATGGCAAGAGTGGTCATATACGGTTTGTCGATCCGTACAGATCGAACGGATCGACAAAAGGGGTATACGATCTGTAAAGAGTGTTTTACGGTCCGTCAATCGCATCTCATTAGTGGGACTTAGAATATTTTCATGGCAAGAGTGGTTACATACGGTTTGTCGATCCGTACGGATCGAACGGGTCGACAAAAGGGGTATACGGTCTGTAAAGAGTGTTTTACGGTCCGTAAATCGCATCTCATTAGTGGGACTTAGAATATTTTCATGGCAAGAGTGCTCATATACGGTTTGTCGATCCGTACAGATCGAACGGATCGACAAAAGGGGTATACGGTCTGTAAAGAGTGTTTTACGGTCCGTAAATCGCATCTCATTAGTGGGACTTACGATATTTTCATGGCAAGAGTGGTTATATACGGTTTGTCGATCCGTACGGATCGAACGGATCGACAAAAGGGGTATACGATCTGTAAAGAGTGTTTTGCGGTCCGTCAATCGCATCTCATTAGTGGGACTTAGAATATTTTCATGGCAAGAGTGGTTACATACGGTTTGTCGATCCGTACGGATCGAACGGGTCGACAAAAGGGGTATACGGTCTGTAAAGGGGGTTTTACGGTCCGTAAATCGCATCTCATTAGTGGGACTTAGAATATTTTCATGGCAAGAGTGGTCATATACGGTTTGTCGATCCGTACAGATCGAACGGATCGACAAAAGGGGTATACGGTCTGTAAAGAGTGTTTTACGGTCCGTAAATCGCATCTCATTAGTGGGACTTACGATATTTTCATGGCAAGAGTGGTTATATACGGTTTGTCGATCCGTACGGATCGAACGGATCGACAAAAGGGGTATACGATCTGTAAAGAGTGTTTTACGGTCCGTCAATCGCATCTCATTAGTGGGACTTAGAATATTTTCATGGCAAGAGTGGTTACATACGGTTTGTCGATCCGTACGGATCGAACGGGTCGACAAAAGGGGTATACGGTCTGTAAAGAGTGTTTTACGGTCCGTAAATCGCATCTCATTAGTGGGACTTAGAATATTTTCATGGCAAGAGTGGTCATATACGGTTTGTCGATCCGTGCAGATCGAACGGATCGACAAAAGGGGTATACGGTCTGTAAAGAGTGTTTTACGGTCCGTAAATCGCATCTCATTAGTGGGACTTACGATATTTTCATGGCAAGAGTGGTCATATACGGTTTGTCGATCCGTACAGATCGAACGGATCGACAAAAGGGGTATACGGTCTGTAAAGAGTGTTTTACGGTCCGTAAATCGCATTTCATTAGTGGGACTTAGAATATTTTCATGGCAAGAGTGGGTGTTTACCGTTTTCGATCTGTAAGGACGGTACGGACCGAAGAAAGGGGTATACGGTTTGTGAAGAGCTCTCTTCGGTCCGTAAAGTGCGCGAGGTTCACGTTGGCGATCATTGGGTTCCTATAACTCAGGAGATAAATTATAAGAGAGATATTCAGTACTATGATGCTGTAAACTCGAGGTAGTGCAATTGCAAATATTATGATAATTTTACATTGACTGTTATGTATACTCAGTGTCCAAAGTGCAATATTTTACAATCTCTGGGCTAAAATTTTATCGTAACTAACTGCATTACAGTGTTCACTTTCTCTACTTTTTGCCCTTTTTCAGCACGCGTTTTTTCTTGAGTATCTTTTACGGTGTCTAAGTTGGCGACCCGAAACGAATATTTCAAACCATATCATGGGTTATAACTTATGTGTATTGGTGAAATGTTACTCTTGATTTGAAGTGTATTTTCTTCCTTTTCAAACATTATAGCACAAGACAAATTTGGGAAATATGAATTAAACCAAGGATAAAATTGATCCACAACACAAAATTGAACTGGAACATCTACATGTACTAGATTGTGGGTTAAGTAGTATTTTTAGCTGCAGGTACATCATAGGAAAGGTTAATTGTAAAAAAAGTATGTTGTCACTTGTGTTTCGGGTAGGTCAATATTTGGAATTATTTACAACTTTGAGATGTCAGTGATCGTAAAGAAGAAAGAAAATTATGATGGTAAGGACCCGTAGGAGATGAGAGTGTTTTTTTTGATCCGCCGATTTCACGTTGAAAATGACGTTTTGGTAGCCAGATTGTGCGCAGGAAAATGATGCGTAACAATAATAAGAGAGGATGTGAGAAAAAAATAAATGTGAATAATAAATGCCCTGATGATATATTAACAATGAGATGTGAAAAAATTATAAAGAAAGAGAAAGGTGTGACAAAATTAAATGTTTAAAGTTAGTAAACAGTCGATGGTGATTGGTTGCTACTATCACACATATAGATTAACGCGTGGTCTCAAACAACCATCTTCCCACTGTTGAATAATACTGAGAAACCATAACTCTACTATTGTGGGAAGATGTCTTGGGTCAACGAATATAGAGAGACCATCAGATACCTGTCAAAGGCAGAAGTTATACTTTGACGTAGACCACAACAAACTTTTGTATTTAAATGGACTACCGAAACAGTAATCACAGCACCAACAAGACGCAGCAGAAAAACCTAGAAAATCCAAGAAAAATCATAAAAGAAGGAAAAACCCTGCACTGCAGGACACAAAAAAAGGCTCTTTTAGGAACCACCAAAAGAATAAAAGTCTCTAACCAATAAGAGTACTTTTTAAGTAGTATTTGACGACTACACTTCGTTGTGAAAATATGTTCGCATCAACATTCCTATTTCATAAACTGCAGACGATTGTTCTTAAAGTTTTACCGTAGAAAAGTTACATTTAAAGTGCGCTTGCTTTTGTTTTTGGCGTATAGAAAGAGGAAACTTAAATTGATATAGAGCATGTTTATCATGGTTATACAAAGTACTGCGTGGTTATTGCGAAAAATTTGACAGCTTATATAAAACGAGGCGATTGTTACATTTGAAGCGCGCGTGCCCTCGTTTGTGACATTGCGAGGAGCAGTTTTATAATGAATATTACATTTGTTTTGTGCAGCAAACGTAGTAAGAAAAGCAAGCGAATAACATTTGCATTTAAAGTGCGCTTGCTTTTGTTTCTGGCGTATGGAGAAGGAACCTTAAATTTATATAGAGCATGCTTATCTTGGTTATATAAAGAAATACTACGTTTGAATAATACATTTTTGGTGCTTACTTATCTTGCCTTTACATTCGGTGCGTGCTTATATTAATTATAAAGTTATTGACGATTGTTCTTACATTTGAAGCGCGCTTGTTTTGGTTTTTGACTTACAAGAACATCACATTTAGACACAAGCATAAAACTTAGAGCGTGCATACCGTGGTTTTTGGGTTGTTTTGATTTACAGAAGAAGGAAAATTACATTTGGAGTGTGCTTTTCTTGGTTTTTGCGCTTGTTTTGGTTTATGGTTTATAGAACGAGGAATGTTACAGTTGGAGTGCGCCTTTCTTGGTTTTTGCGCTTGTGTTGGTTTATGGTTTATAGAACGAGGAATATTACACTTGGAGTGCGCCTTTCTTGGTTTTTGCGCTTGTGTTGGTTTATGGTTTATAGAACGAGGAATATTACAGTTGGAGTGCGCCTCTCTTGCTGTGCGGATCGTACGGATCGAACGAACCGTAACGCATTGTGCCCTGATGTAATAATGAGATGCACGCTCCGTATGTCTTCGGACCGTACGGATCGAACGAACCGTAATGCATTGTGCCCTGATGTAATAATGAGATGCACGCTCCGTATGTGCTCAGCATACGGACCGTGAGTACCGGTAATAGTGACGGTTTGTGCAGAACGTACGGTCCGTTAACTGCTCTTAACGGTCCGTAACAGTGCGGCAGTATTGGACATGACTGTGCGGAATGGCATGTGGCATGACTAACAAAATGATTTAATTATGCAGAATGTAATATATGGAAAATGGCGCAAAGAAATAAATTAAACAGACAAGTATGCGCGCGTCTCTGCAGCGCCTCTTTTTAGGCCTAAATATGAAGGAGCAACCACTTTGCCGTCCCGTTCATTACTGTTTGCTCAAACCAACATGGCAGTCGAGAATTCACGAGGATTATGGATATTTTTATCTGCGGTTCAAAATGAGTCATTTCATATATCTTATTCATGTCATTTCCACCATCGGACATATAACGAACTCACAATGGCCTGCTCTCCAGTTGGCTTAATTAGCCCGATGGATAGAGCGTTGCGTCCTGTCTAGCCTGCGAGCAAGCTCCGTCCGGTCATCGCAAAGGTCAGGGTTCCTTTCCCGGTCACGCCTGAATATTTTCAGGTTCTGTTCCAACCGCCTAGGTTGTTTATTCAACTTCGAGGATCATTTCCACTTTCACATGTTTATCCAAAGTTCAAAATATGAGTCATTTCATATATTTACATTCACGTGTGTGGACGAAATTCTGTGGTATGTCATCATTGCAATGAAACCTCTTTAGTAGTACCCTTTGTTCTACAAAATGACATGGGAATTTTCTCGACTTCTGATGTCGAGAAAAAGGGATAGCAGGAACTGGCTTTTCATAATTTGTCGGCAGGTGGCTTAACGCGGTGGAAAGTTGGGTGGCCTTAACATTTGTCAGAGTAGTGTTCGTAGTTGCCTAGCAACCGAACCTCCGCGAGGTTTTGTGAGACTGGTATTTTTAGTATACCCTTGTTCTAGGTTAGAATGCTCCGGTATTAGCGCTGGGTTTTATCTCAACAGGTCCAACCTGGAACGCTTGATTACAGTCTGCTCTCGATTCATGACTGTGTCACAAAAGTGTATTTTGAGAATGTACCACGAGTGAGCACATAGCAAAATGTCAAGCTACGGTAATATTCTCTGTTCAGAAATGCTGGCCTCCGTAACGACTTGGCATTTAACTCCATCCCGGCCTTTAATGCCGTGCGGATGTCGTATTTACAACCAAGGCAGGAAACTTGCGGCAACTCGCCCTGATATAAAAGATCTCTTTACCCCTTCCCCTCTTTTAATCCTCCCTTTCAGAATGAGAAGGTTGCTCGCGATGATCACGCAACCATGATTTTGAGAAAAAAGGTTTGAGCATAGATCAGTTCTAGAAATCATCATTGCCGCAAGCTAGTTGCTACTTTCCGTTCAGTTTTTAGAATAGCGAATTGTTCTTCTGCCCTTTGTTTCCCCTTCGCAGTCCTGGTATCATAAACTCTGTAGCATCGCACTCAGCGCATACAGGATAAGGCATTGTTTAAATATTAATGAAACAAGAAAGAAAAATACAGATTTCAATGCAGTCCAACCAATATTACATGTTTAATGAAAATATTCTAGTTCTCTAAACAAGGTACAAAACTATGATATGATTTCCATCAATCTACTGAACAACTTCGGTTTTATAGCAGCGTTATTTATTTTTATCATTTCTTGGCTTTTTGCACACCCGGGAGTAACAAAGAGACCAAACTAGTTACATTTACTGAGTGAACAAACTCCTTTTGATGACGTACAGAAGCAGTTATTGGGGCAGCTTCGGCAACATCTAGCACAGTTTAGTTGCTCCTCATCGATCCTAACGACACCTGATCGTCCCAGTAAAAGAAATAAAAAAAGGGGGTTACCTGTCGTGAAAGCCTGACTTTTCCGCTCTCTCCTCCGCAGAGGCTCAAAGGGGCATGGCGCTAGTGAGTGCGGGCGCGAAATTTGTTTGGTAAGCGGCGGAAGAATCTGTCGCTTTTCGCGCCTACACTCAATTTTCGCAGCGGAAATCCAATAACGCGTCATTGAACCTCTGCGCGGGAGAGAGACTTTTCCGCGTGCAACAAGGGGAATGGGAGACGTCTTCACTCAGGCTAGACAATTTAGGATAGGGATGTGCCGCGAGGGTACTTTAATGAACGTTGACCTCATTTGTCCCTGTTCACTATTTTCACATTGACCACAATGCACCTTGTTTACTCCCCCAAAATTCTGCATAACCACTGTCTTTGATGTCTCTTTGGGCGACTTTGTTTTTTTTTTAATTACCAGGAGAAATTGGAAACAATGGTTAAGCTAAAACTTTTTTTGGTGGGGGTGGGGGGGGGAGGGAGGGTGGTATAAACAAGGTATATTGTGGTCTATGTGGAAATGATGAATTTAAGCGAGATCAATTGCAAATTGACATCCTCTTTAAGGTGGCTCGACTCAGTATTTTTGTAGGTACACCTTCCATCTTTGAATATCTTACACTTAAAAAATATGATCTTTATTGTAAAAAGATTATAACAGATCCTTAACTTTATTATGATATTATTTTTTGCGCGATCGGAATAAATATCACGTGACGAAGACGTGACTAGTTGCCCCCTGAAATCCTTCCGCGAAATATGGCAATGCTTTAGAAAGGGAGAAAACAATAGCGAATAGATCACGGAAGACAACTAAGCGCGGTAAATTCTCGCCTGCTTTATTGGTATTTGATGTTGTGCTAAACTGGAGACAATAATTAAACCCCAAAGCAAAAACCTAGCCAGGTCTATGACATCGCTTCAATGTTTACTCAATTTTGCGTCTACGTTAGACAAGTTAAAAAGTTTTCAGTGGACACGAAATTCGGGGATTTTATAGTTCACTGATCAATTACAGCACTGAAAGTTTTTAAAGAAAATCTATCGACGAATTTTGGTTTAATCGCTTTTTTTGTGAAAGTAGCCTTAGAAATTACAAAAAGAGCTCAGCATTGCGTTTGACTTATTCACGTGTTTTCACGATTTTTCAAAATCGCGCAAGTCTTCTCGCGTTTCGCCGGTTGGAGAGTGTATAAAACTCATTTGCAAAACGAACGAGTGATTAAAACTTTTCGGAAGCATCCAAAAAGTAGCCAATTTGTCTACATTAAGTCCAGCCTTCAGTTCATGCATAATTTATACCCTTTTTGCAGAAAATCAAAGATACCTCGAAATTCCTCATATAGATTTTTGTGAAACTTCACACAACAGAAGACAATCACCCAAAGCATACGTAGCGTAAAAGCATTTCCAAAGAAAATGCCGTTAAGGGCAGAAATTCGATTTAGAGCTAAAACGACTGTGACGTCATTGTCACGTGATATTTATTCCGATCGCCCAAAAACTAATATAATAATCAAGTTAAGTCTGTGTGTAATACATGTGTTATAATGTTTTTACAATAAAGATCAATTTGTTTAAGAATAAGAGATTCAAAGATGGAAGGTGTATTACAAGAAAACTGGCTCGAGCCACCTTAAGGCCCAGAAACGAAAATTGACTCCCTACTTAAGGAAGCAATGTCACGAATTTATCCAGCACCTCCACCAAATTGAGTGGACCAAAAAAATAGCCGCTCAAAAAGTTAAGGGAAGGAAAAAAAAATAACACAGTAAATACAAAAGGAAGCGCGGATGGACAAACTTGAAGAAGATTGGAACGGATTGCAATTTGGTTTTTAAAAACTTATTAGCCTAACAGTTTTTCAAAGTTTATTTTTGTTGTTTGTAACGTTTAATATTGTTTGCATTTAATGCTTGGGAGACATATTTGTTTGACACGAAGCTGTGGTTTTGTTTTCGCGACTAAGGTGAAGGACGCGTTATTATGGAGCTTAAGCAGTGTCGTTTTTGAACGACACACGTCAACCGGAAGTGAGCTTTTTTCTCTTTTAATAAGCCTTTACGCTACCATTTTTGTATTGCCAAGTGTCTTCATTCTTATAGAGACGATCTGCCCAAACATTTGTTCAAAACCACAGTTTACGTGCGTCGCTCAAAAACGTCGCTGCGTAAACTTCCTAATTGGCATAATTAGACAGCCGTGACAGAGCCCCTTTAACTCTTTAAGCCCCGATATTCACTAACAAATTCTCCAAACTTAATTATGAAAGCCCCCTTCCCAATTGCCTGATGTATCGCATGAAACACTGTGTCGAGTGTGTAATATAGCATTCAAATGATCAATGATTCTTGAAGAAATTTTATGCTACACAAATTGAAATCCAATCTTCAGACCTACTTTTAAGTGGTGGTTTCCTTTGTTTTTTTTCTTTATTGATTATCGTGGATAATTGATAAGTTAGAGAAACGAACCCGAAAGTATGCTATAAAAAAGATATTTGATTCTACCTTCACTTGGTACAGAACACATAACTACGGCCACAGCAACTACCAATAATATCACCAGACGATTCATCATCAACTGAAGCTGAAAATATATATAAATCGGTCAGTAGACAATGATTTCTGGAGCATCAGCAAAGGTGTTACATTAGACGGTTTCAACAGGGGTTGTTAGTTTGAACAGATACAGAAAATGGGCTAGAAATGTTCAAATATGAATCTTTTTCGTTGCATTTTGCGGAAATTCATTTTTTGTGGTTGTTCCTTTGTTAAAAGTGATTCTAATAATTCATATTTCTTAATGACTAAATTCTTTTTTAAAAAGTCATTGAGTGATGTTATTACTCTCATGTCGTCTTGTGTGAGCGAATTCCATTACTTTGCAGCCTCGTATTTGATGGACTCGAGTCCATAACTGGTTGTCCTTGTTTCAGTCGTAAAATCATTACATTATTCCCTCTTAAAAAAATACTTGGAGCTGCGAAGAGGGAACAGCTTCTTAAGATATTTAGGATACGCAGAGACAAATAAGCTTTTAAAAACTACAATAAGCATGTTGGTGAATTCTTCCACTGTACAAAGATGTTGTCTTAGCCTTCTTTAGCAACTCGTCATAACTAGAATTTACATCATTAAATATAAATCTTAAAATGCGTTTATTTAAATAAAGCTCTAGTTTATCACGATTTCTCGCGCCACAGAAATGCTATATAATATAAGAAAATAATAATGGACGTGTGGTAGCACAAACGCCTTATATAACATAACGTTTCTAGAAATGAGAGTTCTTGGTTGTTAACCTTATCACATACTTTTGAGATGTGATACAATGAAAGCTTAAATTATTGTCTATTGTATAGATACACCCAATAAATCAATTGAGTTCCGCAGGGGGAAAGAAAATTCGTAATCCGTGTTGCCGAATACTATTGTCTGATGCCTGTCCGGGTTTACGATCATTCCGTTTTGTTCATACCAATTGTTGGCAATTCAGTGCTATTTTGTGTTGCAATCTTCTGTCAAGTTCTTTGGGATCGTGTTAGACGAGTCGACAACCGTTCATCATCAGCGTAGGCATTTAGATTTGCCACCTCTATGTGGTGGAATAAAATCTTTAATATGACAGTTTAGACATTGGCTCTTATTTAAACCTCTCTACAACGGCAACGGCCACTAAAGCCTTTTCCCAACTGCCAAAATAACCTTTCGATAACGGCTAGTTTTTTCAGCGACTGATAAAAATTCAGGAGTGGTCATGAAATTTGATCCATATGGCGCATTGATGATTAATCGCAGCATGATCTCATTTCGATTGTGTTTCATTTATATATACTACTGCAGTAAGCATAAATTATCTGCGATACTAATATAGTGAATAATATGTTGCAAACCTTGCTGGTTTTTGTCACCTTAACATTTTGATTCAAAACATTATTTAATGGTGTAGGTTCGAATCTCGGCGTGGCTAGTTTCGTTTTCTTGATACTTTTTTTTTCTGTTTAGTTTTTTTTATCGTATTTTTTTCCTTTTTCTTGTCAGTTTCCTCTATTCTCACTGTTGAGCCTTAACAGCTTCGTGAGATTTTTGGATAACGTATTTCTAGTTATTATATATGATTGGATTACCATTATGGGATACAGTAAGTTTGAACTTAGCACAATAAACATGTTGTACTCCCTAAAAAAATTAGGTCATATTACACCCCTAACGGGCCATAACGGCCACTTTTTTCTGTCCCCAAGGTGGCCTTTGTGGAGAGGTTCGACTGTAGTAGCTTTGAAAGGCAGAGAGCCTGGCATTGTATACTCACCTTTCTCTGTCTTCACTAGCTAATTCCACCGTACGTTTCGTTCTAAAGGCCTTCTCGGTCTTCTCCACGATCACACTGATCAGGATGTTGAATTCTTGCAACACCCCACCTTTTATTCTTTCTAGTACGTGAGCATTGGCTTTCAGTGACAGCAAATCTTGAAAACTGAAAATCGGAAGTGGTCGGAAAAAAGACTTTATCGCGAGAACCAGTGCTGAAGTGTTTCGAGAGGATTTAGTGATTGCAGAAATAAGGAGTCTCTTTTATGATACCGTCAATGAAACTCATCGGAAATGAGTCAGTTAAATGAGACAAGTTTTTTTTTCTGGGAAAAAAGTCCTGCCTTTTACTGACTTTTTTCAGAGACATTTTTACTTCATCCCACTAAGTTTCTCGTGCAGTTTTTGACGACCAGGGTCGCTCGGCCTTTGCAAAGCATAAGGAGCGGCACTTATCAGCAAAAACGTGTCCCACGTTCACGTTGGTTGGAAGTCCCGGAAGTTGTTAACTTTTTTTTATTTTAATCGTCTACATATTGTCATCTCTTCCAACACCTCCTGACATACTCAAGACAATCAACTCTATATTGTAAGATTTCCTTTGGGACGGTAAGGGCGATAAAATCAAAAGGACGACAATGATAAATAATTACGCGAAAGGAGGACTTAAGATGTTAGATATTCAAAGCTTTAATGAATCCTTGAAAATGAAATGGATCCACGGGTATCTAAATGAAGAAAATAACGGGAAGTGGAAACTTTTTTTTGACCATTACTCAGGGAAGTAAGGAGGAAAACTATTGTTCCGAAGCAATTTGAAACAGCAAGATTCTACACTGCTCAACCTCAAGGACCCTTTCTTAAAAGAAATCATACAGTACTGGATAAAGGAGATTAGAGATCTTTTAGATAACGACCAGAATTTTTTAAGTTATAACGCCTTTATAGATAAATATAGCATCAAAACCAACTATCTCGAATATCACAAATTGATATCTGCTGTAGCACATTACAAGAAAGTACACTCTAAAGCCTATCATGACTCTACTCCAAAGGATCCAGTTGATACCCTTCTGTCTCACACCAAAGTTTCCAAGAAAATTTATGAATGTCTAATAAACGAAAAAGCTTCTATACTATAAAGAAGTCAGGGAAAGTGGTTGGAAGAGAGAGACATATATTGTAATCTTAGTATAATAGTAAACTGGGAAAATACGTACAGCCTATCATCTCTGTGTACAAGAGAGTCAAAACTTAGAGCGTTCAAATTTAAATTCCTTCACAGAAAATCGCCACAAATGACTTTCTGTACAAAATAGGTATCAAACAAACAGATTCCTGCTTTTTTTGCGGGGAACAAAAAGAAACCCTCGTTCATCTATTCTGGACTTGCAAATACACTCAGAACTTCTGGAAAAGCATGTTCGAGTGGATCTCTCAAAATTTCAAAGATTTAGAAAACGTCTCTCCCTCTTTGTCTCTCTGTTTCGGTCTCATTGACGACGTAAAAGACCTTCTCTTTCATCACCTACTCCTTACAGCTAGACATTACATATACCGTGACTTGCAGACTTGGGAACAAGCTTCCTAAGCTGCAGGTGTGTATGCAGGTACTTATGAACTCGATAGAAATTGAAAGGCAGATTGCATTCCACAATAACGACTCAAACGTCTTTGTACGGAAATGGTTTCGCTTTAAAAATAACCTCTCACAAAATCTATTGCATTAACAATATATAAGAAACGGAGAATCCCTTGACTTGAAATCAAATATCTTGTATATATGACTTTTTGTGTGATGTTATTTTACCATATGTATATACTACTATATATGTATGTCAATACTTGTTGTGACAATAAAAAAGTTATTTAAAAAAAAAATATTTCGAAAAATGTGATCCGTCAGTGTTAAATTCAGAATGCAAAAAGTTGTTCATGTACTGGGCATGTGTGTAAAGTTAAAATTGTACAACGTGTGCTCCATCAGAGACTTCCCGGATTCTGGAATCCGGATTACCACTTACGGGGTGGGGGACGCTGTTACGCCGTAGCAGCGTTCCCCCCCCGTTCCCCCTCTGACAAGGACTAGGGAGACCCGAACGTTTTCCCCTAGTTTACAGGAACGGCTAATACAGCCGAATCGGAATGCTGGAATGCGGTATTCGAAAACCTGATACATCATTTGTGTAAGGATATCCCGTTAGAAGAGGTGTTAGAAATGCGCTGTAAAAGTCGTTGTTCTTGAAAATGTTAAGCTTCTTTCAACATCCGTTACCACGTTAATATTAACGGTGGTTTAGCACTCATAAAAAATAAAGAAGAGCCGAAAAGGGGACGTCGATTGCAATCAGTAATTCAATATCCTGATAAGAACCTGTATTTGAGCGGGTGCAAGTGGTGTTAATCGCTAGGCTGTTCTGATCAAGCCTTTTTTTCTTCCGTAATAATCCAAAGTCCCATATACTCATGCAAGCCTTAACCAAAATTCTAATGATATTTCAAAGTTTTTATATGATATATATTTGAGAATTTTTTTAACATGGCTAGCGCTATTAAATCAACTATATTACGAAGATACGAACTTAAAAAGAACCTTCATTAGCATATCTAATTCCCTTAGAAATGTGTATAATTACGTGGTTTCCGCTTATTTCGAATGAAATTTAAATACTTAATGCTCTCAGACAGTCAAGTAGCCGCATAAATTTGCCAATATCTTAATTTTCTGAGTGTCCAAAAGTAGGCATGAACACCAGGATTGTACGTTGCCAGAGGAAAACTCTCATCTGAGCAATGTGCATGGATCAATTCAGTTGTACTACAGTCATTTTTTTTTTTGCATTGCTACATGCACAATAACTTTCCTATGTTGACTCTACACGCGCCTTTAACAACAGGCGTGAAATTACAGCCTTGTATGAGAATCTGATATAGAACAAATTTTGTGAAAAATCCATTCTACAAGACAGTCCATACATTGACTCTTGCTGAAACCTCTCTAAACGGCAACGGCCACAGAAGCGTGTCCCCAACTGCCAAAATAACCTTTCCACAACGGCTAGGTCTTTTTAGCGACTGATGAAAACGTCAAGAATTGTCATGAAATTTGATCCATATGGCGTGTTGATGATTAATCGCGGCAATCGTATTTTTATTGTGTTCCATTTATACTGCTACAGTATAAGCAAAAATTGTCTACGATGTTTAAAGCCAATGTTGCCAACCTTGCTCTTTTTGTCACCTTAACAATTTGATTTAAAACATTATTCAAATTTTTTGTGTATTTTATCTCTGTATATTATACATGACTGGATTACTATTATGGTAGGTAAGCATGAACTTAGCACTATCAACATGTTGTACCCCATGAAAAAATTTCTCATATTATTACACCCCCCACCTACCCATAACGGCCAACTCTCCACAACGGCCAATTTTTTCTGTCCCCAAGGAGTTCGTTGTGGAGATGTTCGCGATCGACTGTATTATGAATCGCAAACTTAGGCTTCTAGGGAAAGAATTCTGACTAAATCATGGGGTGCCTTTTAATGACCTTAAATTTTCTATACATTTGTCTTTCAAATTGTTCTTCCTGGTGACTAAATTTTTTGCAAAAAAAAAAAAAAAAATTCCGCCCTCACAATTTGTCATTAGAATCCTTTGTCCTGTAGCATAAGTTGTCAATGCACAATTTTTTCAGAACAGCCGTTTTATGAAATTATGCGACATTCGGTTCTCATGCAAAACACCCGTCAAGGTTTCGTTAAAAACCGTGGTAAGGTCGATATTTCTTTGATAATGAGTAAAGTTATCTCAGGAAATATTGATATCACACCCCCTTCAGCAAGAGCTCGTCAAGTGTGGTTCACGAAACCGTTCAAATACCATTTAAAATCACAAAAATGGACAACCATACTGAGTCAACAATAGCAAGGGGACTGTTATATAATGGGGATTATTCAGTTGTTTTAAAATCATGATCATAATCATGATCATATCTTGTATTTTGCCACGATTAAACTTTTAAAAAACAAAATGTTTGTGGGTTCGCGTAAGATTAGTTACAATATAGAACTACAGGAGATAAAACGGATAAAAATGGTTACAATATTCAACGACAATAAATCTCTTACAAATCATATTCGATAAGAAGGAAAAACACAATATATACGAGATTTAAATGAATTTACATTAATCATCATAGGTAATATAATAGATATGTATATATTAGATATAGTAAATATAGTTGATAGGTCTTAAAATCGTGGTAGTGCTTGGGAAGCGACTGGAATGACTGGGCGGTAAAATCTAGTTACGTAACGGAATTGTCCTTCTTCCCTTTACGATAAAAATCCATAAATTGGCGCGTAAAATGTGTCGTAACAGCTAATTGAAAGTAATGAGTTAAAACGAGGGATAGAAACGTATCGCTCCTTACAATTGTCATCATTTATTCTTGCTATCTCTCTATTCATAAACATGTATGTGCTATTGCACTGTATTGGTTACAGTTTGAGACCTAGAGGAAACGTTTCAAGTCATCGGAGTCTTGAGGGAAATCACGCAGTCAGTCAGCCATGCAAAACATGGAAAAAATAAGTTTGTTGTCAAAACAACACAAAAATAATAGTCACCTAGCGATGTTCATTCTCAGCTGCACGCAATCTTAAGTCGCTTACCAAAAGTCAGAACTGGCCGACCAGACCGATAATTTTGAAAATGAAGTATCCTTCTCCTTTTTTTCAAGATGCAGAATACTAATATTTGTTCTAAGTAGAACTTGTGCCACGCTAGACGCGTAAAACCACCAGAAAACCATCCTAGAGAAGTGGCCAAAAAATGTGTGGAAACGTATTCCCCTATTAAGGCGGTGGCAGGTAAAACCCCGGGAGAAGGGATTGAGGAAATACATTACAATGATACATTGACTACTCCAAAATTATACTAATGGAAAAGGGTGCGGGTCAAATACCTAAACTCATAAACTATATACCGAAATAAGAAACGTTATTCCAAAACATACAGATCTGAAGACATTATAAAATATAGAAAAGGAAAACTTGCAAAACAAAACGAAAACCATCAGAAGGACTGAGCTGACGTAGAATGGCACAAGTCTCGCGCCAAAACCAGAAATAGTCCTATACTTGCCTTCAGTATATTAATTTCTGACTAAAAGTCGTTCCCATGCCTCTCAATCGTCAGAAATTACATTTTTCGGCGCAAAGTAGTGTTGATTGGACCTGGACCATGACGTGACCATGGTAGGTCATGTTAGTTTTCCTTCTTCGAATTTGATTATTCAGGGGCGGATCCAGGATTCTTTTTAGGAGGAGGTGCACTCGTCTCTTGCTCTACTTCAACACCAATAAACCACATAGTTTTTTTTTTTTTTGCAGAATACCAGTTGTATGAGAAAACCGCAGGTCATCTCGGGGGGGGGGGGGGGTGGGTGCGCACCCCCTGCACCCTCCCCCTAGATCCGCCCCTGTTATTAATATATTTAGAGCAATATTATTTGTCATTGTTAAAGCCAATTGTACCGAGAGTAAAGCTAAAACAGTACATTGATATTACAACGTGAACTCTACCATTGGTATTGTTGTGATCGGCGTTTATTATTCGCCCATGAATGATTTTATTTGTTTGGTTAAGAATTAATGTCACAAGACTTTTATTCCTATTTTTGGATTTGTCACTCAAACATAACATAACATAACTTTATTATTTATATAGCGCAAAATACATTGGTATATGATCTTATGCGCTTTTCATTACAATGCTTATAATACTACAATGAAATGGATAAAAAAATTACAGCTTTTCTAAATAGTAAATAAATGGATACTACATAAAAATTATTATATATGCGTGCAAAAAATCTATGTTAAAATATTATAGGTTACATAAAACCTATTAATCTGTGGTCGAAATCATATGATGTCACCATATAAGCGAAACCTTTGAAATTTGTCGTAACATTTGAATACACTGCAGCATTATTTAAATCTATTAATTTTACAAAAAGGAATTTGCAATTTTAATTTTCTTTGGCCACTATAGGGCCGGAATGTAAGAGTTTAAGGCCCAGAACAAGCACACTTATACTGAATATTGCCAAACAACGATGGATTTGATTATTTAATTTGTAAACCCTAGCCTGATTTAGGCGTCGTCTACGGTGTATCCGGTTAGTTTAGGAAACGGAGATTTTTTCTTCGTTTTCGAACAAATACGCATCCACACCTAGCGTATTAGAATCGTTTTCGCGTGTCCGCACGAAACACTGCAGGTTTGTTTACATGGAGTGGAGGACGCTAGGTAGCTGAGGTACCGGTAACCGCTTAGGTGGGGAAACCCGCCTGTCCATATTATCTCTCACGTTTAGCCTGCGTGACAAAAAGAAAAAAGAAACGTAAAATTGTCAACCTTAGCTTCGGCTTTATTTCATTACTTAGGAAAGGACTGTACCGTAGCATTTCAGAAGCGATATTCCAAGAAATTTTAATTGCCTGAAATAGTTATACACCTTCCAAAATCAATGCTTACTTTTACTCTTTAATATACCCTCTCTCCGCCAAAAGAAAACGATTCTCTCCCCTCCTCCTTCCCGCTGACATTACTTTATGTCAGGTCACGATCGTTGTACATTTGATTTTAGTCACGGCCACGTGGCCGAGAATCAACCAATGGCAGGCCCATAGTCGAGTGAAAGTCTAGGAACATAACAATATACACTTAATGTCAGATCCCGACGGAAGCAGTAACCTTACCTTTTTGGGGTCCCCGCCTCCATGTAAACAGTCCAGTAAAACGATGGAAATACGTTTAAGGAAATACGATTGCATATATGCCTTACATGCATGTGCTGTATTATACACGACATCTTCGTATTCGATTACCTCCGCTTTCATTCGTCCACACAAAAACCATAAACCGGCTTTATCAAAAACACTCCACCCTTGGGAGTGTGGAAGGAAGGCTAAGGGCGTATTTCCACGAGCGTGTACACGCACATAAATTTTACTCGCGTAGATAAAATAGAGACAAGGTATGAAGTGTTGCGCTAAACGTGAAGTTGAGCGTGGTTTAACTCTAAGTTTTACGCGCGACCTTCCGATAAAAGGGGATAGTCATCCAAACACTGAGACTGAAGGGAGTGGGGCGGTCTCAAAAATTTTTTTTTCGCCTCGGTCTGGTCTAAAATATGAGGCGGACCCCTCCTCTGGATCCGCCACTGTAAATTTTAGGCAGGTAGTACGCACGTAAAAAGTTTCGCTTGGTCAATAAAGGATCTGTTATAAGGGAGTGGATCTTGCCCACTTGGGTAGCCATATCAGAACACAGGACTCTCCTCATCTTGCCCTCTTGCAGATTCAGCCATAAAATAATAAGGCGTATAGACTGTTCCTGCATCCCTCCTCCCCCATTCCTGTTGACAGTACTTAATGTCAGGTCACGATCGTTGTTCATTTGATTTTAGTAACGGCCACTTGGCCGAGAATCAACCAATGGCAGTCCCTTAGTTGAGTGAAAGTCTAGGAATATTTAACAATTATTCTTTGAAATCGAGGTGAATAGTGGCTAAATATTTACCGAACCGCGAAAGCGGCGAGGTAAATATTCCCAAAGCCACTATTCACCGAGATTGAAAAGAATAATTGTTTTAGTATATACACACGAAGTGATCTCAACAAAATCAAAGAGGAAACCATTAAAAAGTACGATTTGATTGACAGATCAAATCACGCGTAAGTTTAAAAATAGATCTTTGCAGAATTTTCAAACATGGCAATTTACAAGTTTATCATTTTGTAAACAACAGAGTAATGGCTTAAATGGAACCGCTAAAAGTTTGAATTGTTTCCTTACCTGAGAAGAAAAGTAGAGCTTTGTTGTTTTCTGTTCACTCGCCAAGTTTATAGCCAAAAGGGTTTGTTGTGTCGTTCTTCGCATGAAGTGATGGCAAAAATAGCGGCTCGGTTGCTCGAGGTAAGACGTCGTCTTCCTGTATCATTCTTTTTCCTGTTTACTTGAAACGTAGAATTTCTGCAAATATTTCCTTTTAAAGTTGTTTGTCATAAATAAACTTCGATTTTTGAGCCCAAATTTTCTTGTTAGAAAACGCTGAGTTCACGAAACGGCTTCTTCTACGCGAATAAACGGGAGTTGTAAACAATCCGTTGAGCACAAAACTCAGCTACAGTAAATTGAAAAACGCCGTATTGAATCCTTCCAATTCTTTTCTTGCCTTAAAAAAAGTCAGCCATAGGATTCTGTCGACTTTTAAAAGATCGTTCTCTAAAAAAAGTGGGAAAAACACCGAGCTAACACATCATCCACTCGCTAGGAGGTGAATATTGTTGAATAGTCCGAGATAGTGAACCAATCAGATTGCTTAAATCACCAAGATCACTGAGTGTGTATATACTAAAACAATATACACTTAATGTCAGATCCCGAGGGAAGTAGTTAGTTTTTTTTTTTTTCCCGAGAGCCATCAGGACTCTCTTTGTTATATACCTAGACTTTCCCTCAACTAAAAAAGGACTCCCATTGGTTGATTCTTGTTCACATGGCCTTAACTAAAATCAAATGTATCCCGATCGTGATGCATTTGAACATTTTTACCCCGCTTGGGATACACTACAGCACGTGATCAACGCATAGTGACAAGTGGCGTGACAGAAGGCGGTAAAAACACTGCCAGTTTTCACTTTTGGGGATGAACACAACAAGATCCACAACACAAACCGAAAGTCTCTAAAAAAAAGCTAAAAAGCAACGATTTTCAAATTTATCCCTGAAGAGAAACAGCAGTTAGTGGAGGTCGCTCCTTGGCAGCCCAGTTAAAATCGCGTTTCGGCGATTCTTGTTTCCTATAAAACTTGTCTTTTTGTTCCACTCTTTTCGTCAGACAATGTGATCAAATGTGCGTTTTTAAGGGGGCATTACGGTTGGTTTTTTTGGGGAAATGATGTTGATTTGGAAAGGAAATAAATTAGGGTAGAAAAAATTTAAGTTATACTCATAAACCAGTTAGACCGCTAATTGGTTCAGAGGCACCTTGTTGTGGTGGTGGACTATCTATTTATTGTCTACTAATTATTCACAGTCATTTAGATTTCATTATCCCGTGCGATAACGTATTAGGCATTCTATAAAACTGAATAATATATTCAAAGTTGTCAGTCCTCAAAGAGTGTCACCGAACGCGGGTTAGGAGAATCTCCTCCGCACGGCCTGCTTCCGTTTCGTCTGCAGAGTTGCAGTACTACCGCAGCAGGCCGTGTTTCCTTTGCAACCGTATACACCAAGAGATGTTGGCAATGGATCTCAGTCGGGGACGTCTTCGAGTGTGGCTGTCCTGGAGCACACAAATTCTCTTGCGCCACGTGCTCGAACTCCTCTTCTACACCAAGGAGATGTGACCAATTCCAGTTTCTTCCGTACATTTCTGCGCCAGCTGTGGGGGGTTCTGGTCGTATGTATTACTTGCTACAGGGTAAGTTGTTATTTATTTTTCTGTTTCGGTGACTGGTGAGTCGGCATTCTGTGTTTCGCCCGTGTTTGCTAGGACTCGGCGTGAGAATTGATTACTTAACCTTCGTAGCGACACAGGGCGCCCATAAACTGTATATGTGTAACCGATTGTTATTTTATAGTAAATGTACTGCATTTACCGTTGAGTGCTTAACCTATAAGTATGCAAATAAATCAATGTTAAATAAACGTTGAGTTACCTTACCTGTGGTATATTGTCGTCCTTTTGCCTCAAAAGCGTTTTTTGAGCGACTTTGAGGGATTCTGAGTTTGCCGTTTTACTGTTCCTAATAGTAGAGAACCAGCTAGAAACAGTAAAAGGCGAACTCAAAATCCTTCAAAATCGCCCAAAAAAACGAGGGAAAACGACGACAATATAACACAGGTAAGGTAGTTTAACGTTTATTTAATATTGATTTATAGGCATACTTAGCGATATATCGCTATCGGTGAATCAAACGGTAAATCCAGTACATTTACTATAAAATAACAATCGGTTACACACACACATTGTGCGGCCGGGAGTGTTATAGTTTGGCGAACCTTTCTTGATTTGTCCAAAAGGGTGTATCGTTTAGCAGTTAGTGGGGTTGTTAACAGTAATAATAGTAATAATAATAATGATAATAATGATAATAATTATAATAATCATAAAACTTTAATGTCTGTCACAATTACTGGTAGACCCAGTATACATCGGGCCCAAAAAGATAACAAGATTATTTACAAATGATTTTAAAATGTAAAACATATCGTAAAAAGAAGTTAACGGGTAAAAAATTGAAAATGGTTAAAAATAGCTACCTAAATTAGTTCAGTACAATCGAGATAAAAAAAGAAAGCTTAAGATGTCCCTGTAATACTAAAATGTTTGCGACTTGCATTAGTGTTAAGAATCTCTCGAGCAAATGTTTCTTAAAGTTACTTTCATTTTTTCGTGTTTTAAGCTTGTCGTCTAAACTATTCCAGAGGCGAGTCGCATTCGCATGAAATGTTCGCAGACCCTAGCCTGTGTACATACCCCCAAATCCTCAGGAAAAAACGGGAGGGGAGGGAGGGGGGGGGGGTCTGTACACAGGCGTTCGACCGGCATTTCGGTACAGCCAGGGCATTATTAGAAGATAATCGAGTGTTCTAGCTGTGGGTACTTTTTATACAAGTTCTATAACTCGTGAAATAAACTGGACATTCCTTGTTCACAATTTTGAACATCATACACAGTTTCTTTATGCGTATTATATCGTCAATCGGCAGCCACTGTAGTTTCTGGAACATTTGTACGGAATTATCTAATAGCCTGGCATCTAGTATTAATCTACTGCATCGTTTTTGAACTCTAAGTATTCTCAACAACAGGTCGTTTGGGTTATTACCCCAAACAGAGCAACAGTATTCAAAGATAGGCTTCACGAGTGCATTGAACAACAATTTTCTGCAGTGGAGATTTCGAGAGATTGAGGCAGCCTTTGGCTCTTTTAAGTAAACTAGAACCACTACGTGGAACTTACCAGGGCCCAGTGGGACAAGGGATTGCATAGATATAGTTTACTCCTTGCACCCCTCCCCCCTCCTCTGTGGAGGCTAATACTTAGTCTGATTTAACTCATGCAGAAAAAAAGCAATAAAATGCATGAGAAAGGAGGATGTTGTTGTAAGTTTGTTCAGTGTTATCACAGCTAACGGTCTGTGTTATAGTAGTGTTTTTACACTGTGATGTCAATAAGTGTGATCTGTATAAGGTTTTTATTTGTTTTCAAGTTTGAGTGAAAGAGCAAAAATCACTGACAGTTTTGGGTTGAATGGTAATGACAAAGTTTGCAAAGAAGTTTGTTACAGAATTATCACAATTTTGCCTACACGGTCTGCATTACACTTCTCATAGAACAAACATGCATGTTCATGGAGAGCCTGTAGTGTTGAAGAATCTCAGTAAGTGCATGATTTGATGACAGAGAAACAAACTGCATATATGGACATAATAAAATGCTTAT
>OZ037998.1:17759090-17789090 GCA_964035705.1 Porites rus | reverse complement strand
CAATTTTTCAAGACAAATTGCATTCATTCAATATTCAGGACCATCGAAGCGCGCGTGGACTTTTAATTAGCGAAACCGTTCAAAAAAATTCCAAAATCTTCTATACGGCCAGCCGGTTCTAACTTTTGACAAGCGCCAAATATGCGAAGAAATTTTAAAAGAGTTACGCTTCAACGTGATGAAGAATTTATTGAGTCTATTTTTTATTAACGGTTTTATAATGATGAGTAATCTCAAAAAGCGTTTGATATACGCTTGGCATTTTGAGTACTCCTGCAAGCGATGTTTATGAACGGCTGAAAACAAACGGCAAAGCGATAAAAATTACACTTTTGAGACTAACAAAAATCAATAAAGAAAAATAATTCGATAGAACATTTACAGAGACAACAATTTTCATTCACGAAAACAAATGAGTATTTAAGTGTGTCTAAGAATCCTCAAGTCTTTACTAGTAAGCTTAAAGTTCATGTTTTAAGCCGCCGGTTTCCCGGTGTTGGCTGTTTTCAAAGATGAACTCACGACAAGAAAATCGTTCAAAGCTTTTTTCTACAGCCAAAATTATAACTAAATATTCTTCGGAAAGTTTTTCTTTCTATTTACGGTGAATTAATATCGGCTAAAGGCTTTTTAAAGTTCTGTAAGCTTAAGCTTATATCAAACCTCATACGAGGTCAGATCAGTGTCTCAGTCAAATCTTAATACAAACGTGCATAAGCTAGCTTCATAAACTGCGCCGCTGGACTTCATGAAATTAGATTTAAATGCAATAATTACTCAGGCTTACCATATTTCGAGATGCAGCTCCTGAAAGCTATCAGGTAAGGCAAGGATCGCTTAAGCCTTCATAATTCTCGTACGCATCCAGCAAGGTGAAAAACTAAAACGATGCCATCCGAAATCGGATTATCGGCTTTGACAAGCGACGCATTTGTCAACCAAAAACCCAATAAACAAACCAGCCATGAATAAGAGAACACTCTTGATAGCAGCTGTATTTCATTTTGTACATCCAGTGGAAAAAGACAGTTAAAAACATCACAAGTGAACTCAAAACTCTGTCAGCTTCAGCTGTCTCAGTAAACAACTTTCAAGATGCTGCATAAATTTTACGCATGAACTCACCTGTCAAATTTTAACCAATCAGAGCATAAAAATTGGACGTGGAGCGTGACCAAGACGTGACCATGGTAAGAAAAGGTCTTCCCCGCATGTATTTGACACCTGAGCCCGCGATACGGTCAGGTGATAGTGGTCAGCGGATACCCTGTTTTGACAGCTGTCAATTGATGACAACATTGATGTGCAATCAGCTTTCTCCTGGGCTCCCAAGTCCCAAAGTAGCTGGAAAGTGTGAGAGTAAACATTGGTATGCCTGTGGTGCGGACGGACGGTCGGTCGGTCGGTCGGTCACGTGATTACCAAATTTTCTGGGATGGGTAGATTTCCTTAGCTATGGGGCTCCGCCCACGCGCGCACGTGGAGCTCCGCTATGAATTCAAATGACGGGTATCTTGGTGAGCTCGTTATTACTAGTGACTGGGTGTTTGCGTAAGCTTAGGGAAAGTCAAGAGCCATAATAGGACAGAGAGGGACTCTCCCAGTCACGCCTTTGGGATATCTTAATTTTAAAAAAAGTTATTTTTAGAACTATGCGGACCATGCGGAAACAGTTTCCGGTAAACTGGTTGACTTCCGGAAGATTCAGCGCGCCAAAGCGAGGCGGGGTCAATGAATGAAAAAAATGGCTGCCTAAGTGGAGGGACGATATGGAGGGTGTGTACTTGATAAATTGTCCTTCTTCAACGAAGAACCTACCATAGAAATTGGTTAAAACTTCTACACAAACGGATCCTTTACAGGAAACGGTAGAAATACAGTTAAAGCGACCGCGTGGACCATCGTTTTTGTTGGAACAGCTGGAAAGAGGACAAGTAGCAATGCGGCCCGGATAAGCGTTGAACACAAAATGCGCGGGTCCTACAAAGACGACCGTACAAGCGACCGTGTGGACGTATTTTCTGTTGAAAAAGGAAGATAATGGTAAAATAAAAATAGATGGTAAAAAGAAGGATGAGTGAGGGTGCAAAGAGAGAAGAACTGGGTCCTTATGACAGGCTGGCTCCCTCCCTGGAGATATAATATAAAGTACAACATGTAAAGGTTTCATAAAACTGGTACATCATTTTTATGTTGTGTGTCTTTTAGACTGTGAGCAGTCTCTCTTCAGCTCGCAAACTCGAATACGCTGCTGAAATACTCTTGCTTACAGATTTTCAAGCAAAAGAGAGACTGCTCGCAGTCTATATGTCTTTCAGTGTCTGCAAGCTTTTCTGTTGTTTTCTGACAGGTTGAATTGAAGGAACAATACTACTAGCAGTCATGAATTCTCTTTTAAGATGCCTGCATGACCTTGCCACGGAATTGATTAATAGTGGGGAAAATAATGTACAAGTCTGACAAACAGTGCAAGTTCTATATTTTGGGGCAAGGGAGCACTTCTTTATTTATTTATTTATTTATTATTTTTTATACTTTTGTTAAACTATGTGGCTGCCAATGCATTTGGGATGTACTGGGAAGAGTGTGACCAACTGAGTGACACACATGCTATCGTACACACTACATTAATATTAATTTGTCTCCTTCTAGATGCTTTCCTTGACATTGCCTCTTTTAAGCCATGGCATGAATAGATACACTGATTCAGTCACACATTATGTTTTATTGCTCCGGAATGTCTCTCTCGATGCAACCCATGCAGGTGCATAAATTGATTAACTCACCAATGAAAGAAACTTTACCTAATTAAGAGGTCAAGGTGTGACCAAAGGAAGTTCTTATTGATTTTTATTTTAATGTGTTACTGCCATTTTTAACTTAAAGCCTTCCTCAATGAAGGTCCTATGCTCAAATACTGATCAAACAGCCTCAATTTCCTGTGATGTCTTAGCGGTTGCATGAGGCCTGATCAATCATAATGTGCAGACCAACATGTGGGTTTATTAGATTATTTAAAGGGAAAGATTGGGGTGTCATGGTGCAGGATGCCTTAAGAGCGAATGCACAGAAAAATCGAGCAAACCGTGGCCACAGCTCAAAGCCTAACCTACCCTCATTTTAAGTCTGCAATAAGGTTTTAATGAGTTTATAACACTGCTGAGGTTTAAATTTCAAAATGCGGCCGAGTTTGGGAATTATTTGAGATTTTCGATTTCAACGGTTTGCGGGCCTAAAATTAGCCGCCGAACACGGCAGTATAGCCTAGCGACAGAAATGAGCTGACTTTCATAAACGAGCGAATATATTGGCAATCTTCCACTTAAATCTCAAAAAACAGATATTAACAATTTCTAAACAGCACATTTTTTTAGATTTAGAGAATAAAATATCGACGAACGAGCACAATTTTGAAACGTAATTTGCATAATGCTTATAAATACAACAATTTACCGCTAAAACCAAAATCGAATTTTCTATATGGGGGAATTCTCCAAATCACCCCAAATCCCGCTTACTACTTAATGAGATATAGTACTTCAACATTAACTGAAAGTTAGTCTGGTGTTCTCGCGAACGCTTGTAAAAGAGATTGATTATTTTGAGGTTATTTTGCCCCAAACAACCGCTAATTGACCCCAGGGTCAGTTGACACGTGCACGTCACCTTAGTTTTATGCATCGATTTGAGCTCGTTAAAAGGGAGAAACTAACAAGATTCTTTTAATATGTACCTGTTTTAATGAAATACACGCAATCTTCAAAAGGAGAGGCAGTTCAATGGGTAATTTCTGTTCTTGAGATCTTGTAGATTGTAGCATGGCGTCTGCGAGTGGACCTGAGTCTAGGTCTGTTTTCCCGTGACTGCGAAATCAGAATAACATCATGAAAAAATTCTCGCTCGAACCTTAGTAAATGAATCAGCTTTGCAGTGCCTTACCTGAGATAAAAAGTGGGCCGAATAGCAAAACATTCTAGCGCAATTTGGATCCTTTGCTGCACGTACTGTATTTGCTAAGCGGCGATGGTATCAGTGACTTTTAATTAGTTACTCACCTCCGATTGCGTGACCAGGCAATTATCGATTGTCTCCTGCGAAAAATAAGTGCACGGGAAACCAAAGCTTTCGGGATACAGTAAATTCATTTTCCTGTATGACCAGGTGTCCTTTTGTCCTATTTTAAAAGCGGTTAACTAAGATGATTAGCAAACATACTGTCCCACTTTTAAAAATGGTACAGTAACTGAATGTTCTGTTCTTCTGATTTTACCCCCAACCCCGGAGTGTTCAGAAGATATATTTGCACTACGCATGCAAGGCAAATGGATTAAATTTGAAGGTTCAAGGCGGTTTTAAGGCATGGGTTACCAGTGGATTAGTCAGACTTGTCACAAGGTGCATTGAACAGAAAATTACAGGCATGATATCTCTGCTATTGTCCATTAAGTGATTTTCCAGCAAACATTTTTTGACTTTTTTACCCCAAAAGTTTTTTTCGTTCAATTCTTATCTATGAGATCTAAACTTAGTTAAATTTCTGTAATTTGTTGTTAAATGCAATTCTGCAAACAACTAAGTATTTAATTTTGCGTAAAAGCTACATGAAATTGTACTGTTTAGCCGTAAATCATAAAAAAGAGAAAGCATCATGCTTTCTCTTTTCAAGTCTAGTAGGACTTAAGCAATGGCATTGCTTAAGTCCTAGTAGTTGTTCTCCATGTCTGCTAAGGAGGAAATAGTTTGCTCTTTTCAAGAAATTGTTCTTGCCTATTGCGGTTTCAAACCAAGGATAGCAGCAAGTCTGTCGTGGTCATATACTGCTACTTCAGTGCAAACGAAGCATAGGCGCACAAGTCAGCGCTTGCGGTCAGGTGCCGAAAATGAAGTGGAAACTTAACCCCAAGGGCGTCCATGTTCGCTCCGGCTCGAAAAGGTAGAATCAGTTGTGCAGTAAAAAGTAATGCGAAAAACCTGCGGGGGCTGGGGAAAGAAAGGCGTCTTATTTTTCTTTGGCTTGTTCTATTTTCGCGACGTGGTACAGGCTACGAAATACTGACAAGCTCAGTATATGTCTTCACCGCCGAGAGTCACTTGCCCTTAGCTGGACACGCCCCTCACGTATCATGTTTCGTTCCTAAAGTTACTTCAAACCACAGAACCAAACCTAATCAGCCGCCGAAGGCAGAAAGGGGGATGAGCAAACGGATGTCACAGCATATTTTGCAAGAAACTGGTATTCTTGTGCCTATCGGCTCAGGAACGATTAATTACTACTAGAATTAATATGAGGGTCAGAATTTGAGTGCTACAATAGGAGGGAAGGAAGAAAAGGAAACCGCCGCGCACACCTGTTAAGTCTTTTATAAACTTTCTCGTCCTGACGGTTTCAAGAAAGGGCGTTGTGGCTCGAATTAATCTTACAGCAACTGGAAACGTGGCCACGCCTGCTGAAACTGAGATTGCTTGTAGGACGAACGGTTATAGTTTGGTATATTCACGAGCGCGTTTTGTCCAGTGAACTGAGTGCGTAGTTTTTCTTAACGAAGGGATGGGGTGGGTCAAGTGAATAGTTCGGGGAACGTTTGCTCTCTTTAGCGGGGGGGGGGAGGGGGGGTATATTTGTTGATATCAGGAGTTCTGGCCTGGATAGAGTCGTTGTAAAGCTATTTTTGCTTCGGAGTATCGGTTTACCGGAAGCTGAGCAAGGAAAAGTCAATGGTGCATTTATGGAATAATAATAGAGATTCTCATGGTCTAACAGTGTGAAGATTAGACTTCTGGTAAGGTGGCAACGATCAAGGCCCGCATTATGATTCATGATAACTGAAGGTCATGATGTGGAAAAAGCGACTAAAAGGGTGGATGCCATGCAATCCTCTCGGGTGGGGGCGGCGTACCTAGTCTTAACGGTTGCCCCTGCGACAGAAGGCAAGCATGCCCAGATTGTCCACGGGTTGCTAAATGAGACCGTCCCTTTCTTAGTACCCGTTCCCTTTCTTATAATTAGACCCGGGCAAATTTCTCGAGATTGCACCATCATTTTGGGCTTAAAGCTTCCAAAGTCCAACAATAATAGTACATGTTCGCGACGGTTTTTTAAGTCAGTCAAGTTCTTAAACCAGGCCTTAAACGGCCAGTTTTAAGCGTCGATAACAGTTAAAAAGGCATACAAGCTTCATGCAAAAGACAATGGGAAGGAAGTGCATATCGGTGATGGGGAAAAAGGAGTAGCCCACAGTTATTTAGGGGTGGATCTTTCGAAACATTTTTATACTCTTGGACAGATATGCATTGTTTAAAGTTTTAGACAAACCAGGTGTAAATTTATAGTAACAAACTGCTAAATATACATCAGCAAGGTTTTTGCGAATCCTGGGCGCGATCCATTCAACCAAAATTTCCGGAAATTTCGGTCCAAAACTCAATGGATCGGTTCGGTCCAACCGGAAAAGTTTCGAAAAAACGGGTCCACCTTTTGAGGTGGTCCTCTTTTCCCGGTCGGACCGGCCTGAATTTTGGTTGAATGGATCGCGCCCCCTATTTTTCGCTGGAGACTATCGTCTACTGGCTGGTCACGCAATCAAAGGTAACGTACTTTCACACGTTTGTTTACTCACCTTTCGCTCAGCAATATACTGCGTTCCACAAAGGATCCAAATTGCGCTAGAAATGTTTTGCTATTCGGCCCACTTTTTATCTCAGGTAAGGCACTGCAAAGCTGATTCACTTACGAATATTCGAGGGAGAATTATTTCATGATGTTATTCTGATTTCGCAGTCACGGGAAAACAGACCTAGACTCAGGTCCACTCGCAGACGCCATGCTGCAATCTACAAGATCTCAAGAACAGAAATTACCCATTGAACTGCCTCTCCTTTTGAAGATTGCGTGTATTTCATTAAAACAGGTACATATTAAAAGAATCTTGTTAGTTTCTCCCTTTTAACGAGCTCAAATCGATGCATAAAACTAAGGTGACGTGCACGTGTCAACTGACCCTGGGGTCAATTAGCGGTTGTTTGGGGCAAAATAACCTCAAAATAATCAATCTATTTTACAAGCGTTCGCGAGAACACCAGACTAACTTTCAGATAATGTTGAAGTACTATATCTCATTAGGTAGTAAGCGGGATTTGGGGTGATTTGGAGAATTCCCCCATATAGAAAATTCGATTTTGGTTTTAGCGGTAAATTGTTGTATTTATAAGCATTATGCAAATTACGTTTCAAAATTCTGCTGGTTCGTCGATATTTTATTCTCTAAATCTAAAAAATGTGCCGTTCAGAAATTGTTAGATATCTGCTTTTTGAGATTTAAGTGGAAGATTGCCAATATATTCGCTCGTTTATGAAAGTCAGCTCATTTCTGTCGCTAGGCTATATTGCCGTGTTCGGCGGCTAATTTTAGGCCCGCAGACCGTTGAAATCGAAAATCTTAAATAATTCCCAAACTCGGCCGCATTTTGAAATTTAAACCTCAGCAGTGTTATAAACTCATTAAAACCTTATTACAGACTTAAAATGAGGGTAAGTTAGGTTTTGAGCTGTGGCCACGATTTGCCGATTTTGCTCGATTTTTCTGTGCATTCGCTCTTAAAAGCAAAAGATTACACAAACTTGCTCTGCCTGCAGACTCGGCTTTAAGAGCATTAGAATGCAACATTAATATCAATAGAGTCAACGTTTAAACATGTTGAAATGCAAAAAGGTGCTCACTTTACTATTGTCTGTACTATACTTCTGATTGGTTTAGGCAGCAAAATCAAGAAAACTTTGCAACGCAGCACGTATATGAATTCTTATAACAAATTCTTATGAGTCTGAATAAAACAGGCATCCCAGGAACAAAAAATTAATGTAAAGTTTTCTTCAGTTGGCTGTTGTTTGCAGCTCTTATGATTGGGTGAAACCTTTTAACACAAAGAAAATACCCCTTAAAATGGGTATGGATACATTTATTTTTGAAAACATTTTTTTTGTTTTTCTGAAAATATGGTTAGAAACTTTTCAAACATACTGACCTATTCATCTGCTTAACATAGGATGTAACTTTTATTATGGGGTCTGCTTAAATATACAGGTTTTGCCGTTCATTATAGAAAATGAGTAATTAGGTTTGTATTTTTTTCTTGTGGGAGGGGAGTATAAAAAATAAGACACAACTCAGTAAGAAGCTATACACAGCTTGAACTTATTGCAATAGTTTTTATTCTTAATACTTTTGAGCACTTTCTCCAAAAAAAGAAAAGACTACATTCTGCAGCCGACACCTAAAACCATGAGTACTTAATTACTTAAATAGGGAAAACTTGCTGGGTCAATATGGGGCAAACACAACATCAAAAGGACCTATGCATCCTTGAATGCCTAAAGCTTGAATTAAGCTGTGGTACAATTTGCATTCAAACCCCTACATTTATTATACATGCAGCAAGCTTATATTATTTAACACACATAACAAATGTTTGGGGTTGTTCTTACCTCCATATTGTGGTGCAGGATCTGTAAAGGTTAATTATTACAGGTGTATGAGGAAAATATGAGGCTTGGTAAAACCACATAAAGTAAATAAACTCCAGATGAGATTATCATACTGTCGTATTTATTTCAACACCGTTTGCAACATGAAAAACACAAATAACCTTACACAAATAAAGTTTTTAAAAGCAAAAATCGGTTTCAGGATACACACTCAATGATCTTTGTAGTGTTTTAGCCTTGCGAGTAAATAATTCGTGAGCTCGTTGTTTTGCCAATTTTTTTAGAATAATAACCTTTCAGAATTCGGCAAAATCCTAAGGTCTACTCTTTTGAAGGTATGAAAAGACTTCAAAGTTTCAATATTTTTTGCTCGATGGAATGTTGACAATTACAGTTTAATCGAGTAGAAGGGGTGTGTGAACTCAACATCTCCTTTAAAGACAAATTTTCCCCCGAAATCAAATTCAACTGACTTATGAGAAAAAAAAAATGCAAGCAAAACTTAACGAAAGCTCGAGATTTCAATTAAACAGGACAGAGAAAACTATAGAGAAACGGCTCCTTACCTCAAGCAACCGGGCCACCATTGTCTGCACTTACAAAGAACAGCACAAATTAGCTGCACAAAAAACCTTTTTCCTCTAACTTGGCGAGTTGACAGATGAAAACAAAGCTCTACTTTTCTTAGCTTTTCTTCTTAGGCTTGAAAGTACAATTTAAACTTCTGGCGATTCCATATAACCCATTAGGCTATTGTTTCCGATTTGATTTGCAATGTTTGGAAATACTGTAAAGATCAAACCTATTGTTTACCGATTTCTTTACTGATCTAGGAACATTAACCTCCGCTTCTATTAACCTCGTGTTCAATAAAGAATTGCTAATTGTCCAATGTGAAGCGCGGAACAAAATATCAGTCAAGCAGGAAAAGGTGTGTTCCACAAGATTCCCAGTCATATCCGTGACAAAAATACTGGAAACCTTTATACGTTCTTTTCCTTCCTCTTTCAATAAAAAATACGTCCACATGGTTGCTTATACGGTCGTCTTTGTAGGACCCACTCATATTGTCTTTAACGCTTATCCGGGCCGCAATGCTACTTGTCCTCTTTCCAGCTGTTCAAACATAAACGATGGTCACGCGGTCGCTTTAACCGATTTCTACCGTTGCTTGTAAAGGACCCTTTTGTGTAGAAGTTTTAAGCAGTATCTGTGTTAGGTAGGCTTTTGTACATTATGCTAGCATTTTTTCAAGCATTTTAGTGAGGCAAAAGCATTGAGCATTATTCGAGCATTTTAGTGGCATTTTCCCGGAAAATTAATTTTTTGCGAGAAAATAAAATAGAAATTAACTTTTTTCGGGAGCCCATGGCCATGGGCTGCTGCTTTTTTAATGAAAATGAAGACTAAAACTCAAAATTCACGAAAAAACCTAATACAGCTGAGTGGAGACTGAGGACAAGTCAGCGGTTTTACCTTTCAAGACTCAAGAGTAAATTAGTCAAAAAACCGTTTGTATAATGAGCATTATCCGAGCATTTTAGTAGGAAAAATGGAGCATTAAGGTGGAGCATTTTAGTGGGGAAACAAAAGCATAATGTACAAAAGCCTAGTGGTAGGTTCTTTGTTAAAAAAGGCCAGTTTATCAACTCCACATCGTCCCTCCACTTGTGCCGTCATTTTTTTGATTTGTTGACGCCGCCTCGCTTTGGCGCGCTGAAATCGTGAAAGCGAGTCTTCCGGAAGTCAACCAGTTTACCGGAAACTGTCTCCGCGTGGTCCGCATAGTTCTAAAAATAACTTTCTTGAAATTAAGATATCCCGGCCAACGTCCTGAGAGTCCCTCTCTTCCATTATGGCTCTTGGGAAAGTCTATTCCAACACCCTTTTTTATTGGGGAAGGGTCGTTGGATCAGGTTTCTAGAGGCTGTTCTCATTGAGTTAGGTGTCGAGGGTTTCTGTGAACTTTGGAGTGAGGAGTGCACTTTAAGGAAGTTAGGATCTGACTGACAAGATTTGTAATAATTGAAATTGTTAAGCTAGATGCAACGTAGCACGTGATACATGATAACTTTGGCGAGGAGTAGTTTGGGCGTTTCGCTAATTTTGATAGGCATTGTTTTTGTAGCATGTGTTGCTGCCAAGCTTTTCCTTTGATCTGTTTGCGTATTTGTAGGACGATAATGATGTGTGAATTATTGTTGTTTATTTGGTATTGCGATACGCCTCTAGGGTGCCAGTATTAAAACCTATCAATAGTTGTCATTATCGCAACGGATGGGTTTCGTGGTTCCAAGGACTATTCGATAATTTTGTCTCATTCTTGGGGCCGGAGAGCTGACTCCGCAAGCGATTTGTCAAAAATGACATTCCCTTATTGCCTTGACTTCTACGTCGGGCTGTGGTAGTCATCTTCTCTAGGCGTAGGTCGGGGTATTCGTCTTATGAACTATAATAACGAAACAGCAAAGAATAAAGACTCGATTATTCCCGATATTTTGAACGGTCAAGCCGTTCTTCTTCGAGGGTTATTGTCATAACTATAAAAATCTCTGGATTCGTCTTAGTCAATTTAATTCAGGTCGTTGCTTAGCCCTTCTCGGTTACGTTTTATTGTCCCCTCTCGGTTACGATTTATTGTGGTACTGAGTTGTCTGATGTTGTGAGACCCTGTTTCAGGGCAGCAAACGACCGCGGGGAGGAAAAGATCCAACAGTGTGGTCAGATCGAACCCCGCCCCGGGTCTAGAGGAGATGACTGATATCTAGAGCACACGAAGAGTAGGAAGTTTTTTCGAAGAGGCTTAATCATTCAGGGCAAACATATTATCTACGAAAAAAATAGGAAAAGAAAGAGAGAGCAGCTAGGGAATGGGCTTTAGAGAGGGAGGGCAGTGAACTACGACAGCAGCGAAAGCTAAACCTTAAAGATAAGTGAAATGGAAGAGAAGAATCGGAGGACGTAGAAAAGTGACTGTGAAGCAGAAATTTACGAGTAAGTACAATGGACGTTGTAAAAGTTCAGCTGGTTGATTGTGGTGGAGTTCCTTTCGTCTTGCCGTCCTCCCCATCAAGAAACGACACGAAGTTTATTATCATAAAGAGCAGTAGCCTCAGTTCCCGGTTTCGGAAGCAACATTTTGCCCTCCACCCGTGTGGGGTTATGATTCGAGATTTTCGGGGCTACAAACTGCAGAGGTAAGCTGGGGCGAGATTACTAAGTACGTTCGTAACTTTTTCATACCTGATTAAATATGTTTCAATCACTATGGCAGATCTGTGTTTCGAGTAGGTGCAGAAATGGTAGCGTTGGTCTCCTCCGCCGACATATTAGAGAAGCAACATTCAAATATATCGGTAGATCATTTATTTAGATGAAAAAGAAAAGGATCTGATTATATGTCCCTTGATCATGAGGTACGCCACAATAAAGAGATGGTTCGCGCAGGATATGATGGTTATAATTACTTACGTACGATGCTTCTTTATATACGGTTAGTTTGGAAAGAATTGATCCATTTCTGGGCATCTTGCATGAATATAGTGTAGAAGGACTTCTTCAAGTCAATAAAAATTACGCCATTAAGAATACTCTTTTTATATAAACTTACCAGCAAAATTTTGTTTTTAAAGACCGTGAGAGTGCTGTGTAGGAAGCAAGACTAGTTGCCTTGCCTACATGCATTGATAAATTTCATTAGGTATTAGGATGACATTTTTGAACATTTGCCCATGTGAAATGAATTCCAAGAAATTCCAATCCATGCAATTAAGCTTTCATTACATAAGCTTAAAATTTTGGCATATAATAAAATATGGAATGGAGTGGAGTGGAGTGGTAAAATATGGACTGGAGTGATAAAACCTGTAGTGATAAAACATGGAATGACAAAATATGGAGTGATAAAACGTGTTGGGACAAAACATGGAGTCATAAAATAAAATATAATCAACTCTATCTTAACTGACACCTCCATAAGAAGGACGGCTCGCGTTCGTTCCGTGCCGTTTTCAGTCATATCACTGTAAATGGGTTTACGCAAAAGGACGGCAGGAAGAGCAGGACGGCAAAACGTTCGTGTGTGACAAACGTGACAGGACTATTACGTACGTTTTGGTGTGATCTTTACTTATAACACTAGGGTATCTTAAAGATAGTAATGCTGCGGCACATTCTGTTGATACTGGCATTAGTTAGGCAGTGAGACTTAAAAGAATCAAAAATGACATTGAATGTCCTATTTACATGTTGGAAAGTACTAGAATAATTACTATCAGTCTATAGAAAGAACTCGTGGGAACGTTGTTTAGAAAATGATCAAGTGGTTATCAACACTGGTTTTCCCACAGTAAGTTGTAGGAAATAATAGAAATTCAGATCGTTTATCCATATATTTAATATACGGTGCACGATATTTTCTCTGGAAACACAATACTTTTCTTGCTGTTTGTTGCATTTTATTAAGTAACAGTTATTTAGCTATATATTTATAGAAAACAACAACACAAAAATCGGAAAAAAAAAAAGAAAGAAGGACTAAAGAATTGAATGGGACTCGAACCCGGCACCTTCGACTCGACGCGACTACACCTAACTACTACACCACAGAGACTGATTACGAGGAAAAGTCTTTCATTTTATTCCTTTTCCATGAAACTTCCGCCGGCAAGATGATCGCCAGCCGCATTAACCGAGCTATTAACAGTGAAAAAACAATGTAAACGCATATTCCACGGCAATAAATGAATGAAAGAACATAATTATGCTTTTCAAAACGCCGATACACGTCCTCGTCTGCAAAGTAGGACACAAAACATATGTTTTGTTATCTCGATTTCCGCTGTTATTTTGAAGCGAATGGTCAAAATCACATCCATTTTCGGCTCATACAGTTTCTTAAGAATAGCATTGCATGACATTTTCTCACTTTCACATCACCTTCTAGCAAGCTGGAATTTGTATATCCACCGTGTTGCGGAGTCGAAGAGCGAATGCTCATCTTCTCGTCAGGTTTAACACCTGGACGAGTCAAAAAAGGCTCTTGAATTGAAATCCAATCCCCAAGTTAACCATCGTACTCATCTGAAAGACTCCTGCGTGTCTTAAAATTTGGTGAGACCTCTAACCGTGCTGTAGAAAATTTGCCACAAAGAAAACTCTTAAGTCTGAGCAGCGAACGATGCACTCTCTCACCCACCGAACTTCCCCGTGTTTTTATTTGAGTTGTTCGTGGCGCAATGCACTCTGGTTAAATGCAATGCATTGTGGTAAAAAGTGTGGTTAAATACAATGCATTGTGGTAAAAAGTGATGAATTCGAGAATTCGTCGCCCCTTATATATTTCCTTTAAATCCTGATTATGTTGCTGCTCGCTCCCTTCGGTCGCTCCGCAGCAATTAATGTTTTCTGGTCTTTTACAAAAAGACTGTTAAAAGGAAAGTGAAGTTTGGTGAAAAATTATTTCAAACTATTTATTGTCACGCTTGTCACATATGGTTTGCCGTCTTCTTCCCTCTCCCGTCCTGTTGCGTAAGTTTACTTATAATACTGGACAGACGACGGACACTTGAGGAACGCTTTTTGGGGTAAAAAACTTCAAAGCTGACCATGACTGCAATTTACGATTTTGGGAACTAAAATTTTTTTTTACATAAGCAAATACATGACTCCTTGTTCTGCTCACTTTTCAGAAGCAGTAAACTATTTATTCTAATGAACAAATGAGTCCACGTTTCTCAGTAATATTATTCTATTTTTTTATTTTTGTTCTATGATGCACGTCCGCTAACAACGCTCTCGTGAAACTGAAAACAACAAGCCTCTCAACAGCTTTCTACCAATAACGAACACCCGAAAGGTTATCGTAAAATTGTACATGAATGGCTGGAAAACTTTATTTGCCTACTATTCTTGTAGCTAAAAAATACGTATTTATTCTTAGTAGGTTGTGGGCATTTTTCTTGACGTTCTATAAGCCTTTTTAACACTGATGGATATCTGATTTATAGGCACTCTAAAGTCTGAATTTGTTGGCAACAGTCCTATGGTGTTATTATTATTCATATGAAACTTTTTAGTCAGAACTTTGTGGAACGAAATATTTTTATTTTCTGTCTGCACAGAACTTAAAAGTTCTGTGCCCGTTATGATCATGCGACCACGATTTTGAGAAAAAGGTTTGAGCTTAGATCAGCTCTAGAAATCATCATTGCCGAAAGCTAGTTGCTATTTTCCCTTCAGTTTTTAGAATGGCGAATTGTTCGTCTGCCCTTTGTTTCCCCTTCGCCGTCCTGGTATGATCGTAAACTCCGTACGTAGCATCGCACTCAGCGCGTACCAGATAAGGCATTGTTTAAATATTAGTGAAACAAGAAAGCAAAATACAGATTTCAATGCAGTCCAACCAACGTTACATGTTTAATGAAAAGATTCTAGTTCTCTAAACAAGGTACAAAACTATGATATGATTTCCATCAATCTACTGAACAACTTCGGTTTTATAGCAGCGTTATTTATTCTTCTATCATTTCTTGGCTTTTTGCACACCCGGGAGTAACAAAGAAACCAAACTAGATACAGAAAGTGACTCTACAACCATCTTTTGTACGCCTACAAGCGCAGCCTCTGGTGCAGAATCTGCAGAGTGCAGCACAGTCTACTTCCAATGCCGTGACACTTGGTCGTCCTAGTGAAAAAAAAAAGTGGGTTACTTGTCATGAAAGCCAGGGGCGGGCATACTCCGGACAATTTTAGCCTGCGTTCAGACGTCTCCTATTCCTTCGTTGCACGCGGAAAAGTGACTTCAGCGGTCTCTATCTCTATTGTTTGGTAAGCGTCGGAAGATTTCTTTCGGTTTTCGCGCCTGTGCGTAGGAGAGAGACTTTTCCGCGTGCAACAATGGAAATAGAAGACGTCTTCTCGTAGGCTAGACAATTTAAGATAGGTATGTGCCGCGAGGGTACTTAAATTTAATAAACGTTGACCTTATTTGACCCTGTTCACTATGCTCACATTGACCATAATGCACTTCGTTTACTCCCCCCAACATTTTGCATAACGACTCTCTTTGATTTCTACTTGGGACGACTTAATACCAGGAGAAATCGGGAACAATGGTTATTTTTGGCCGGAGGGAGGGGTAGGGGGGGGAGGGGTTGGTGTAAACAAGTTATATTGTGGTCTATGTGAAAATGGTGAATTTCAGCGAGATCATTTGCAAATTGTCCTCCTCTTTAAGGGCCAGAAACGAAAATTGACTCTCCACTTACAGAAGCTGTGTCACGAATTTATCAAGAACTGCCAACAAATTGAGTAAATCAAAAAAAATAGCCGATCAAAAAGTTAAGAGAAAGAAAAAAAAAATAACACAGCAAAATACTAAAGGAAGCACGATGGACAAACTGGAGAAGATTGCAACGGATTGCAATTTGGTTTTTAAAAACTTGTTAGCCTAACAGTTTTTCAAAGTTTATTTTTGTTATTTGTAACGTTTAATATTGTTTGCTTTTAATGCTTGGGAGACGTATTTGTTTGACACCAAGCTGTGGTTTTGTTTTAGCGAATAAGGTGAACGACGCCTCATAATTAGACAATCTTGACACAGCCCCTTTAACTCTTTAAGCCCCGATATCCACTAACAAGTTCTCCAAACTGATCTCCATACATTTCCTTAAAGAATTAGTTGAGAGAATTTGATAAAAGATCAAAGTATTCTCCCTAAGGTGATCATTTTATTAAATCTCATAACCTTTTGTTTTGATAATGTATTGATATTGCGAGAAGTAAATTTATGGTGGTCTCTTCTGGACCTTGAGAGGTTAACAAGATAGTTTAGGTTTAGGTCCTGCGCTTTGTAGGAATGAGTTACCCTATCACAGGACACGCTACCAAGGAGGAGCACAGTCTCGGAAACCACACCTTATCTCGGGTCACATACCTAAATAGCTTAATTATGAAACCTAGTATCGCATGAAACACTGTGTCGAGAGTGTGATATAGCGTTCAAATGAACAATAATTCTTGATGAAATTTTATGCTACACAAATTCAAATCCTATCTTGAGACCTCCTTTTAAGTGGTGGTTTACTTTGTTCTTTATTGATTATCGTGGATAATTAATAAGTTAGAGAAACGAATCCGAAAGTATGACAAAAAAAGATATTTAATTCTACCTTCACTTGGTACAGAACACATAACTACGGCCACAGCAACTACCAATAATATCACCAGACGATTCATCATTAACTGAAGCTGAAAATATATATGAATCGGTCAGTAAACAATGATTTCTGGAGCATCAGCAAAGGCGTTACATTAGACAGTTTCAACACTGGAGTCGTTAGTTTGAACAGATAAAGAAAATGGGCTAGAAATATTCAAATATAATCTTTTTTGTTGCATTTTGCAGAAATTCATTTTTTGTGGTTGGTCCCGTATTAAAAGTGATTCTAATAATTCATATTTCTTAATGACTAAGTTTTTTTAAAAAAAGTCATTGAGTGATGTTATTACTCTCATGTCGTCTCTGAGCAAATTCCATTTCTTTGCAGCTTCGTATTTGATGGACTCGAGTCCATAACTGGTTGTCCTTGGTTCAGGTAAGATCAGTACATTATTCCCTCTTAAAAAATACTCGGAGCTGCGAAGAGAGAACAGTTTCTTAAGACATTTAGGATACGCAGAGACAAATAAGCTTTTAAAAACTTCAATAGGCATGTTGGTGAATTCTCCCACTGTACAAAGACGTTGTCTTAGCCTTCTCTGAACAACTTGTCATAACTAGAATTTTACATCATCAAATAAATCTTAAAATGCGTTTATTTAAATAAAGCTCTAGTTTATCACGATTCCTCGCGCCACAGAAATGCCGTATAATATAAGCAAACAATAATGAACGTGTGGTCGCACGAACCCCTGAAATCTGAGTTCATGGTTGTTAACCTTAACACATACTTTTGAGATGTGATAATTAAAGCTTTAATTATTATCAATAGATACACCCAATGAATCAATTGATTTCCGCAGGGGGAAAAGAAAATTCGTAATTCCTGTTGCCAAGCACTATTGTCTGATGCTTGTCCGGGTTTACGATCATTCCGTTTTGTTCATACCAATTGTTGGCAATTGCTATTTTTTTTTTTTGCAATCTTCTGTAAAGTTCTTTGGGATCCGTTTTAGACGAATCGACAACCGTTGATCATCAGCGTATAAGGCAATAAATCATTAACATGTGACAGTTCATACATTGGCCTGATTGGCTCTTGCTTAAACCTCTCTACCACGGCAACGGCCACTAAAGCGTTTTCCCAACTGCCAAAATAACCTCTCAACTAAGGCTAGTTTTTTCAACGACTGATAAAAATTCAGGAGTAGTCATGAAATTTGATCAGTATGGTTCATGGATTATTAACGGCATGATCGCATTTCGATTGTGTTTCATTTATATATACTACTGCAGTAATCATAAATTGTCTGCGATACTAATATGGCGAATAATATGTTGCAAACCTTGCTGGTTTTTGTCACCTTAACATTTTGCTTCAAAACATTATTTAATGGTGTAGGTTCGAATCTCGGCATGGCTAGTTTCGTTTTCTTGATACATTTTGTTCTGTTTAGTTTTTTTTTTATCGTATTTTTTTCCTTTTCCTTGTTTTCCTCTATTCTCACAGCTAGCTTAGTGAGATTTTTGCGATAACGTATTTCTAATTATTATAATTATATGATTGGATTACCATTATGGGATACAGAAAGTATGAACTTAGCACAATAAACATGTTGTATTCCCTATAAAAATTTGGTCACATTACACCCCTACCGGGCCATAACGGCCACCTCTCTACAACGGCCACTTTTTTCTGTCCCCAAGGTGGCCCTGTTGGAGATGTTCGACTGGAGTATCTTTCAGAGGCAGAGAGCCTGGCATTATATACTCACCTTTCTCTGACTTAACCCGCTAAATCCACGCACCGTACGTCTGGTTCTAAAGGCCCTCTCGGTCTTCTCCACGATCACACTGATCAGGATGTTGATTTCTTACAACACCCCACCATTTATTCTTTCTAGTACGTGAGCATTGGCTTTTAGTGACAGCAAATCTTGAAAACTAGAAGTCGGAAGTGGTCGGAAGCAAGACTTTATCGCGAGAACAAGTGCTGAAGTGTTTCGAGAGGATTTAGTGATTACAGAAATAATGAGTCTCTTTCATGATACCGTCAATGAAACTCATCGGAAATGAGTCAGTTAAATGAGCTAAGCTTTTTTCTTCTGGGAAAAAAAGTTCCCGCCTTTTACTGACTTTTTTCAGAAACATTTTGCTTCATCCCTCTAAGTTTCTCATGCAGTTTTTGACGACCAGGATCTCTCGTCCTTTGCAAAGCATAAGGAGCGGCACTTATCAGCAAAAACTTGTCTCATGTTCATGTTAGTTGGAACTCCTGAAAGTTGATAACTATTTAGAAAAATGTGATCCGTCAGTGTTAAAGTCAGAATGCAAAAAGTTGTGCATGTACTGTGTGTTAAGTTAAAATTGTATAACGTGTGCTCCACCAGAGACTTCCCGGAATATGGAATCTAGATTACCACTTATGGGATGGGGGACGCTGTTACGCCGCAGCAGCGTCCCTCCCCCCTGACATGGACTAGGGAGACCCGAGCGTTTTTCCCTGATTTACAGGAACGGCTAATACAGCCGAATCGGAATGCTGGAATGCGGTATTCAAAAACCTGGTACATCATTTGTGTAAGGATATCCCGTTAGAAGAAGTGTGTTAGAAATGCGCAGTGAAAGTCGTTGTTCTTGAAAATGTTAAGCTTCTTTCAATATCTGTTACCACGTTAATATTAATCACCCTCTATAAGGTTATGTACTGTTTTGTCTTGACAGTGGTTTAGCACCCTTAAAAAATACAAAAGAGCCGAATAAGGGGCATCGATTACAATCAGTAATTCAATATCCTAATAAGAACCTGTATTTGGGCGGGTGCAAGTGGGGTTATTCGTTGGGCTGTTCTGATCAAGCTTGTTTTTCTTCCGTAATAACCCTAAGCCCGATATACTCAAGCAAGCCTTAATAACCAAAATTCTAAATAAATGATATTTCAAAGTTTTTATATGGTTTATGTTTGTGGAATTTTTTTAACGTGGCAAGCGCTATTTAAATCAAGTATCATGCAGTTACGAAGATACGAACTTGAAAAGAGCTTTCATTAGTATATCTTATTCCCTTAGAAATGTATATAATTATGTGGTTTCCGCTTTTTTCAAATGAAATTTAAATACTCAATTCTCTCAGACAGTCAAGTAGCCGGCATAACTTTGCCAATATCTTAATTTTCTGAGCGTCCAACAGTGGGCACGAACACCAGGATTGTACGTTGCCAGAGAAAATTGTCACCTGAGCAATGTGCATGGATGAATTCAGTTGTGCTGTCATCCGGCATTTTTTTTTTGCATTGTACATGCACAATAACTTTCCTATGTTGACCCTACACTCGGCTTTAACAACAGGCGTGAAATTACAGCCTTTGTATGAGAATCTGATATCGAATAAATTTTGTGAAAAATCCATTCTAAAATACAGTCGAATCTCCACTAACGGCCACCTCTCTATCACGGCTTCTTTTTTCTGTCCCGGCGGACAGTCCATACATTGACTCTTGCTGAAACCTCTCTACAACGGCAACGGCCACGACCACAACTGAAAGCGTGTCCCCAACTGCCAAAATAACTTTTCCACAACGGCCAGTTTTTTCAGTGACTAATGAAAAAGTCAACAATGGTCATGAAATTTGATCCACATGGCGTGTTGATGATTAATCGCGGCAATCGTATTTTGATTCTGTTCCATATAAGCAAAAATTGTCTACGATGCTCATAGCCAATGTTGCCAACCTTGCTCGTTTTTTCACGGCCTTAACATTTTGATTCAAAACATTATTCAAATTTTTTTGTGTATTTTGTCTCTGTATATCATATATGACTGGATTACCATTATGGGATAAGGTAAGCATATAAAGCTTAACACAATAAACATGTTGTACTCCTTAAAAAATTTGTCACATGACACCTCTACCTACCCATAACGGCCAACTCTCTACAATGGCCAATTTCTTCTGTCTCCAAGGTGGCCGTTGTAGAGAGGTTTGACTGTATTATTAATCGAAAACTTATGCTCGCTTCTAGGCAAAGAATTCTGACTAAATCGGAGGGTCTAACATCCAGTACAGCTGCTTTTTGTCTTTTAAATTTTTCTTCCTGCTGACTAAATTTTTTGAAAAAAAAATACGGCCCTCACAATTTGTCCTTAGAATTCTTTGTCTTGTAGCATTAGTTGTCAATCCACAATGTTTTCAGAACGGCCGTCTTATGAAAATTATTCTACATTGGGTTCTCATACAAAACACTGTAATTTCCCCGGGTTTTTCTACTCGTCAAGATTTCGTCGAAAACCGTGGTAAGGTCGATATTTCTTTGATAATGAGACAAAGTTATCTCAGAAAATATTGATATCAGACCGCCTTTAGTCTAAGTAAGGGCTCATCAAGTGTTGCACGAAACCGTTCAAATACCCTCTAAAATAACAAAAATGGACAACCATACTGAGTCAACAATAGCAAGAAGACTGTCATATAATGGGGATTATTCAGTTGTTTTAACTTGACATCATCACCATCATCATTATCATCATATCTTGTATTTTGCCTCGATTAAACTTTTTAAAAGCAAATGCTTGTGGGTTCGTGTAAGATTAGTTACAATATAGAGCTACAATAGATAATAAGGATAAAATTAGTTACAAGAGTTACTATATTCAACTACAATAAATCTCTCACAAATCATATTCGATAAGAATTAGGAAAGATACAGTGTATACGAGATTTAAATCATTAAATGAATTTACATTAATCATCTATAAGTAATTGACTAAGAGCATTTTTTGGCCTATAAAATGTGTCGAAACAGCTTATTTGAAATACGAGTTAAAACTAGGGACAGAAACATTATTGCTCCGTAAAACTGCATGTTATCATTAAATTCGTGCTATCTCTTTATCTTATAAACATGTATGTGCTATTGCACTGTATAGGTTGATGGATGGATTTTTATCCTTTGTACACAAGTACAGTTTGCGACCTAGAGGAAACGTTTCAAGTTATGAGTCTTGAGGAAAATCACGCAGTTTCGGCCATGCAAAATGAAAAAGATAAGTTTTGTTGTCAAAACAATACAAGAATAACAATCACTTAACAATGTTCATTATCAGCTGCATGCAGTCTTAAAGCCGCTTACCAAAAGTCAGAAGTTGCCGACCAGACCGGTAATTTTGAAAATGAAAGATCCTCAAGAGTTCTCGCTAAGGCCTAGACCAAACGTCGAACTTTTCATGAGACGAATTGGACCAAACTCAATGAGTTGAGTTCAAGAAAGTTCGACGTCTGGCTCAGTTAAGTTCGTCTGAATGAGTTTGGATCGTCCAACACGTTCTATCCGTCTGCTACAGACGGATGGAACGTCTGACGATCGTCTCCGGGACAAACGTCGAACTTTACATGCTACGAACTAAACTAATATATAAATTTAGCCGAGGCTAAAGGCGAAGCTCCCGTTAATGAAAAAAAATATTGCAATAAAGAAATCCAATTAAAGGTGAGCCTGAGATCAGTTAAAAACTCGAAACTTGTCAACTGTAAATTTCCAAATAATCATTAACCTGAGCCCGCGATACGGTCATTTAATACTGATCAGCGGATACTTTGTTTTGACAGCTATCAATTGACCACAACATGGGTGTGCAATATCAGGTTACAGGCTCCCACACCAGCTAGAAAGTGTAACATTTTCTCATTGATTTGCCTGTGGTGCGGACGGACTTCGGTTGGACGTGCGGTCACGTGACTACAAAACTTTCTTCGATGGATGGTAACCAAATTTTCTTAGCTATGAGGCTCCGCCCGCGCGCGCTTCGCCAATAAATTAAAAATATGTATTGTAATAAATGCGAATTTAGCCTCGTCCGGGAAAAAAATGTATTACTGATCTGATTCGGCTGGTTAGTTTGACGCGTCTTACAGTCAAACGAGGTCAAGCGTACCCCCCAAGAATTCATTAATGAATTTATTATTAAGAAGTTGAATCCGTTGCTAGTTGTAGATTTCAGATTGATCTCTGCATTCTTGTATGTGTAATGAGCCTTGAATTCACACGCGAGGCAGTTATGAAATTTCTACCAGCTCCATTTTCCTGAAATTGATGTAAATGTCTTCCAAGAAGCTTAATCCATTCAAAGATTTCCAATCTGACCAAATACAGAGAAGTTCTCGTAAAATATTCACTGCTCATTACGCATACAGAAATGCCACTTTGAATTTGACACCAGTTACGGGAACGACTAACGGATTCATTTTTCAAATAATCAATTCACTGATAGAATCTTGGGGGGTACGCTTGACTTGGTTTGACTGTAAGTTCGACGTCTGACCCAACACACGATTCTAAATTAGAGTTTGGTTGGTCTCATGAAAAGGTTGACGTTTGGCCTAGGCCTAAGAACTCATAATGATAAGCGGCCCAACATTATCTACTGCGAGATGCTGCTTCGGCTGCTTTGATCGAGAGGGACTTTACCCAGAGCGTTTAGCAACGGCAACTGCAATTAGTTGCTCTGACTTGTAAACACAAAATTGCCGCCAAAAAATAACGAATTATAGCCCTTCTTTCACTGCCTTACAGCATATCAATAATCTTGAAACTCAAAGGTCATATAAAACGACGGTTAATCGTGAGAATCTCAAATTGTTAAAAAAATCTATCGAGCGGTTTCAAAATTATTCGTTTATTTGTTAAAGGAGACCACAATGTTTGCAAAACCGCTAACAGGAGCTCCTCGATACATACCAATCAAATCTTTCTTTCTAGAAATTGGATAGAGCTATCTCCATGATCTTTCACACAGGTGTTTAAAAAGACTGAGGGCGAAATTGTACTTCAAAAGCGCTTCGTTAACTACAGATAACTGCCGAACACCAAGATTGTCCAGTTTTTACAATATTTCTAACCATAAAAACATCCCAAAATATCTCGATGACGCTCTTACTGATTTTGGGAGACAGTTCCCAATACCGAGAAATACGGCTTCAAGTAAATAGGTAATGGCGTCATTTAGTTACTATGACAACTCCAATGTCAGTTGTAATCCTGATCATAACACATTTTTCATCTTAATCTAATACAGCTGTGGTGGTAATTTTTCCAAATCTTTGTTAATGACGACGTAGTTTATGCTCAAACATGGGAGGATATGACCCTAAAAAACCCTATCGAGCCACCTTAAAACTGCATTCTGGTTCCTAGGCTAGGCTTAGATTGCAAAAAATTGGGAAAGAGTAAAATAGATTGCTTTTCGGATTATTGAATAAAAAAAATATGTATCCTTACCCACAAAAGAACAAATCACTTCCACTGCGCATGCGTTATTGTAAAAGCGGGTCAATCAGCTTTGACATTTCGAGAACGAAAAAAGTAAAAAAAAAAGTTTAAATGAGTTTTTAAGGCCTTAATGGCTCTCGCAACATCTCAAAACAAAGTTACAAGAAGGACTATTTTTATAAACTTACGCCACGTTACAGATAGTCGACTGTAGAGTAGGTGCACTCAGTAGTTTTTAAGCAGTTTTCTTTTTGTTCTTGTAGCCCTTTTAACACTTTGATGAATATCTGATTAGACACTCTAACTATTGAATTTGTTGACAAAATCCTGTGTTGCCTTTGCGGGTGGGTCCATCAGTTCCATACCCAGGTGTGACCTCAAATCATTCCTTGTTTCGACTTCTTCTCCTATCTGTGTGGCTTTAAGAAGCTTTAAATAACCGTACCCGTAAGTCGGAGCTCTGATGGAGAAAGGTGGGAGGGGGTAAAATGAATGCAACGTCGGCCTCAGGTTTGTCAGTTTAATAAATATCCTATTACAAGTTACCGTCGTAAAATAAGGACATGTAACCTTTACCATTAGAGCTCTATTGTATCTAGTCACGATTTATGAGGTTCAGCTCATTCCCATGAAGGCAGGGAATTGAGAATTTGAGGTGAAATAAGATACGTTAGGTTTCAAAACCCTTTCTCATTATCGATGACATACTGAGGACGGGCTATGCCTTCTTGGAGCTTAAGAGAACCTCATTGCAAACCTCTCTGTAGCCTACATGTAGCTGCACTGCCCCCCAACAAAGTTGGGGGGGAGGGTGCGGTTACACTTAGGCTAACTTCACTGACTGCAGGGTGAAGGAATAGACTATAGGAAAAGGCTTTTAGTTGGGGGGAGGGTGCGGTGAACTTAGGCTAACTTCACTGCAGGGTGAGGTGAGAAACTTCACTCCTTGACTGAGGATCTTTGTTGCCCCTTGAGAGTTTTGTCTGATTGGTTAATGGTTGCCATTAGATTCCAGAATTCGTTATGCTGAAAGCACAGCCTCCTCCTCAGGCGCTTCGTTTTTTGCATGGCGAGCGCGAAACGCGAGTGACTGGTGATGAACCGCAAGGGACCATGGGAAGGGTACAGACGGCAGGCGAAGCGACGTCACGCCCGTTGTCTCCTTCCCGCCTTCCTTTGCGCGCACATTTTCATCAAAAGAGAGACGTCTGGGTACGAGGCAGGGATTGTGCACTTTCAGGGTGCTTCCAACATAAACTGCAGCACTGTTGTTTTTATCATTGATGTTTGCCGCTTTTCATAACCAGTCTCCTCTAATAACTATGGTGAAAGAGATAAAAAAGATTACCTGTTATGAAAGCCCTGGGAGATTACCCGAGATAACAGGCCTTTTTCAAAAATACCATGATACTTTTTGTTATAATCTTTGTTTTCAATTTCTCTTAGGAAAAAGAGTATTATGGAATTTTTGAAAAAGAGCTATAATTTATGGTTGGTGCGTTTCACAAAGGTTTTCAAACCCTAACTCTATTTAAAGGGAGTAAATTGAAAATGGACACTCTATTTTTTAAAGGAAACATATAAAGTAAATGGCTTGAACAGTTTGTTTCTAAGAGTTATCCTAAATGCATCGTTTTGTTCGCTCCTTAACAACTGAATTTAGATTCTTTGCTGAGGATTCGGTTAGGGCGTGTAAGCAACGACGACGGCAACGAGAACAGCAAAAAGCAGTTATGTTTAATATGGATAACAGCAACTTTGCACACTTTTTGGTACATTTCTTTGCGGTCATTGCATAAACCGCTACGACGAGAAAAGTCATATTTTCACGTTTTGCGCTCCATAACTGCCTATGCCATAGGCTTCTTTTCCTTTATTCATAATACGGGCCGTTTAATATTCTCTGCTTTGCGAGGTTTGAACATGCGATTCACATATTTCTAGTAAGTAGTATATATATATAACACACGTGAGAGTGTGCTTAAACAATGTCCAAACACCGGGAACTGGGTTGAACAATGGGGCGCAGCCGAGTTCTTTCGAACGACTTTCAATTGTCTTGAATGAGTTGGAAACACTAAGTGAAATGTTTGATGTAGTTCTTCAAAAGAATAATAATTTTAAATTTTGTGCTAATTAAAATCCAATATCAAAAACTGTTCAAGGTAGTGGTTTTGCGTCTATTTTCCCTCATGAATTATGTGTGGATTTAAAAAAATACAAATGAGGAAATTCTTGTTACCTTCACATGGTACAGAATACATAGCCATGGTAACAGCAACTACCAACAAAATCACTAGACGATTCATCATCATAAACTGAAGCTGAAAATGTATATAAATTGGTAGGTAGACAATGAGAAGCTCCCGAGGCATTTAATTTCTGCATGCATGGTTTCTTAGTTAGAACTGATGGAAAAAGAGGGCTACTCGAGTCAATATTGAAAGGTGAGTTTCATTTCTTTTTGCGTTTTGAGGAAATTCATTTTTTGCGAGTGGACCAGTATGGATTAGCTGGGATTTTCCAAGCGAGAGTTAAATTAAATCATCCTTTGAGATTTTAAAAACGTTCTTCATCTATGTTGTCATGATTAGAAAACTTAAATCCTGCAATTACTTGTCAGCCAAGCGCGGTCATTGCACGCGTGCTGAACAAGAATGCTGTATAATGACAGACTAGAAACAATAGACAACTCCCAAAGCACAAACTCAGCCAAAACGCCAAGAATCTTCAATGTTTACTCAAGTTTATTACCCCCCCCCCCAAAAAAAAACTGGGTCGAGTCACCTTAAATGACGTATGTATGAGTCATACATAACACGTCATTCTGTTCAAGAGAAGGACTGAGAGGAGAAAACTATCCGATCTTTCTTATACAGAGAGCTCGTCAGAACTATTATAGTGATCTCATTACCAATATTGGTAATTAATGATCTCAGTACACATGCACACACGTTATAGCTCGTTATTACAAGCACTTCTGTTCAGTGGCACTCGCAAGGATAAACAGCAACTTGCTAATGAGATGTGCGCCTTTTTCATAAGAAAGTTGCCAATATCCGCGCCCCCGGACACCAGCGGTTATTTGTTGTGAGTGGTCAAACAGCCCCTACATTTCGAGAACAAAAGAAGTTTCAGTGAGTTTAAGGTGGCCCGAACCAGTCCTATTTATATGCGCGTTGGTTATGTTTTTGAATCACGTTTTTCGGCAGGAATAATTTAACCGATTTCCATGATTTTTGGCATCCTTAATAAAGAACGGTCAAACTTTAAGAAAACGTTATTTATTTTCTTGTAGGTTAAAAACATTTGATATATCTGCATATGTTTAAAACTGCATTTTTACAAATAAATGTCAATACTTTCAAAAACCCTAAGACAAATATTCTCTAACTGCGGCAAATAACTCTCAGAGCTTTCTAGTTTTATATCTGCAAGTTTGACGTCAATCGCGACCGTAGCTAAACTCGCTGCGCAATAGCTGGTCGAATTTAACCTTAAAATGCAACAATAACACATTTGTGAAAGTTGATGTAACTATCTGCAAGTGTATTCTTGCCCAAAGCTTCCCTTGCAAGAAACAGGTTAATCAGAAACCTACGGCGAATACAGTTCGTAATACAAGAAGAACAACTTTATGCTGAATGCGGGGCAAGATTAAAAAACTTCTGTTTATCAAACTTACTTTGTATTTGTCCCTCTTGTTTCGAAACCTATCTTAACAAGGCAAGAGAGGGATAAATACAAAGTAACTTTGATAAAAAGAAGTTTTTTAATCTTGCCCCGCATTTAGCATATTAGCGTCGCAGGTTTGGTTTCCGTTTTGAGGAGAAATATATAGACACTAACTCCAGTACTTCAAACCATCCCTTTTTCAGCTGCACTGAAAGCCCTTGTACTTGGTAATTTATTCAAGGTTTTTAGACTTGACATCACATTCGCACAGGAAGTTTGTCACTTGGGGATAAAGATGAAGAAAATATGACAATCGTCTTATTCTTTTCATTATCCCTAGTGGTAAAATGCCCGTGCGAATGTGATGGCAAATCTTTCAAACTTGAATAAATTACCTTATACAAGGGTTTTCGTTGCAGCTGAAAGTGGATCGGTTGAAGTACTGGAGTTGGTGGCTTTATTTCTCCTCAAGACGGGAACCTTCAGTGCTAAAAACTGGTAGGCCGAGATTTCCGTAGATGTTATATCGTGCTTTGTTGAGATTTTTTGCGAAAAAAAAAAAGGAAAAATACACAGCAACTTTGATAAATAGAAGTTATTTAATCTTGCCCCGCATTCAGCATAAAGTTGCTCTTCTTGTATTGCGAACTGTATTTGCCGTAGGTTTCTGATTACTCAGTTTCTTTCAACTGAAGCTTTAGGCAAGAATACTCTTGCAGATAGGAGATAGTCCGCCGGCAGTTTCCCTCTATTAGTGCTTCAACTTTCCTCGAACTATATATTTAGTTCATCACGGCATACTTACTAGTAAGAATATACTAGTTGTTGTCACTTTAGAGTATTTGTCATTATCACTGATAACCTAATGATTCAAAACAATCGGCTCCAGCCACAAGCAAACAAACGGAGAAGCTTAATTTGTGAAAATATGGGGCAGGAAGCTTAAGGTACCACGAAAAAAACTTTCCTTCATTTTAATCGTTGCCGGCGCTTGAATTTCAAGAGAAAGTTTTGAAAGTTCGTAGTGAGAAAGTTAAAGTCACCATCACGTTTTTAGTATGCTCCACAAAAAAGGGAAATGAGCGGAAATGCGGCCAAAATGAAAGGCGCATTGTGCAGTTAATTTTGTACACTTTATAGACGTTCGTTGTAAATTAATGGTTTTCTATATTTTAATGTGACAAGAAGATCCAAATCGGTTCAAAAAATTTAAAAAACATCATCCTGTTTATACAGTTGTTTCCAGTTCTCTGACAAGGTGCAAAATTATATATAGAACAAGTTTGAACATCCTCGGTTTCATTAGCTTTACATTTTCTTTTATTATATCAGTCTAAATTGGCCTCCTGCACGTCCAGATTAAAATATCAGAGGAAGAACTAGGAACAGCGAGCGACTGCACATTGACCACCGGAGCAGGCACAGGCACAGGAATTGGGACAGTTACTGCATAAGTCAGCACAGTTTACACCTTGGAGTCCATTGGGTGACTCAAGGGACGTCGCCGCGAGAGACCGGGCCCCTGGTGAAAGTGATAAGAAAAGTTACCTATCATGAATCGCCTTATGTATCGTAGGTTAATCCAACGATTGACCCGCACCCATGCAAACCTCATATTTCATTGGTCCCTATAACCTGCACTACCTATTGTTTTCAGGGATATGGGCATTGTTATGTCACCATCCATATTGTTTTCCCAGCCAATCACATTAGTTCCTAATGTAAGGTAGTCTTGAGTTATCGATTCCAGATACGGGATTTCGAATTCTTTGTCGTCTTCCGATCTTTTCGATTGCTGTTGATTTTTGGTGGCGGAACCGCTAGATCCCTCCAACGGAAAGCATCCCCCGCCAGCCTCGTCCCCAGGCCAGTTCTAAGTGAGTGGGAAAAGCTTGGAACTAATCGATAGACTTTAACAGGTGACGTCACATCAGAAATCGCCAAGGGTGACCGGGAATGAGGCTGACGACCCCCCGCATATATCAATCCCGCCAGCTTCTTGGGCTATTTCCTTCATTAATTATTAATGAGTTTAAGAAACAATCTGAAAGTTTGGTAGCTTCTGGGTGTTGCAGATGGGTTTAATCACCAAATGGCGTAATGCAAAAAACTGAAAAGACACAGAACAATACCCGCACCACCAACACAAAGAAACACCCGAAATTTGAGAATACACTAATTAAACTGAATCAAAACAAGAAATTCAATTTTACCTTCACTTGGTACAGAACACATAGTTACGGCAAGAGCAACTACCAATATAATCACCAGGCGATTCATTATTAGCTGAAGCTGAAAAAATAAATTTACTATTAGCTAGGCAATGAGGAGCCGCAACAAATGCCTTATTTAATACAGTTTCCACAATATTGTTTTACTAGTTTGAAAGAGATCAAGAAAGTGTGGGTTGAAATATT
>OZ037998.1:17752165-17753890 GCA_964035705.1 Porites rus | reverse complement strand
GTCTATTTACGTATGTTACGAAAAATTGTATGGCGTGGCTAGCGTGACTTTCTAGAAGCCTCGCGAGAGTTCGTAGTTTGTTTATTTTAGGATCTTGCGTAAGCGTTCCTAAAGCGGTATATTTTGTAACCTTTCTATAATTAGACTATTTAGAAAGTTCTAGAATCTTATTGTAAACGTATACAAGACGCTGTGTGAGCGTATATTTGGGCGTGGTCGTACTACGGGTATGATACTTTGAACATGCCTTATTGCAGCTAAAGAACTGTCATCATATCTTACCAAAGAAGACAAATCCTTTACTCCACTTGTTTGCTGAACCACACAGCTTATACAGTATGTCCCAATCCACAACAAAAATAGTGTCACCTCACGAAAATGTTTGAAAATATGCACATCTTCAATGCAGACATGCTTGGAGCCAAATTACAACATAGGACATAAGTGGTTACAGCCCAGAGAGTAAGGTTTATCTCAGCTCCACTGATACTGACAGATGTGTTTTCACACCCATCACTTTGTACAGTGTATTCCGGTTACTAACAAGGGCAAATAAAGTTCCTTAAGTCCAGTATCTACAAGGATTAATAAGAGAGTAACACATTGCATAAACTGCTGTAGGGCAGCACTGTTTACAGGAACATTGGTAACTATTAACATTTGATATACTACAATTTTCAACATTGCTTGAGAAAAGATGAGGTTCAAAGGTGGCAATATGTACACCTTTAAGTTCATATATATCCTCATTCCTATGTAGAGTCTGAAAATATTGTACTAATTTATGCATAGATGGTATTTCCAACAATACACATGTCCCTTCACTATGACTGTTATGATACATATCTCTAGCATGAGAATCAAATGCATTATATCCCCCAACCTCAGTGCTGTAGATACCAACACCAATAATTTCCACCATTAAAATGAATGAGTTGTTGTTCAGTGCCATGAGTGTTTCAAATGCTGTAACCTGTGAGTGGCATATACAGTAGTGATGGATGTTACAAGTATAACTGTCACTGTATTCAAGGTGGAAAAATTGCTCAAACACTGTAACCATTCCTGGCAATTCTGTTAACATTGACATAGATTGTCTTGCAAGCAGTGACAGACAAGAATATAATAGAATACCAAAAATCATTATTTGAGTCATATCATCAACTGAAGTAATCTTTGTTATCTTACTGTAAATTAAAGTGCACAGACTCATTGCGACACATCGTTGTCCGCCATTTTCCCCAAATCCTGTAACATTTCCTTGACAGTATGGAGCATTAATTGTTTTTGCAGCATCTACATAAACTGAAGGTCCTGGATTCTTCTCTATATCAGTACAAAGCTTAAATTGGCCAAAATTAACCCGGTGATTCAAACTGTTTTAAGCAGTATAAAATGGATAATTACATGTACAGAGGGGCAAATCAAATTCTTACTTAGAAGCCTATTTGGATATCTCATTCCACCTAAATCGCCTGTGCTCTGATGCTTGGACGATACACCTTCCCTCGTTTACGAATTAGTTTTGGAGTTGCCCCTTAAGGAAAAAAACCCACACTGTTACAGTTAATTCTGTACCTGTTTAAGTGTAAACCTTTTGTACTTTTAACGTAACAATGAATTTCAGACGACAATGGTGTATTTTTCCGAATACTCTTAAGTGTCACTTTCCGTGTTTTCTGTAACAAAGATTTTAATCTGTTCATTGGTAGTCTGCTAGGGGCA
>OZ037998.1:17692165-17747165 GCA_964035705.1 Porites rus | reverse complement strand
TTTCGGGAGCCTTTTTTCTGGCTGAAATTTCGAAAAGGTAAGTCTTGATCCCTATAATTTTCGGATCACTAGACTTTCAGCTAGGAAATCCTAACAGATGAAAAATTTTTAGGGGATAAAAATATGCCTATATCTACTGTTTAAATGCTAAAATACGTTTTAACAATTCTATGTTTAAGCGGTTTTGAACTATATCCTCGTTGGGTGCCCCTGATTTTCTATCTTGATATCATTTAACTACCGTAATGGAACATTTTCTTCCTTGATATCATTTTACTACCGTGATGTGACATTTTCTACCTTGATATCATTTGACTACCGTGATGGAAGATTTTGTTCCGTGATGGAACATTTTCTTCCTTATGTCATTTTACTACCGTGAAGGAGCATTTTCTACCCTGATATCATTTGACTACCGTGATGGACCATTTTCTACCTTGATATCATTTGACTACCGTGATGGACCATTTTCTACCTTGATATCATTTTACTACCGTGATGTGACATTTTCTATCTTGATATCATTTGACTACCGTAATGGACCATTTTCTATCTTGATATCATTTAACTACCGTAATGGAACATTTTCTTCCTTGATATCATTTTACTACCGTGAGCACCATAACTAAGATAATTTGGTAAACTATCCATCCGAGAAATTTTGGTTATGACGTCAACGTACGTCCGTCCGTACGGACTTTCCGGGTAGTGGAAAGTAGTCCGCATGGACTCTTGGGGTAGGGGCCAGAAGAAGTAGAGATTTTTTGGCGGGAAATCGCACGGCGCAACGTCGCGCAATTATATCGTGCAAAATCGCGCAACTGATTTTGAAAAAAGAAATTTCAAAGCAACTTAGAAAAAAGATTTTTCGACAGAGCCTGAAAAACTTTTTATTACAACTTACGAAAGCTATTATTTCAACAAACAACAGCAGAGAGAATTTAGCTTGTAGACGACAGGTTTTAAGCAAAGAGCAAAGAGAAGGTGAACGGCAAAGAGCAAGAGTCAACACCGTTGTAGAGCAAGCGAAGACGATTGCCAAAGAGAGCGCGTTAGAAGTAGAAGAAGAAGACAAAATTTTAGCAAAGAAAGTCAGCAAGTAGAAAGAGTCAGGGCGCGAAGAAGGAGAGATAATTATGGTGAAAAACGCCGGCAAGCCGAACGAGACAGGGCTAGAATGAATAAACAAAGGCAACGCGAAAGAGAAATACAAAGGCAAAGAGAACAGCGCGCATGGGATGATGGGAAGGGAAAAGAGAAGAAGAGAGGCAGACATTCTTTTTCTCTTCCCATCATCCACCGCGCGCTTCCTATGTTTTAATCTTTGCTATTTTTATTGAAATGGCAAGCGGGAGCTAGACTCTAAAAAAAGTCCTTCGTGCGATTTCACTTGTGGCAAGTCTAAGCGGGTGCCTCTGCGAAGGAGAGAGAAAGCAGTTTCTTTCACGAAACGGCCGTTTTATTTTTTTGAAATTTGATTAATCGATTTCTGCTCACACCGTATCGAAGTAACAGACGGCTCGACATACTAATCTCACAATGCCGGGGTACATCAAGAAAAACTGGCACATCATTTTATTAAGGGGATATCGTGATTTGATTTTTGTCCGACCGGTTGAGGCAACACACCCCGGGGGATGGGGGGGGGGGGGGGCGGGGGCGGGGGTGCTTGGGTTAATTTTTGCTGGGTACGTGCCGCTGGCCTGTCTGGCCGTACTGTTTGTTCACTCAGGTAAAAAAGGGTAATCCTGACTCTTAGTTGGTGCATTCACTTTTCACTATTATACGTGCCTTTGCGGCGACACACCTCGGGGGGGGGGGGGGGGGCAGGTCTATTCTGTGGCCAGTTATAGACCCCATCTTAGTCACTTTTGGGCAAATACTGTATGTCATTTTCGTTTTCGCGATCCCAACTTAGTCACTTTCTATTTTTATGAATTGACCCTTTTTTTAGATTGAATGAAGAACACTTTAGTTTTCATCTACAGTCACGCAAACATTCTGGCACGTTTGCTAACCGTAAATAAGAAGAACCGTCTTACCCCCAAAAAACGAAAATGAGCGACCATATTCTGGTAACTCCTTTGCAAATGCGACCCCATTATAGTAGAGCTCAACAGTTCCCCACATTCGAGAAATGCGAAACTGAAAACAGACGCCTTACTCAGAGACACACCATTGGTGTTCTTGCAATTACCATGTCGGTTGTTAGATGATAGTTAATCCCCGTTTTAACCCGATTACCTGACTTAAGACTGAAAAAATGCTCCGTTTATTAGTTAAAGCGTATCCACACCCTGAGAGATAAAGTTAACGTGGTCAGATAGTTTAGTGAAATCTCGGCTTTGTTTCCCACGTGTAATTCTACAACGATTCGTGGATAAAAGAGAGGAGTTAGAGAGGAGACTTGCGCCCGCTTTAGTGACTAAAACTGTATACATTCGTTTCGAATATTTCACTTAACCCTTGAAATAGATAGTAGACTACTACGGAGTATTACGCTCCAATTTCATTGTTTTCTTTTGTTTAGTCCTAACTGTTTGGTACTAATTGTTACGTACTGTTTGTTCACGTACGGGTAAAGTGTAATCCTGACTCTAAGTAGCCTCCCACGCAGGGGTTTTTAGGGGAGCTGGTTTTTCATCCCTCCCCACAAACGCCTGCTCAACCGAAAACCACATTCACCTTTCACCATTATACGTGCCGTTCTAATATCTTACTAAACAAAGATTATTCTAAAAATGCTGCGTTTTATTAGGTAAGTTAATATCTACAACCAGATACAAGTCCGGTCCAGGTCCTGTGTAGTATGATATTTTTTGAAATCATATTTTGTTTTTCACGTTCACGATTTGTGGACACCAAGTTGCTATAAATGAGTGAGAATTTATGCACTTTCACTAGAAATTGAATCATCAAACATGTCGTATTTTAGAATCAAATAGAACAGTGAAACAAAAAAGAGGAAGAAGACAAGAGGAAAAGGAGACCTGACGACAGGAAATTCGTGGCTGGTAAACGCAGCCAGTTTAACAACCAGTTTCCAACCAGTTCCTAACGCCGCCCAGTAGGCAGCAGAGCTTCACGAGAGTGCCACACCGATCGAGTTTCTCGAGGGATTGCAAATTAAATAATCAGATGCATCGTTGTTTGGCAAGATTCAGTAAAATTGTACTTACTCTGGGCCTTAAACTCTTACATTCCGGCCCTACAGTGGCCAAAGAAAATTTAAACTTCCAAATTCCTTTTTGTAAAATCAATGTAGATTTGAACAGTGCTATTCTAAAGTTATGACAAATTTAAGAGGTTTCGCTTCAGTATATGGTCACGTATGACATATGATTTCGGCAACAGATTAATACGTTTGAGTTACAAATCCGAAATTTGTTCTAGGAATAAAAGCGATAATATTTCCTGTGACATTCTCAACCAAACAATTAAAATCACTCATGGGAAAACAACAATACCAATAGTAGAGTTCACGTTGCACTATACCAGTGTACTATTTTAGCTTTATGGCCTTATTGGTTTTATTGGCTTAACAATGACAAATAATATTGCTCTAATTATATTAATAATCAACTGCATTTTGTCTGAGGTCTGTATGATAAAAACAGCGCCTCTTGTTACTGTTTCACCTCAGATGTGATGTATAAAAAGTATGAAATGTTGGTTTACACGCACCCAGAGTTGGCACGATTTTGTTGAGTAAACTTGTCGAACACAAAAATTCGGCCTGATTTGTTTTCCAAGAATTCGTTTTCCAGGCCTAATCTACTGTGATCAAGAGCCATTATGTGATCGAAGATGATTGCTATTTTTTGGGTGTAAATATACGACTATCAATTTGATGTAAGATTTTCTTTCACTCTAAAATCACTTAGCCTTAGCGTTCCCTAAAAAGTCATATGTGCCCTTAAGTTAACTGATTTGTGGATTACAAGTTTATTGTTTGATTTAAATTATAAATTTATTAATGGGAGCTTCGCTTTTAGCCTTGGCTAAATCTATATATTAAAGAGGAAAACAGTACTAGAATATGCTTTAATCAACACTAAAAGCATCAATCAACAAAAAGCACAGAAAATTTTGATCTGACTTAACTGTGACCAAACAGTAATACTATAGTACGCAGATTTTAGATAAGGATTCACCTGAATACATGTACCACTGACAGTAATACTCTTAGCTAAAATGTATGTTCTTTTTCTTAAGAAAATAAGAATCTATTTAAGATTCTAAATAGCCAATATTTGTGCTAATTACCATTTATGTAAGAACTTGTTTAGGCTATAAACTTAGGAAAATGCAGGTTTTCACTGTATTCATGGTACTTGTAGTGAACAATAAGAGGCTTAAGAGCGGATGCACAGAAAATTCGAGCGAACCGTGGCCACAGCTCAAAACCTAACCTACCCTCATTTTAAGTCTGTAATAAGGTTTTAATGAATTTATAACACTGCTGAGGTTTAGATTTCAAAATGCAGCCGAATTTGGGAATTATTTGAGATTTTCGATTTCAACGGTCTGCGGGCCTAAAATTAGCCGCCGAACACGGCAATATAGCCTAGTGTCGGAACTGCTTCTCCAGACAATAAACTCACGCTCACGATAAAGAACAGAACTGTTTTAATACTTCTAAATCTCTCTTCGTAAAGATCACTAACTCTCGCCATGTGCTTTTTTGCTGATACATCACTTCTTGAAAACGACATCCTAGCTTGACTACTATGCCCATGTTCCATTTCCCTCGGTTACGTTCAGCATCCTGGATAAGGACGACATCTCCTAGCTTGACGTTCATCCGTTTGGATTTGTGCTTCATATTGTGTCTTTCCCTCAGGGACTTCAGATACTCCCCACTCCACCGATTCCATAAAACCTCTTTACACCGGCGTAGATACTTCACTCTCTTCCTCAAGTCAGCATCTCCTTCTTCTGTGCTTTCTTCTGGGACAAGTCTTGGTTGACCAAACATCATAACACATGGAGTCAAAACTGGTAGCTGCACGTCGTCTTCCACGTATGACAGAGGGCGATCATTCACAGCCACTTCTACATCCAACAAGACTTCCTCAAGTTCATTCCATGTAAGGCTAGCTCGACCAATACTTTTGTACAATGCCCGTTTTACAACGCCCACAAGTCTCTCAAATTGTCCCCCCCACCAGGGGGCTCTGCTTAGATTGAATTGCCACCTTATTTCCTGATGAGCGAGGTAGTTCTGCAGCTGTTCATGTTTTACCACCCCTTTCAACCATTTCGCCGCGGCAACAAAAGTTCGCCCGTTATCAGAATAAATCTTCCTGGGACGGCCTCTCCTCGCGATGAACCGTTTCAGATGCTTGATGAACTCCTCAGCTGTTTGGTTTGGCAGCAACTCCAGGTGGACAGCTCTAGTTAAGCTGCGGGCAAATAACAAAATATATGCTTTTCCTTCTTTCTTTGTCTTGAGTTTGTACCCTATCGGTCCTGCAAAGTCTAGGCCAACAACTTCGAAAGGGGTTGATCCTTCCGTCCTGTCTGTAGGCCAATTTCCAACTGGTGGGTTTGAGAAGGCGGTTACTTGGAATTTCTTGCACCCATAGCATCCTCTGATAACTCTCTTTGTAAGCTGTCTTAGCCGCGGCACCCAATATTGTTGACGAACAAAACTCATCGTAAGCCCCACTCCCCCATGAAGACTTAGCACATGTTTATCATGGACAATTCTCTCTGTTAACAAGGTATCTGGCGGTAAGTAGATAGGGTAGCTTCCCTGGATTCTCCCTCTACACACGTACAGACCCTCTTCATTCTTCTGCAAATTAAGTTTGAGCTGATCTTCATGGAACGTGTCTGTGTTTAACTTGCTGTTTTGAGCTCTTCCTACCCAGAATTTCACTTGCTTGACAGTCTCACATGTGGTCAATGGACCAGACAACCGGTGCTTCTTGCCTTTCTTACAGTTTTCGATAAATCTGCTACCCATGACGTGATACGAATCGTCTGCCAGAATCCATGTTTCTCTAAAACCTGGTGTAGGGTGTCCTCCATCTCTGTGGCCCCAGCAAACACTTCCTTTACTAGCTTGGCCTCTGCTTCTGTCTCTTTACTTGGCTTAGTTTGCACCACCGCTGGCCACATTTCTGGTTCAGTCAGCCAGTTTGGTCCCTTCAGCTCCCCACGTCAGCTGGATTTAGCTCTGTTCCCACATACCTCCACTTTACATAGTCCTTGGCATTAATTTGTGCAACTCTATTGGACACAAATTGTTTGTAGCTCCCTTGACCAGCAATCCAATGCAAGACTACTGTACTGTCTGTCCATGCATACACAGACCTCACTACGTAACCTTCCAAAGCACTTCTTACATTGTCTACAAGATTTGCTGCCATGTGAGCAGAAATGAGCTCCAACCTTGGCATGGTAAGCCCTTTCTTTGCTAACCGTGCCTTTGCTGCCAACAGACCCTGGTGAATACCAGATTCTTGATACACGACTGCGTACACTGCTGCTGCTGACCCTTTTCCACTTGAATCACAGAATGCATGCAGATCTAGAGCTTGGACCGGTTCCTGAGCTATAGTTAGACTGCGTGGGAATTTCAGCTCACCAGGCCAGTTTCCCTTAAATTTCTCCCATTGTGCTTTCAGTTCCTTGGGTAAAACAGCATCCCAAGGGAGGTGTCGGTCACATGCTTCTCTGAAAACCATTTTCCCTACCAAGGTTACAGGACTTGCTACCCCAAGAGGGTCATATATTGAAGCTAAACTCCTTAGCACATCTCTCTTTGTGGCTTCATGTGAATCACCAGAAAAGGTCACAGCCAGAGTGTCCTCCACCTTATCCCAAGGGAGCCCGAGTAGTTTTGCTTCATTAGTTTTCACCCCCAACTGTTCCTTAGCATATGTCTGGCTATCTTCTGTCAACTGATTATCTGCTTCCAGTTCTGGTACATTAGAGTTCCACTTATGCAATTCGAAACCTGCCTGTTTAAAAACCCCTATTGCAGTTCCTTTCAACTCATGCACTTGATCAACTGTATCTTCCCCAGTGATGATGTCATCAACATAAAGACTCCTCATGATTTCCTCAACATGCTTTGGGTATTCAGTTCTTAAAGTTTCTAAATGTTGTTTCAAGGTACCCGCGAGAAGGAACGGCGACTGCACAAGTCCAAATAATGCCCGCGTGAACCTCAAAGTCTCAACTTGTGATGAGTTTTTATCCCTTATCCAGTGAAATCGAAGTGCGTCACGATCTGCTTCTCGAACCCTCACTTGCAAGAAGGCCTGCTTAATGTCTCCACACAAGGCAACTGGTTTAACACGGTTTCGAACCAGCACACTCCAGAGCAAATTTTGTAGAGGTGGCCCATTCTCTAAGCAATCGTTCAATGAAGGGCCACCATGGTTTGCCTTAGCTGATGCATCAAAGACGATACGCATTTTGGTACTCTGTGCTGTTTCTCTTATCACTGCTTTGTGCGGCAGATAACATTCTCTTTCCCCTCGAGTCTCATCGCTCACTCTCTCCACAATACCTTCTTTCAGCTGGTCTTGGATTATTTTGTCATACTCATCCAAGTGGCTGGGTACCTTCTGCAATTTCTTCACAAGGTTAGATAGTCGTACGAGACTGCCTTTCTGATTGTTAGGGAGGGGTGGGTGTCCAGCTTTCCAAAGTAGACCAGTCTCGTACCACCCCTCAGGGTTGCGTACCAGTTGTTCTTGGAATTCGCTATACACCACCTGTTGATCGCCGGCTGGTCTGTCCTCTAGTCCCAGTACATCAAGGCTGCACAATTGCTCGTAGTCAGACGAAGAACTCCTAGTCAGGTACACACTGCTCAGGTTTGTCTCAGCTCCAGGGGACATTATGGTCCAGCCAAACGATGTAAATTCTGCTATTGGTTCTCCTGGCTCTCCCACCCTTGGTGCTGAATTTGTCTTAATCTTGGCATATTCGCTAGCCCCCAGGATCACGTGTATAGGCAGCTCGGGCTTGATGTCGGTATCATCAATCTCCACGCCCTTGAGGTGTTGGTACTTGGCAATTGTATCCACATATCTCGGGTTCGGGATAGTTAGCAACGTTCCCTTGTCCACTTTGCTCAGGGTAGTGGGTAGGCTGAAAACTCCTTTAATGTTAGAGACTTGGACTTTGTACATTTCTATCTTCTGACTAGTACTCGTCATCATCATTTCGATTGTCTTATACTCTCTTCGATCTGGTTTTCTGTTCAGTTTGCTAATGAGTGCCGCTGATGCATAGGAGCTTCCGGCTCCCGTGTCCAATAAAGCTCTACACCTAATTCCATCCACATCTACCACAACTACCGGGTACACCACTTGACCTCCACCTGTTGCTAGCATCAGCTGGTTTGAAAGCTTATCACAAATTGAACTATGGTGCTTCCCATTACATCTCTGGCAAGTAGTAGTGCATCTACATTCCGCTGCTCTATGCCTAGCGCCATTACAGTTAAAACACAACTTATGGTCTGACAAGTACCTCCTCCTGTCAGCTACGACTTTAATCTTGTCACAGTCAACTGATTTGTGTTCCTCAGACTTACAGTAAACACAAACCCTATGCTTTCCACCCTCTTGTTTAGCTTGAAGCAATGGGTCTCTTCCCTTGTCACGTCTCCCATGGTTGCCATCCAGGGAAACTGGGTTCCTTTCACACCACTTCCTTAAGCCTTCTACTAATTGCGGGAACCCCCACTCCTGCCAGTTATCATCCAGCCTCAATAGATCAGCTCTTATGCCTGGTAGTTTATCTAGGGTAAGTCTTACATACCCTCTAATATCTTTCTCCTTACCCATGGACTCTAAGGTTTGGATATTGGTAACCAGTTTCTCATAGAACTCATTAATTCTTGTTGGGTTTGTCCCTGTGATAACTGGCAAAGCCATTATGCACTGGATGTGAGCATTAGCTACTTCACTTGGCTTTCCATATTTGGTCATGAGAATGTTCTTCGCTCGTGTATATCCCTCACTGTTAAAGGGTAACCCATCGATGACAGCTCTAACTTTTGGTACAAGTAGTTCTTTCAAGTATGAGAATTTGGCAACTTGACCAATGTCAGATTTGTCTATTTCCGCTTCAAACTGCCCCCAAAATCTCTGCCAATCTAGATGCGTCCCCTGGAATTTCGTTATCACAAGTTTGGGTAGTTTAACTTTTGGGTTACCTGCATCACTCTCCTTCTCGACGGTTTTCGCTTCGAATTTCTTCTTGATCTCAAGTCTCGCTTTCTCCTCCTTTTCCTGAGTTTCTCTTGCTTCTCTTTCCCTTAACGTTTGTTCCAGCTCCTCTAATTCTCCGACCACTTTCTCGTACTTGCCCAACTCCGCTTCGATGCCCGAACTCCAAACTTTAATGTCATCTTCTTCGTCACCTCGTCCAATTTTAAGTTCTTGCACAATCGTTTTTACTTCGTGACATTCTTCAAGTTTGCTTTCCATCAGCTTACGATGTCTTTGAATCGGTTTCAGCAAATTGCTGCCAGCAATCTTGTGTGTGTTTTCGTTAGTCAACTGCAGTACTTTCAATTTGTTTTGGATTGCTTTCTCCTGATTTTCCACGGTAGCCGCTGGTGTTGGCATGGCTGTGTCCTGGCAGGGTCGCCACTTTGTTGGAACTGCTTCTCCAGACAATAAACTCACGCTCACGATAAAGAACAGAACTGTTTTAATACTTCTAAATCTCTCTCCGTAAAGATCACTAACTCTCGCCATGTGCTTTTTTGCTGATACATCACTTCTTGAAAACGACATCCTATAATATCCGTAATCCTAGCTCCCAGGCCCCGACGACCTTGGGTGCGCCTGACTAGTTTACAAAGTAAAACAACGCGAACGAAACATTCTTAACATCCGAGTATCAACGTACGAATTCTCACACCTAGCGACAGAAATGAGCTGACTTTCATAAACGAGCGAATATATTGGCAATCTTCCACTTAAATCTCAAAAAACAGATGTTAACAATTTCTAAACAGCGCATTTTTTAGATTTAGAGAATAAAATATCGACGAACGAGCACAATTTTGAAACGTAATTTGCATAATGCTTATAAATACAACAATTTACCGCTAAAAACAAAATCGAATTTTCGATATGGGGGAATTCTCCAAATCACCCCAAATCCCTCTTACTACCTAATGAGATATAGTAGTTCAACATTATCTGAAAGTTAGTCTGGTGTTCTGGCGAACGCTTGTAAAATAGATTGATTATTTTGAGGTTATTTTGCCCCAAACAACCGCTAATTGACCCAAGGGTCAGTTGACACGTGCACGTCACCTTAGTTTTATGCATCGATTTGAGCTCGTTAAAAGGGAGAAACTAACAAGATTCTTTTAATATGTACCTTTTTTAATGAAATGCACGCAATCTTCAAAAGGAGAGGCCGTTCAATGGGTAATTTCTGTTCTTGAGATCTTGAAGAGTTGTACCATGGCGTCTGCGAGTGGACCTGAGTCTAGGTTTGTTTTCCCTTGACTACGAAATCAGAACAACATCATGAAATAATTCTCGCTCGAACCTTCGTAAATGAATCAGCTTTGCAGTGCCTTACCTGAGATAAAAAGTGCGCCGAATAGGAAAACACTGTAGCGCAATTTGGATCCTTTGTTTGCTAAGCGGCGATGGTATCAATGACTTTTAATTAGTTACTCACCTCTGATTGCGTGACCAGGCAATTATCGATTGTCTCCCGCGAAAAATAAGTGCACGGGAAACCAAAGCTTTCCGAGATACAGTAAATTCATTTTCCTGTATGACCAGGTGTCCTTTTGTCCTATTTTAAAAGCGGTTAACTAAGATGATTAGCAAACATACTGTCCCACTTTTAAAAATGGTACAGTAACTGAGGCATGAATGTTCTGTTCTTCTGATTTTACCCCCAACCCCGGAGTGTTCAGACTGGGATATATTTGCACTACGCATGAAAGGCAAATGGATTAAATTTTAAGGTTCAAGGCGGTTTTAAGGCATGGGTTACCAGTGGATTAGTCAGACTTGTCACAAGGTGCATTCAACAGAAAATTACAGGCATGATATCTCTGCTATTGTATGTTCATTAAGTGATTTTCCAGCAAACATTATTTTTTGGTTTTTTTTACCCCAAAAGTTTTGTCCGTTCAATTCTTATCTATGAGATCTAAACTTAGTGAAATTTCTGTAATTTGTTGTTAAATACAATTTTGCAAACAACTAAGTATTTAATTTTGCGTAAAAGCTACATGAAATTGTACTGTTTAGCCGTAAATCATTAAAAAGAGAAAGCATCATGCTTTCTCTTTTCAAGTCTAGTAGGACCTAAGCAATAGCATTGCTTAAGTCCTAGTAGTTGTTCTCCATGTCTGCTAAGGAGGAAATAGTTTGCTCTTTTCAAGAAATTGTTCTTGCCCATTGCGGTTTCAAACCAAGGATAGCAGCAAGTCTGTCGTGGTCGTATACTGCTACTTCAGTGCAAACGAAGCATAGGCGCACAAGTCAGCGCTTGCGTTTAGTCAGGTGCCGAAAATGAAGTGGAAACTTAACCCCAAGGGCGTCCATGTTCGCTCCGGCTCGAAAAGGTAGAATCCGTTGTGCAGTAAAAAGTAATGCGAAAAACCTGCGGGGGCTGGGGAAAGAAAGGCGTCTTATTTTTCTTTGGCTTGTTCTATTTTCGCGATTTGGTACAGGCTATGAAATACTGACAAGCTCAGTATATGTCTTCACCACCGAGAGTCACTTGCCCTTAGCCGGACACGCCCCTCACGTATTATGTTTCGTTCCTAAAGTTATTTCAAAGCACAGAACCAAATTTGCAAGAAACTGGTATCCTTGTGCCTATTAGAATTAAGATCAGGGTCAGAATTTGAGTGCTACAATGGGAGGGAAGAAAGAAAAGGAAACCGCCGCGCACACCTGTTAAGTCTTTTATAAACTTTCTCGTCCTGACGGTTTCAAGGAAGGGCGTCGTGGCTGCTATTTAATTTACAGTGTCTGTTGCAGTGGCCACCCCTGCTGAAACAGAGATTGCTTGTAGGATGAACGGCTATAGTTTGGTATATTCACGAGCGCGTTTTGTCCAGTGAACTGAGTGCGTAATTTTTCTTAACGAAGGGATGGGGTGGGTCAAGTGAATAGTTCGGGGAACGTTTGCTCTCTTTAGGGGGGGGGGGGGGGCTGAGTAAGGAAAAGTCAATGGTGCATTTATGGAATAATAATAGAGATTCTCATGGCGAAGATTGGACTTCTGGTAAGGTGGCAACGATTAAGGCCCGCATTATAATTCATGATAATTGAAGGTCATGATGTGGAAAAAGCGACTGAAATGGTGGATGCCATGCAATCCTCTCGGGTGGGGGCGACGTAACGGTTGCCCCTGCGACAGAAGGCAAGCATGCCCAGATTGTCCACGGGTTGCTAAATGAGACAGTCCCTTTCTTTATAGTACCCGTTCCCTGTCTTATAATTAGACCCGGGCAAATTTCTCGAGATTGCACCATCATTTTGGGTTTAAAGCTTCCAAAGTCCAACAATAATAGCGCATGTTCGCGACGGTTTTTTAAGTCAGTCAAGTTCTTAAACCAGGCCTTAAACGGCCAGATTTAAGTGTCGAGAACAATTAAAAAGGCATACAAGCCTCAAGCAAAAGACAGTGGGAAGGAAGTGCACATCTGTGATGGGGAAAAAGGAGTAGCCCACAGTTATTTAGGGGTGGATCTTTCGAAGCATTCTTATACTCTTGGACAGATATGCATTGTTTAAAGTTTTAGACAAACCAGGTGTAAATTTACAGTAACAAACTGTTAAATATACATCAGCAAGATCTTTGCGAATCCTATTTTTCGCTGGAGACTATCGTTTACTGGCTGGTCACGCAATCAAAGGTAACGTACTTTCCCACGTTTGTTTACTCACCTTTCGCTCAGCAATACACTGCGTTCCACAAAGGATCCAAATTGCGCGAGAAATGTTTTGCTATTCGGCCCACTTTTTATCTCAGGTAAGGCACTGCAAAGCTGATTCACTTACGAAGATTCGAGGGAGAATTATTTCTTGATGTTATTCTGATTTCGCAGTCAAGGGAAAACAGACCTAGACGCCATGCTGCAATCTACAAGATCTCAAGAACAGAAATTACCCATTGAACGGCCTCTCCTTTTGAAGACTGTGTGTATTTCATTAAAACAGGTACATGTTAAAAGAATCTTGTTAGTTTCTCCCTTTTAACGAGCTCAAATCGATGCATAAAACTAAGGTGACATGCACGTGTCAATTGACCCTGGGGTCAGTTAGCAGTTGTTTGGGGCGAAATAACCTCAAAATAATCAATCTATTTTACAAGCGTTCGCAAGAACACCAGACTAACTTTCAGGTAATGTTGAAGTACTATATCTCATTGGGTAGTAAGCGGGATTTGGGGTGATTTAGAGAATTCCCCCAAATAGAAAATTTGATTTTGGTTTTAGCGGTAAATTGTTGTATTTATAAGCATTATACAAATTACGTTTCAAAATTGTGCTCGTTCGTCGATATTTTATTCTCTAAATCTAAAAAATGTGCTGTTTAGAAATTGTTAGATATCTGTTTTTTGAGATTTAAGTGGAAGATTGCCAATATATTCGCTCGTTTATGAAAGTCAGCTCATTTCTGTCGCTAGGTTATATTGCCGTGTTCGGCGGCTAATTTTAGGGTGACAATTTTCCACGGGCGTAGAGGGAGGGTGAGTTTTCGTTACTCAATTAATTAGTCAGCGGTAGTTTGGCAAAATGAAGAGGAACTTCCGGTTAAATGATCGAGCTTCCTCTAGCTCTCGAGACGCTTCCGGTCGACTTTTTGACCTTATTTATGGCCCTTTTTCGCAATCTGGAGGAAAACCAGACGGGCGAGATCAAGGTTTTCAAGAGACAATCATGAAGTGTTCCGTGGACGAAGTCAGGGAAAAAGGGATTGCATTTCTTCAAGAAAATTTTGACAATGTTCGCTTCTCGGAGAATTACTGTTTTGCAGTCCATAAAGGAGACGCAGAAAGTCTAGCTGATTTGATCGACAGATATCTTTCTTTGAATTCGACGTAAAGATAATTATCTTCATGTTTTCATATCCTTCGTAAACTTTCTCCATACCAAATTATTGTGGTTATTTGCTTGAAGTGGCCCCTTGATTGTCTCTTAATTTGCACATACAGCTGAGCCCATTTTTGAACACAACAGAGGAAATATCCCCATTACTTTCTTTGGAGTCCCCTTTACAGTAGAAAGCTCTGAATTCAGACATTGCGTTCATGGATCGTTGAAGGTAATAGTAAATTAAACCCGTCAGTTTCTATTATATTTTGTTTATCAGCATTTTTGGAAGTTGGTTAGGATTATTTATTTTTTCTCATTTTTATGTAAGGGGCTTGACGGGGGGGAGGGGATTTTGAAAAAAATTTCCTGCAAGCGCTTGTCAGAAGAAAAAAATTGCATGCAGCACAAATGTAATAGAAAGCTTATGGGAAAAAAAGGGGAAAAAATATCCTGCCCACCAGATTGCTAGAAAAAAATATTCTTGATGACCAGAAATCACCGCCCCCTCCTCCCCCTCAAGAGTTAAATGGTCGGCCCCTAAGTGAAGAGCGTAAAATCGCACACAAAGTTAAGTTTGCTCGAATTGCTCATGATTGACAGTTAAACATGAAAGTCTCCGGATCTTTAGAGTGGCTGGGGGTGGTGGAAAAACAGATTTGTGGTGTTTTGTTTAGCAATTTGTTGAATTGATTGTTACTGATTTTAAAGTAGAAACCTAATGTAAAACAGACATGATTTTCCATCGATTCAAATTATTATCTACCTCATCTACATCTACTTTTACCTACTAAGTCCGTAAAAATCGCTAAGACATCACACCAACCATTATGTGGTGCTCCAAAATTTGCCTTATTTCCCAGTCTCATCAAAGCACAACAACAAAACTAACGACATTTCGACATCAGCCAAGACTTAAACACTGATAGAATTTCGTCTTTGATGTTCTTTGATATGATTTCTTATGGCAAGTACTCTCTAGCAGAAGCAAGCCCTTCTAAGAACTAAAACATTTAAAAGTGCTCCTAATTTCGAATTAGCCCCGCCTCCCTTCCCCCTGATTCGACAATGTCGAAACTAAAGCGCCGATTGGTTGACCTGGTTTGTACTATGCTTCAATTTCACGACTCGAGGGGTGAGTCTAAAAAAAATGATGCTCTGTCGTATCGGATATTTTTGATTACATGCGTGACAAATACGATGATCCTAATAATTTCAATATCAAAATAGAATCTACAAACCACTGTTATTACTGTTATTTCTTTTCGGCAAATACCGGGTTATAGCATAGATTCGCGATTCGGAATTCGCGGTTGCGTTAAAATAGAACAAATTAACAAAGAAAAATGTTTTTTAGTTTTTAGAGACATCGTGATTGCGGTGAAACTAAGTGAGAGTGAATTGTGAATAAAATTAGTTACATCTAACTACTGTACTTGTGACTTGTGGACAACATTGTTATTGGGAGGCAAAACATTCACCATAATCGAAGCATTTTTTTTTTTGGGTTTTGAATTCCGGCCCCATTTAATCATCCCCGTCACTTGGAATCAATACAATATATATTCCCATACATCAAGTACCTACCACAGCGTTGAAGGACACCGCTGACTAATTAATTGAGTAAAGAAAACTCACCCTCCCTCTACGCCCGTGGAAAATTGTCACCCCTAATTTTAGGCCCGCAGACCGTTGAAATCGAAAATCTCAAATAATTCCCAAATTCGGCCGCATTTTGAAATTTAAACCTCAGCAGTGTTATAAATTCATTAAAACCTTATTACAGACTTAAAATGAGGGTAGGTTAGGTTTTGAGCTGTGGCCACGATTTGCCGATTTTGCTCGATTTTTCTGTGCATTCGCTCTTAACAGACATTGTCAGAATATATCAATTTTCATTTGCCACTTGTTTGTCCTTTCAAATGCACATTTTGCTCTTATTACCTGCATTAACAAGGTAAATTTGTGAAGAAAATCCATGCTAGAATTTTAAGATGTGCTTTGGGCTGCATTACTGAATTATGGCTGAATTAAGGGAATTTTCTCAAAAAAAAATAAAATGTACCGAAAAGTTCCAAAAGTAACAACCCCCTGAAAGTAGCGACCCTCCAAAAGTAGCAACCCCAAAAAAGATAATGACCCTTCGAAAGAAGCGGCTATCTTTAAAACAAGGAACGGTGAATCGGGGAGTGGGAATGGGCAACGAGGAACGGGGAACGGGGAATCTTTATAGTGGGGAATCTTCAAAAGCGGGAATCTTTAAAATGGGGAATCTTTTAAAGCGGGAATCTTTAAAACGGGGAATCTTGAAAAGCGGGAATCTTTTTTAAACGCTTTTATAATCGAGGATGATTCTATAAACCCTTACTTTTGCTGATTATTGTAAACCGAGTTATCTTTAACAGGCTGGTGTGAAATCAATCCTTGCACATTTCCAAGTTCTTAGCTGAATAATTTTGAAAGCGTTGGTCTTGAAAAAGTTTGAATTTGACAGAGGTAGTAGTCTGTTTCAGACAATCAGTTGAATCATGTTGAATGAACTAAAAACGCCCGCGCTGTCAAAATTTGTTGTTGTAGTAATGTTTTTCGTGTCTATGATTGACTATTTTCCAATTCCCCATAATACACTCTGTCTGCCCCCCAAATTTTGCATAACTTATTGTCTTAAAATGCTCTTGGGAAAATGCAATACTCCCAGGAGCATTTAAAAACAATGGTTTATGCAAAATTTGGGGGGCAAACAGAGTGTATTATGGGGAATTGGAAAATAGAGAATTACCTATACAAATTAAAATGCAATTATTTTTTTAAAAAAGCACATGACATCCCGGCCAATAATAATCATTAAAGGTCTGATAATAGTCTGTCATGGTCTCCTGACCCATCATGCTGAACGTGTACGTCACTTTTTTATTCGAGCTTCCCCCGGGCATGCGTCCTTCAATATTGAGCGATCCGTCCCAAAAGTAATCTGCAATTTACACTCGAAGGAGAGAAAACTGAATTTCTTGTTATATATTTTCTCTAAAATAAAAGTGCTTTTTGCGATTTTTAAAAATATTTTGCTCAATTTTTCTTGACGATCGCTCTTAAAAAGACTGTGGTTACCACCGCTCAGCTACTACAATTTGTAGTTCATTCATCTATAACCTTTTTGCAATGTTCACTCTAATTTACAGAGAGTGCCTGTAATGGCACACCAGTTGGTAGTGTTTCTTGTGAAAGCCATCCCTCTCCGCTCTGCATCGTACAGAAGAACGCCTTAGCGGCCTTGCAATGATGCTTATTCATCGTTGAACAAACTACATGCCAACGCCAAAGGATATTTATGAACGAAAATCAAACTGGAGACATCTTTTATGGCTTAGTTAGCCAAACATCGTGCAGTTTTGTGAAATGTTTAGTGTACTGGTGCTTGCATGAATATACGGTGTGTTTTAAATTAACAGGTTTAACAACCGACATGGTAATTGCGAGAACACCAATGGTGTGTCTTTGAGTAAGGTGTCTGTTTTCTTTTTCTCATCTCTCCAACGTGGAGCACTGTTTGGCTCTGCTGGCTTCGCATGTCGCCGCAAGAAGCCCCACAAAAATCAAATCAAGCTATCCCCTTAATAAAATGATTAACCAGTAGCCCGGCGTTGCAGGATTAAAATGTCGAGTCGTCTGTTGCTTCGATTCGTGGAAAGCACAGATAGAGAATATTTCACGTCAGTAGAGCAATGATTCATTAAATCTCACAAAAATAAAAGGGCAGTTTCGGTTATAGAAACTGCGTAACCCAAGATCAGGCCCAATTTTAGCAGTTGTCATACATTCTTCTTGCCCGTCGGAATGTTATTTACAAAGCGAAACGAAAATACAGTCAGATACCGTAAATCCTCTATTAAGCCCCCCGGGGGGCTTATTTTTTTCAATCACTTTTGAGGGGGGGCTTAAAAGAGAGGGGGGGGGGCTTATTTAATTTAATCAATATGAACTTTCAGCCTGAATAAACCATAACTGATCAGTCCACGTTAATCGTTAATTTTTTTTGTGAAGAGTAAGGATGGGGGAGGGGGAGGGGGGGCTTAATAGAGAGGGGTTGCTTATTAACTTTCCTCCTCTGAAAAGGGGGGGGGGGGCTTATTTGAGATGGGGAGCTAAATAGAGGATTTACGGTAGTAAGCACGCGGTGGATGATGGGAAGACAGAAAAAATGGCTGAATCTTTTCTTCTCTTTTCCCTTCCTATTGTCCCATGCGCGCCTTTCTTTTTACCTCTCCCTAGCCTCCCTCTGACACAAAGAGACCTTTTCAGGGGAGAAAGAGGAAACTGCATTGGATACCAAGGTATTATTTTACACTACTTGATAATAAAGGCAAACAGTGCTAGATTCTTCTTTAATCAGTACTAAAAGCATCAATCAACAAAAGCACACAAAATTTCAACCTCACTCTACCCTGACCAAAAAGTGACCATAAGGAAAACATTGTTTTGCATTTTCCTTAGTGTGTTGGAACCCCATTCATACGGCCACTGTTGAGCCATTAAAATTTGGCAGCCAGTAGACCCTTCCATGGTTTTTCAATTTTTGATGTGGACAAGTTAGGGAAAATCTTTCAAAACCACTGGAAAGAGCCCCTTTAAATAAGTAAAACTGCCAAGTTTGAAAGTAATACGTCTTAAGTGAGCAAATGTACCTATATATAGCTCTGCAATGTAGTGAAATTTTTCAGACATTTGTATGGAAGAGGCACCTCATCTGTAAATTTTCGCAACTATGAAGAGCTTCAAAAGCATTGTCAATTTATAAATGTAGATGTAGATGTAGATGTAGCTATATTTTGGCTAGTTTTCAACAAATCACTTTCAAGCTTGGCAGTTGACTAATTTAGAGGCGCTCTTTCCTTTGGATTCCATGGATTTTACCTTACTTGTCCATGTCAAATGTTGAAAAAAAACTGTGGAAAGGTCTTTTAGCAGGGTATGGTGATATCCTTTTCTCAACTGGTTCCTTTTCTAATCACTGTCAAAATTTAACATCTTAAATGACTACCACACAGGCTGTTACATTGCAAAATCTGTAAGTGACTACGGTAAAAACCCACAAGTTAGAACCTGGTTTTTAAGAACCTGTTAGGCTAAATTTTGCCAGTTAGGCCTCCTCTATACAGGAACCTGTTTAGCCTAAAATTTGAAACTGGTTCCTATTATCTAAAATCTAAAAATAAAATTTTGCACACTTGGGCAAATGGAATAAATTAACATTCAGGATACTCTTTGGAGACAAATATGCTTAATAACTCTGACTTCACTAATTTAGTAGGTAGATTTGATATAAGGATTAAGCTGAATACCACTAATTACTTTTAGCTCCAATGTTTTTTGTTTTGTTAAGAAAAGAAGAACCCATTTTAAAAGAACCTGAGTAGCCTAAATTTGTGCTAATTAATATTTATGTAAGAATCTGTTTAGGCTAACTAAGGAAAATGCAGGTTCTTGCTCACAGGTTTTTACTGCAGACACTGTCAGAAATATATCAATTTTCATTTGCCACTTGTTTGTCATTTCAAACGCACATTTTTTTTTTGCTCTTGTCGACTGTACTAACAAGGTAAATTTTTTAGGGGAAATCCAGATTGGGATCTTAAGATGTGGCTGAGGGCTGCATTAATGAATTACAGCTCAATTAAAGGAAGCTCTCCTAAAAAAATTAACGAGCATTTTGCCAGGTTAATCAATTTGTGGTTTACAGCAGTGTACATGTTTCAAAACATTACCCAACCTGTGCTTTAAATTAAACTTTACAAGTGTTTAAAATTCCTCTTGAAATTCTGAGAGGAGCCAGAACAGCTCAAGGAGAGTTAAGAGGAATGCGTCCACTCATTCTTGTCAACATCATACACCCTCAAGCAATAAACATTGGAACTTTCTTGGTTCCACAAACCTGTAACATAAACGGCTCCCTTAAAACTTGTGGCACCTAAAAAGCGCTTTGGTGCAGATGTACTCTGAATGGCTGTCCAGATATTTGTAATTGGGTCATACATTTCAATATTCCTGGAAGTTACATTTAAGGCTCGAGGGCTCGTACAGCCTCCAAATAGAAACACTTTACCCTTTAAAATAGCAGCATGAGAGTATCTTTTCTTTTCAAGAATTGAAGCCACTCTGCACCATGAGTTTGTTTTGGGGTCAAATCTTTCAGCAACATCCAGTAACTGATCTTTTGTCCGGCCTCCAATTGCATACATTGTGTCCTTGTCAGCTGCAACAGACAGTGAAGATCTCGAAATGTTCATGGGTGTAGCTTCCTGCCATAGGTTTGTGTCAGGATTGTACCTATGCACACGGTTTACTTGCTCATCTCCTATTCTCCCACCAATCACATACAAAAACCCTTGGAAATTAACTACAGCTACACTACGGAGTGGCACTGAACCACCACTTAATGGTGTGACAGATACCCAAGAGTTCACCACTGGATCATATCTCTCAATTGACTGTTGAAAAGCATTGTTGAGATAAAGTTTGCCATAAGAAGCACACATGGTATATGAAAAGTTATGACTGGACTGGTCTGCGAGCTTAAATAACTTGCCTTCTGTGGGAAGGTAAGAGATTGTGCTTTTACTGCTAGAGATGACAAGACAATCTTCAGCTATCCTCAGACAGTTTCTTGGTGCTTGGGCAAAATAGCAGTCTTCAGAGCCAGATGAAACATCTTCCATTGCATCTAAGACCACTGACGTGCATCTTTCATCATTTTTCACCAAAGGATGAGGTAAGATTTCCTTGAAAACATAGTTGCGTGACAGGTACATCACACGAACGTTACGAAATAATTCGAAAAATATTTCACTTTGGCGGCACTCTTTTTCTTCACACCACTTGACAATAGCCTGGAAAACGTCTTCTTCCCCCCTTACTCTTATTTCATCACTTGAAATCCACTCTTCCAGCTCTTCCTTGCTTAAGTTCATAAAATCTTCCTGCTCAACTACACTCATAAAGTGTGTACAGATAAAATCTCTCGCTTCTTTTTGCAATTCTCTGCACTGATACTTAGCAGCCGAATAATATGCCAAAATACAGTTTGAAGAAGACAATGTCCGTGCGATAAAGTTAGTTGAAGTCTCCTTCAGACATGGAATGACCAAAAAATCGGCTACCTCTAGAAGATCGAACGCGTTGTGTTGCGTGACGTCAACATATCCTGTGTACGGATAATCTAACAATTCCTCCATCACAGCTTTGCTTGTGTTTTCTAATCTGATGACTCCTTCTTTCTTTTCTTTCATTTCGCTGTTAAGAGCATTGTAGAAGAACGGACTTGCTGCACATAAAACGATTCTGTGCGCTTTCAAGCGAGCTTGATCGTCACCACAGCCAACTTCTAAAATTACATCACAGAAATGATCGTTCCTTCGTTGAACATCGAGCCGTTTCATCATTTCCACGCAAAACTGTTGCACGTCAGTTTCCTTAATTGGTCCCCACGATATATCATTCATCATGATGTTGATTATGATGTCAGTCCAAATGTCAACAAGACAACAGGAAAGAAAAAAAAGGTTTCTGTCAGCCTTCCACAGGATCTACGAGCATCAACGGCGCGAAAACCCGCGAAAATGCAAAAAGTGAAACAAATGCGCATAATCGGAGGAGCTTTCCGCTGACAAGATTTCCCGGGCTTTCTCAAGGGACAGTTTTAACTTTATTGCCCCCGCAGGGCCCAGAAGGCGAAATCCCGAGGAGACACTCTGATAACTCGCGCGTATATTAAGGAAGTACTTACAGTTAAAATAATTATACAGTCAGTATGCCAGAAAAAATCTCGAGATGGTTACTATGACGTAAAGACAGAAAATCCCGTAGGGACCGCTTAGGTACATTTTGTGACATTTATTGTACAGTCATACTTCGATACTCTTTTGCGTTACGTGTTATCAGTGACATTCTGTAGAGCAGTTGTTTTGAAAGTTATGGACCAAAAGACACTCGTTTAGCGCAGATGAAGTTATAAGGTGCGTATAACTGTGTTTATTATTCATTCAAAATATTTCCCCGGTTCTGATTGGCTTAAAGCACTCGCATAATTCACCATAACCGGCTACTGATGACCAAATTTGGAAGAATTTTGCGTTTAATCTACCAATGACGTCAAAAGTGCAGCTTCCTTGCAGGTTAATGCACCTTTAACCGAGAAGGCCAGGGGACGAGGTTGAGTTGTTTTCGTTGTGAAAACAAAAGTGGCGGAAATATCGCTCGTTTCAAGAGTAAGAACTAGGCGAAATAATAGCTTAAAACAGGAAATAACACCCTCCTCGATCTCCATAATTCTTCATAAGATACTCAGCCTCATTCATTAATTGTTAAATATATAGACACTTGGAAAGTCTGCAAGACACGGGTTCACAAATCTTTGATTGGAAAGACACTCTTTCTCTCTCTTTGACCGGAATAAGACTCAGCCCCAAACAAGCAATACAAGTGAATCAACGGCTAGCTTATCACTAGCAGAACGTGGACGCTTACAGAAATTCGCCGACAATCACATCTGTGCTGGCCCATTCCCTACCCACAGATGTCCTTGCGCTATAAAGTTTAAAATAGGACTAGAATGTGCGAACGTGATTTGATCAAACGTCCTTTCAATATCTAAGGCTTACTTTCCGGCAAATAAAATGAACAGTATGTAAAAAGTGAAACAGAATTAGCGAAAAATTTAACTTCTAATTAAATCTTTTCTTATGGTTTCGAATAAACTATTCTCGAAAGTGAGAATGTTTTAATCAAAGCCGTGTAAATCGAACTGAAACTGTGCATGGAACATTGCGTTTCCTGTTTTTATCTCATCTATTGTATGGAATACGACCAAGAATGCTATTGACCGACAATATACAGAGCGGGGACAGCTGTAGTGTCAACTATTACTAGTTACATTCTTCCGATTCTTTGTAGCAAAAGAGAATTGCTCATTCTAAGCGTATCCGATGGGGCGTTTATTCGAGGTCAGCGTCTATTTCAAAATCATACATCTAAATATTAAATCAGTGACTACAGCGACGATCAATGATTTGTAAATCTGGAACATATTTAGAGTTCCAAAGACCAAAATGTCTTAGAAAAATGGTAATTGTCTGGGTATGGGTGGTGCAAATAACCGAGTTGTGCCATGGGCAGCCCTCAAATGACAGGAAACCAGGGCGTAAAGCGCTCGAGACTGTTTCACACAGACTTTTAATCCATAAAAAGCAATAAAACTTAAAGTTAAAAAGATTTAGAATGATGCTTCTTCTTTAAATAGCGATCTCAAAGCTTTTTAACAGGGCGGTCTACCGGAGATTCTTCCTATGTGAACTAATTATAGGGCCATTTATACGAGGAAAAATAAGACGCGTCTTGAATAAGATGAGAGCATGTCTTATCTAAGACGAATACAGCTCGTATAAATGGTTCGCGTCTTATTTCTGTTCTTGACTCGTTTTCATGTGAGTGTTGCCCTTAGCAACGGTAATCCAACATGGCGTGCCAAAACTTAACGCATGCGTACTATGCGTTCGCGTCTTAAGGTTGATTTCCACTGACGCGTTTTTGGCTACGCACTTAAACGCACGTAATTTTTTAATCACGTAAACAAAAAAGAGGCAAGATATAAAGTGTTGAGATTAAATGTGAAGTTGAGCGAGGTTTAACTTTTACTAGTAGTTTAGCGATTTACTATTTTATTTGCAAACGTAAATTTTACGCCCGTGCGCACGTAAAAAGTAAGCGACAGTGGAAATCAAGACATAAGACGCGAAGGTCATTTATACGAAGTTTTTCTCGTCTTAGCTCAGACGCGTCTTATCTAAGAACAGGTGTTGAGGACGGTTCTAAAATAAGACGTGTCTTAACTAAGTCGCGTCTTATTTTAGACGAAATGTGCCGTTTATACGAAAAGTTCGCGTCTTATTTTTCCTCATATAAATGGCCCTTATAAGCAGTATTGATGATCCACACGTGCTGCAATCTGAAAGTTTTAGGGCTTAAAATATCGTATCTCGTTGCTAGGTAACCCGGTTACACTATCCAAGTAAAAATTGAATTTCGTATTTCGCGCGTGTTGAACTGCCAAATGCACGAGGAATTTTTTCGTGCCATGAGAATATCGCTTCCTTTTCGATTTGTTTACGCTTGACTAAAATATAAAATTTACTGCGTAATTCCAGTGACAAGCCAGGGGTAGGGGGAAAGGTAATTATAGCGAAAAGTCTTGAGAGGAAAACTCATGAAAGGTTAAACTTCTCTCGCTGTTCTTGTTGAAGCACTGAAAGCTATAGGCACACAAGGTTAAATAGTTTCTTCGTTAAATGGTCAAGTTGAAAGCTTTTTCTCTTCCTTTTCATTTAATAGGAGTGGTCAAAACTCGAAATCGAAGTAGGTGATTTTTTATCAGGTTTACGCGAATTAAGTGTAAAACATTTTATTGGCTGTAAGTGTGACACCCTGCCTGCTTGCTTGATTTTGGCGTACTCGGATAAAATCTTTGTTAAGCATGCGCTTTCAACACCAGGTCTAAGAGCCGTACACTTGGTACAGCGGGCTCAGTTATGATCATAGATTTATTAATAAACGGGATGCTCGCACTCGAAAAAACTGTGGTCTGACGCGAGAAGACAAGATTGGCTAGTCCAGGAGTTGGGCTGCGGCGACTTCAAAGGTTTGACGACGCGATTCAGGGAGAGCCTCCTTTTCTCCTCCTCACTCGATCAAGAAGACAAAAGGAGGCCCTGCTCGCGGGGTGTAAGTGATGTGAAAAATGGAGTTTTAATTTTCCTGGCACGAAGTGTTTTTCAGGAATGACACCTTTTACGTGAAAATTCGTTTATTTTTGTGTGGGGAAATCTGAGTACAATCGAACCTCCATGAACGACCATCTTTCGCAAGCGACTACGACCATTTATCTAACTGTTCAAAGCACCAAAAGTTTCCCAGTAATAACCCTATAGTTAAAACCTCTCGTAAGAGAATGCGCCCACTTTTTTCTTTTTTCAATTTTTTTCTTTGTTTTTACTTTAATCTCTTGTGAGAACCTTCATGGAACTACACTGATATCTTAACTTAGAAATCGCTCTAATTCATTCTGAAAAGTGGACGTTTTTGGATCTCTTTTTGGAAGCGACGTGCTGTAGACCGATTCTCTCAAGCGATCACCTCCCGTAAGCAACCACTATAACCTCTTCGCATTTTGGGCAGCCGCTTACGAGAGGTTCAATTGTATTTGTTTGCATGTTTCGTTCAAAACACGAGGTTTTGATTAAACATAAAAAGAGTAGATTATATGGCCCGTATAGATGTATGTCGTATATCACAAGAAATCGCCTTATTCTGCGTGAAAAACATTTAAAAAATTCACTATATGCAAATGAAATTCACTGCTAATAAGACTTTTTAGCTTGTAGCCTGTTGACAGACCCTCTGCTATCTCTTTAGCGATCGTCGAGCAAAAATTGCTGCGGATTTCATTGACCCGCAATTAAAACGCAGGGGGGTGGAGGTGAAGAAGGAGAAAACAAATCAGACCTTTGGGAGCAACTGAAACTTGCTCCTTCTAGAAAAAGCAAGTAGCCATTGGCTAAACGATATATTGTTGCATAATCTTGACCAAAACAACACACGGGTACATACGGGTAACATACGAGTAAGTATCCGTATGTTACTCGTATGTTGCCCGTATGTTTTCGTGTGTTATTCGTTTGTTACCCGTATGTACCCGGGTGGTGTTTCAGTCAAGATCAGTTATGGGGATATTTTTGTGAATAATACAGTTAAAGCTCTTTCATCAGATATCAGATTAGGCTCAATTTCCGCCATCTCGGGTCCGCGGGGGTTCGTTTCCCGAACAGCGGCTGGTAATCGAGCCTAATATCAGATGAACACGAACAGTAGTGTTTCATCAAGTTAAAAAATATTCGCACACGAAGTGTGAAAATTTTCAGACTTGACAAAGCACGTGCTGCGAATGTTTTGAAAGGCTTCAAGATATGTCCCAGTCTCAAAAGGTGGATAGCGCTCTTCACTGGATAGCGCAATTGATTTCCGTAATACTTAACTTCTGGATAGCGATTTATCCGGTGGATAGCGCTATCCAACGTTCGAACAACCTGAGCCAGATGTGTTGCATTTCTCTGATTTCTGTTGTTATTGGTTTGTGTATTGTTTTCTCTAAAAGCGTGTTGTTAAAAAACGCAAAACGAAAACAACCAAAGAACAAAGGCTAGTCAACTATAATTATGCAAATAAATTGTTAAACTGGACAACACAGTTCAGCAGCTACACGCCTTCAGGATGCCGCTACTCAAAAGGAAATTTTCCTCCGTCAAAAACTGAACAAGAAGAGAGGAAACTGTTCGAGGGGATTGTCACTAAATCTCGACATAAAAGGCGATGAAATTTTCAATGGAATTGCTGACTGGAAAGGATAAATTGTCACTCAACCAGTGCTAGGTAAGATGTCGTCTCTTGCAATGCAGGACAACGAACAACCGCATCTGGCCAGTTGTTCAAAAGCTGGATAGCGCTATCCACCGGATAAATCTCTATCCAGTGGATAACTATCAGGGAAACCAATTACGCTACCCACTGGATAGTGATTTATACGGTGAATAGAGCTATTGCTGGTTTGCACGTGACGTCACGGCGGCCATGTTGGTGGTCAAGAACAAAAGCATTTCTCTCCTCTGGAAACTTAACTCTATTTTCATGTGAATTCTCCGCCTTGTCACGTGGTTGCAAACCAAGAATCCACCTTTCGAACAACTGGGGCCTGGTTAAAAAACTTCGTGTTGTGTTTTAAAACTACAGCACGTTTTGACCGGCCAACGACTTTTCGATTCTTTTAGACCGACTATTTTTCTATAGATTTTGGGTCTATGTTTTACTTTTTCTGATGTAAATTAGACTGAACGTTTTAAATAAAACGTCATGTTCAGAAGATAAAATTATCTAAAACGTATTTCGTCTGAGGCTGAATTCAAATCCCTCCCTTAGTTACCTTTTCAGACTGATGAATTTTACCGAGTAAAAAGATCCAAGTACGTGATTTAGGCCTCGTCTACACGTATCCAGTTATTTTTGGAAACGGAGATTTTTTTCTCTCCCTTCGAAAAAATACGCATCCACATCTAGCGTACTCGAATCGTTTTCGCCCGTCCACGCGAAAACGTTAAAACGATGGAAATACGCGTACGATTGCACGCCTGACAGTGTGTGCGCTGTATGATGCATGACATCATCATATTCGAATATCTACGCTTTCCTTTGTCCACACAAAACCACAAACCGGCATTTTCAAAAACACTCCACTCTGGGGACCGTTTTCGAAAAAATGCGTTTTTGGTGCCCGAAAACGCCGTGGACGTGTGGAAGGAAGGCTAAGACGGATGAAAAAATCTCCGTTTTCAAAAATATCTGGATGCGTTTGGACGGAACCTTATTGAACAACATGCCTACTAAATAGTTATGAGTTTGAGAAATATATTTAAAGCTCTCAACGAGGTGAAGAAAGTTACCACTTTTCTCTTCAGACAGTGATACGTACCACTACATGTTTCACCAAAAAGCGTCGAATCTAGCTTTGTTCTGTAATAATGGTATGTAACAAAAAATGCGGACGAAACACTATAATATTACACCTAAATGATAATCATACTTCGCCGTATTATTCAAAGAAGGGTTCACTCTTCTAAACTTTCTATGTATGCGTCCGGTAACAATAGCTCTTTTCGAACGTTTCCGGCCTCCTTGTGCTTGTATCCCTGGCACTTCAAACGCCTTGTGACCGCCCCTCTTGGAGCTTCGTGAGGGATTGGGTTCTTCAGGGTCTAAATCCATTGGGACTTGTTGAATTCTCGCTCGCGCAGGGCTTACTGTCATGCAAATGCGTTTAGCTTTTGTTCCGGACCGTTTCTCTGAAGTCTTATGAGCTGATCCGCTCTCGCTGGTTGTTCTTTTTCTCTTGGTTCCTTGCGCCGGTGTTTGGGGACTCACTAGCCGTAGTTTCTCTCTCGCTTTGATTATCATTTCTTTGATCACGTTAGCATCACGTGCGAGTGGGCGTAATGGAAAGTACGCATGGGCAAATGGTTGCATCCGCAGCTGATTGTTCTTAGTTACAGCGGCGTCTTGCCAGTTGTTATGTGCAATTCTGGGCCCTAAACTATCTCCAAACACCTCGTAGAGTTGTTGGTACAATTGAAGAGAGTTGGATGCAAGACTGGTCGAACTCGACCGCGATCGCGTAGAGCCCACGGGAGCTGGGCGCTGAATTACGCTCGTCCCAGCCCAAGGAGAAAGATTGCTGCGCAGGAATGGGTGCGAGTTGTTGACTTGAGACCCGAGAGAGGAGATGGGCACACCAAATTGCTTGGATTTCAAAAGGCATCCAGCGGCCTGCTGAAGAAGGAAAATAACGAACACGTTATTTTAAGTCAGTGCATGGTTGTGCCAACAAACTGCATTATAGAACTAAAATTACAGAAGACAACCCAGCACTAAGATAAAGACAAAAGGTTTCTTTCCGGATCTCCTTCAAGAACGGACGCGTGTATTAGACGTCTTTCGATGTCAAGATGACAGCTAATGAAATACTAATCTACTTCAGGTGCATGACCATTTATGAGCAAAATCTGAACCTTTTTCCAACAATATAGAAAGTTTTTCACTACCTTTATCAAATTAGGTTAAGTTGGCTCAGTCTCCTAATTAGATAATTCCTACTTTTTTGCAATCCCTGCCAAGCTAAATTTGCTCGCATCTAATTCTAATTCTGGGTAACTACCAATAATATGAAGAAGCGCTGTTACGTTTCTTACAAGAAGGGCTCCGTAAACTTGATAGGCTTCATCTTGCAAAAGGGCATTCGATTGGGTAGTATCGTCTAGAACTTGCTGTAGCTGATTCCAGTATGTGCGCAGATGAGGCATTACAAATTGTTCAAGTGCCTGGAACAAACAACCACATAACATTACTTTAGGAACTAACAATAACGGAAATATAATCAAGTTTTAAAAGTCACTATTTGAATGTTTACAGCTCCCTATTTTACCGTGTGATTGTCGTGATCAATCGCCGAATTCGACAGGCTAACAGATGTCGGGATTTGATGATGATGAGGGAAATTAAATCTTGGGAGGCTAATTTACACTCTCTACAGACTTCCGGCGTTCTCCACATGAAAAATGGACGGGGCCTCTGAAATTTGGTGATCACTCTCGACAATCACAAGAGAAAATACAAAACTGCGAGTGTAAACAGTCTGATTTTACCTCTGGCCCCAACTCAGTCAGTCCGACTACTGCACCATAATGTGAACAGAAAGGGCGGCCATCATCTAACAACACTTCTTGAAGCGTCATCAATAGCTGCTGTTTTAGGTAGTTAACTGGATTACTACACTTCCTGTGGACAAACAAACGGATGAAATACAGTCATGCAGAATTAGCGCCATCAATACTGTGTTGGTCGTCATTGCCTACAGAAAATAGTGAGCTTAAAGAAGGGCCCCTTCAACTGGAAGCATTCGTCACCCCCCATGGGAAACTAATACTTTTAGTAGGTCCTGAATATATGGCAAAAGAGAAGGAAGAGAGAATGGATTGGAGAAAAAAAACAACACACGACTCGTAGTGATGGACTTTCAGAAAGTTCAGAAAAATTTTCCTTAACCATCTGCGTTGAAAAAAATCTATTTACCAGCCCACGACACATTTGAGGCTTATGTTATTTTTTAACTGGACGAAGTGAAAAACCTGCCTCGGGTCGACTGACAGTGGAGCATTGCTTGGAAGTAAATCATTTCACCGATCATTGCCAAAATTCTTAGGTTAAAAGGCAGTATCTCTCAGTGACAGGCTGTAAAGGGTATCCAGGTTGTTTCGCCTGGAATTTGGTCGATTCGCCTGAAGTCACAATTTTTAGACTAACAAAACTTAGATTACAAGAAAGCCATTCTCGTCCCTAGAGACACTCGGATTAATTTGTAACGGACCACGTGACCAAAAGAAAGATGGGCTCTGGGAACGAGAAAGCAAGATCTTAACTTACACTGCAGCACTGTAGAGCATAGCAGTAAGCAAGCATGCAAGTCAAACTGCGATGGGTAAAACGATCAGGCATACGCGATCAATAAAAATTGAAAAACAAACTGAAAGACTTCTTGAACGATCGTAATTCGTTGTAAGGGGTAGCAAGACCAAATAAATTCAGCACTGAAGCACACACCAGTATCTTACGCATGCGCGAGAGAGCAGTCAGGACCATTTGACAGGGTAGCAAAGTGAATAGAGAAGTAGTAACCCGTACCTACTGATGCGTGCCAGAATGTTGGCTGCCTCATCCCTCAGCCGCCAGTGATCATTGTGTGGATTAAGGGAGGCAGCAAGAGACTCAAGCAAACAATACATGACAGCTGTAACAAGCTGAATAACCTACGAAAACGAACAGAACAAACAGTATAAAACGGAGAGAAAGATTGTAGACTGTCAGAACAAAACCCTCGCTGGTGACCGGTCGTTTCGCCTATGAGTCGTTGAATCGCTTACGTCGCCCTCGCTAACGTCTTCAGTCTTTTATGAAACGAAACTAGCACTGCACGTGTATCTCGTTCTCAACCTCATTCCCAGGGTCCCCATGAGAGAACCTGGGAACGAGCTTACCTCTTTCTTAGAGCCATGATACGAAAGAGTGCGATGCACATATACCTCGTTCTACACGTTATACGCTAGCGAAACGACTTAAGGCGTTAGCGAACTGGACGTTGGCGAAATGACTCGTAGGCGACACGACCGTAAATCCCCTCGCTATATAACGCTACATCATGCAACGTTATAGAACTACTTCATTATATTAACTTTGCATTAATTTTAACGCTAGCATGATTCCTTTATTTCCTTTGTTAAACAATAAACGCGATAGACGTTCACTTCAAGCCAAGTATTCAAGGGCAAGACGAGGAAAGCATAAGTTCAAACATTTTTATTTTTTACAATCACAATGAACAAGGCGTGTGCAACCAATCGTAACTAAAATCAAGTACCAGTATGAATCAAAAGAGCACGCTTGGGCAAGTGTATAGATAAAATACTTATTATACTAATTATACTAATCAATTACATGTACTTGAAGCATTCAACAGTTAAATAGTATGCAGGAAATCTAAAACCACCATAAAGTACGTCAGAACAAAAAAACAAAAATAAGTTTGTAGGAAGTCTTAAATAGTACGCAGGAAGTCTGAGTTACTCACTAATTTATTAAACAGACGATAAAATTCAAAAAGTCTATCGCAAGGCTATTGTTCAATATCTACTAGTGTTTATGTTCTTGCACATCTGATGAAAAAGTGCAAGAGCGAGAGAGAGAGAGAGCAGCGAAAAACCGACGAACTTAGTAGGCTGCAACAGTTAACAACTCTGGGTAGGTAAAGTTTTTATCAGTATTAAGTTGCCAAAAACATAACAGGAAAACTAAAAATAAAACGAAAAGAAGAATCAAATTGCTTACATATGGTTCCAAAAACAAGGACTGGTTTTCAATCAGTGATCTAACCATACTCAGTAGCTTGCTCAGCTGTGTTAAGTCATGGCTGTAGGACTTCACCTGAAAAATACTATTGCCATCAGAACTGAAAACGGCGCTTTTTGAGGGGCAAATGGGTATGCAAACTACAGTTAACAAACCAATTTAAGATAAGTTGAAATTCATGTTCCATAAGAGCAAAATCCTTTGACACCATTACGGCTGCTGTAGACATTCTGATTATCATAATGCGAATGATATGTATTTGTCTTGAAATCAAGACTCTTATTTTCATCTTTGAGATTATTAATGTCCTTTCCTTTCTATCTGATATCAACAGGGTGAATCTTTAAGCCCAATATAACCCCAAATCTAAATAATTAGTGCAAGGAGGAATAGATCTACATCCGTTTTTGTGCTTCATAAATTCTGAAACTTCCCACCTCATGTGTTAAACTTGATAAAGCACTCCTACAGGTTTATTACACAGTACTTATCTAATGACCCTTCTGTTGATTTTCTTTTTTTACTGATCGTTACAAAAGAATAATAATATCATTCCGATTCCTAAACTCCTTCAGAATTCTTGTTTTTGTAGCAACAACAGCAAAATAATAGAGAGGAGAAGTCATTATGTCATGTTGCCATGGTAGCAAAATCTCTGGAGGATCTCAAGAAACTGTGGTCCTGCAAATATGGCAGAAAAAAAAATGAAAAATTAACATGTATGACTTTCCTGTGCATTATTGCACTCAAGAACAAAAAGGTAGCCCACATACTTTTCTTTCATGGTTTGACAATGCAAATGGCCGTCTCTGTCAAGAAAGATTGTTGAGATCCAGAAATTTTGCAACCATGGTAACACGGCGTCACACTAGTCTTCTCTACTCCGGATGGCTATTTTTACTTACTCCTGATGCGATGAAATTCACAAAATATGCCAATAAAGATGAAATCTTCGGGTTAGTCCTCAAATCACTTAGAGCCACCTGGTGAATAAAAGAGAAGAAAAATAGTACAGAGTAGGCCAGAACTAAGCCAGCAACTCAGACATATGTAAGTGTCAGCTCAGACACAACTACCAACAATGTAGTAATCACCAGAAAATTTATAAACGTGGTTCCAAATGGTTCTCACTCCTTTTAAACAGAAAAGTAAATCAAGGAGTTTTGTAAGGACTACTCAACAATTCCAATAATTCAAGAATTCCACTCAATATTATTTAGCAGTGCTTGAAATCATCTCCTTTCTTCATGAAACTTTTGTACAGACATGTTTATAGACTTATTAGTCACTTGAGAATCTGGAAACGAGTCATCTGAATCTTCCCAACCACCTCTCCCCTAAGCCCACATTGACACTGACCTCTTACTAAGGGAAAAATGTTTGATTAGGGAAGGGGTAGGTTGGCAGTATTCCAGAATCTTATACTAAGAAAGCAAGTTGAATTTTGAGTTTTAAACTCAAGGGCTTTCAAGGCATGTTGGAGTCCTGTAATAACTTTGGGATCAAATCCTAAAGTGTGGCCACTCAAATGAAAGCATGTCTGGGCAGTAGCCCACTGTGGTACTTGTTATGTGATGAACAAGGTGTGTCTATCAGCTATGGTTGAACTCAAAATTATTGTTTGCTTTTTATTGAATGTCAGTTTGGGGATTTACGTCTCTATTAACGATCAATGATCTTCAGACTGAAAAACAGTTTATTAAAATGAACAAGACATACTCTGCAGGACTCTTCCTCATCACCTAAGACAGCCTTTGTGATCTGCTCATAATAATTCAAACAGGCCTGTAAAGAGAGAAACACAAGGTTCAAAAATACTTAATTTTAAGGTAGACAAAGTAGCTAATAATAAGGAAGAACATCGGTGGTGAAAACTGAATGTGACAATTAAGTAAAGAATATGGACCTTAAATAGATACAACAATTCTGCATTGGTTTACAGGGAAGCAGACATGTTTGCTCATAGTTATGTAAAAGGGTGACAAGGATTTCCCATATGCAATATTGCCATTGATCCCTGCCATTTCTCTCTCAGGTTAAGTAACTTGCTACTCTTATTGACAGGTATGGCTATGGGTAACCATGGTAACCTGTGCATGGAAATAGAGTATCTTTGATTATGAAAAAATGATAGGGAATGTTGGGTATGATTTAATTACCACAGTGTACAATACTAAATCTAATTGTGGACAACCATCCAAAGGTGAGTTTACTTATAATAAATGGCAGTAAATTAACTAATTTATCACCTCTGACAGGGGACTGCGCACAGATCCGTTTTCACTAGTGCTGCTACCTCGACCTAAGGTTGAATTGAAGAACGGAATAACACAGTTTTTGTAAACAAAACCACACAAAATAAGGGTGTGTACTCACACTTAAATCTTGACTTTTAGTCATTTGTTTTCTAATTTTTCAGTAACTGTTGTGAAAATCATATTTTTTCCCTTTCACCTTGGAATGGACTGTTCTTGAAAAACGTACCAGCATTTAGTTGGGCATGACTTCCAACAGGCAATGAACCCTCAATACATAGCCAATGGGCTGAAAGATAAGCAAAAAAATATATGATAACTTACACTGTCTATTTTTAAGTAATTTTAAAATTTACAAAAACAAGAGAGCTAAAAAAACACAACAATCCTGAAGTAAAGTAAGTAAAATACTGTTAAACTTGTATGGTTGAAACATGGGGACTTTTACTTGTGGTCTGTCTTAGACATAAGTCTGCCTTATAGAGAATCAAAGAAAAGGAATGAAGGCTGGGACCAATTAACTGTAGGTGTACACTTAGGGACATATTGAAAATTCATGGAGCATCTTTTGGATTGGTGGGGCTAGCTGAAAATAGAGTTTTCAAAATCGCCAGAAATATGTTTACTTCCATCAAATGTGAGAAAGTTTTGTAAAATGTCCATCACCATTCTGTTAGTTTTCTTCATAAAAACACACATTTAACAACGAAAAGTGCATTCGCTCTTAACAAAAGACTGGAAATACTTTTGTAATTAATGCAAAAAAAATTGCAGGGACATTATTGGTGAGGCTATAGCCCACCCAGCCCCTATGCTCTGTGGTCTTATAAAGGTGTCCATTCTAAATAAATAGTTGACTGTGGTATTGTGTCAAACTGCTGTCAAATGGGATTCCATCACGAACATCACAGCTTTGCTGGGCAAGATGCATTCTAAAATGATGCAATCTGAAATACAATGTAAACAGTTATTACCTTTGACTGTTCTCTGTCCAGGATCAGTGGGAACTGCAACATTCATGGCCATTTCTCGCAAGCCAATCTCCTTGTCATCAACAAAGAAAATTTCTCCATCTTTGGCCACTGTGCTTCGAAATGCCATGTCCTCCAATGATCCATAGCCATAAATGGGCTGAGCGATAAAAATAACAAAATACAATCATGATATAAATTATTATTATAAATCTGAAATTGAACTGTATTAAGCATTCCACAAGCGATCTATGGCACAACTCTGCTCTTCTCTATTTCTAAACTCCAATCCAGTTTTAAAAGAATGGGCGTTCTGAAGTAGCTTTGGTATAAAGAGCAATCATTATAATTGGGATCAATGGTTTATCATTCAGGTTTATCAGAGAGTATGCTGAGTCTGCATTAATTATGAAAGCAAACTTCTATTTTTATCTACACCCCCTAGGGCCACCACCCCTCTTCCAACCCTCCCACATTTCCTGAAGGGATCACTAGGTCTGTGAGATTTTACTGAGAAGGTCAGGAGACAGGACCGTTGTAAATTCTAAACGTCAGTTTCTAAAGGGTGAAAATACAGTACCATTTCCCATGAGGGGCGCGTAATAATTCAATAATTCTTTTTCTGAGGCTAATTTTTGCAAGGGGTAACCCCATGTCAGGAAAAATTTTCGGTCGCGGTGTTTGGAGTTTCTTCAAAAACCCAACAACGAAATTGTCGAGGACTTGTGAGGGCCTTAAATTTCGCATGCTTCCCTTAATAATATTCATGAGTACAATAACAACACAGGTTTAATTTGTCACCTCAGTACTGCTCCTTTCTAATGCTTTGTTGAAATCTTCGCATGTGAGCCGTCTTCTCTTGGCATGCTTCATATACTGAGATGCACTCTGTGGGTTTGTTACAGGTTACGAGATGATTACTTAATATAAACTCAACAAAGAAATTCTGTGGTGATCAGACTTACCTGAAGGGTCTCGCGAAGTCTGTAGGTCACATCTTCCGCAAGAGAACTCGCAAGGTCATCTGTCAAACCTTGCGCGCCAACAATCTCAGCGTATAATTTAACCGATTTCGGAGAAACTATCGCAAATTTGGAGTCGTCAGTCATAGAGAATGGTCGTTATCTGTTAAATATCCGTTTGACTTTTCCGATAGAGAGGGGGTTTGAGGAATTATTATCAAATCACTTTCAAAGCAATTCATCCAGCTGAGAGTGCCGCCATTTTGATTATTGCTCCAAGAGCCTGGGCCTGGGCACAGGACACCAGCAGAGGACTCGTTTGCTGAGGCGTGGGTATCCTGCGAGCAGAGGCTCCAAATAAAAGAGAGGAGCGCGAACAGAAAAAGAGCCCTCTCCTGAGCCCTCTTGGAACGTTTTTTGGCTGGTCACGCAATCCTGTCAACGCGTGTCGAAGCCTTCCTAATAACCTCTACGTTGGAGGCTAGATCAGAGGAGAGAGCCCTCGCCTTTTTCAGGAAGCTCGTTCAAAAAAATGGGTGGGGGAGAGTTTCTCAATATATATGGGCTACATCTCTAGAACAGGGCATAAAAATTACCAGGAACCCATCATGATCTCCTCCCCCGAAATACCATTTCGAATTAATTTTTTTTTTCTGGAACAGGTTGAATTTTCTTCTACCTTCATCACTCACGCTCAAGAGTACGGTAGACCATCGAGCCCACTTTGTATGGAACGGAGTCATAGGCTCATCATCTTTAAGTGTTCCTCCTTAGGAAAACAAAGCAGTAAACGAGACTTAGATGAGCCCTCTAGTCTTTCATAGGAGTAACATCCCCGGGGGGGTACTCTCTTAAATAAGCCATATAGGTATGTGCCGCCCCAAAGGCTCGGGTTTTGAGCCTTTTTGCCTGAAAAAGGATATAAACTTTGCCCACTTGGTCTGGAATCGGGTATGGTTTTCGTGGGAACTACGGGAGTGTATGAATGTAGATGTCGTTTGAATTCCAGATGAATAAGAACGAAATAGAAAAAATGCAAATTCTAAATGCATTTTAAGAATTTTTTGTTTGCGTTCTAAAAATCATGACATAATTTCTGCCTGAAGACCAGGTCTGGGAACAGGTATGGAGTTTAGACGTCTGGTCTGAAGATGCCTAATGGTGTGGAAAATGACATTTTTTGGTCTGATCTGGAGAACCGAGCGGCACACCCCCACCAAGATTCACAGGTGAACCCCCCTCCCCCACTTCTCGGGGGTAATATCCGGATCCTGGGGCCCAAGGTGGAACGCTTTGAAAAGAATTTTTTTAACAAAAAATCTATAGCTCAAGGCAAAGGAGAAGGCGTAAACATTCACTGCATGCCATTCATCTGGAGAAACAGTGAAATCAGCAAGACAAATCTTTGCGGATCTGTGTGTAGAAACCTCACTTCAAAAAAGAAAAAAAGAAAAATTGTTGTTGTGTGACCAGGAGTGTGTGACTTTGTTAATATTTTGAGTGGACCCCTGCTGGTGGGTCACTGTGAAATGACGGTCCATTACGGGTTCTCAGGTGAATGCGGGCGCAAGTAGTTGTTTTTTCTGTTCGAGCTTGTTGATGTCTACTCAAATCTCTCGCCATCTCACGTTTGGGAACGTCACCGTGTAAAGGTACAGTGATATTTTCTCTTGTTTGGTCTTTCATTCTGTGTCGCATGTTCCGCTGCCCCAAATTCTTTTTCGGGTTCGTGCGTGTTCTCATGTCTTGCTCCATGTGTTGTCCTTTGAACTTTTAGGATTGTGTAAACGCTCGGCCTCGTGCGTGAAAAGGCGAACGATTTTTCTCAGTGATTGAAGCTTTTTGAAACTGTTGTGCTTTTATTTCTGCAGGGAATGGTCGCAGTTTTATCAGGTAAATGACGTACTGCCTGGGTTAAGTTAATCTTACTTTTTGTCGTGGTTGAATCACTGAATCAAAATGATTGAAAATGATAATTTTAAACGTTCAATTGTATTCAAATGTTTTTTGTTACGTGTGCTCGGAAAACTCACACGTGGCAAAGATAATTGGATTTTTTATTTTGACTTAAAGTGCATCGTAACTTTCTATGATATTTGTGACTTCATCTGTTTGTGTTCGTGTCAAACTGGAGTTCATTGAAAATTAAACCCCACCAATATTAACGTATGCTTAGTTTATCTTAGGGGGGAAAAATTCTACTTTCTTGACATAAGCGGTAAATTTAGAGGTCAATAATTGTTATTTTCATTTTAACTTTCTATTTCTTTCGATTCTGCGAAGTTCTGTTTTTCTTTCGAAACACTGACAAAAATCCTTCATGAGGTAAGAATATTATTGCTATCAAAAAGGAAATCATGATTTATTCATGCAACTCTTTCAAAAGTTGTAGGAAATTTGCTTTTGAAAATACTGACACAGTAAATTGAAATTAAAATGATAAACAACTCAGATGAATCATCAGGAGACCAAGTTCATTATAGCATTTAAAATTAAAATCTTTGCACTGAACAATTAAGTTCTCTATTTCTCACCTCCCTGGGTCAAAAAGCAAAAAAAAATCTACAGGCACAAGAAGTAAGTAACTGCACTCTTATATTAATTAATGGAAGTTTAAATGCACCTATGAGTAAATATAGATACATGTAATTTAAACTATGCTTGCAACTAACCTCCTCGTCCCCAGTCGCCCACAATCACTTTTTGGGGGATAATTGAGTTAACCCTTTAAGCCCCAGTATCCACAAACAAATTCTCCAATCTGATCTCCATACATTTCCTTTAAGAATAAGTTGAGAGAATTTAATAAAACATCAAGGCATTTTCTCTTTTGTGATCATTTTTTATATTCTTACAACCTTATCTCTTGACAATGTATGGACATGTTAGGAGAAAATTGCTGTTGGTCACTATTGGGACTTAAAGGGTTAATTATTAAGGAAAGCGGGGATGGAGGGAGTGATGGGAAGGGGAGAACAAACACTCTCCGCTCGCGCTTCATGCTCAGTCCTCCCATCATCAACCCTCTTGTGCTTCTCGCTTGTCTCCAGCTCTCGCAAATTGTGTGTTCCCCGCTGAGCCTTGGGAGATCTATTATTTTTCCTCTATTTTTCTGTAAGATCATTGAAATTGAGCACCTTGCATTACGGGTGCCCATGTTGGATGCAATGAGTGCCAAATCTGCTCGGGTGGCGGAGGGCGGTTTAGTAGGAGGCAAGAAAAATAGAGGGACTGTAATCACTGAAGCTCACGTGGGGACGTTTGGGTTTGCTGGGGGTGGGGGAGTGGATATTGAAGTTTTCAAATTGGTTGGCACATCACAGTGTACAGCTGTACCACGTACATGTAGCACCTGTCTCATAAAAAATAAAAACAAACATAACAAAAAAAAATTATCATAGGTCTAAATAATTATTGAAGTTAGAATTTCCTTAAAGAATTATTTATGTATAAGCAATGTCTAGTGCTGGACTAAATTTTGTGCTTACATAACAGAAAAAAGAAACACAGAACAATAAACTAAACTCCAGGGCCCAACGGCTAATCCCAGCTGGCCATCACACCACACAAAATAGTGACAACATGATTAACTATATTCATGTATGTTGGCATGACCCTGGAGTATTCATGCTTCCTGTCACATTAAAATGCTAAGTTATTCTGTGACAAACAAGTTGTGATCAGGTTGTTTCCTTTTAAGCCAAATAAACAGGAAACTAAATGAAGTGAGTTCATACACATAAGATGTGTTCAAGTCTTGTGACCAGCATGTGCTGTTAATTTTATGTTGTTCCTCCCTTTTTATGATGAGCTGAATAATTCAGCTAATTCATTATTGTGCAGAAAGATTTTTTTGAAAGTGCATTGTTCAAGGTATTGAGTTTTTCTAGCTCAGATCTTGTTTGCGAGGTTGGTTTTGAACTTTTACATCTGTGACATTTTTGTGGCTGTTTCCAGCATCTGTGAGGTTCCAAATTAATTTTAGGCTGAGGTATTATTTTACTGTCATGTATATAACTATGTACTGTGAAAGATCTCGTAAAAACATGCATGTGGCAAATATTGGGAAACTTAATTTGCAGAATTTATGGGATACCACATTTATGTGGCATAAAAGGTCTGGTATGCAGTATATATATACATGTATTTATGCAAGTTTGCTTGACTACATGTAGGTTCATATAGAACTCTTTCTTTCATCATCAAGGCAACATTAGATCTTGAGATTCAGAGGCTCTGCATGATGATTCCAGCTTTTACATGTTTTTAATCGAGTCGAATATTATGGATTTTTTATGGTATGTGTGATATATAGAGGATATTACACAGTGGCAGGAAGATATGAATTTTATTTTCGAGTGGCAACACAATATTTTACGAACAAGTGCAGGGAGTAAGTAAAATATTGTTTTTGCCACGAGAAAATAAAATTCATATCTGCAAGCCGCCGTGTAATGTTCTTTTTATTATATAGACAAAAAGACATTGATAAAATAATAGAGGGAAATCACCAAAATTACATCATTGATAAACTCACATGTGAGATTATGGAAAATAAACCACTCGGGTCCCGGATGTAGTTTTTATGAATTTTACAAGTGTTATATTTTCCAGTAAAACACTCGTGTCTATATAATAAATATGAAATAATTTGAGATGGAATGTGCAATGTCATACAGTTATAAATAACAGAATCCTTTATTAATAATCCAGAAGGTCTTTTTTGTAATATTGTTTGTTGCTATTTCTATTTCAGGCTATCTGTTCCTAGTTACTGAGTGGCTATAAAAGTGAAGTATCCAAAGTAAAAATGTTACGAGTTCACGCCTCACGTTTCAAGAGAATCCTTCAACAGCAGTTCACTTCAAGCAGTGGAATATGGGCAACATGTAGATACATCCATGCTGGGCAGAAATACTGCGCAAGTGAAAAGCCCGAGCCTCAAAGGACTGAGATAAAAAAACTTCTTGTAGCAAATCGTGGTGAAATTGCTATCAGGGTTTTCCGAGCTGCTGCAGAAGCAGGAATTGAGACTGTTGCTATTTATTCTGAACAAGATGCCAATCTTATGCACAGACAGAAGGCTGATGAAGCTTATCTTATAGGCAAAGGAATGCCTCCTGTAGCAGCTTATTTGAATATTCCGGAGATCATCAAAATAGCTAAGGTTGGTGCCTTTATTTTAGTTAATTATATTTTATATACTGTAAACTTGCGATGATAAACCTAGGGCTTATACAACTTCAGAAAGGGGTTTTAGGAGGGCTTTTAAATGAAGGGGCTTAATTATATTTGGGAGGTGAGGGAAGGGTGGGGGGTGCTTATAACTGGAATAAAAAAAGTGTGTCAAAACAAGCACTCTTTTTTTTTTCCTCGGTCCATCAACCAAAATGTGCGAGACACACAAATGACCATGCACATGACTGAAGATGCGAGACAGGAGAGGCATGAAAAAAGAGAGACTACCCACAAAGCCAGGGAGAATGGTCTTTCACAGTCTAGTGATTTTTTTGGTTTGAAAACTGAAGTGTTGTCATAGGCCAAGCATGTGAAACTTGCTTGAACAACAGAGGTTTCCCTTCCTTTCTTTTTAACACGTAGCTTATGCAGTGCATAATGTCGATTCTAAACCAATTGACTGAGCAAATCATAATTTTGGCCACTAGTCTCACATTTAGAGGTCATGAAGCTGGTCAGCAGATTTCCTGTGGTTTATGTCTTGAATGAGATCACGCGAGGCCTAGCTCTTTTCTTGTTTGTGGGATGTTGAATTCTCACCGGATAGTGTTTTAAGTTTCCTAATCGTAGCTCAACTAAAGCTAAGCCAGCTGTAGAGAATTGTCCTGCAAGTCATTCAAGACTATTCTTTGGGGGCCGATTTGCTTTTTGCTTTTTGTTTTTTCTTCTTCTTGAGATTCAGTGTAACTGAATCTTTGGTCTATAGCGTGATGTCCTGTAGTGCATCTGTTGGTAATTACTTTTGTTTTAGCTCTTTAAAATAAACAGTCCAACAGTGATTTTGTTACAATTAGTTATGGTGAGTCCTGGGACTCATCTATGTATTGAAAATTCATGAGTCCTTGTCCATAGCCAATGAGTCCCTCAGTTAAAAAAAAAAACAAAACAAAACAAAAAATCACTTGTCTAAGAGTCTTTCAGTCTATATGCAACTTTCTGTTCTTTCTAAGCAAGACCGCATGTAGTTTTGGAACCAAAGTGTTCCTCATCAGTTAAGAGAGGCTTTGAGCATTTAAATTGCGATCATGTCACATACCTGGAGAGATGAGACCTCCTAATGCTTCTCTATGCTCTGTATCTAATGTTTCTATTTTGTGGAAAATGTGACACATATTCCTGCAGTGCTTCAGCTATCATTAACTCGTGAATGGTTTCGATTGTTGACAGTTTGTTGTCAACACTTCATGCATCAGCCAATTGTATTTTGCGTTGTGAGGCCAACGCATACATTTCATTTGCTATGGCTGCCACCCTCGTTTCTGTCATCTCGCAGCTTCGCTGCTTGACGCTTACATGTGTGTGCACTCCCCTCACAAAATCTGAAGAAATATAGGTACCTTCAACTTGCAAGAGCTATTTTGAATGCTTCAGTGTAACCATATCAACAATCGACTGTTGTTGGTTCTCTCCTTTGCTCCAAGAGGTTTTTCTCTGGGCACTCCGGTTTTCTTGCCTGCAATAGATTGCACAATATCATGTTCGAATCCCACAGGGTCGCAAGGACATATGTCAGCGTTTAAATTGATTTGCTAGTGATTAGGTTTGTGATTAGTCCGATTTGAATTACAACCTGTAAGTGTTGACAGGCCAAACACAACTAATAGCTCGTGACAAGAGACGGATTGAGCTCGTGATAGTGTGAAACGTGACCTTAGAGTCAGCTTGAACAATAGAGGTTTTTCTTGCTCTCTTTCTGACAGGATTTGATCACAGATGCAGTTTCTTTTACCTCTGGTTAAGCTTAAGCTTTTTTATTGTGGCTAAATAACCTTAGTTTCTTGGTTTTCTCTTAAATGCCTGGACCTGAATAGCTACATGTGTGTAGTGTTTTTTTGGCCATCAATATCATGATTTCCTAATTTGTTTTGACGCTAGAACTGCCCTCTCATTGTTTACTGTAAGCGATCCTTGTCAACTCCCTTCAGTCAACCGTCACGCACACGCAAGAATTAGGCCAATCCTGAAGTGCATAAGAAACCTGTAAGAAACCCGCCTATCAGAAATTCTCACGTATGTTCTTAGAACAAGCTTTTGTACACTAATTCGCAGACGGACTATATTAATGGTTAAGATGAGTGCGTGGGCCAGCTGCAATGCAGGCTACGGTTTTCCCCTCTCCTCAAAAACCAACATTTCCAAGTTCCAATTCGACCAGGAATCAGGTAGACGAAGAACCACTTTGTGGATCGATGTGCTACCTCCAAATCATTATTTATTTATTTATTAGACTGTAATACAGTTTGTTGACAAAAGCTCCCATACTCAGTCTTATAGTGTGTTTCTTAATATTATTGGTTTGATCCTCCCCCATACACACATGCCCTTCCAGAATTAATTCCAGCTTTTTAGGCTTAGACTTTCCTTTTAAAAAATTCAGACTTTAAATAGAAGTTTAAACCATTCCCTCCCTTGAATTTCTAATGACCTTTAATTTCATGAGTTGGGCGTTTGATATTGCAGAAATATTTTATGTATTTTACCTCTGTTGTCAGTCAATCGGTTTAAAGAATCAGTTAGACACCCATGATTGTTATTGTTTTATTTTCAATTACATATAGATAAAACAGTACTGATATTTATATTCCAAAAACTGATTGTAGAAACTGTAACTTGGTTATCATGATTTTTGTCCTTTTTTTTTTTGCGAGGAGTTTAATTTTAAAGGTAACCGTAATTTTGCGTAGCCTTAACAGATTCAGGGAAAGTCCATAAATTTAACCCCAAGATCCTTTCTGATGTGTTTCTGATGTATAAATTAACTCAGTTAGGGTCTTAAAACCATTTGTATTCAACTGCCAAATGTAATGATCTCAACTAAGTTTTCATCTCCTGCCTTTTAGAGAATTACATACTGTAATAAATGTTTAAGAATTTTAATCATCAATCTGTTTGTTAATATATTCCATACTCAATATCAAAGGATACAAATGCAGATGCCATTCATCCAGGATATGGATTTCTATCAGAAAGAGCTAATTTTGCAGAAGCTTGTGTAAAGAATGGTATTATTTTCATTGGACCTTCTCCCTCAATTGTCAAACTTATGGGTGACAAAGTAGAAGCACGGAAAGTAGCCATTAATGCTGGTGTGCCTGTGGTACCAGGCACAGAGACACCAATAAAAAGTCCTGAAGAAGCTAAGGCATTCTGTGAGGAGCATGGGCTACCTGTGATTACAAAGGCGGCATATGGAGGTGGTGGGCGTGGCATGAGAGTTATTAACAGGATGGAAGAAGTGGAGGAGTACTTTACTTTGGCCAGCAATGAAGCATTTGCAGCTTTCGGGGATGGTTCCATGTTTATTGAAAGATTTGTTCGTGAGTACATGTACATGTTTAAATGAGTCTTGTCACTGGCTGCGTGTGTGAAAGCCAAAAATAAAAAAAAAAACAACAACTAAATGGCTGTGCAACAGAAGCATATAACCTACTTCTTTCTGCTTTGCAACTCCTACATGATTATGTATTTTAAAGTTGGCAATTTTAATTTGTCAACTGAAGTTTGTACCAGTTTTCATTGTTTTAGTCTGCTTTCATACAGTTGAAAGGGTACAGCTGTACCTGGAATAAGATCTCAAGCGACTTCTAAAATGCGACTGGATTCTCCCTTCACTTTGCAATCTTTGTGAGTCAAAGAGGAATTCATGCGTCACTTTGTAGGACCTTATTCCAAACACCTTTTAATCTAGCTGTTGTTTCATCAGAAGAAGGCAGAATTTCAAAATACCCCAGGAACTCATCTGACCCTTATTTGTTAAACAATAGTGTGGCCAAAATTTTTTAATGCCGTAAACATTTTTGTTATATTGTTATTTTTCCAGCAAAACCAAGGCACATAGAGGTCCAAGTGATGGGTGATGCTTATGGAGATGTGGTCCACCTTTATGAACGGGATTGCTCAGTACAGCGTCGTCACCAGAAAATAATAGAAATCGCCCCAGCTCCATTCCTGGACCCTGAAATCAGGGACAAGATGACAAGTGATGCGATCAAACTGTGTAAAGCTGTAGGATATGAGAATGCAGGAACAGTAGAGTTTTTGCTTGATCCAGAGGGGCATCATTACTTTATGGAGGTGAACGCAAGGCTGCAAGTGGAACACACTGTGACAGAAGAAATAACTGGGTAGGTTGGAGGGAGGGAGGAGAAAGGGGAGGGGTGCTAGCGTTTAAGACACTTTTCTAGCAGTATCCGATGCAGGGCGGATCCAGGAATTTTTGATTGGGCGGAGGAGGGGGTGTCTGCCCCTGTTAAACTTGTGGCCAATTAATTCTCTGACCACGTGCTTCTCAATCTGTGAACACCAGTCACCCCTGGGGCGGGAAGTACTGCTTTGCAAGCAGAGGCGAACAGATCATAGGAGGGTACCCAAAAACAATATTGCATTTTTGAATATCCCTGGAATTTAGTTTAGTGGCAAAATGTAACACGTGTTTCATTTGAATAACTCAGCAAGTTGAAAAGTGATATGCGATCCTGTTGATGTAAGAATTTCAGTCTCAAACAAGCGTCAGTTCAGAAGGGGGGGTCTAGACCCCCCGGACCCTTCTCCTGGATCTGCCACTGCTATGGCACTTGGTTCCTTACCTTTGTTCTTACCGGTAATTAACTTTTGCATAAAAAGATTAAATAATTGGCACCCTGGATTTCACATGTTCAGAGCATTAAGCTGATCCCTGCAATAACAGCACAGCTTTGGTTAACAGAGAGCTTTTATCAAGTATAAAATATATAAGTGCTATAATTTTATGTCATGGCACTTTATCTCACAGTGTTGACTTGGTGAGAGCACAAATCAGTGTGGCTGAAGGGAAAAGTCTGGAGGAGATTGGACTTTGTCAAGATGACGTTCAAGTCACTGGAGCTGCAATTCAGGCTCGTATCACAACAGAAGACCCAGCAAGGGACTTCACACCAGACACTGGTCGTATTGAGGTACCAGCTTGATTTACTGTGCACAGATCTGTCAAGCACTAACTGTTTCTTTGTTTAAGAATGGAAACAATACAATTTAAGTTATTAAAGACTACATTTGAGCAACTCCTTATATGGCAAATTAATTATGGTCTTTGCCTATTAAAAGTTTTAGGATCTTTACAGGGAACAGCTTAGACTATTTTGACTGGGGCTGTCACGAAAACAATGCTCTTCTTGTCATTCCTGTTTATGTACAGTTCCAGAAAATACATATACCCCCCTTCCAATGCAGGGCACTTTTGAGTGAGAATCCTCTAATATCATACCCCCTTCCCCCTCTGGTGACTCTCCCTCCTTCCTGTGCATTATTGGAGCTCTGACTCCCCCACCCCTAAGGTAACGTCATTTGCGTAACGTATCCCAGGGCAAATGGCCTCGAAGACCCAGTTAGGATCCAGTTATTTATCACAGCCCTCTATTTTTAATACAGTGGAACCCTGCCTTATGACCACCCTGCTTATACGTCCACGACGTTATTACAACACCATATTCTTTCGACCCAAACGAAAAGTCACTGAGTCATTTTATTATTTTGAGAACCCCGTTAATGGGACCACCTCGCTTTTTGACCAGGATTTTATGGCCTAACGGTGGTCGCATTTACGGGGTTTCACTGTATCGTATTTTCATTTGATGAGAGCATGCACTGACACGAACATGGGGTTGGAGGGAGAATAGCAAGACAGTAAGTCTAAGTACGGGTAACGATTACCAGGATGTCTAAGTACGGTTAAGGATGCCTGAGGATAGATGTGTATGTACGTATAAGCATGTATTAGGATGTCTAAGTTCGGGTAAGGATGTCTGAGGATGTCTAAGTACGGGTAAGGATGCCTGAGGATGTCTAAGTATCGGTAAGGGTAGCTGAAGATGCCAGTTGAAATCAAAATTTCCAATTGTTTTTGTTCGTCATAAACATGAAAATAACCATTAAATAAAATTATTTCATTCTCTGCAAGGTTTTCCGCACAGGTGAGGGAATGGGGATCCGTCTTGATGGAAATTCTATGTTCCCAGGCGCCGTCATCTCTCCTCACTATGATTCACTGTTGACCAAAGTCATAAGTCATGGGTCAAACCACAGAGATGCAGCAACCAAGTTACTTCGAGCATTACGTGAATTCCGAGTCCGAGGTGTCAAGGTAATCAGTACATACATATGTGTTTGGGTGTCGGTAAAACGTGGGGTCGGGGTCTATCGTTTTTTTTTTAAAGAATGCTGTTTTAGTGTTAGAGCTAAGGTTAGGGTTAGGGTTAGTGTCAACCCTAACCCTAAAACAGCATTCTTTGAAAAAAAGAAGGTTAGACCCCGACCCCCGCCCGGCGTTTTTCTGACACCCTATGTGTTTAATAGTCGGTAATTTAAAAATTTGATTAAAAGAAACAGACAGAAGCAAACAAAAAATAGAAAACAAACAAAAGACGACTTCAAGATTTCCAGCAAGGGCTAGCCTGTCCCGCCTTTTTTATCACGAAATTTAACTTAATAGGAAGGTTTTAACCCAGTTTATGACCGTTTATAGTGATGTATGCCCCTGATGGAACAAGTGTTGGTAGTTATAGCGGAGCTCCACGCGCGCGCTTCGCGCGCGCGTGGGCGGAGCCCCATTGCTAAGTAAATCTACCCATCCCAGAAAATTTGGTAATCACGTGACCGTACACCGACCGCCGACCGCCGACCGCCGACCGCCGACCGACCGTCCGTCCGCACCACAGGAAAACCAATGTTTACTCTCACAATTTAGCTAGTTTGGGAGCCCAAGAGAAAACTAATTTCACATCAATGTTGTGATCAATTGACAGCTGTCAAAACAGGGCATCCGCTGACCAGTATCACCTGACCGTAGCGCGGGCTCAAGTGTCGACCCATCGAGGTCGAGTATTTTTTGAAGTTATCCGCCGACAAATTACCAGTTTGAAATGATCGCAGGCTCAAGTTTATTTTTTCCAAGGATTCATATCAAATATGTTGTGTTTATGTCACTATGGCCCCGCACTAGTAGAATTTTGATTTCAAACTGACTTCGGAAGCGAAAATTCAGCCAGTTTTTTTAAAAGTACAGGCGGGGAAGACCTTATCTTACCATGGTCACGCGTTGGTCACGCTCTACGTCCAATTTTTATACTCTGATTGGTCAAAATTTGACAGGTGAGTTCATGCGAAAAAATTATGCAGCATCTTGAAAATTGTTTACTTTGACAGCTGAAGCTGAGGAGTTTTGTGTCAACTTGTGATGTTTTTAACTGTCTTTTTCTTCTGGATGTACAAAATGAAATACAGCTGCTATCAAGAGTCTTCTGTTATTCATGGCTGGTTTGTTTACTGGGTTTTTGGTTGAGGAACGCGTCGCTTGTCAAAATTTGGTAATTCGATTTCGGATGGCATCGTTTTCGTTTTGCACCTTGCTTAATGCTTAAGAGGGTTTAAAAGTCTCAAGCAACTGTGGCCTTCCTTGATAGCTTTCAGGAACTGAATCTCGAATGGTAAGCCTGAGTAACTATTGTATTTGATGTTTGTTTTTGTTATATCTAATTTCATGAAGTCTTGCACATTCACGCTGACAGTTTATGCGGCACGTTTATGCACGTTTGTAGCCGTAGTTTGAGTCAATGATCTGACCTAGTATCAGGTTTGAACGGTTTGATATAAGCTTACAGAACTTTAAAAAGCCTTCAGATATATTTGCTCACCACAGATAGAAAACGTTCCGAAGAATATTTAGTTATAAATTTGGCTGTAGAAAGAAAACTTTGAGCGATTTTCTTGCTTCGAGGAGTTCACCTTGGAAAACAGTAAACACCCGCGCCGGGAAGCCGGCTTATAAAGCTTCACGCCGAGACTCAGGATTTTTAGAGACACTTTAATACTTGTCTTCATGAATGAAAATTGTTATCTCTGTAAATGTTTCACCGAATTATATTTCTTTTTTTGATTGTTAGTAGTCTCTCTTGCAATTTTAATCGCTTGTCTGTGCCGTTTGTTTTCATCGTTCATGAACATCGCTTGCAGGAGTACTCAAAAATGTCGCGCGTATCAAACGCTTTATAAGATTACACATCGTTATAACTGAAACCATTAAATAACAAAAACAAAAAAAATTAATTCGCTATTATGTTGAAGTGTAACGCTATTAAAGTTCATTCAAACACTCGACCACACTGACAGCTCGCACTATAGAAACGAGAACCGGCTAGCCATATGGGTGATTTTGGAAATTTTTGAAGGGTTTCGCTTTACGATTGATCGTCCTGAATTTTGACTGAGTGCAATTTGTCTTGAAAAATTGTGAAATACTGCATTCTGTCCGAGGTCTGTGTGATATATAGTACTGTTTCACCTCAAATGTGATGTATAAAATTTATAAAAGGTTGGTTTAAACACCCTCAGATTTGTTGGCAAGAATTTGTAAAGTAAACCTCTCAAACGCAAAAAAATTCGGCGTGATTTGTTTTCCAAGAATTTGTTTTCGAGGCCTAATCTACTGTGATCTTGAATGTGATCGAAGATGTTTGCTATTTTTTGGGTGTACATATAAGGTTATCAATTCGATGTAAGATGTTTCACTCTAAAATAACTTAGCCTTTCCCTCAAAAGTCACATGAATGTGCCCTTAAGTTAAATGATTTGTGGATTAAAAGTTTATTTTTTAATTTAAATTATACATTTATTAATTGGAGCTTCGCTTTTAGCCCTGGCTAAATCTATATATTAATACTTAGTTTAACTATAGGGACACCAAAGCTCAGTACTTTTTACCAGAAGATCCAACCGCATTGCATTTGATAACCGCAGCGGGATTAGCTCAGTCGGTAGAGTACTTGACTGCAAAGTGGGAAGTCGTGGGTTCGATTCCCGGGACCGGACCAAAACTCGGGGTCTTAAAATAACTGAGAAATAAAGGTAGTGCCTTTGCCGTGCAAATGGCTAGACATTCGCGTGTCTCGGATGACCACGTAAAGTGGCGGCCCCGTCTCCGGTGGGGTAGGTAACGATAGTGTCCTACCTTAGCGCTAAGTACATTGAAATCAAATAAGGTGCGTTTTTTTCAACCTGCCGCGTGAGAAAATTGTCTCCTTTCGCTGCAGCCATTCGAGTTGCTTTTTTCTGTCGACCGTCATTTGGTTTGGCTAAGCCACGCATTGGAGGGATTTTCGTATGACCTTGAAAAATGATTTCGGTATGTGTTCGTTATTTTTTTTTATCAGCCAGTGGATGAAAATCAAAACATGGGACTCTTCGTTTTCTCGCCAAAGAAAACTCTAATATGGAGAAGGCATTGTTCGATTGGCCAATCGTATTGCAGTATGATGTCAAAGAGAAGTATCGGTTGTTCTCGGGCAGGACTTTTTTTTTTACCCGAGTGTTCGTTTAACCAACCAAAAGCCACGCGCGTTTGTATCCGTTCGATAAATCAATCAAATCGCTCTATTTCCGTTAGTTTGTTGTTTCTGTTTTGTTTGCGCGTTTTCATTTCAAGGTCATACGAAGTATGACAGTCTTTGTCATTTAAAACAAGTTGCTTAAACCTAAAATGTTATTTGCTTTGGTTTGCAGACTAATATCCCTTTCGTAATAAATGTGCTCAACGAGGAAGAGTTCCTCGGAAGTGCTGTGACGACAGATTTTATTATGAACAAACCAGAACTTCTCAAGGTGGAGCGAGGACAGAACCGCGCCCAGAAACTACTCCAATACATTGGAAATGTGATGGTTAATGGACCCTGTACCCCTTTGGCAACAGGTCTCAAGCCATCAAAAGACGCGCCAGTAGCCCCAGAGGTCAGCACCGTTTTTCCTTAGCCCTTGTCCTATAAGTTTCTGTTTATATGACACCGCAGTTACTTTCATTCCAGAATAACTTTCGTTCCAGAGTGAAGTTCGTGCTGCATTCCCATGATAAAATCAAATGGCTCAGCCTAAGGCGTTCTCGTTTGCGTGGTTTTCGCGCCAGATCAGATACGCAGGTGCCATTTGCCCTGGACTTCACGATTTGCGATTTTCAATCCGGAACAAAGTTCGTGTTCAGTTTACATGATACCAGGATAAAAATTTCGTACCAGAACAAGAGTTTTATTCGGAATGAAAACCGGGATGAACTCATTCTAAAATGACTTGTACTGGAACGAAATGTCGTCTCGGTATCACGTAAACAAACATGGAGAAATATTTAAAAATGGAATGAACTCGTTCCAGAATGAAAGAGAATAACCCCTAAGTAGACTGAAAAACATGGGACATCTCGCGACGAAAACAACAGTTACCGTGCGAAATAAAGTCTGATGAAACGAGCGCATAAATTCAATACTGATGACGTGTCATTTCCTTGATCTGGGTGGTGCTTCTGATTGGCTGTGCCTCAAGTAAGATTAATTGCTTCAACCAATCAGAGGCACTACCTAGACCTGGGTAGCGACACGTCATCAGTATGGAATTTCTGCGCTCGGTCCTCAGACGTCATTTCGTGCGTAAACCAGTGGTGAAGTCGCGAAATATTGGCTGTTTTCTCAGCTTAGCCTGTAAGTTGCCCCTTTCTAATAAGCCTCAGTGATGCCTTTTTCCCCAGTTGGGCCTACTTGCATTGGGTACTTCGAAGTTGTGTTCAAATCTACTGATGTCTTTGTTGTGTTATTGATAAGAATTCAACTTACAGCTATCGCGCTAGGAGCCAGTTAGCTCGAGAGTCTCACGAAATGTCGATATTAGACAAAGAAATTTCATCTCTTTTTGTTCCACGTAAGGTTCCAAAAGCATCTGGAAATTCGGACTTTTACATGCGACCTAGTGGCTTGCGAGATGTGCTACTTCAGCAGGGACCAGAAGGCTTTGCTAGCTGTGTGCGTAAGAGCAATAGACTTCTGCTGACTGACACAACATTCAGAGATGCTCATCAATCACTGCTGGCCACCAGAGTGAGAACTCATGATATGCTCAAAGTGGCTCCTTTTGTGTCACATTATCTAGCCAACGCTTACAGCTTGGAATGTTGGGGAGGTGAGTCCATTGACTACTCTTATGGCATGGTTCGCACAGACTCGAAAAGTCCGCGTGAGGTCCATTTTGCCTTCAAAAGTCCTTAAATTTCTGTGCAAGTCCTTGAAAAGTCTTTGAACTTTCTTAAACTTTGAATGTAGTGGCCTAGAAAGTGTTCTTAATGCTTTTTGGTTGTCCAAAACAGAATATAATCATTGCTCAGAGAAGTTAAAGGTGATTTACATAAAGCGTTTTTTTGTTCTATGCAAGAATTAACGGTCAATTGAAGACAACTAAACATAGAGAGAGAAAATGTAGAGGTTGGTGAAGCAAACAGTTTAAGCCTTTAAAGTCCTGCGAGAATGGACTTGGAATGTAGATTTTTGTAAAATCTGTGAAATATATTCCAGGCATGTGGTTCTTAAAAATCAAATGCGGTCCTTGAAAGTCCTTAAAAGTTGTTGCATTTTTTTGTTTGATTCCTGTAAAGGGGCTGTGTCATGATGCCACAGAGTTCTACTTTTTTTTGGTCAAAGCTTATCTGAATTTATAAACAAGTATTCTCAGTCCTCTTTTCTCCTACTTGGACTTCTACAAGAAAGATATTAAGTGATGCTATAGGAAAAGAAAGCATGGTCAGGTTTTGGACATTTTTCAACAAGGAAGGCCGAGTTTAACTTGAAAAAGTTGGCCCAGTTTTTTCAAGCTGCAATCTGTTTCCATCCTGGCTATCGAAAGTCAAAGACATACACTTACGGTTAAAGTAAAAATTTAAAAGAAAAATGTAACCGTTATTTTAGGGTTTTCTTTGATTCCAATGTGTTTTTAGGGCTTTAAAGCAATACCAAAAATTGTGACCAAGCACCTTTAACCGCATCCGAGTGTAAGGCCAGTGGTAAGCTTTGTGCTTTAACTTCACGAGAGATTAGGCATGCATCGTCTTGCACGCACTTGCATATATTTTGCGGCGTGCTGTGGTATAGTGTCCCTTTTCTGCACCCTCTGTTGCCAAGAATCCTTCTTAGTTCACGTGACGTTTACAAAACGAAACGTTTATAATTTCTTTTCAAACTTGATCTTGAATATTACCAACATTTCCCATTCTACTTCCTCCTTTTTCAGGGGCAACATTTGATGTAGCACTGCGCTTTCTGTATGAGTGTCCGTGGGAACGCCTTGCTCAACTGCGTGAAGCCGTCCCAAACATTCCATTCCAAATGTTGCTGAGAGGCGCCAATGCTGTAGGTTACACCAGTTACCCAGACAATGTAGTGTTCAAATTCTGTGAGAAGGCACATGAGATGGGCATGGATATTTTCAGAGTATTCGACTCCCTGAATTACCTTCCAAACTTACAGGTAAAGTAGCATTTGTTTGTTTCCCATCAATTGATGAAAATCCGGATCCGACCTTGTTTATGGGTGGCGACCAATACATTACCATATTTATTCGATTAAGCGCCGCCCTTGATTAAGTGGTGCAGATGGAAGCAAAATACTAATAAACGCCGACTTTGGATAAAGGACACACCCAAGAAGAATGCAGCGTTTATTCGAGGACTATGAAAAGAAAAAAACCTCAATACAACCGACGGTCCTCTTCTCCCTTCTCCCTCGCGCGTGCTCGCGCGTCCCAATTTTCTTCCCCTTCCCTTTCGAACTCCTGGCACGCAGGCTTCTGTTTAACTGAACTTGGCTTTGATAGGTATTTGTTTATAGGCTAATGTCGGGCTAAATGTCGCTAGAACATGTCATGGGAATGAACTACCACCCCCTTCCTCGCTCGACGGTTGAAAGCTCTTGCCGGAGAAGAAAGGTCGATTCGACTGCTAAAACCCAGGGAAATGACACTTGTTTTAACCCTTTCACTACATCCCTAACTAGGTTTTGACGGAATGATTTGTCGCTCTTACCTAATCCTGTGGTGTTACCATTCAAATGAAACCTCTTTGGCTGAGCTTTTGTATGGTGCAATTCATTTCTTAAGGTTTTGCAAGTAATGATTGTCTAAGTTTTGTGAATTTCTCACGTCGTCCACCAGCAGGTTTAAAAGGGGTATTGCTGTTGCTTTTGCAAGCCTGGCTCGTTGTGGTTTTTCTTTGTCTTTCTATAGCATTGGTTTTTCTGTGTTATTCCATTCCATTTTTTGTGAATTTTTTAAATTGTAAAAAAAACCGTAAATTGCTTGTTTACCCACGAAGCACATAGGAGTTCATATGAACTCGTTTAAAAGTGTCCGTGCGTTCCAGATCGAATTGGAATTTGGAAGTGTTGGTTTTTGATTGCCCACCAGTGAGTTTAAAAGGGGTATTGCTGATTGCTTTTGCAAGCCTGGCTCACTGTGATTTTTCCTGTGTTATTCCATTAGCTGGGTATTGAAGCAGCCGGTCAATCTGGAGGAGTAGTGGAAGCAGCCATATCTTACACTGGCGATGTGTGCAATCCAAAGAACTCGAAATACAACATTGATTATTACATGAACTTGGCCACAGAACTAGCAAAATCTGGCATCCACGTACTTTGCATAAAGGTAACTTCAAGTGTGTGCTAATTTAAACATCACATAATTATTAGCCTGTCAATTTTGTGATCAGCGGAACAGGTGTGCCAAAGAAATTTACACTTCAAAAACATCTAAAAAATATATTTATTTTTGTTCAAAGCGCTATTTTTTTCGAAAACGTTTTTGTAATAATGTGTTCTGTAAGTCAACCAGGATGTTCATTAGGCATCGAAGATCGGAGAATTCCCCATTTACTACGCAGAATTTTCCGACTAACGTTTGGTAGCCTCTGACTATTATTTTATTCAGACGTGAAGCCTCCTTCAAAATATTCTTCTGTAACATCATACCTTTCTCCTGCTACTGGAATTCTTAATGAAAACACTGGTTAACATAATAAGAATTTTGCGTTATGCGCACTTCAAAACGAAATGGTATTTGGCCGTATTGACCATTTTCCTTCACTGAGACCATAACTCACTTTGTTTACCCCTTTCCCCTCCCAAATGTTGCATAACC
>OZ037998.1:17675979-17691965 GCA_964035705.1 Porites rus | reverse complement strand
CCCTGAAAAAATTTGAAGGAAAAAAAACTACGAATTTTTAAGAAAATGCTTTTTTCGTGATAAGGACTCTTAAACGCTGACAAACGTCAACAAATAGCGAAAACTATAATTTCTATATGTTTGTTTTGCTCGAAATCGCGCGCATTTACAAGGCTCTTAAGCGTTTTGCTGACTTGCAAGGACCCATCTGTTATAACCATGCCCAAAATAAAGGGATGAATCTCTTGGTTTATTAGATATAATCCGTGTAAAGTTTGCTTATCATTTTCGCATAAATTATGACCTAAATTTGGAAACCGCTGAATTTCTCGAATTGGGTCTTTGCGATTTTGGTGAAACTCTGTTCAGCGCAAGGCACTAATGCGCACTATGTGTAGCCGAGAGATTTTCACAAAAAAATGCTGGCAACAGCCGATTTTCGACTCAGACCTCAAAGGGGCGTGGCATTAGAACCACGTGACATTTACTCCGATGGCCAAATATTTTATGTTATATTGTAGATTGATCTATATGTTATCCATTCTATGTGTTAGACTTACGATAAAAGTAAAGGTGGGGATACCAGAGAGCTTCAAAGTAGAATGGTACCCCCCCAAAAAAACTGGGTCGAGTCACCTTAAAACGAAATGGTATTTGGCCGAATTGACCATTTTCCTTCACTGAGACCATAATGCACTTTGTTTACCCCTTTCCCCTCCCAAATTTTGCATAACCATTGTCTTCGATTTCTCTTGGAACGACTGTAATACTGGACTGGAATTGGAAACAATGCCTATGTAAACTTTTTTTTTTTGGAGGCGGGAGCGGTAAGTAAGTTGCATTATCCTTAAATAACTACTCGTTTAAGTATGGAGTAAATAAACTAAACAATGTTAAATCTTATAAATATCTGGGAATGACACTGAACCCGTATGGAAATTTTAGTTTAGCTTGAGAAGAGTTAACAAAAGTTGGGCTTTAGAGAAAATATTATGCTGACGATTAAGCTATTGGATGCTCTGGTATCCCCCATACTTCTCTACGGAAGTGAAATTTGGGGTGTTGACTGTAACGACAAAATAGAAAAAGATTCCGCAGAACTAGTTCAAATTAAATTCTTGACATGGTTACTAGGTGTAAATAAATACTGCAGCAACAATGCAAGTAGGGCTGAAACAGGAAGATTCCCAATGAAAATCGAAGCACAATATAGGCATTTTAAGTTTTGGCTGACTCTAACCAAACACACAAAACACAAATTATCACAGGTGGTTTATAATGATATGAAGTCGAGAATGAATAAGGAATTATGGAGCCAAAAAATCAAACGCGTATTAGACCAAATAGGGCTGGGATACCTCTGGACAAAGGCGCATGAAAATGACATAGGAATCTTGAACATTATCAAACAAAGACTAAGAGACATCGGATTACAAAGATGGTTAAGTGACGTAAAAAATGACGTAGAAAAGACGCCAACCAAAAGAACAAACTAAGAACCTTCCGAAAATTTAAAACAGTAGAAAATTATAAATGTGAAGATTATCTCCGTCAGGTCACCAACGTCCGACACCGGATAACTCTAACTAAACTCCGTCTAAGTAATCACAAATTGGCGATAGAGACAGGTCGGTAGGTAAGACCTTATAAGAAACCGGAAGAGATGATCTGTCCTATCTGTAAAAAAGACGTAGAAGATGAAATACATTTTTAACTCTGTGCCCTGCATATCAAGAAAAAAGAAGTACTTTATTTGAAAACTTAAACAAAGAATACAGAATATCAGTAAACAGAATGGCACCAGATGATGTTTTTCTGTTATTAATAAACCCTCCGAGCAAGAACAAACCAGTGCAAAAGTTAATTGCAAAATACGTATTCGACTGCTATAAGAAAAGAAGATCATTAGTTGTTTAGGTTAACATTGATTATAGTTCCACTAGTGCGCAATTTGTGTTATGATTGTAAATTATTTGGATAAAGTCGATATACATAGGACTGTATAAGACTCCAAATAAAACATTGTCTTGTCTTGTCTTATGGTCTCAGTGAAAATGGTGAATTGACCCTTTCCTATCCGTTTTCCATTAGTTCAAACCAGAATCGTTGCCAGCTTTTCTGCTTGTCTTATTTGGTGGTTTGCTTTTGCTTCGTAATAGGACATGGCTGGTGTTTTGAAGCCCAATGGCGCTTCGCTGTTGGTCGGCTCCCTTCGAGCCCAGTTTCCCAAGCTGCCTATCCACATACACACCCATGATACCGCGGGGGCAGGCGTTGCCTCCATGCTGGCCGCGGCGGAGGCTGGGGCCGACGTGGTGGACGTTGCTGTGGACTCTCTTTCTGGAATGACGTCACAGCCAAGCATGGGCGCGGTTGTTGCTGCTCTGCAAAACTCGGATAAAGAGACAGGTTTGACGTTGGTACTTGCTAAAATAAACAAAGTAAAATGTTTGTCACAATGTCATAGGTGACAAATTACTCCTTAATTTTGGCGCGAAATTTCAGCGTAAATGTACACTTTCACATGTGAAATTACAAAATTGCCATGGCAAACTTCCGTACGTCTCAGTGCATTAAGGTGATGTTACACGAGACGATTCACAGCGACGACCTTTAGCGCAAGACAACTTTGCAACATTGTTTCGAATGGTTACAACATTGTTCCAACATTGCAGCGCTGTGTTGCGCTAAAAGTCGTCGTTGCGAATCGTCTTTTGTATCATCACCTTCAAAAGACGCTGTAGAAAACCTAACACGAAAGAGCACATGAAGAAGAATTCTAACAGTGTCGAAAAATTCTGAAAATTGTCAACTTAAGCCAAATTTAAGCTCTAAACGTTTGAGAGATTGGAGTTCTCTATCGATACGATCCAGGAAAAACATGTAAAAAATCCTCGATTGGTAACGTAATTTGTCACCCATGATATTAATAGGTAATCAAATGTTATACTTTTCTTAGCGTTTTCACATGACGTCACGTCCGTCATGTTGGTGTCTTAAAACAATAAAACGGCGATCATATTAGTGTACCAAGTCAATTCTGTTGGGCGGTTGCGTTATTTTCTTTTGTTCCAATAAATTTGCATACATGCTGGGCACCTGAGTGAAAACGCCCCATCTTAAAGTTTCATTGCTTTTGGTTTGTATGTACGTCCAGCTGCCGATCGCACTCAAGGAGTCTTTTTTATTTCCTTATAAGGAATTCCACTAGAGCGTGTTCATGAATACAGTGAGTACTGGGAGCGAGCTCGGCCGCTTTACGCGCCATTCGAGAGCACAGTGACAATGAAAACTGGAAATGCTGACGTCTACGATAACGAGATTCCGGGGGGACAGTATACAAACTTACACTTCCAGGCCTACTCTCTGGGACTGGCTGATCAGTTCTCTGATGTCAAGAAGAAATACACCATAGCTAACAATCTACTTGGCGACATTGTCAAGGTAACGGCGCAGTCTTTTTCACCTACCTTGTTATTCTATCGAATATCCTGCACCAGTTTCTTACACTACATGCAGAGTCGGAAACAACAAAATCAGCCAACTGTGACATCTTCTCCATTGAAAGTACCGTATTTACTTGAACAAGCGCCGCAGCGCTTTTTAACTTTTTCTCCCAAATGCGGTGCTTATTCAAGGGCGGCGCTTACTCGAGTAATACGGTATTTTCATTCGAGCATCAAAATGTCATTGAGGTGCGTCAATAGACCTTTTTATCGATACGGCGGCCATATTGAATTAATTCGATTTAAGGAGTATTATAGGATGCCCAGGGGAGAACATTTCGTTTGTATTTTCGAGCGCTTCTCGGGACATTTTTTCTTAAAGTTTTCTTAGAATAAGATTGTAATGGGAAAAAAGATCCTTGTGCCGTGTTTTGATGTGTATAATGATCGCCCTTTTCCCGAGAAATATACAGTGAAAGACCATATTTCTAATACTAAACTAGAAAAACATCCAAACACGACACAAGGATCGATCTTCTTTTTTCCCATTACAATCTTATTCTAAGAAAACTTTAAGAAACAATGTCCCGAAAAGCGCTCGAAAATACAAACGAAATGGGCTCATGCCCCCTGAGCATGCTATAATACTCCTTAAATCGAATTAATTCAATATGGCCGCCGTATCGGTATAGAGGTCTATTGGTTGTTTGTGACCGTAATCGATACCCCCAAATCAGGTTGCCATCTTCAGTTAAAATACCGTGAAAAAGTGAATGTAGTAGATAAAAGAAGGAAGAAAACAGAAGGAAAAAACACGCATCATTTGACTAATCCACATCCGTATCCACAATACTCTCAAGGGCTAGCTGCCGACACGTACCTTATGTAGCATTGCTCATAATCATTTCGTTGTTTGAAAGCTAACCGTTGTAAAAGAGTGCTTAGCCCTTATAACTGTGCTTCAGTTTCAAGCTCGATACTCAACAATACAATTAAACTTTTCCCGATAAATGTGCCCAGTAAATAGTTCTGTGACTACCACAAGTATTGCATTGTGTGATCATGAGTTGTCTGTAAAGTAAAGTCGCCTGCAATTTTGCATTAAAAAAACTGTTAATCAGGAGGTGTCTAACCTGATTTTGGGGTATCCACTCTAGTCATTATCTCATTAGTTGTGCGTTTCTCGCTGTTCCCATTAGCTTATAAATCTCGTGAGCTTTCTTAGCCAATCAACAGTGACTTGTTGTTATGCTTTTCCCGCGCTTGCCTTGACACTTTCCACCTGCGTTTGCTTCGTGGCGTGGTTGGCTTATTACGTCTCGCTGAACATTTTCATTGGGCAAAGAAGTGATTTTTGAAATTGTTTTTTACAACACCTTTTTGAAAGCGGACGAATTGTCACCTACTATCCACTTGTGTTTTGTCAGGTAACACCAACATCGAAGGTTGTAGGGGACCTTGCTCAGTTCATGGTACAGAACAAGCTGGATGAACGTGACGTGCTCGCGAAAGCCGAAGAGCTGGACTTCCCCTCATCAGTAGTGGAATTCATGCAGGGTTACCTTGGACAACCTCATGGCGGATTCCCTGAACCACTCAGAACCAAAGTAAGTTAACTTCCCAACCATATACAATATTAGTGGTCTATTATCAATTCTGCGTTCTGATTGGTTGAGCTACCACTATGCTATATGTTATAGCCCACTAGTAGCGAAAAATGCCGTCTTTGAAAACCAAAACAATGGCGGCTGAATCGGGTCTTGTTAGCTAAAGTTGTCTTGTCTCCATATTTTTGACCAACTAGTCGGATTTTACTAAAACAATTATTCCTCTCGCCCTCATGGCCTCTGAGTCATTAGCCCATTCGGCCTTCGGCCTCATGGGCTATTGACTCAGAGCTCATTCGGGCTCGAGGAATAATTGTTAATTATTTGCTTTTTGTCTTCCATCTCTTTTCCTATTTTAAAGCAAACGAACACACGCCTTGCAATCAGTTTTTGGGTCTCAGCCTTTCGGCTCTGAGGGAACATATTAGAAATATGAATATTACGTTTGGTGACAAATGGAAACTTGATAGTTGTCTATCTGAACCGAAAGAGGAAAAGAGACTATTTTTTGTGTTATTTTACAAGATGTCTAAGATTAAGTGCTGTTGAATAGTTTAATAAACATACCGCAAGAAAATAGTTTCATTTGAATCTTCATTCTGTAGGACTTTATTCACTGATGAAAAAGTTAAGACCACCTTGCAGCCCCATAAGAAATTGATTATCTCTGCGCATATTTATATGTTAAGGTTTTGCTCTAGACTGCCCTTGTCCTTTCTTCCTAGCGCTTCTAAGCACTATTTGAACCTCCCTTTTAATATCTTTTTTTAAAAACGCGTAGGCCAGAGGATTTGCAGCAGCGTTCAACACCAAAAGTAACAGAACTGCGTCGAACAAAATTGTTGAACAGTTTTTACAAAAAGAGCAATAATTTTCGACGCTGTAACAAAGCACAAATGTCAACACGACTACTTCAACAACTTTCGTCGAAGAAGCTTCGGGGCTTCGTCTGACGCGGGTCGGACGTTTTTCGGGGACGCAATTATTGAATCGTAAATCAGCGAGGAGACTCGAGATATCTTTCTTAAGTCTCCGTACTATTATTAGCATGTGGATAGTGGCCGTGGTTACCAATACCGTGGGCAGGATTTGAAACAAGCATTTCATAGCAATGTTCACTACAACCACGCTAGTCGAACCATCGCGATAGTGAACTAAAACTGTGTATGTTATCCATGCAACTGCGGGAAAAACCCACGCGGTTGCGATCATTCGAATGCTGCGCTGTGGAGTCATGAACGCTATGTACCTCAGCGGCAGCGCAACGGCGATGTATCTATCGGCGGTCATGGCGCATAAGTTCGCCGTAGAAGCGTGTACAAAAAAACCAAGGTGAGCTAGGATGACACGCCTGTGATAAGCTGTGCAGTACGTCGGCCATCTTTTACACGTGAACAGGGCTGGAAATAAAAATAACCCTACACAGAAGTCGGCGGTTGCAAGCGAGACAATAAAAAAGTTCGCTGTTGTGCGGAGACGTCGTTTTGTTGTGACAAGCCAGATCACTAGGGCATTACCAGTCACAGCTAAAACTGATAAGAACCAGCCTATAATCCAAAACCATACGTACATCTTGACTGTACTCTAGAGCGCTTACAATTTAAAAGCTGAATATGAATATAATTTAACGAAGAAACAAAAGCCGCGCTGCTGAACGGCTTCCACTTAACTGGCCAAGATTAGCGTCGCTGTATCCACAATATAAAACGTGAGATAGGTAATGCACGAACCTCTAGTGCTTCACAAATATTTAAAATTATTCGTGGAGAAATCATCTTTTAGAGATCTTTTGTCACTTCCCTTACTTGCGTGGAGTTAACGACTTTTTGACAATATGATGAGACGATTGGATAGTTTCAAAAAACACTGGCACCATGTCGCGCAAAACGTAGTCCAGTTGAGGCCAACTGGGAAGGCCTGCGTCCAACGGCGAACATTCAACGACTGAAACTGAAGGACTTTCGAATTTGAAACTGTCTCTTTTTCACTGCACAATGCCAGTAAGATCCTTTTCTGTGGTGTTAATCCACTCTGAAGAACTGTATTTCGATTGCAATGGCGCTTCTCTTAAAATTGATTGAAATAAAGCGCTAATCGAGTTTTTCTTTTGTCCGTAAAAGCAACCATGAACTGGTCATATTTAAGAAGTTTTTTACTACGCGAACTGAAGATAATCACGACTTCTAATACAACCAGCTGTCTTTTAAACACCAGACAGTTAATTGTTTGTTTTTTTTTTGCAATCACTTTCCAGCGCTCAGTTTGTTGATACAAAGGCGAAATAGGATGTTCACAGTTCGTTGTCAGCTGTGTTTAATTGATTTTAAGCTGTCACATCCCCCGTTAAAAATTCTCTTTTAACAGGCCCAAAAAGGCAAACAAAGAGTTCAAAACAAAATTGTTCTTTTAATGCATAAAAGTACTGCATTGTCGGTGTTGATGTTTGTTTTAGCTAAGGAGAGAGAACTGAATGCGGCGATACGAATAGATAAGAATAAATTTTAAAATGCGTTCCCAACTGGACAAGACAAGAAAACTGACATAAAAAAATGAAATATGTTCAATCATTACTTAAAATACGAAAATGACTATGAATTTTATTCATTAATATCTTTAGTCTCTTCTGACAGCCCTGCTAATTTTTTAATTTTTGGCCACAAATCGAACAGATAATAATCACGGTTTCAAGTTTTACTATTCTTTAATGATTTGTAAGAGTGCTGTTCAAAAAAATAAAATCTTTGCTATTCACAAAAGTTATAATATTAGTTATAATAACCTCATGCTGTATAATTACATCTCAAGCTAATGTCAACTTGGAGTTAAGGAAGAATACAGGCGTTACTTCATTTTCTGGTTTGTGACCATGGCAACGCAACCAGGTAGCGAAACACGCCTCTGATTGGTTTGACACAAAAATCCCCTGATTGGTTGGGGGAGCAGTGTATGTATTTTCTTCCTAGAAGCAAAGAGAGGTCAGCTACGTATATATCGGGCGTTTCTCGGGGGAAAGGGGAAGAGAGAAGCGAAAAGGGGACACAGCGGAGGTGCAACCGTTACAACAACAACAACAACAACAACAACAACAACAACAACAACCAAAACAACAACAACTTTATTTATTGTAGCATGAATTTGAGGAGGAGAAGTTTCTACCCGCAAGTAGCAATAGCTATTCTAGGCAGGTTGTTACACTGTAAAACAAGATATATAGCACCAAATACAAAGATTTTACAAAAAGTTGCCCTTACATATTTGGCTCGAAATACAAGAAGTCGCAACTAATAAAGGACTAAAGTTTCAAGGTTATTGCAATATGATCAATGTTAAATGTTTTTCATCATATCAATAATTGAAGTTGTCGAAGAGGTACAAGTTTTCAGATTTCAGGATATTAGTAAGCATTTCATGTACTTACTTTCTGAATAATTTTTTTCTCTCCTATTCTTGAACATTCTCACCGAGGTAAAACTTTCCATATACGTACACCAAATCTGGAAAACGAGTATTTTAGGCGAAAGTTTTTTAGGGGTTAAGTTATGCGAAACGAAAAGGCCACGGTGAATAACGAGGAGTGGGTATTATAGGCAAGCCTCGACTTTGAGTGCAGTCGCGGTGATTGATTCTTGTAATTTTGTTATCTTTATCACGAAACAAAGATAGCACAGCTCTAGTGACGGCCACTTTCTCAAATTTCCGAGGTGGTCGCTTACAAGAGCGTCGACTGTATATTCGCACCTCGAGTGACAAGTCCGGCTGCAACGCAAGGTGTTTTTGGTTTGATTAGAGCGGTTTTCATTTGAGTGTCGAAAAGTAATTGGTTTTGCACTTTCTACACGATGCGATTGGCTTAAAAGATTCGCGCCACCTTTTCATCCAATCAGAAGTAAAACCAAAGCCAATTGTGACGCGCTCGCATGCATTTTCCCGCGCTTTGCGTCAGCCACATGTAATTACTTCGAGTTTTGATTGGTTCAGTGTATTGTCTGTGTCCTATGTGATTGGCCAGAGTAATTACTTTGGTTTTGGTTTTACGACACTCAAACGAAAACTACTCTATTCATTTATTTCTGTATGTATTGTTTACGGTACCTAAGGTGGCTAAGGGCCTATTATCATATTTTTTGAGACCGTTGCTGAGGAAACGTCTTCAAGCTGCAGCTTGACATAACCACGGCCATATGTGACAAATTTCGGACAGGGATCTCTGCCCGGCTGCTTCTGACTGTGACGTCGTCAAAGGCTACGACGGCATCAGGCTACCCCCGTTTTACTGAGAAAAGTACATTTTGGCTCAAAATACGTAGTACTATCATGATCCACATTCGATTAAGTAAAGCCTTCTGAAATAAGAATGGAGACTGTTAATTTGTTTATTCAGTTATTAACGTGTTATTTATGTTACCTTAACATTTCTTTCACAGATGTTGAAAGGTCGCCCCACCATTGACGGGAGACCGGGTGAATCATTAGAACCACTCGACTTTGATGCACTAAAGAAAAAGCTGCAAGATGAGTATGGTACGATATGCTTTTTGACCTTGCTTTTAGTAATTTTCCAGTCTCCACCTGACTGAAGGACAAGAAATTCAGAACAATATTTCCTCCTTCGGTGTGGAGTTGTAATTTGAAACTTACCCATTTGCATCTGAGGGATCATTTGTCTCCGCCTTTCCTTTCCGCCTGTGAAAGTAAGGAGATGAATCCTTTCATTTCCAGAGAGAGGCTGCAGTCAAATTTCAACCAAAAATTCCAAATTTCATTTTGTGAAATGCTAAAATACAAATTGTACTAATTGAAAGTACTGTCAAAGAGGTCTCGTTTGAATGGTCACACTGCAGGATTTCCTCCACAGACTCAAAAGTTGACTCCATCACTTGGTCTGGGAGGGAAAGGGTCAAGTGGTCAAGTGGCCCGCTAGAAAAAGCTTCCAAAACCTCACTCTTTGATTATCAACGCATTTCTAAGATAGGATAACACTCTTGCTCCCACGAGTCTGCTGAAGCTTTAGTGGTAGAGTATCTGGACTAGCAACCAGAAGGTCATAGGTTCACTTATGTCCAGAAATGCGTTTGATATTTTGTTAACAATAATTTAATAATAATTTGGCGATTGTTCGCCATATTCGCCATTTTCATCAACTTTTCAATTTTTCGCCGAAATCACCACTGTCAAAAGGGCCCCGTTGTCATCTCATTTGAATTTTTGTTAAGACATTGGCGATTTTTCGCCATTTTCCCCAAATTTCACTTGGCTAAAATCGCCACACTGAAAGGGGACCCATAGCGACCATATAGGAACATTCGCCAAACTTTAGCGAGAGTGCGCCATTTTCGTGAGCACCGTTGCGTCGTCATAACATATTCATAAATGCGTCCATTTCTCGACATATCTCCATCGGTTCGACTCCTGTTGGGAATACTCTGACTTTTTTCTTCCGATAAGCCCGTGTCATTTATTGGAAAATCAGCTTTCTCACTGTTGCTTTTATTTGCCAGGTGAGAATTCCATCCAGGATCAAGACGTTCTCAGTGCCGCACTGTACCCTAAAGTCTTCAAAGATTACATGTTGTTCAAGGAGGAGTTTGGTCCCGTTCACGGCCTTCCCACCAGGCTGTTTTTTACTGGCCCGGACATCGGCGAGGAATTCCAAGTTGAGCTACAACCTGGAAAGGTTTTGAACATCAAGGTGCTTGCCATCAGCGACTTGCATCCTAATGGACAGAGAGAGGTGTTTTGTGAGATGAACGGGCAACTCAGGACAGTCATGGTGGAGGACAAATCAGTCACTAAGGTATTAACCAGGGTACTTACCATTTTAAGAAAGGCCTCTTAGATTTAAAATCTAGAGTAAATACCGTAAATCCTCTATTATGCCACCGCAGGGCTTATTTGTTTCAAGCACATTTAAGGTAGCGGTGGGGGGGGGGGGGGGGGGGAGGGCGTAATTAATTTACCGAAATGAGGCACCTTACTGCTTTTTCAAACAACCATAAAATGTTATCAATTTTCCAAAAAGAACTAGGAACTAGGACCGACGCAAAGTGGAAATGCTCACGCACATGTCGTTAGAGGTCTTGTAGCCAAAGATCAAACTTCCAGCACATGAATTAACCATACTGGATCAGTCCGTCCATCTTTTATTAATTTGGTGGTGGTGAATACGGAGGGAGGTGAGGGGGCTTTTCCCCTGAAAGTGGCGGGGGGGAGGCTCATTAGAGAGGGAGGACTTATTATAGGTGATTTATGGTAATCGATGTTTCGATTTACATTTAAGCAGTCTCAGGCTGTTGTGAAGACTACTCACACCCCTATTTGATAAACGCGCGAACTGGATTCTTTTCCCCTGCTTCCAAGCGTTCGTTTCGTTTGCTATTTGTCGCGTTTTTCCAGTTTGCGTGCCTTGCGTGGCAGGCGTTTAAAGGGAAATTAAAGCGCGTGAGTACATATGGGGTGCGCACGAGAGAGAAGCACTCATCGCGTTCTCGCATGTCTCTATTCCTCCTTCCAATTCTCTCCAAACACGTGCCACGCAAGCTATGTTTTGCGTCGAAAAAATAGAGAGATGCCATTAATAGTCTGTCGTTTTCCGCGTTAATTGCCACTTCGCCTCTCCGATTTTGTCCGTCATTTTCCCTAGTCAGATTTACATTATCTCGTCCTCACATCTTTGTCAACGAGAGATCCGGGTACAAGAGTTGTCGGTTCCCTGTTGAAAGGCCCTTATTTTATTCTTTAGACTTTGGAGCGACATCCTAAAGCTGACAAAGGAGTCAAAGGCTCTGTTGGAGCTCCCATGCCCGGAAAGGTGGTAGGCATCCGTGTAAAAGAGAAAGAAGTTGTGAAGAAGGGAGCCCCATTGATTGTACTGAGCGCCATGAAAATGGAGACAAATGTTAGCGCTCCGATCGATGGTACGGTCACCAAAATCTCCGTCAGTCTTAACCAGAGCTTAGAGGCAGGAGACTTGCTTGTTGATATTGAACCACTCAGTTAAATCGGCGACATCGAGGAAGGAATTGAGCCATCGGGAAGTGTTTGGTGTCATTCCGAAGTACTCGGTTGTTTGTGGTGTAGTTGTTTGTAGTAAATAATGGAGAATGGCAAGTCCAGTACGGTTAAATATTTTTATCCATAAAGGCAAACTCTTTGTTTAACAAATCTTAGTACCGGTGATGATGGATATACTTTGCAGTTCTGGTTGAGAGTAAATGCTTAAGGGATTGGCAGTTTAGGCTCTTGAAGTACTTCAGATGATGAATCCCGGATGGAACACCTGTAATCTGTTTTTTAAAATTAATTTTTAATTACTGTTTGCTCGAGAGAGGGCTAGGTGACAGGAAGTGGATTGAGGCACGTGTTCCTTGCGCGCCACATTAGGCTGACTTAGCAAGAGAGCTGTAACGTCAGTTGACGACGGTGCACGTAAAGCAAACAACTGGCTTGACCAACGACAGAGCGGCAAGTTGGGAACCGGAGGTCGAGTTTAGTCCTTTTCGGGTGCTTTCCCGTTGTCAAATAACGTTTCCGTTCTGTTGCTAATCGGCCTATTATACTCTTAAAGGACCGGGAACGAAGCTTCAAAGCATCTTGATGGCGAAAAGAAAAAAAAATGTCACTGGCCTAAAAAGCTCTTAGTAGCAATAGTATAACATTAATATATTGACAGTAACTCAGTCCTTATCAACATTTCCTGGATTGGGGTCTGAAAGAAATTATTCCTTGAAAATCCATTGCGGCTAGTTCAAACATTATACGTAAAGAATTTTAATCACGTAAAGAATTAATTTCTGTTAGGTATATCAAGTCAACTTTCTTTGGTTCCAAAATCTAGTAACTAATGTATGTAAAAGTGTGTAGGGAAAAAAGTTCGCTTGGTCTTAGCAAAGCGCTCTCCTAGTCCAAGTGATAAAAAATACTATGTTTACGCTAGTACTTATGGTAATAATTTCCAATTAATAAAACCATCTTTAAAAAGTAAATATTGAATCAACTAAACGTCACTAATGTAATAGATGCAGTCTTGGGAGGCAAACGGAGCTTTATATAATGTGATTACTTCTCGATAATGTGTAATTAGAGGATTAACATACAAGGTAATGATCTCATTCTTTGTAGTGTGTCCCGGCTTTCGTAATGATCAAGGTGCCAAAACATGAATTATTTACGGCCGTATGACGCTGAACTAAGTTGCCTTTTTGCGCGTCCTCTATAACTCTAGTAAAGGGAGAAGAAAAGATATGCAATATTTGGTACCCAACCAACCGCCATTTAAGGTCGAAGCCTCTTCTCGGTGGAATGTCATTTTTCAACTTCTGACATGTACAAGTTAGGGAAAATCCGTCGTCACCATTGGAAAAAGCGTCTTAAATTAGTAACATTGCCAATTTTGAAAATGATTTTCTCAGTTGGCTTGCTACACTAGCCGTACGACCCCATCTGGAAATTTCAGGATTTATACTACTACATGAGAAATTTCTGCAATTTGATTGGCTTAGAGCAGTGGTATTTCAGCTTAATTTGAAATACCTACATGTGAAAATTACAACCTTTTGCGGGTAGTAGTATAAACAAATAATAGCATGATTTGTACGTGATATTTGGCATAAATACCACTCGTGATATTTCCAAATTGTCTCAAATTTCACTCGTCTAACGGCTCGTGAAATTTCGTGTAACAATTTTGAAATATCACTCGTGGTATTTATGCCAAATATCACTACAAATCATGCTATTACCCATACTTATTTAGTACTTTGAAATAACTGTTTTTAGGGAGAGAAAAAAAAATCCTATGGACAAAATTTTTGCAAGAACCAAAAATGTGGAATTTTGTCTCTTTTTATATTAACTATAAGCTGTCTTTTATGTAGGATTTGTTTGAAAAAAATGTTTAGACGAACCCAATGGACGAAAGCATTGCGCATGCGTCACCGTTCGGGGGAAACCCTGCTCGTGAGATCGCGTGTGCACGCAAGTTTAGGAGCTGAAGGCTTGTTCAGCTCCGCAAAATAAATTAATATTCTCCAAATAGCAGATGTCGGCCCCTCCGAGTTGTCTTCTTAGCTCTGCTGTTCTTGCTAATATTTTAGCTGATAGTTCGCCTAATTCTTCCTGGTGAAACGACTGAAATGTCTGCAGTTTTTGTTCTCACTACCAAAACAACTCTACCTCATCCCCAGGTCTTCTAGGTTAACAGTTCAACAATCTGGAACTTTGCTGCACTTTTGACGTCATCGTTTCAATATGGTATACAATAGCTGGTTATGATGAATTATGCGTGGGATTTTCGCCAATCAGAAACGGAGAATTATTTTTTGGCTATCTAAGGCAAAGCCTAATCGAAAAATGGAGCCCCTTGTCCGTGCAGCAAAAAGACAAAAGAGTGTTTTCAAATGACGTCACGGCGGCCATATTGGTGTCCCAAAACAATGAAACGGCGGCCATGTTGGTGTCCCAAACGGGTCCTGTCACTCCTGTGGGAGTTGAACTCTTTTCTTATGCAAACGCTTTCTTTTGTTCCAATAAATTTGCATAGATGCTGGCCACGTGAGTGAAAACACTATAGAAGACGGATCAAAATATGTTTCCCTTCCCCCCTGCGATGGGGCACCTTTTTTAATTATTGGGGGGGGAGGGTGGGTAATTTCAAACAGTTTAATAAGTTCCTTCTCTCCTAACGTGTGACAGCAGATTACCCTCTGATGTTATTGCTATTCTCTCCCTGCGTTTGCCGATTGACCTGCACCCATCCAAATCTCTTGTTTGATTGGTCCCTATAGCCTGCACTACCTACTGTTTTCAGGGATAGGGGCATTGTTTTGTCACTATTCCTATTGTTTTCCCAGCCAATCAAAAACCCTGTTTGGAATAAGCGCAGGTCGGTCCTGCGTTTGGGGAGTCATTCTTTACAGGAAAGGAATATGTTATTTGTAGATCGCTCTATCAAATAGAAAAATATTCAGTCACTTTTAATGCAACATCCGACAGAAACAAGATATAATAAACAATTGAATAAACAAAAGTAAAATTCAAGTAAGAAAAAGGACCCCTAACGTAACTCGTAACCTCCTTACCATAATTCCTGACAGTAACTTGAGCTCGACAGTGCGTCCCCGCACTGTTGGGACTGTTGCAAATTGTGTTACTTTGTTGCAAAGTTTTGAGATCGTAAAAGTGGAAACAAGTACCATGCTAACAGAGCTATCTTTCCGTCATGGTTTTCAGCTTGTACGAGTGGTTCGCGTGGCAGACATTCAAGTCGCTTGGCTTGTTTACGTTCGCAAGTATTGCGTGCCTATTGCAGCTTCGAGTCAAAACAAGCGATCTCGATTACTCTATTTGGGCAACGTTCCAAGAATAATATACTGTGTAAATTGAATTTCACACTTTCAAAGCTTAAAACACCACATTCACAAGAATGTCCTTGTCATGTAACCCATTCATTGCTATCATTTAATGAACATCATGGACAAAAATACTTGTCGAGGACATGCCTACCTATACCTATAAACATTTCCATCCTCTGCGTGCCATTTATGGGGTGGTTAGCTCAAAAGCTGTGCTTCTCTGTACCATGCACTCATCAGTTAACCCAAGTCCATTTATATCTGTCTTTTCTTCTCATAATATTTTATTTCAGCTGTTTTTTGAAAATCTAGGAAACGAGTCTTGACGTGTGAAAAGAAGTGAACTGAAGCTGAAGGACACAAAGTCTGTGTTACAAGTCAAAATTAACTTCAGGTTAAAATATTTTTTAACCTGGGTTGATTCTCTGTTTCCTGTGCCCCTTAGCCTTTATTCATAAATAATAATTAGGGCTAGGGCGCAAAGGAAATTGACAATCAACCTAGGTTAAAAAATGGTATGCAATTTATGATATGTATCAAGCTAATTCTATAAAGGTTGCTTTGGGCATTGGTAATGGCGCGCTGGGAATCCATTGTGTAATGAT
>OZ037998.1:17385979-17668479 GCA_964035705.1 Porites rus | reverse complement strand
GAAATAAATGGGCTCAAGAAAGAACGGGCGCGCGCGAGGAAAACTGAGTAATAAGAAAAATACGACGAATACAGTTTCCAATACAAGAGGAACAGCTTTATACTGAATGAGGGGCAAGATAAAAAATTTCTGTTTATCAAACTTACTTTGTATTTGTCCCTCTCTTTTCGAAACCTATCTTAACAAGGCAAATTCAGTATTATCTACGAAAAACTCTCAAGAGTTTTTAGCTTTGCAAGTTTCCATTTTGAGAAGAAATAAAGCCAGCAACGCCAGTACTTCTAACCGTCCATTTTTCAGCTGCACTGAAAGCCCTTGTACTTGGTAATTTATTCAAGGTTTTTAGACTTGACATCACATTCGCACGGGAAGTTTACCACTTGGGGATATATGACGAAAATATGACACTCGTCTTATTCTTTTCATCATCCTCAATGGCAAATTACCCGTGCGAATGTGTTGGCAAATCTTTCAAACTTGAATAAATTATCTAATACAAGGGTTTTCGTTGCAGCTGAAAGTGGGTCGGTTGAAGTACCGGAGTTGGTGGCTTTATTTCTCCTCAAGACGGGAACCTTTAGTACTGAACGAAAACTGGTAGGAGATTTCCGTAGATGTTATATCGTACTATGTTGAGATTTTTGGCGAAAAGAGAAGAGAAAATACACAGTAACGTTGATAAATAGAAGTTGTTGTATTCGCCGTAGGTTTCTGCTGACTCAATTTCTTGAAACCGAAGCTTTGGGCAAGAATACTTTCGCAGATAGGAGATAGTCCGTCGGCTTGTTCTCTATTTGTGTGTCAACTTTCACAAATGTGTTAGCGTTGCATTTAAAGGTTAAATTTGACCAGCTATTTGTGCAGCGAGTTCTACGGTCACGATTGACTTCATAAACTTGCAGATATAAAACTAGAGAGCTCTGAGGGTTGTTTACCAAAGTTAGAGGAAAATCTCTCTTAGGGTTTTGAAATTATTGACATTATTGACATATGCCGATGTCTCAAACGTTTTTATACCTATAAGAAAATAAATAACATTTTCTTAAAGTTTGAGCATTCTTTATTAAGAATGCCAAAAATCACAGAAATCGGTTAAATCATCATTCCTGCCAAAAACCCGATCAAAAAACATAACCAACGCGAATATAAATAGGTTCGAGCTACCTTAAGTGAGATAGTTCAATTTGTGAAAGCTTCCAGCATAAGAGGGTCTCAATGGGGTGGTGGCTTTTACGGTTATCAGCTAAAATTTTGGCTCTTTTACGGGTATCGGTTAATTTTAATCAGTTACGGTTAACAAGTAACAAAAGTAGGTTCAGCAGCTACAGTGTCAGAAACAGTGTATTGGTCATATCCCATATTACCTTTCGGGATTGTCGCGTGCACATTTTTTCCGACAACCTTTCTCGAAATATCTTTATACACGCCACGCACTAGCACGTATTACTGTAAGAGGAGCGAAAAAGTAGGATGGAAGTTACGAAGTACAAAATAATGACCAATATTAGTAAATCAGTTTCTTGATCTGAGAATCTAGTGTTACTGTAGATTTCAGGAACTTATTCTCCTTTTTGATTTCTTTACATTCCTTTTCTTGCTCAGTGAGTTTCTTCAGAACTTGATCATATTTTTGGTTTGCATTTTCAATAAAAGACGGTAAGCTCGGCAATCTCAACTTTTAAAGGAGCAAGCTTTTCGTCGAAAGCGTTCGTAGTTCTTTCACAGTTATATGATTTGCAGACATATTAACACAAAAATGACAATTAGACAGACTTAGTCAAGCTAGGTTGAATAAATTTGGTTGAATACTGATAACCTGAAATCGATTTGATCTACGGCATCGTCATGACACACCCCATACACTTTATCAAAACTGTTTGGGCTTCTTTTCATAAACTGTTGTGCCATGAAATGTTGAAAACTTCCCCCTCCGGTTAAGAATAGCTCTTTCCCTGAAGCAAGGAGAGCCATTTCAACAATGGCTACGGCTCCTTCGTCTTTAATTTTATAGAATTGCGGTTGTAAAAAGACCATATTGTCGAACAGTTCATTTAGATGCTTTAAGAGTAAAGAGGCTTTTCCACGCGCTTCTCTGGCCCATTTAGACTGCGAACCAAACTCTGTAAAATCTACAGCAATAAAAAATTTATTGTAATTAGGATGACGCGCTCGAATGTTCTTAATCAGTGATGCCTGTTTCTTGATACAATTGACCAAAGTGGTAAAATTACCATTTGAACGTTTCAAAATCTGTTCCGTGCGAATGTGATGGAAAATGTAGTTTGAACCTAGAGTCTTATTTATGAAGTCATCAACAATTTCCAAAAGTTTCTCATTGAAAAATGCTATATGGTGCAGTGAAAGGGAAGAATGGATATCTATTGGAAGTGGAAAGAACGCTCGTTCTGGGACCTCCTTGTTTCCTCTCCACTCTTCGATCCCAACGCACTTACTTCCTTTGACCACTTTGTCGAGAAAAGATTCAACCGATCGAAGCATTCCGGAATCCACGCGAACAGCTTTCGATATATTGAAGCCAAATCTAGTTTGAAGACCTTGAATTTCCTTGGTTTGTTGTCGGCGTGAAGCTTCTTCACCATAACTAAATTGTATCAGTAACTCCAACTTGTCTCGGCAAACACTCTGAAATGTTTCCCAGCTCACTAAAGTGCTGTATCCGTGTGAACGAAGCGTGTTGTTGAATGCACTCAGATTATAATACAATGCCAGTGTTTGAGTGTCATCACTGCTCATTTTATAACCAAAAAACTTTGAATCATTTACAAAAGGTACAACAACTTGGTGCCCACTGTAGCTTGCTAAAGCCTTGAGGGCGATCAGATTCTTAGTCGCCATTAAAAGTTGTTCCCAATATCGAAATGCTATGTAAAATTTCATGTTCCTACTTTGTCTTGAGCTGTCGTCTTGTTGTACAAAATTGCCTCCATTCAACACATCATTAATTTTTCTTGCAAAGTTAAATTGCCGTGCTTTTTGAGGCGGCTTCCACTGATAAACTATTACATGTAAAAGGGCTATGAGAAATATCCCCATACACAAAGATTGAAACGCTCGCCGCGCGGAAAAATTCATCACCGTTTTCCGTCGTTTATGCGTATTTTGTCACGTCAAAATACATATAGCTGTTTGCGCTCCTTATATCAGTAGTCATATCAGGCGTTTCCCAATTGATTATTCAAAAAATACACAAGTAGTAGTCTCGAGTAACCACTACTTTAGTGGAATAAAACTCAAATGTCCATTTCTGCATTCATAATGAGCAGTAAATATTTCACGATAACTTCTCTGTATTCGTAAGATTGAAAGATCTTTGAAGGGATAAAATGGCTGTGAACACATGTACATCAATTTAAGAAAACTGTCAAAAATTTCATAACTACCTCGCGTGTAAATTAACTGCTTATTACGCATGCAGAAACACAGATCGGTCAATACAGACATGAATCAGAATTCTACAACTTCAAGAATAGTCTCCAACGCAGCCGTTTTTATGCGAAGATTCCAGTTTGCCTTGTCCCTTGGGCCGTTTAATGCGTTTCGGGTCACGTGGTCCGAGCGAGTCTCTCCTATTGAGGATCTCTGAGGAAACAGAAATTTGTATCGGGCGTGAAAACGCAAGGAGGTTAAAATCAATTTGTGGTGCGTGTGGCTCGTTTTTTTGAAGTGATTTTAGTTTATTTATCTGTGGTATGGTAGAATTGCGGAGGAACGAGCGCAGAAATTCCATTCCAGCTGATGATTTGTCACTACCCAGACCTGAGTAGTGCTTCTGATAGGTTAAAGAAAATTTCCCTCGCGGCACAACTAATCAGAAGCACTACGCAGATCATCAGTATGGTATTTCAACCTCGTTCCCAGGTTCTCTCTCATGGTATTTCTGAGCTTGTCCCTTGGGAACCAAGTGGTGGCGTCGCGAAATGTCCGCAATTTTTTGAGTCTACCATAAAAACGCGAACTGCTCTTCTCATATTTTTTTGTGGAAATAAACCTTCGTGGATTTCTCACTTTTCAAAACCAAGCTTCGAGCAAAAATCTTTCTTAAGAAAATTATCATGAGTTTTATTTACGTGGGATGAAAAAGGATTTTTATATCAATGGCTTTGCACCTAGCCTTTATTTAAAAGAAGTTAATTGCCTGTTGCCCTTTGGAATCTGTACAGGGCCCCCAGGATAACAAACGGTTAAATTGCACATAAGTGTACAAAGCTCATAAAGGGATATCTCTGTGTTGTTTTCTTAATGTTTCCTGCCCTACGAGCGCCATGGCGTGTCATATTGAACTGAGTGACAAGAGTTGATTTCCCATACTCCTTCTAATTTTCGGCGGCCGGCCGTTTACAACATGGTCACGTGATCAACTATGCGACCGACCGGATGGTGCAATTTGAAGCCGGCTCAGTAGTCAGTGAATACTTTATGGTGTTAAATGTTGACGAAGAAACCGCACGACTTTTTTTTATAGTGTAGTTGTACAAGTGGAATCATTTTTAAGAAGTCATCTTAACTATTTTTTTTGGTTTGAAACCGTAAGCATTGAATGGGTGGTATAAAGAAGCGAGAGGATGGCCTCCGCGCGTAACCCGAGAAAGGTAAGCAGCTAAGCATGATCGCTTGCACGAAATGCAAGTGCTTGGATTGTTTTTATTAAATATATAAAACAGAAAGATCATCCACAAAAGAAACTAAAATTAAGGCATGTTTTAGACTTGATTTGTCTTTAGGTTTGATGTGTCGTCAACGGCTATGAGCTTGACTCTGAATTGCGTGACTAGTATTCAGAGAAATAGAAAAAGTGAAGATCAGTTTCTTCAACTTTCTAGTGCCAGTCATGAGTATATATTCGCGTGATACGTTTCTATTATGTGCAGTGGTCTTGTCGAAAGGCACTGAAATTCAGGCATGTTTTATTTTCATTAATCGTTTGCTTTTCAACAGTAACTCACGCTAGATTGCGTGACTAGAAGTGTAGCAAGTGCGAGAACACCGTATTTCTTCGAATAAGCGCCCGGCGCTTTTATTGGAAGGGGGGCGCTTATTTAAGTTTCCTTTCAACGAACTGTAATTTTATTTTAGCTAAATCTTTTCAAAATAGAAAAACAAAAGCAAACATTATAAACATTGTCCATGTACATAAAATGTTAATTCAGGGTCAAGTGTCTTGTTCATGATAACAGCCCATCTGCAGAGTATGGTAGAACTCGACGAGATCTCATGTGTGAAAGGCCATTTTTAGGCCCTTATTGCTTATATAACTATTTTTAAAAAAACTTACGTGTGCACCTGCCATACTCTGCAGTCTGGTATAACAGTGGTTGGTAATCAAGCCTGCCATAGTTAGTACCATTATACACTTAGCACTTAGGTATTGGTATGTATGTTTATAAAATATTAATTATCTCATCATCCTCATCAATGATATACAGATCGTCCCCTTAATTATATTAAAAAGAAAGTGATGGAGAGGGGAGGGGTGCTTTTTTGAGGGAGACACTTGCCTGATATTATGGACTAGGGGGTGGGGGAAGAAGGCACTTATTAGGGAGTGGGTGCTTATTCTAGGAAATACAGTATGTTTCTGCAAAAACATGGAATCTGTAAACAGAGGCGGAAATGGAATAAGGAAACAAACTGCTTCATCATGAGAATAATAAGAAAGCAACGTTTTGCATTTCATAATTTAATCCTTTAATAAAATTACCAGTCTGGTTCCAGTTTGATCAAGAGTGGTCAATCAGAAATTATTTAAGACAGAATTGTGATATCCATTATTTTTAACAATCTGCTTTTGGTTAAATTGGCTTAATTGTTATTGTCTCTTGGAAAATCATGAGAAGAGGAGAAGTAGAAATACCATTATTTAAATACTGTTTATCTCAGGGAACAAGTCAGGATGTTCATCTTTCTAAAGCTCTTTCCTATATTTTGCGACATGGTGCAGCTAAGGAGGGTCTTCCAATGTCAGAAGGTAAATGTTTCTTAAGTTTTCTTAATGTGGCTTTAATGATTTAATAGTTTAATTATGAGAGGCTTAAGTCAACAGTACTGAAAATGAACAAATTTTTTACGTGGAAGGTTTTGTCTTCGTTGATGGTCTTTTGAAACTGAGACAGTTCCAGCGATATTCAGAGAATGACATCAGAAGAGTTGTGGCCGATAATGATAAGAAACGCTTCACATTGAGAGATGACCCAGCAACAAACAGACTGCAAATTAGAGCTAATCAAGGGCATACTATCAAGGTGGATGATCTCACTTTCTTAATTAACCCTTCAGGGACCGCGCAGAGGGAGGGGCTGGGGGGGCTTTAGCCCCCCCACTTTTTTGCAAGAATAAAAATAAATTAAACAAAAAATAATTTAACAAAAGTAACAGAGTGAAAAATAGCAAAAAATCGTTAATTGGAAAGTGACCAGAGTTACTGGCCATGGCAAAGACAAACGCACCGATAAATAGACATAATGAAGCATTAGTCGTTGCAATTGTAAAATATTTTTTCGCTTCTAACCTAGCAGAGGTAAACGTCTTTTAAATGGCTTCTTTTTCCTGCGGACCTCTCAGGAAAACGCGTTGTTTCGTAATTGGTCAATTTCGATCCAAAGTAATAACTGGGTTTAGTTTATAAGGGGAAAGAATGGACAGGCTTTCCACCATTGACATAGCAAACAAATTTACCTACCGCAACACAAACAGAAAGCGTAATTTTGGCACTTTTCAAGTAATTAATGATGTACAGTAACTTTAACATCATTCACTAAATTATTTTCAGTTACCGTTTTGTTTTGCTGTGTAAATATTTTGAATGAATAATTAAACAATTATTGAACTCGGCTTTTGTATGATATGAAGACATACAGATCTTGGAGGGTGTTATCCACCGGGCTCAAGCCTTCGGCTTTGATAATTGGCGGATAACCCCCTCGATCTGCGTAACTCTTCATATCATACTCAGCCTCGTGCAATAATTGCTCAGTAATTATACAGCCTTGAGTTCAAGGCAGCTCAAGCAAAATCGTTGGATTTCTGGCTTATTTATAGTAATAATTAAAGGTTGATATCAGTAGTATAACATAACAATCTATGATATTTCAATTTAGTGATGGTGAATTTTCAGACCCGATAGCAACATCACTGAAGATGTGGAAAAAAAATCAATAGTTTTATCGTTATTCGCATTCTCTGTGAGACTGTCACTTTAGAGAAATTGAATAGAAATCCACAAGCATGCCCCCCCCCCCCCAAAATTTTCCTTCACGCATTCTTCTTTAGCCCCCCCACTCGAAAACTTGCTGCGCGGTCCCTGCCCTTCAACTCCAATTAATCAGGATGCATATCCCCCACCCCATGAGGGGGTATACTCCAGAGTTTAGGTGATGGGGATCATGGTAGGCTTTTATTGGGTTTGAAATTTTTCATTTCGAGATTCTTTTGGGCAGGGAAATTTGGCAATTTTTGACTTTGGGGTGTCTTGATTTAAACATCTTGGGCTTCCATTCAGTATTCGAAACAATGTGCATTAATTGGTGCAGTACCATGAGCGTGCATTTCAGTTAACAGAGTATCCAGGTGTTATGAGAATTTGGGGTTAACCCTTTAAGTCCCAATATCCACATACAAATTCTCCAAACTGATCTCTATACATTTCCTTAAAGAATGAGTTGAGAGAATTTGATAAAAGATTAAAGCTTTTTCTCTTAGGTGATCATTTTATTAATTCTCATAACCCAATCTCTTGACAATCTATGTCTATCGTTATGAGAAAATTGATGTTGGTCACTATTGGGACTTAAAGGGTTAATGCCTTGTCCAGGGATTTTTTAGCTTTCATTGGAAGCCCTAAGGATTTCTTTGAGGCATATAAAAAGGCTGGAATTTCTTGTATTATGTAAATATTTATGTATCTGGCTTGCAAGAGTAAACAATATCACGAAAATAATTTGGAAGTAAATGTGACCCGAGAATTTTAAAATCCTGTGCTCGTTGAAAAGATCATTGGTATGAGAATCAAAAGAAACTTTTGATACTATTCTGATCATCTTCTTTTGCAAAATAATAATCTGACTTAAATAACACTGATATGTCGATCCCCACACTGAAATGTAATATATTACGTAGGGGTAAACTAGACTATAGTACAAAGTGCATCCATCATGGAGGGATGCATCAAGGATTAAGCACAAAAATACTGTTTCTTTCACACATTAAATAGTATTAATATTGTTGCAGTTTGAATAGATACTTGTATATCAAGTGTTTGCCTCCTTTGGTGTGGCCTAAAAACCGTAAAATTCAATGTTTTAAAGTTAATGGACAGTTTATTAGCTCGACACCATTGTGTTCATTTCAGAATTTAAGATTTTAAGAAGTAAATTAAAATCTTTGTGGGAAAAAAAAATGTTTGTGTCAGTCAGCAAAAAGAGCAAAGTCCACGACCTTTGACACATTGCACAGATCCATTATATAGGGAAGAAAGAGCAGAGGGGCCTAATATGGAGCCCTGAGGCACCCGACACTTTATTTTGCAAGACTCTGAACTGATACCATTAAATTCCACATTTTAATGTTGCTTTTTAGGTGGATGATTTGGAGCTGAACCCCATAACAGACTATTCAGAGGCACCTGTAGTTGTGCACGGCACTTATCACGAGTGTTGGCCTTACATAAAAGCCCAGGTAAGTGCAGTGGTAATGTAGCAAAAAGTGATTTCCAAGTTTGCCAAACTGAGGTCAACTGCAAAATCTTGCCTGTTAAATGAGTTTAATGTGTAAGAATATAAAATCATTATTTTCATTTCTAATGTCTTCACATTGATTGCATGTCTTTTCAAATGTTTAGGACAAATTAGTTATGTCAGTCCTTGCATTATATTATTATTCAAGAAAGAGTTCCTGGGAGATTTGCATTATAAAACAAGGGCAATTAAAAATGTATCTTTAAATAGCTGCATGGTTTTTTTAAGAGGTAATACTAACAGCATTTAAGTCTAATTTGCTCACACACCTGTCCAATTTTTGTCATTTAAAACTTGACTTAAAAGTACAGCCATTATGTAACCTAAGAGTTCTGTTGCAGTTAATTTTTATCTCAGGTAATAAAATTATTTTTATTTTTCTTTTGTTTCAACTTCATTAGCATACATTGCCATACCCAAAAACAAAAGAAAAACATAAATTACCTGAAATAAAAAATTAACTACACAGGTTCTACCATGGCTTTTTATACTCCTCTTCCTTAAGCTTGGCTCCTTTCTTTCAATTCTCCTTCTCCTTACATGCTTCTTCCACAGCACTGAGTGATTTATAAAATAATGTTTTGGACTGATAAGAAAACTTAATGTGTTTCACCTTAGCCTCTTCCTAGGTAAGTGGCTCAATTTTTTTTGACAATTTGTTTTTCTCAAAAATCCAGCTAGATCTGTTCATGATCATGTAACAATTAATTAAACTGTGCGCATTACAAGTGGCGAGGTATACGTCTGTACTAAATTGCCACAGTTTCAAGCCTGATTTTATTATTTTCTTAACAAACCAAATTTCTTTGACATATCACGACCAATAACTTTTCTAGCCTTCAGGTAAATGCAAGAAAGCTTTCCAAACGTCCTTGCATAAGATGTCGTGGCTGGTTGGAATTTTTACACTGACAATCTTAAAATAATTTGGTTGTCTGCCAGGGCTTGTCAAGGATGAGCAGAAACCACATTCATTTTGCACCAGGGGAGCCTGGAGAAGAAGGAGTCATCAGTGGTCAGTGTCACCTTTTTAACTAGTAGTGGATACATGTAAGCACATTAATTTTTGATCATGCTCCATGGAAAATTTTCCTATACATCAAGTTTTAATTAACTGTAAATTGTCATAGTAACATGAAGGGAGCCTTATAAGTGACTCTTGAACTACTCTGAAATTCTCCTTTAGTTTCACAAGCAAAGACAAAAATTTTAATGAGGAGAGTTTTTAATGATTAGGAGTTCATCAAAAGTCACTTGAAGTTTATTCCTCTAAACTCCGGCCCTTCTTTGATAAAAGATTGATATGGTCAGGCAGACTTCGAATCCTCTCCACTTGCCTTATATTATATTATCAATAAAGTTAATACTCCCTAACCTAATGCTTTACGCCCCAGTATCAACATGCAAATTCTCCAGACAGACCTCCATTCATTTTCTTGAGGAATTAAACTTAAGAGAATTTGATGAGAGGTCAAAGCTTTTTCCCTTTGGTGATCATTTTATCAAGTCTCTGAACTCTTTCTCTTGATAATGTATTAATACAGTTAGGGGAAAATTGATGTTGGTCAGCACCCCCCCCCCCCCCCTTCCCCAACAGATATGATATTTGTGAGGGGGTGACATAAATGATAACTTTTCTGAAGGGGTCAATACTAAGAGTAAGAGGGAGGTTTCTATAAGGGGGATTATGTCAATTTCTGATGGGTGGAATTACCAAGAATAAATTCCTCAAGGGATAAGGGCAATAACGTGGCCACAGTTTCTGAAGGGTATGCAACAAAAATAGTACTTCTTTGTGGGCCTCTAAGAATAAATTTTTTTTAAAGGGATAATATAATTTCGCCTGGAAACATTTTCTGAAGACCTCATGGTTGGTTGGTTATTGAATGAATGGCCAAAAGAGATGCAGTCAAACCTCCGTGTACAACCTCTTATATGCTTACAGCCTGTCACAAGCAACTATAGCACCTATCCAAAAAAGCCAAAAGACAAATTCTGTTTTCCAGGCCACATCACCTTTGTTGGGGATCACTCTCTTGTGAGTGACCACTCCCTGTGGGCAACTGCTGAATTTCGGCATTTGGGGTGGTTATAAAATGAAACTGCAGGAACTACTGTCTCATATTAAAACATTTTTGATTTTCTTAGGGATGCGGAAAAGCTGTGAAATAATAATCTTCATCAATCTTCAAAAGGCTCTTGGTGGTAAGAAAACTAAGGCATAGGCCAAACGTCGAACTTTTCATGAGAAAAACCAAACTTAGTGAGTTAAGTTCATGAAAAGTTCGACGTCTGGCTTAGTTAAGTTCGTCTGAATGAGTTTGGATCGTCCAACACATTCTATCCATCTCCTTCAGACAGATAAAACGTCTGAGGATGATCTTTGGGACAAATGTTGATCCTCTCATTTGGCAAACTAAACTAATAAATTTGTAAGATAATGTATATTTTGCCTTGTTTGGGAGAAAATTTATTACTGGCCAGCTAAAATTGCTTTTCGGCCTTATTCAGTTGATTGGTTCAACCCGTCCTAAGTTTGACGTCTGACCCATACCAGCCTAGACGTAAAATGCACTTTGCAACAAAAACACATTTTAAGCCGGGAGTTTTTAATCTTGTGTAGTCACAGATGGCCCAAGCTCAAAATATGACCATTCGCACTGTTGCAGAATGTTTGAAATAATAAGGATTTGTATGGTGAAAAAAAAAAAATTGATTTTTCTATAACATACGATTTTGAATGGATTTTTAAAGTTGTGTGTTTCCTCTTTCCTGTGTGGTTCCTGAGCCAGTTTATGGCTATTGTATGTGTTTTAAATGAGCTGGTTTTTTCTCTCTTTTATAAAGCAAACTTTATGCAACGGTGCCAATGGCCATATTTCAAAGATTGGGCCATCTGTGGTTTTTTTATTTTTTTTATTGACACTTACATAATGTAGATCTCTTCCGATCTTATATCCTACAGGTTCAACTGGCAAATTAAATATGACACTGATTATTTTCAACTCATATGTACTTGCACATACTGTAAAAAAAAATAATGATATTATACATCATGCACAATCTGACAATAGATTAATTTTTTCCTCAGAGAGGAGATGGCAGTTTCCTGGCTTTGTGAAAAGAGCAATCACTAGATGGCATAACAAAAAAAACTAAAATTACCTACATCACAATACCAAGAAATATCCTATCCTATAACAGACTACATTGTATTTATAGATAGGAAGAGTATTGTTTCTAACAATTTTTTCCTCCTCTAAGATTTTCAAAGTTTCATTAATACCACATACCAACAGCACAGTTTGTAAATAAATTATCTTACTTTTCAGATGGCTTCAAATTCTATAGATCAGCTAACAATGTGATACTTTGTCCTGGAAATGAAGATGGCTTCCTTCCTCCTTGCTATTTTCAGCGAGTTATGCAGACTCGGCCAAGTAAGCATTGCCAGAATTTTTTTGTTTGCTGAATTTAGCTCAGTGTGAGCTTATGTTCATTGTGTATCTTCCTATCCCCTGGAGCAACTCCCTCTCTATTGCTTCATGGAGGGATGGACGGGATGAAGGAAGACCCTTGTGATGAGGTTGTATGGCTCTTTCATCTCTTGGATACCAAGAATACGAAAAAGTAGTTACATTATTTTGACTTTGAACAAATTGTTCATAAAAAATGCTTTTCTCCCATTTTGCAGCATTTAAATCATGAAAAGGGAAAATTGTCTCTAACAGTTTCTAATCCTTCTTACCATAATCTTTCAACAATTAATTTTGACAATTAACTGTTTGACAATTAACTGTTTGACTTTCTCTGAGTCCTATTTTCTTTTCAAGAAATAATTATTAAAATATAAAAATCTGTTTTTTTCCCTACTCGTCAACCTGTTTGGTTGGTGCTTAATTAACAGTAACTCCAGAAACCCTGTTTATCTCTTTTAGGAAAGGAACTGCTTTTCTCCTCAGAATGACCAGGCTCAAAAGCTTCAAGATAATCCCACTTCTCATCTACTGAGATGATGACATTCTGTGCCCTTCCATGATAAATATCCTTTCCTAACTTGTCCCGCTGTGCATCCCCATCATCCTATCATTAAATTAATTTTATTTACAAATGGAAATAAATAAAATTTTTATAACAGTTTTTGAATCCTTGTCAGTGACCCAGTGCAGTGGTTGTGATTCCTGTATCAGCAAAGTTTTGTTTCCACAGGAACTCTGGTAGGTATGAACTACCATCACCACAGCTCTTTGAACAAGTGTAGACTGCTAATGTTCCCCAGTCCACACTTTCTTCAAAACTGTCCACTTGCATATGGTTTAACAACTGAGGCATCACCTTAACCAAAAAATATAAAAAAATTTTCACACAAATTTTAGTAATGTTCATATAATGTTGCAAACTGAAACTTGGCAATTACGTTATTCGTCACAATAATGATAATGAAACTTAGAATCTTCTCTCAGTCTGGTAGGGTGAGCTTAACAACTTATGAGTGGTCAAGGAAAACCAAACCTCTTACATTTGTAATAGTTATTATTAACAATCATAAAATTGGTTGAACAAGCGTTTCCTCTTCATATGGTTTTGTTAACTAATAATACATAAAAAATAAAGCACTTAAAATAATGTCATAATAAATAATGACGTAATACTAGTACATACAGCTGTACACTTAGTGTCCCTCATCAACCACATCCCGATCTACATGTACTTGGAAATGAAATTTTCAGTGAGGGGAAGCCAAGAGAAAATGCGGATAGAAACCTAATGAATAATGGAGCAAGGATGTGGATTATCAACAAATTCAACCCAAATCCATCATTTCAAACCTTGACAGGGTAAGCTAAGTACTCTTACCACTATGCTATACTTTTGCTGCCCTGTATTGTAGCCAAAGCAAAAAGACACACACAGACACAGAACCCTAATCCTAGCCAAAGGACATAATTATGTGGTTCCTGAGTAATCCTTAAGTACAGTGAGTACGTACTGAGAAACAAGTTCAAGGGGTGAATGGGGTTATTTACTTGTAATCAACTTTTATTTATTAATCTAAATGGGAGAGTCTTCACTGGCCAATACATTAACTGAGAAACAAGGTTAGTAAAAATAATGATATATCTGTGTGAATTGAATCAGGGTCAAAAGAACACAACATGATCCACAAAGCTCAATGCAGCATCAGCCAACTGTACTGAGTGGAACCTTTATTGCTAAATTATACATTTTTATAATGTGAATAATGATTTTTAGTTGCCTGAGGGCATTTTAACAGTGATAAAAACAATTCTCACTATTTTACATCATCTTGAAGCACTCCTAAGTTGTCTATTATAAAACAGATTTGGGTGCATGTACTGTACCTGAAATTCAAACATCCTTTCAGATCCACAGGTTGCACAAGGTGGGATATCACTTTTACCTGGTTGAGCCTCCTCAGACACCCACAAGGGCTCTCCATTCTTGTGATAACGCAAAACCTGAAATGTGACAAGTCAGGTGTTAGTGCTATCATAAGACTATATTAAAATAAGACAAATATCTGACAAGAAACTAGGCACGATATGACCACAAGCTGTAACTGTTAAAAATGCTCATACATATTATACAATATGTACTACTATAAATTAACTTACACAGATCCCTTTCTCATAAAAAAAGAAAAATCTTACAATTATAGATCACATACATACATGGCACATTAAAATACGAGGAAGAGGTACATTTTACATGAAAAACAGATAAGCTTCCCTAACATCATTCGAAAAAAAAAAAATTGACACCACATAAAAGGGTCAACATTTACAGATGTAAATTACATGTAAATTAGTGGCATGGTCATGACAGCAACTTAAGGTACATGTATAAAAGAATGATCAGTTATCATTACCTTTCTGAATATTCTTACATAGCTTGCATGGCAATGTAGTTAGAGTTCTGGAATTGTAATCCGGAGGCCTTGAGTCCAATCCCCACCCTCACCACTTGCTGGATTTGTTCTCAGTAGTCCTGAGTTCTAATCCATGATTACTCTTGTAATAATTTTTATTAGTCAACTGGTTTGCCTCTGGCCAATTTTGGATTCTTAACCTTGTGACTCATAATAACGAATACTGGTTTACCAGTGCTGAACAGTGTATTTGTGTTACCCCTAGAGTACACTGTATGCATTTATTATTGCTCCTCAGTTGAACGGAGGGGAAAATATTTCCTGACACATACACACCTGCTTTGGTTCTCTGGAAATTCTTTTCTTGAATATTCTAAATTGTTTGTCAGCAAGCAAAGCTTCTTTCCCAAGGGTGGCCAAGGACTCCAATTCCTTGTCATCACCATTTATTTCACTTAGAAGATCATTTTCTTGTACAAACTGCTTAAATTCATCTAATCTTTCTTCCTCACTTCTCTCATTACCATCGCTGTCATCATCATCTGGTTCTGTTTCAGTGACCAGTTCATATTCAGGAAAGAGGACTTTGCTTTTTGAGTTATTATAAGAACTATTACCTGAAAAATTAAAGCACAAGTGTATTTAAAAATTATGTACAGCTGTACATCAGTTTTCTCCACCCACCCATCTTTTGTAGCTCTAACGTTCAAACTCATGATGAGGCATTCCTTTTTGCGAGTGGGGAAGTTGAAGAACTTTTGTGTGGAGTTGACTATTGACCTTGCCAAAAAAGGAAGCATAATAATTATTGCAGGTTATAATTATGGAATTTTGAAAACATGGACAGTGCATTTAACTTATACCCAGGACACTTAGAAACCCTTCATTCTGGGGTCAGAAAAAATGTTCGGAGTTGTGCTCTAGCAAACCTGGTGACCCCTGGCACCTTCCTTAACTTTTTCTCTTGGGCAACTAGGAAAACATATTTTTCGTCATGAAAATTATACAGTGGGGCCTAACATCAAATTTAAAGCACTTTAAAGAAGAGAGGATAATGAACTAATAATACTGATTCATTCACATGGGAGAGAGAAAAAAACACTTAAACATTATTATTTTGTTTAGCATTTTTTTCTCCACTCCCCTTCCTCTGTCTCCTTCTTGCACCCAAGCAACTAACCCGTGGTTGTGTTTTGTACTTTCTCTCCAATTCATGGTCAAATTAAAACCCTCAGGCTTGTGCATGTAATTAGTGAAAACCATGAAATAATAATTAAGAGACTTTATTATTATTATAAGACTAAAATTATCTTCTCCCCTTATGAGGTTTTTTTGGGATAATGAAACAAATATAGAACACTCTAACTGCTCAGCCACCCTGCCGCCATTGTGAGACTCTGGATAAAAGACTATTTCAGTACAGCAGTAGGGGCTAGCACGACATATGAAACCAGTCATGCTACTGCCATGTAAGATGGCAAAGGTCGTCATGCTAAACAGCAGAAGCATGATTAATCCCTAAGAGTGATCAGCATCAAATTTCTCCTTGTAATATCAATGCTTTGTAAAACAGAGTGGTCATGAGAATTACAGACATGATCACACAAGATGAATTTGCTTGATATTTTATCAACTTCTCCCCACTACTTCTGTTGGAAATGAATAGGGTTTAAAGGGGTTAACTGTTGTGCTACTGCTGTTAACTAAAGTAGAATTCATCACGACTGTAAGATGACATTTGAAACAGCTAGGCCTTAGATACAAAAACATCAACCAAAGACTTAAGTCACCTTCGAAAAGCTGTTCGGGGGTAAATTCCTCCTCCGAACAAAGAAACATCGCACAAAAGCTTTTATGCCCAGATTTCCAGTCCACTGACTGATGTTCCCGGCTGCAATATCGTGTCATGTGACACTTGGAGCATGTTTTGCTCCCGAGACAGCCACATACATCACACAAACTTGTCCACGCTTTCGGTCTAAACTCTTTCCCTACTGATTCCAATGAAAGTTCACTCATTTCATCGAGATCAGGGGGAGGATTAAAGTTGTAAAACTTATTGTCACGTTTCAGCTGATTTCTCAAAACAAGAAAACAGTCCCTGTTGTTTTTGGCATGGCAATTTCCGTCCTTGCAACAGAACAAGTAAATTGTTCGATGAAAGCCTTGATCGTTGGTCAAAGGAGCGTAGACTTGCAAAAGAAAAACCATCGGTTTCCAGCAGATTTTACAGAGCATGCGATCGGAATCAGGAAGATCTTGTAGATTTAACCAAGCCGGCCTTCCGCCTATTTTGCTTGGAAAGAAGGAGCTTGTCATTTGTAGTTTACGAACTTCATCGTCGTCGTCAATTTCTTCGGCAAAACCTAACTGTACTTCGTTATCCAACTTTCGTTGTTTACCCTCCTTGCAAGCGGCCATGTTTCATAAGTAATTACGTAATCATTATGTAACACCGCTGGACTCAAAATCCGCCCTACCTGTCGCCCGACCTCGTTTCCGAGATTCGTCGGTGTAAAATTAGACTGTGGACTGCGGACTGCGGACTGCGGATTACGGACTTGGAACTGCTGGGGTGAGTATAAAAGATGGAATAGGTATAAAACGCGGACTACGGAATATGTTTTAAAAGTAGCTCTAGGTAGATAAAAATTAGATAAAGAGCAAACTAGCTAGCATATAAAGGACATCCCATGTTCGTCCCGTGCAGGTAAAGAAATCTTAGGACAACATATTTTTGGTTTTTCACATGAAAAATAATATAAACAGGTATTCTTAAATCCTCGATTTTTTTTCTCGCCTCACACGCCCGTAGGGCGTGTGAGACTCGCGCGCTTCGCGCCATGCTTTACCGATTTCTTTACTGATTTTGAGAAAAAAACCGACTGTTTTGCAGTCTACTCGATTCGGTGCTTCTCAGTTTTATATCTTTTATTAATTTATCCACTGTAACATGAATTCTCTGACTCGTTTGAAAACAAAAGAAATGTGAAACTTACAAGGGCCAGTCACTCAACCATGCCCTAGCCCTGCTACCCTACACGTAGGCTAACCGAAAGCTCGAGGCTAAACACGTAATTTTTGGACTGGAGGGCCAAGGAAGCTCATGCCTTGGATTTTGCCAGGAGTTTTAGGACTCACGAAATACCACTTTGAAGTCTTAAAAAATCGTTAAAGGAGTTATCAGTGAAACTCTGGCTCTCAAAAGAACGTAGATATCTTCACGTTTCGCTGTAAATACTAGTTTGAAGTTTCAACAAGATTGAAAATCTAGATGTCTTACCTCAGTAATCATGTCATTGACCTAGACACACCAAGACACCTTTTCAAAGCATTTGAATCAATTAAGCAAACGAAGAACCACTCATGAGAATGCTGTATTTAGGAACTGTGCAACAATTGCCATGAGGGGAGGGGAGGGGAGAGTTCATCGCCTTCTCGATTAGAGAACGGGGGTTGGTCATAATTTTTATGTGACCAGGATGAATTACCGTATTTATTCGATTAACCACCCTGGGGGCTTATTAAATTTTTGGACCTTGAGAGTGGACGCTTGTTTGAAGTGGGCGCTTATTCGAGGTTGGGCGCTTCAGGTTAAATTTTCAACATTTTTAGCAAGTGTAGTATGTTTATTTTGCAACAAAACAATAAATGGTAATAACAAAACTCGAAGATGTAACAAAGCAAGGTTTCTGTAAAATACTCTGAAGAAAACTCCGTCTTCGGGCAAGTCACTTATCATTACTTATTCAATTTTTGGAGGGTGGGGTAGGGTGGGCGCTTATTCGAGGCTTGGCGCTTATTAACTTTTCTGCCTTTAGGACGAGCGCTTATTCGAGGTGGGCGCTAATTCGAGTTTGAGCGCTTATTCGAATAAATACGGTAATTTGCTCTTGATGGCAGGAGTGCAACGTAATATTACTATATGTAAGGCTCATATTTCAGCCCCCTGCTGATAATTATTGCACTGCACAGTCGACAAATCTTTCAATCTAGTTTTTACCTTATATAGAAAAGTAGAAATAATTAGGTCAGTTATTTTAAGCATGGTCCATAGTCCGCATTTTGTGCCTCAACATCGTGCGGACTAAACCCGCGTCTTATAATAGGCCATTTTACAGTTATGGATGGAAGCGAGGCTGAGGGTGACCTTGTTTTGATACAAACCTTCCTGCTTTATTATGTAAATCAAGTTATTCTTATGCTAACTAGTATTTTTCAAGAACAATTTCCATAACAAAGCAAAGAAGGTTTGTATCAAAACAAGGTCACCCTCACCCTCGCTTTCACCCATAACTGTAAAATGGCCTATTCATACCAGGTCCGTAATCCTCAGTTTGCAGTCCATGTTTTATTTTGACTGATTTCCCGTTGTGTAAAGACGGCGTTTTCAGTAAAAATGGAGACTTAGTCAGTGTCCAGTATTAGTTTAGCAAACAAAGCGAGAAATTCTTCAGAGCTGCAACTAAATACCCTGTTACACAGGGCAATTTTTCTTGCAATGTTTCTCGCAGTTTTGTTGGGATTACCAAAGTTGGACAAATAGTTGCTCATCCAGTATCGCATAACACCCCCTGATTGGCCAAGAAATAAACGTCTCACAGGAAGGTAAAGTCTTGCACGCAGTAGAAGCTAATCAAGTTCTACTTCTCGCGACGATTGCTACAACAACCGTCGTAGTTGTTTTTCTGCAATTTGCAAGAAAAATCACAATGGGTCTGACTTCATCTGGAAACGTCTTGTCCAAGCGGTCTCGCAACAGCGCCAAATAAAAAATAACTTCAAAACTGTGAGGAAAGTTATGGGAAATACTCACCTAGCTGACCTAGCCTAACTCTAACAGTGATATTCAGGGCGCTAACCTGTAGTGCCAATGTTCATATAACAATCGGGCAAGAGAACGAGTAACTTTCAACACGTGTGTAGAGGGGGCTTTGTACAGACTTTAGCCCAGAGTTTGGCAGTTGAAAATGGTTTAATCTTGCTGACGGGTAGTTACAATCTCCTCTTATCTATCTCAGATCTCAAGGTAAAGAAGCTACTCACAAGAGGTTCTATTTATATTGAACAATTAAGTGAACTGGTTTTTAACAGTTTTTCATGGTATTCATATGAAAGGAATGAGGTGCTAGTAAGTGTCAGAGTTTAGAAAACAAAAGCCAGAGGAAATTGAGTTCATTCCAGCTACGCGTGGAAGAAATTTGCAAAACTAGAAATATCTCTAGAACCAAATTCCTCAGTTACAGAGAACCAAAACGATAGTTTGAAAGAAACTAAATTTTCCCAAGATTGTATCGAAAGAAATTCTAGTTTGAGGTCTGAATGGTAAGTAAAATTTGGCTGAAAATGGTTCAACAGAGAAAAAAGAACTTAAAAGGCGTTAGGACGCGTGGCCTTTAGGTAGATTTAATGAGGTAGGCAAGACTGATTATTGTTCAGGTTTGGAAGCAAACTGAGCGAGAACTGATTTCAGCTTAAAACAAACGAACTTCGGCAAAGAAATTGCTCATTCTTGCATCCACAGCTGAAAACACGTACTAAAGGAAAGAAATATTTCTATCTGATGAATTTGTTTTAAGTTACCGAAATCAGAGCTCGAAGAGGTGTACGTACTGCATGTTTCTCTAAACTAATTGTTACTTTACTGTCAAGGTCAGCTTTAAAATTATACTTACGTGAATATTAAGGGTTAAACCGTACAACCTGCCTTTTTCGAATTATTTGAAACCCAAACACCAATATAGAATAAACTGAATAAATATTGGTGGTTACGAAGAGAAGCGCATACAATAAAGCAGACTGAGTAAAAATGTAGCCTAACATGTGTCAAAGCTTACACAATATTCAAAGGACGTCTATTGCAGTTGTTGTCTAAAGAGTACTCCTTTTATCTGCCGATGGTCACTCACCAGTTCGTTGCCGACATGGTGAGAAAAATTTGTGAAGGAGAACTATCATAGCTTTTTACTTTTAAGTAACACTCGTATTTTTGTTTTCCCATTTTCATCCTTATGATATTGTCGAATATTAAGTATACGATTTTACAGTATAGTGGAAATGTGGTCAGTGGTAGTGATGGTTAGGGGTAGAGGTAATGGTGGTGGCAGTTGTAGTGGTAGTGGTGGTGGTAGTGGTGGTGATAGTGATAGTAGGCGCGGCATAGTATCATGGCGTACCATGTAGCTCTAAGTTTTAATCAGTACTTTAGACTTCACTGTTTAGCGTTCTTCTTCTTGTTGTTCTTATTCTTGTTCTTCTTCTCCTCCTTCTCCTTCTTCTCCATCTCCTCCTTCTTCCCCTTCTCCTTCTCCTTCTTCTCCTTCTCCTCCTTCTTCTTCTTCTCCTTCTTTTTCCTCTTCCTCTTCTTCTTGTTGTTCTTGTTCTTCTTCTTCAGAGTCAGAGTCAGAGTCAGACGACCCGACTCGGCGGTGTTTTCTTCTTGGTCTATGCCGACGATTGGCAATGCTCCTTTGTTTTTTTGTCCCTGACGGTGTAGTTTTCTTACCTGCGGAAGTTAAAGACTAGAGATAAGCCAGATTGGCCGAATGTCAAATTCTTCGCTGCTGCCGTGTAAAGGAATTTAATCATGTACCTGAAGTCTTTACATTGTCATTCTTCTTGGTAACTTGTAATTTTACAGCTTTGGGGATTTCCTACAACAGTAACAGAGTTAGATTATCCGATTCTTTTAGGGTCATTTTTGTTGGTTATATAAGGAGGAAAGAAACATAAACCTCGATCAACTTTAAAACTCTTTGCTCAATAAGGAAATCAACTAGCATGTTGCAGATGTTGTACAGAGGAAAGACTCCATATTTTAGATGATTTTACCATAGTTAATTGAGTGGAATGGTTATGAAACCCGTCAGACTCCTTTGTTATATGTTTTTGTGGACCTGAAAGTGCACAACATTCAAAAGAATTCCTATCATTTTGATTGAATTGACCAATAAAAACGTTGCATTACTTTATTCCGTAACAATTTTCCAACAGAAAACAAAGGATTGTGCACTTTCAGGGTGCTTCCAACATAAACTGCAGCACTGTTGTTTTTATCATTGATGTTTGCCGCTGTTCATAACCAGTCTCCTCTAATAACTATGATTTTACGCAGCATAATGTGAATAATTTAGTTGTAAAAAATTTTCACATATTAGTTTCTATCTCAGCAGTATCTCAAGTCTCTAACAGGCGATAATCGCTATTGGCGCTATAACGAGTTGACAATAAAGATCGTGTTAGTATGTACCTAAGTTAGTTAACCTTGGTTCAGTTTCGGTAGTTAACTGATGTAGCAACCGATGATGTTGTTTTATCCGGGAATCAGTTTTTTCCTCACTGCGTCCTTAGCTCAGGATCATAAAACTTTTATTTCGTATCTCTGTTAATCTGATTGGAAAGTTTACTCGTACGTGAGTTGGAGAGTTCTGTTGCAGTGCCTTTTCAATTTTAACTTATACTGAACAACAAATGCAGGATATCTCTTCAGTTGATCTGAAAAAAATTGTCTGAAATTTAGTTTAATTTCAACCAAAACTTGAATTTGGTGGAGCCACCACTATAACAAATGTAGTACATTTAATCTGCTGAGAGCATTGTCGCCTTTTATGATTACATGTATGAATTGTTTTTGGCAAATACAGCTGTAGAAGAACAAATTAAATAATCAGAAAGAACATCAAGCATCAAGAAACAAAAATTCCAGCTATCGCGAGACAAGGCCAAGCAAACCTGAACGACAATGATCTCTAGTTATTGCAGTGGCGTAGCCAGGAAAGGGTTCCAGGGGTTCCGGAAATCTGGAATGAAATCTGCGTGGATGTTTGCAAATCAGTCTGGAGAAATTGTCTGAAACTGGGACACTAACACTAACAGCACGGCAAACTGCCTAAAACATACAGTATTCAATTATGAATTCATCATATGCCACCCAGGTTACCACGATGCAGTGCCTTTTCCTGAAATAAAAGCTACAGCTCAGTATCAGGCTCCGAAAGCGATACATCGATGTCAGGATACCATGGGCTCTAATTTTCATGCGGCGCGGGCTTTTCCGTTGGCAGCGCAAGTGACTCAACGCCGAAAAAGACCTTAAAGTTTCTAGTAGTGCAGTTGATCGGTGACGGCTTGGCCATGAATTCTTTCCAAACTTCTAGTTGCTGCGTATTTCAAGTACGTTATTACAAATATTACATCAGCAGAACGTGAGCGATGGCTTAGCACATGGCGCAGACTTAACAATTACTTGGCGGCGACCATGACTGAAGCGAGAGTCCTCTGCACTTTCTCTGATGAACATTGCATTACGCAAATTGGCCCAAAGGCCAACAATCGACACCTTTGCACAGAAGCATCCGTGATGTCTCCTTGCTAATACCCTAACTGAGTAAACGGCAAATCACAGGACTACATTGTGTGTTTTAATGTATTCAACGATTATCAACATATATGTTGTAGTTAATTTTTCTGTCTCAGGTAATTTTTATTTTTCTTTTGTTTCAACTGCATCAGTATACATTTCTATACCCAAAAACAAAAGAAAAAAAAATTACCTGGGATAAAAAAAAATTAACTATCTACAACCTAATTGTTATAAAGTCTATCACACTATCCCCTGACTGGAAGCGAAAAAAATCTAGCTTCATTTGGCATTGTTTTTTCAAAACGGAATTTCTGAGGACCTCAATATCAAAATTTTTCCGGGAAACCCTCTGAAGATCGATTGTCAATCTAGACAAAACTGACCACAGGAACCACTCTGATATATGCAAAAATGCTGGCTACGCCCCTGTATTGGGAAAGTGCGTTGGACCGTCTAAGAAAACACGTTATGCTAATTTTTCCAAATTAATGCGGACCATACATATCTCAATGACTAGTACATTTCAGTTTGAATTTTATCGCATCTTTTGAATGTAAAGCATTGACTATGTTTACACTGAAATGCACTAGTCATGGAGGTATGTATGGGAAAATTAGCATAACGTCGAAATAGTGAATGTTAAAGCGCGGAGTTTTGGCCGGTTGGTAGGCTAGGTTTGTCTTGAACTTTCAAGGTGTTGCAATGAATCAATCTTCATGAAAGTTTCACAAATTATTATATACATCGTGAAGATTATGTGATGAGGTTTAAAAAGAATTCTGTTGAGCCGTTTTAGAGATAGACAGAAAAGCACTAAAAGTCAAAATTTGGAATAAAGTTGCACTTAGACAGGTGGTCAGAAAACAGGTTAGCCTGCAGCAAGCTCTCCTATTTGGGCGAGCGAAGCGAGCCGCGCGAGAACGCGCAAGCGAGCGGCGAAGCCGCGAGGGGCCGGCGAAAGGAGAGCTTGCAACCATCCCTTTCAAATTTTCATTTGTACTTCGCCCAGACGAAGGGAAATACCATTGGCTGAAAAATGACGAAATCAAAGTTGATTGATAACAGGCCAAGCTGGCACCCGCTTCGTCTGTGTGTCAAATTTGGTTCTCAGTGGGATCAGATTGGTACCGAGAACTTGTTTCAGCCCTCAATGCAGACAGGCTCGTTTGATGTAATTCTCGCAAAAGAATATTGCGTGCCGAGAATAAGTCGGACCGAGTTTGTAGTTCTTGTGGAAGGACAATGAAAATCCTTCATCAGTTGTATTCATTTGTGTCAAGCGCCTTGCTTAGTTCTGAAAACCGGGAGAGTGAAAGTGAAGAGTGGTTAAAGCGCTGTCTTCCAACATCGGTTTCTTCGCCCGATTGAATTCTGCTGGGTAGAAAAATTGAGAAACATGTACTTGACCATGTAGCTGTGTAGCCTGACCGTAAAGAAGGAAAAGAGAAAGAGTTGGAAGCAACTGGAGTAAACCTCAAGAGAACCAAGTGCAGGAAAACGCTATTCTCCAGTTCCAGACGGACAAATATATGATGTTTTTGTTGGTGATTGCGATGGGGAGTAGTCTTCTACACTGCAGTATGGACGACTTTTCAAAAGTAAACGAAACGAGAATCAAAGTAGTGAGTTCTTATCCGAGCGGACACGATGAAGTTCGATGTCCCCGTGAAAAAAAAAAAAAAAACATATCAGTGATTAAAAACATTGCCTTGATGCTGTTGCGAAAGCGATTTATAAATATATAATTCTACGCGCCCTCGGCTGTCTAAACTTACTTGACAGGCGGTTGTCACTTTTCTAATCTGCGGCATGTTTGCGGTGACAGTTTTTACGCTTTGCGGAGTCCCGGGGTTTCCGGGGTGTAATTGAAAATTTATAAGAGATCGTTGCAAGCTCTCCTTTCCTCGGCCCCTCGCTCGCGCGTTCTCGCAAGGCTCGCTTCGCTTGCCCAAATAGGAGAGCTTGCTCGCAGGCTAAAAACAGGTTAGTTCTCAGGATCGCAAGAAACAAAATACACCAAAATTTCCAAGCAGCGAAATATGATATTACAGTGTAAGCAATTATATTCTGACGATACTTAATCCCTGCTTAATTAATTTGAGTTATTAAGAACTTTTTTATCAGTTAAATAATTTCTCACGGCTATTGAAAATGTAAGGTTTGAAATATATATACGTTTTACTTGAATTCAAACATACAGAATTTTTTTATTTCTCACGGAGGTTATTTGCTAAGTACCGCACTTAGATCGGGCTAAGTACCTAGATCTAGATCGGGCAAAATTCGGCTTTTACATATTTCAATTTTTTTTGGTTTATTGTTGTCGTAGTGATATCGATTTTACCGAAATCTGCCTTTTGACAAACTTCAATTCATAGTCAATCAATGGTGAAAATTTTACAGCGATCGAACGAGGACAAAATCACCTTTAAGGCGATTGAAAAATATCGGTATGGTCTCCCGATAACTGTATCGAAACCCCTTGAGCAAAAAGCGCAGCTTCCATGAAGGCCATATACTGATTAGGCAGCTATAGAATCGGGCTCCAAGTGCTTTTCAGTGACTGAACATGTACATTACTTGAAGCTGCGAACCTTTCCAAGCCGTAGTCAGAGATTCAAACGTATCCCTGCTTGTTACTAGTCAGCTGCAACAGGCATCATTGCATGTGTAAGACCGTGATATTTAAAAGTAGTTGTCTTGGCACAAAATGTTGTCATTATATATCTCTCTTCACAACTGATGAAGATAAAAAATAAAGCAAACGCTATAAAGTGGAGGTCATTACAAAGCACATGCGCTTACCTTCCCGATGCGTTGGCCAGATTCAACTATCTCAGGCTCTTTTGCTGATAATTTTATCGATGATGTACAACCCCATGACGAGGTTGATGTCGATGGTACACAGCCCATATCAGGACCGTCAGGTTTGGTTTAATTAATCAAAAAGAAACAGCTCGGTCGTCTTGATGCAGAAAATACAGTAAGCGTAGCCAGGGTGCAACGCGTCAGTAAATTAATGAGGAGTTTTTTTTAAGTATAAGCACCATGGCGACTCTTTTAATGTTATGCATGAGACATTTGGAACCACGTTTTGAGTTCCTTTTATCGTTTCATACTGCTGGGCCTGTCACGACGATTTCTCACTCCGTTTCTCTCCTCTAAGCCCATCAAAACTACCCTCCTTGCGGCGCACGTTGTTAATTCTGTGCAACAGTAATTATTTCAAAGATCCTTAAAATTAATTTTATATCTTCTGCACTAATGCATACTAATGCAATCAAATCACCACAGCGTGACATTCTCGGATACAGGGCTTGTTTACCATTTACCACAATTTCCCGGAAATTCCTCTTGGGATGTAAATACATGGTAAACGTTTTTTGGTTCGTCCCACTGGAAAATTTCCGGGACAAACGGAAATTTCAAAAAGCTAGTCCAGTTTTCCCGGTTCGGACGTACCGAATGGGAGTTCGTTTACCATTTATGCATCCGTTAATTCCAGCTGCCCCAAGCCCCCCCCCCCACCCCCCTTTGGCTGACCCCCGGGCATTAGCATTTTTTTTCCCTTGGACAGCATATTCCCCGGGGTAGGGACTCTTGAGCTGTCAAATCCCCCGAGGTGGGGACGAAAAAGGAGGGCAAATGCCCCGTCCTCCGTCAACACTGCAACATTTTTCGTTGATCGCGCAGTCGAATGGTGCCGTTTTAAGCATTTTAATGTTCGATTCTTTGTTTCAATTAAAGTCTTCCTTTGTAATAACGCTGTGATTCTATTCAAGACTTCACGTCGCAACGACATACACCGGTTTATAATTTAGTATTGATATAAAATTATTGACATTAAAATTAATAGAGTGCTGTAAAGTTATAGCTATGAATAGTTTTATAAATATGAAAGGATGTTTTTCAAATAATATCAACAGAAATTTGATTCACCAACCAAAACCAATGATTCACGCATCGATAGCTCCCAATTATTTCGCTATGTAATTCTGGCTTGATAAACAATGAAGAAATGCATGCATAAAATCAAGAACATGCCCTTACAACCCTCTTCAATTTTTTCCTGTCCTTGACAGAGGAGCCAATTGCAATCTGCTCGGCTTTCTTTCCCAGAAAAATCCTCTGTGTAGTTATATTCTGATAGGAAACCGCGTGCGTGTCAAAAGCTCGGGAATGGCCCCGGGGTTGGCAAATGCCCGGTCCCCGGGCAACACAAAATTTGCAAATGCCCGACCCCCGGGACTGACAAGGCGGGCAAATGGTTCGCAGTAGCCGGGGGGGGCCGGGCGCAGACGCAATTGACTGATGTATCAAGTTTCTTGAGTTTCGTAAGAGTTTCATCTTGTAACTAGAATCCTGTCTACTAGCGCGGCGCGACAATCCCGAAATTTTAGGCAAATGGTGAACGACACGAACCGTTTTTACCGAACCAAAATTCCCTACCAAAATTGCCGGAATTTTTTTATAAATGGTAAACAACCAGGAAGTGTATGGGACTTTCCCGAGAAAATGACTCAGAAGATTGTCATGGGACAGACGCATGATTTTTTTTAACAGTAAGGGAATTTTCCTGAGAATATGACGACTATACTGGCACCAGATCGTAGCCAGCAAGGTAAGAAAAAGTTGGCAAGGAGAACTATCATAACTTTTTACTTTTAAGCAACACTCGAGTTTTTATTTTTCCATTTTCACCCTTATGATAGTGCATATACGCCTTTCCATTATAGTGGAGGTGTAGTCAGTGGTAGTGGTAGTGGTGGTCAGGGGTAGAAGTAATGAAGGTGGCAGTTGTAGTGTTAGTGGCAGTGAAGACAGTAGTCAGTGCAAGTGGTGGTGGGCAGCGGTAGTGGTACAGTGAACCCCGTTGAAACGATCACCAATGGGTCAAAAAGAAAATTGGCCGTATTAACGGGGTGGCCTTATTATCAAGGCAGGTTCAAATTTCATGACTTGAGGGCCGTAATGACAACTGAATACACCGTACATCGCATTCGCATTTCTTGAACTACTGTTGTCATTAATAAACAACCGGAATGAAGATATCGTGTACAGTAATTGAAAAAAAACTACTTAAAACTTTCCTTCAGTAAAGAAACCCTTTTTAAACTCGGCTATAAAATCGCAACAAAAGCACTTCATGTGTACTGAAGTCTAAAAACAGTACAAGAACAGGCTCAGAGCACTAGGGTAATAAAACTGATGTGTCACAGACATTTAAATTCCGAACAAGTGACTGTATTAACTGGTGAAATTATAAGACATTCTACTGCTGGGGATTTTAAAATGTGGCCATTGACCGTATTAATGGTGACCACATTAACGGGTTTTTTTCTAAGGAAATGTATGGCCGTTTTGCCGGGCCGAAAAAAAGTGGCCGTAAGGCGGGGTTCCATGGTGGTCAGGGGTAGTGGTAGTGGGATTGGTAGTCATTGGTCAGGTGCTCAGTGGTAATGGTATAGTGGTAGTAGTAGTAGTAGTGGTAGTGGTAGTGGTAGTGGTAGTGGTAGTGGTAGTGGTAGTAGTAGTATTAGTGCTGGCATCTCTCTTGGTGCTGGTCATTGGTAGTGGCAGTGGTGGTCCGGGGTAGTGGTAGTGGTATTCAGGTAGTGGTAATGGTGGTGGAAGTGGTAATAATAGTGGTAGTGAAGACAGTAGTCAGTGGTAGTGGTTGTTGTAGTGGTGGTGATTGTGATAGTAGGCGCAGCACAGTACCATGGCGTACCATGTAGGTCTAAGTTTTAATTAGTACTTCAGACTTCACTGTTTAACGTTCTTCTTCTTCTTGTTCTTCTTCTTGTTCTTGGTCTTGTTCCTCTCCTTCTCCTTCTTCTTCTTCTTCTTCTTCTTCTTCTTCTTCTTCTTCTTCTTCTTCTTCTTCTTCTTCTTCTTCTTCTTCTTCTTCTTCTTCTTCTTCTTCTTCTTCTTCTTCTTCCTCTACCTCTTCTTCTTCTTGTTCTTCTTCTTGTTCTTCGTCTTGTTGTTGTTGTTGTTGTTGTTGTTGTTGTTGTTCTTCTTCTTCTTCTTCGTCTGAGTTCGAGTCAGAGTCAGAGTCAGAGTCAGAGTCGGAGTCCTTACCTTTATCTTCACGTGAAATAGTTATTTTCGGCATTCTATCATCATTATTACCAGAATGACCAGACGACCCGACTCGGTGATGTTTTCTTCTTGGTCTAGGCCGACGATTGGCAATGCCTCTTTGTTTTTTTACCCTCGACGGTGTAGTTTTCTTACCTGCGGAAGTTAAAGACTCGAGATAAGCCTAACAGGCTAAATGTCAAATTCTTCGTTGCTGCCGTGTAAGTGAAATTGATTTATTATAATCATACCTGAAGTCTTTACATTGTCTTTCTTCTTGGTAACTTGTAATTTTACAGCTTTGGAGATTACCTACAACGGTAACAGAGTTTGATTATCCGATTCTTTTAGGGTCATATTTGTTGGTTATATCAACCATGAAATCGTTGAGGAGGAAAGAAACATACTCGATCATTTTTAAAACTCTTCGCTCAATACAGAACTCAACGTGCATGTTGAAGATGTTGTAGAGGAAAGACTTCAAATTTTAGATAATTTTATGCAGCATAATTTAAATAATTTAGTTGTAAAAAATTTCACATATTAGTTCAGTTTTATCTCAGCAGTATCTTAAGTCTCTAATAGGCGATAATCGCTATTGGCGCTATAACAAGTTGACAATAAAGATCGTGTTAGTATGTCTCTAAGTTAATTAACCTTGGTTCAGTTTCGGAAGTCAACTGATGTAGCAACAGATGATGTTGTTTTATCCGGGACTCAATTTTTCCTCACTGCGTCCTTAGCTCAGGATCATAATAAAACTTTTATTTCGTATCTCTGTTGATCTGATTGGAAGTTTACTGGTACGTGAGTTGGAGAGTTCTGTTACGGTGACTCTTTGAATTTCTTGGAATTTTAACTTATACTGAACAACAAATGCAGGATATTTCTTCAGTTGATCAGAAAAAAAAAGTCAGAAATTTAGTTTAATTTCAACCAAAACTTGAATTTGTTGGAGCCACCACTATAACAAAGTGTAGTACATTTAATCTGCTGAGAACATTGTCGCCTTTTATGATTACATGTATGAAGTGTATTTAGCAAATACAGCTGTAGAAGAACAAACAATCAGAAAGAACATTAAGAAACAAAAAATTCCAGCTATCGCGAGACGAGGCCAAGCGAACGTGAACGAGAATGATCTCTACTTAGTTATTGGCAAAATGCACTGAACCGTCTAAGAATTGACAAGCTACGGTAAGCTACCAGTGGTTTCTTCTTTTTCTAAGAATTTAGAACAAGCATGCGTAATACATGGTTGTCACGGAAAATCCCCGCGCGCGTCTCCCGCTCTTCACGTATGAAGTGATAGGAAATTTTTCGCCCACTCGTGAGTTTTGTCAGAATCTCTAAAAAAGATAAATATAATTTGAAACGTGTTGAAATTTTTGAATTTATAAGGACCAGCGCAGCTTCCATGAAGGCCATATACTTATTAGGCCGCTATAGAATCGGGCTTCGAGTGCTTTTCAGTGACTGAACGTGTACAGCACTTGAAGCCCCGAACCTTTCCAAGCCGTAGTCAGAGATTCAAACGTATCCCTGCTTGTTACTAGTCAGCTGTAGCGGGCATCATTGTGTAAGACTGTGATATTTAAAAGTAGTTGTCTGGTCACAAAACTTAATGTTGTCATTACCTCTCTTCACAACTGATGAAGACAAACATTAAAGCAAACGCTATAAAGCTAAGGTCTTACAAAGCACTTGCGCTTACCTTCCCGTTGCGTTGGCCAGATTCAACATTCTCAGGTTCTTTTGCTGATAATGTTATCGATGATGCACAACCCCATGACGAGGCTGATGATACACAGCCCATATGGGATCTTCAGCTTTGGTTTAATTAATCAAAAAGAAACAGCTCGATCGTTTTGATGCAGAAAATACAGTAAGCGTAGCCAGGGTGCATTGAGTCATTAAATTAACGAGGCGTTTTTTTGTAATTAAATAGGTAAGTAAACACCATGACGACTTTTTTAATGTTATGCATACGACATTTGGAATCACGTTAGTTCCTTTTATCGTCTCATACTACTGGGCCTGTCATGCCGGGGAGGGGGCGGGGGAAGACTCTAGGAATTTCTGGGTGAGGATGTGCCGCTGGGACCCTGGAACCCTTAACCTATACCAGAAATACCATTCCTGGAAATTCCTCTTGGGACGTAAATGCGTGGTAAACGTTTTTTTGGTTCGTTCCACTCGAAAATTCCCGGGACAAACGGAAATTCTGAAAAGGAAGTCCCGTTTTCCCGGCTCGGACGTTCCGAACTGGAAATTCGTTTACCATCTACAAGTTTTTTGAGTTTCGTACTAGTTTCATCTTGTAACTAGAATCCAGTCTACTAGCGCGGCGCTACAATCCCGAAATTTTAGGCAAATGGTGAACGACACGTACCGTTCTTACCGAACGAAAATTCCCAAGCAAAATTTCCGGAATTTTTTGATAAATGGTAAACAACCAGGAAGTGTATGGGACTTTCATGAGAAAAGGAGTCATCAGATTGTCATGAGACAGGCGCACGATGTTTTCAACAGTAAGGGACTTTTCCCGAGAATATGACGACTATACTAGCACCAGTTCGTAGCCAGCAGGGTAGGAAAAAGTTGGCAAGGAGAACTATCATAAATTTTTACTGTTAAGTAACACTGGTGTTTTTATTTTTCCATTTTCACCCTTCTGATGGTGAATATACGCCTTTACATTATAGTGGAGGTGTAGTCAGTCAGTAGTGGTAGTGGTGGTCAGGGGTAGAAGTATCGGTGGCGGCAGTTCAGTGTTAGTGGTAGTAAAGACCTTAAATTAGGGTGGACGGTAAGGTGGAGGACGGCAAACGGAAATAAAAGTTGCCCGATTTGGGGCTAATTAGCATATATCTCAGCCACCCAACCTACGCCGTTTGCATGTCGCGACGGTGAGAAAGCTTAGTGCGGCGGTGCCTTGAGAACGTGAGTTCTCTCTTCGTATTTTTGTCTTCAAAATATCTTTATTTTAACAGAATACCGCTTTAATCTGTTTCTAGAATGTCTAGTTTACTTCAAATGGTAAACCTTTCTCAATTACTTCAGTATTATAACTTTATTTTATTATGGAATATAGCACACTGAACTCGTCTAAATGGTACAACTGCAGGATTAGACTAATTCCCAGCGATAAAATTATCATTGATTTAATATTCTTGGCTCATGTGAACATCGGCTTCTTCCCTATTCTTTATTCACGAAGTACTTAGTTCATTTTTTCTGCATAAATTATTGGCCAAAATGAAATTACGCGTGTTCATAGGTTCATTTATTCAACAAAAGCCCTTGATAAAGCAGGATGAAGGAAGTCGGCTTGTTTATCGGGCGCATTCAGTCCATCGTATTAATTTCTTCTTATTTTAACAGGGGCACCCAACGCCAAGAATATAGTTCAACACCACTCAAACATAGCATTGTTGAACATATTTTAGTATTTAAACGTTAGATATAGGCATGTTTTTATCCCCTAAAAATTTGAGCTGAAAGTCTAGTGATCCGAAAATTATGGGGGTCAAAACTTACCTTTTCGAAAATTTCAGCAAGAAAAAAGGCTTCCGAAAATTCAAGGTGACCTTTTTAGGATAAAAATCCGTTAAAAATGGGCAATTATATATTTTTTTAGATGTTCGAAAATCCTAGCTGAGAAGCAGGCAAGCAAAAACCTTTACAACAAATGTTCCGAAAAATCTAGATCTCAAATTGTCTTCCGAACAGATATTTTCCAAAACTTGACGTTGGGTGCCCCTGTTTTAAGAATGTCGAGTGGACTAAATTTTTACTATATTCAGCTTGCTAAAGAAATTCTTTTAACTGAACCCTACCGCAATAAGCAATGTGGCAATGGGTAGATCGCAAATAGGCTCAATGAAGCGACGAACATTCTCTCTCGAGTAACAAAGCGCTCAACTAGATTTCATTGTACAAGAGAACGGATTCCTCATCTGATATGACACCATCTATAAAAGTAGACCAAAATCTCTCGGATCTCTTGCAGGGGACTCATTTTGTCGAACCTTCAATAAATTTAAAAAAACGTCTTCGACCGTCACTTCTACTGAAATTTAGAGTTTGTTTCTCTCGCCAAGTCAACGTCGTCCCTTCCTAAGCCGCCGCAGCCAAAGTCACCGTGCTCTATGTGGCCATCCACCTAAACTTAAGGGCGGTAGTACTCAGTGGTAGTGGTGTTGATAGTGATGGTGGTGGGCAGTGGTAGTGGTATTGTGGTTTATATATATTGCATAGTATCATAGCGTACCATGTAGGTCTAAGTTTTAATTAGTTCTTTAAACTTCACTGTTTAGCGTTCTTGTTGTTGTTCTTCTTCTTCTCCTTCTCCTCCTCCTTCTTTTAGTCGTCGTCGTCTTCTTCTTCTTCTTCTTCTTCTTCTGCTTCTTCTACTTCTTCTGCTTCTGCTTCTTCTTCTGCTTCTTCTTCTTCTTCTTCTTCTTCTTTTTCTTCTGCTTTTTCTTCTTCTTCTTCTGCTTCTGCTTCTTCTTCTTCCTTTTCTTTTTCTTCTTCTTCTTTTTCTTCTTCTTCTTCTTCTTCTTCTTCTTCTGCTTCTGCTTCTTCTTCTTCTTCCTTTTCTTTTTCTTCTTCTTCTCTTTCTTCTTCTTCTTTTTCTTCTTCTTCTTCTTCTTCTTCTTCTTCTTCTGCTTCTTCTTCTGCTTCTTCTTCTGCTTCTTCTTCTTCCTTTTCTTTTTCTTCTTCTTCTTTTTCTTCTTCTTCTTCTTCTTCTTATTCTTCTTCTTCTTCTTCTTCTTCTTCTTCTACTTCTTCTTCTGCTTCTGCTTCTTCTTCTTCCTTTTCTTTTTCTTCTTCTTCTCTTTCTTCTTCTTCTTTTTCTTCTTCTTCTTCTTCTTTTTCTTCTTCTTCCTCTCCTTCTCCTTCTTCTTGTTCTTGTTCTTGTTCTTCTGAGTCAGAGCCGACTCGGTGATGTTTTCTTCTTGGTCTAGGCCGACGATTGGCAATGCTCCTTTGCTTTTTTGTCCTCGACATTGTAGTTTTTTTACCTGCGGAATTTATAGACTCGAGATAAGCCAATCAGGCTAACTGTCAAATTCTTCGCTGCTATCGTGTTAAGGAAAATGATTTATTATCATCATGTACCTGAAGTCTTTACATTATCCCTCTTCTCCGTAACTTGTACTGATTTTACAGCTTTCCAGATTTCCTACAACGGTAACAGAGTGAGATTAGCCAATACGTTTACGGTCGTTATAACCTGAACCTCTTCTTTATACTTCATGAAAATAATCTTATTACAAATTTCTTTTATAATTATATAGCTGTTAGTTAATCCGATATTGTCAGCAAAGCTATTATCCTTTAATTTTTGTCATGGGTGGAGTCTTTCCTTCAAAAGAACCTTTTTCAAATAATGAACATCTGATTTTGGGCGCAAACCTGAGTCGATGTAGATTTTCTTGCCGTCAGCAAACTAGCCAAAACAACTTTTCCGATGGCTTATGAAGCCAAAAAAGGACGTCTTACCTTCTCCGTTTATGTGATAAAAAGGTTAACGCAAATTCTTGTAAAAGTTAATCAAAAAAGGAAAAATGAAAGGAAGTTGGAATCTGAAAGTTGAAATTTTTTTTTAATTCTTATAGTTATCATCATTGGCCGGTTTTACTCTTCTCCGAAGCCACCCCGGCTTCTTGTATGAAGGGTGTTTTGAATTTTACTATCACCGATGCAATCGATAGTCAGTTCAGTTAAAACCTTTTAAAAAGCTAAACTCCGGTGGTGAACAGGTTTCCTAAACTTTATTTTTCTTAATCATTGACTCAACCATACTCGAGATCATGTCAAAAAAGAGATTTTCTTTCAAGAGAACTTCTTTTTTAAAGATATGAACTCTTGAAAGTAGCAAAATGAGACATGCTATAATTCTTCGAAAAGTTTGGTCCCCCGTTAAGTCGAATCGGCGTACAAAATTGCTTGTAATAAATCTAATCAAAAACACTTTAACTTCCTTTTAGTGATGTTGGAAAGATTGTGGACCCTTTAATTTTGTACGGCACGATTTTGATTGGGTACCAACGTCACACATGGACAAGACGATTTAACATGTAACATCCAACAATGCTGGGAGTTGTTGGGCAACTATGTTGCGTCCCTTTGGACACCCTGTTGCATGTTGTTGGATGTTGTTGCGCAAAGTTTGTAACCGGTCAAACTTTTCAGTCAACAACTCTCGACATTTCTTTTGTTCCGTGACGGCCGAAGCGTAGCGCAAAAATGTTGGATCCATTTGCAAAGCTCTTCCAACATTGTTAGGGCCACGCACGCTCATTACGCATGGATTACAAAGACGTATGGGTTGTATTCTTCCCACGATGCTCTGCAGGTCCCAAACTTTTTGGGAGTTGTTGCATCCGTTTGCACACCACTGTCAACGTAAAACACGCACGCAAAAACTCCCATCATTGTTGGCGCAACAATGTTAGGAGTTGTTGCGCCCGTTTGCACGCAGCCTTAGGTCATTGATCAATCCAACATCATTAAGGAAAGATTCCTTTATCATGAGAGTTAAAATAGCCAGGATTCTTTCTTTTTCTTGAAGGCGGCGAACAAAAAGCTCCGCAGAGTCATACGACGCGGTTTGCCTTTGTCTTTGCGCACTTGTGATTAAGTTATCGAAAGAAACAAAAAATTCCTCTCTATTAGGAAGACAAAACCGTGCACCTTGCATGTTTATCTTCTCGTCGCTAGAAATCCGCTATATTGTCAATAATCATTTAGTCCCCAGGCTTTCTCTCCAAAGCCATTTGATCTCTTATTTCCGCTTCCTCATCTTTAAGTTGTAATCATTTTTTCCGCTTCCTCATCTTTTAGATGTAATCATTTCCACTTCCTCATCTTGGTTGGTTGGCGCTTTTAACCCTTTAAGCCCTAAGAGTGATCAGCATCAAATTTCTCCTTGTAATATCAATGCTTTGTAAAACAGAGTGGTCATGAGAATTAGGGAGATGATCACCCAAGATGAATGTGCCGGATATTTCATCAACTTCTCCCCACTACTTCTGTAGGAAATGAATAGGGGCAACAAATGAGAATTCAAATTAGGGACTAAAGGGTTAAGTTTTCACAAATATCTTTTGTGTTATCGAACATCTTTTTATACTTGTATGACGTTGGCTTCCTCGTCTTTTAGTTTTAACGAATATCTTTTTGTGTTATCGAACATCTTTTTATACTTGTATCACGTTGACTTCCTCGTGTTTTAGTTTTATCGCACTTCTTTTAGTTTTATCGAACATCTTTTCCTTGTACAACGTTGCATTGAACATTTTCATTGCACATAACATGGATGTATCTAGTATAACAGGGTTGATGTATACGACATTGATGTAATGATATTTCGATATATTTTGTCCCTAAAATCGCGCCATAATAAACTACAAAGCTGAGGTCATTACAATGCACTTGCGCTTACCTTCCCGTTACGTTTGACAGATTCCACCTCCTCATCCTCTTTTGCTAATGATGTTGCCATCGATGATGCAGAATCCCATGATGGGGCTGATGATGCACAGCCCATATGGGATCTTCAGCGTTGGTTTAATTAAATAAAAAAAAAAAACAGCTCGTTCGTTTTGATGCAGAAAATACGGTAAGCTTACTCAGAGTGCAATGCGTCATTAAATAGCGTAGGGCGCTAATTAAATGACGTCAGAGTGATTAATTTGCAATTTCCGTTTTTTTTCCCGTTACCGTCCCGTTACGTTTAGTAGATTCCAGATTCTCAGGCTCTTTTGCTAATAATGTTATCGATGATGCACAACCCCATGATGAGGCTGATGATGCACAGCCCTTATGGGATCTTCAGCTTTGGTTTAATTAATTAAAAAGAAACAGCTCGATCGTTTTGATGCAGAAAATACGGTAGGGGTAGTCAAGGTGCAACGAGTCATTAAATAACGTAGAGCGCGAATGACGTCAGAGTGACTAACGGCAGGTTTTTCCACTTTCGAACAATTTGAACACTCCATGGGAACTCGGTGCTTGACTCACGATAAAACCGGGGAAGCTAGACTCAGTTGGCAACTCGCTTGCGGGAAAGAGCTGTCACTTCTCTTGAGGTCCGGGATCAAACCACTAACTGGTACAGCAAAGTCAAACTGAACTTTGGTTCCAACAGCGTTTATTCTTGTGTACGTAGCATAACTTAGCTCACAGATGTAATCGGCAACGTATAAACTCTATAAATCGATGTAATCGAAAAGTTAGTTCAAAGCAACTTATTCATGTATGATTTGAACAACCATTGAAAACAAGACTCTATTAGAGTATAATAGTACAAAAGATATCTAAACAGAAATTATTTAGAAGTGAATGAAAATCAAATAAAAGAGATAGTTATAGCTTGTTAGTGTTGCTATTTTTAAAAAGTAAAAGTACTGGAACAAAAGCTAACTAAGTTTGCTAGGTCTGCAAACCGCAGCGTTTACGTGCAATATATTACAATATGCATGAAATTGCAAGGTAGTCAAGTGTCTGCTCCAACAGGAAAAAACGCGGACTAATCACTGGTTTCCTAGTTTTAAAGTTAAACAAATATATTTTGAATTTGCAAACTCAAGCATGTCAAGGCATGGCTCAATTTTTGGTCTCGAACCCCCGCGAAGATAAAGGAGATTTTCTTCTAAGGCCATGCATTTTAATTCTAAAAGTTGCAAAAAACTTTCGAGAAACTTTCTTTCGAAGCGATGAATTAATCAGGGTTGAAGTGCTGTAGTCACGTGAAACATGACGTCATAATGATATTCAGAAAGAAATTCAAAATGGGGTAGGAATGGTTAATTTACAACTAAGTTTGAACCATGTGTTAATGTTTGTTTCACCGTTCGAATTTTTTCCCGTGGCCGGAACAGAGAGAATTTTTAATTCCTTAAAAAGATGTTAACAAGTGAAAAGTGTCACGTGACTTATTCTGCTTAATTACTAATTAGATAAAAACGTGAGTCAACCATTCCGGCCAGATTAAAAATAAAATAAAATAACAAAAATACTGTATTTAATATATACTGTGTGGCATCTCGCCACCCCACTTTTAGTTTTCTTTTCTTTCCTGGACTCGACCATGGATGGTCACGTGATACGTTGCAGGAATATTAAGGTTACCGATTTTTCCGAGGTTGCCAAAGTTGGGAAGGTTCCGATAAATTTTCACAAAGTTATGATCGTTATAATATTTTATGCAAATTAACCTCAGGCCATACCTTAACTTGCTTGAGAAAACTTCTCATGTTCCAAACTTAACTCTTGCCACTATTTAACCAACAGACTAATGAAGGTTATATTCGCAAATGCATATAGGTAAAATGCAATTAAAACGAAGGTGCTAATGTGAGCGGATGTCGTGCAGAATAAAACGAAAACTTAAATTAAAAGATAAACTAAAGTTAATAGCCATTATTCTGAAAACTAATGATCTTTTCTAAAAGTCAACAGTTGAAGTAAAACGTGTCCAGTTGAAAAGAGTAAGTGGCAAATAGTTTTGATACCTGTAAACACTGTTGGCTTTTTCTAGAATTATTGCGTTAACGAACACTAAGTAATCAAACAAGTACAATAAAATGGCACGAGGAGGGGTCCTGATATGCCAAAGTCCCTTTCCAACTTCGTTTCGAGAATGGCGTGAGGCACACCGTCGAATGCCTTTTTGAAATCTGTGAAGGCTACTGCTACCACTAACCCTGCGTCTACAGCTTCTCTCCATGTCTCGGTAAGTTGTGTTAGTAACAGTTCTGTTGAAAATCCTGCACGGTATGCCCATTGTTTGTCCGTGACCAGATTGTTAGCTTTATAGACATGGCGAACAATTGTGTCGTTAACTACTGATTCAAGGATCTTGCTTGGGACGCTTAGCAATGATATCGGTCTATAATTGCAGCGATCGGTTTCTTCGCCCCCCTTTTTATATACGGGAGTGAGCCTCGCAGTTTTCCAGCTAGTGAACACACTCCTGCTGTTAATGGAGAGTCAAAATGGGCTGAGGAGTGACGTGACAATCACATCGCCCGCTAGCTTTAAAAGCTTTGGAGGTATGTTATCAGGACCCGTAGATTTTCTTGTTTTGAGCGCCTTTATTTTGTACGCTACTAAAGACAACGTCAAATCGAATATTTGAAAGCTATATATGAAATTCGAGGTAAATAAAGAATTCATGCATGAAAAAAAGGCTCTCGTTGCATATGTTATTAGATGGGACGGGTAACGTGAAAAACAAGAATAAATTAGTTTTTTTCTATAAAAATTTTATTAAGGTTATGGCCCACTTCTGGACGGCAAAATTGAGAACAGCAACGAAACCCCTACGCAGGCATTCGTATCCCAACATTTTTAACCAATAGTTTTGTTATGTCCTCTCTCACTGTCACTCACTCAGGTTTTACCTTGTTTAAAACCGTGGATGCAAACAAATCATCAATTGATATACCTAACAAACGAAGCTGCTGACCCACCATCAGCACTGACTCAAATCTACAATCAATCAGATCAATCAACTGAAACAAGCATAGTACCTAATGTACTGAAAGTTTCACAAGTCACTCCAGTTTACAAAAATGGTGATGTCACTGACCCACGCAGGTGACTACAGGCCTATTTCAAAATGATCACAATTCAGTAAAGTGTTTGAAAGATTAATATAAAATTAACTATACAAATTCTTAGAAAAACATAACATTTTGTGTCAGTATCAGTTCGGGTTTAGGAAAGGATACTCAACTGAACAAGCCATTCTAGAATTCACTGATACGCTTAGAAAGGCTTTGGATAAAAAAAATTGGTTACTCGTGGTCACTTTTTAGACTTTTCAAAGTCATTCGATACTGTGAACCATGACATTCTATAAACTTTACCACTATGGAGTACGTGGAACTCCTCTTAACTGGTTTAACAATTACCTGGTAATACATAATCGCATCCAGTCCAATCCAGATTAAGATTGGCGACCGTAAATCCAGTTACGAAACGATTGTTTGTGGTATACCGCAACGGCCAACGCTGGGTCCACTCATATTTTTAGCTTAATTATATTAATGACTTGCCAAACTACTCTAAGAAACTATCATTTCGAATTTTTGGTGACGACACAAACATGTTTTACACAAGTGATAAGTTGCAACATCTTGAAACAGTCATGAATGAGGAGTTGAAATTAGTTTCTAAGGTGGCCCAAACCTATTTATATGCGCGTTGGTTATGTTTTTGAATCGCGTTTTTCAGCAGGAGTGATTTAAACGATTTCTATGATTTTCGCCATCCCTAATAAAGAAAGGTGCAACTTGAAGAAAATATTAAGGTTGTTAGAGTTGGTTTCGAAAAGAGATAGACAAATACAAAGTGAGTTTGATGAATGGAAGTTTTTTAATCTTGCCCCGCTTCAGCATAAAGTTGTTCTTCTTGTATTGGGAACTGCGTTCGCCGTAGGTTTCTGATTACTTAGTTTCTTGCAATAAAGCTTTGGGCAAGAATACCCTTGCAAATAGGAGATAGTCCGTCGGCACTCTTCCCGTACTTCAATGAAAAAGACAAGGGGTAAAGACTACCCTGTGCAGTCGGCGAACGAACAAAGGGGAAAAAAGTACCGCTTGATACATTTACTTTACGTCGAGTCGTCTACGTCTGTCGCCCTAACCAGCGATCAGGCGCTTTCTTTTCTTTTCTTTTTTTAGCGTTATGCATATTGTGTCATGCTAGAAATGTAAGCAGAAACTCACATGAGTTTCTGATGTAAGCCAATAAGATTTTTTCTCGCGGCTTGTAGGAAGGCAGGCTAGATCGAAAATTGAGCACTGCTTTTCTTGCGAATCTTGCTTAAACATGGGCGCCGTTCCTTCATTGTTCAATTTCTAATGTGACATTTGACGTCAGCTTACATAAATTGTTCGTACGGGTGTCCGCGTCATAAAACAGACGTACTTATTCCTGTCATACGATTTGCTGAATGGTTTTGCGTCAGAATGATGTTCCCAATATCAATGTTTACCGTACGTCATAACCAAATTTTCTTGGATGGATAGACGACCAAATTTTCTTGCCCATGGTGCTCCGCTAGTAATCATAATAATGATACTGATAATAATAATAATAATAATAATAATAATAATAATAACAACAACAACAACGCAACAACAACAACAACAATAATAATAATAATAATAATAATAATAATAATAATTAGAGACGAAGCAGAGGGGGATGGTTAATATGAAAGATCGATAAAAAACTGTAAAATTGCCCACGTAGACAAAATGCTCTGTTTTTTCTGCTTTTGCCAGACGCGCATAAGGCCCGTTTACCGCCAAACCCCCAAAATCCTAAAAAACGAGGTTGAGAAATCGCGATGTTGTGTGAGCCTGCATTGAAGATATATATCGGCTCCTGGCAGGGTTCTATCTAGGATTTATCGTCTTGGGGAGAAGTCCCGAGTGGCCAAAGGCCACGAGGTTCCTAGGGGGGTCCGGGGGCATACCCACCCGGAACGTTTTTGAAACGAATATTCCTTGAGATGCAATCTGGTGCAATTTGAGACACAGTTTTGAGAAATGTTGCAGTGTGTGCACTGACCTAGTCGCGTCTGATGATTTTTCCGGTATAGTTACTTATGTACTGTAATGATCACAATATTTTTTTGGGGGAAACTGGGCATTTTGGGGGGAAGCTTCTACACCTCAAATATCCTAGTATAAAATAATAACATAAGGGAGGGTCCTGCAGAGCGTCTTGTAAGTAGAACGTAACGAAAAATCCACATAAAACGCTGTTCATGATTGAAGTACAAACTCCGACGATTCGGCAATGCTCTCTTTGCGGAAAAATATGCCAATCTCGGTCTTACCGATCGTGGGTACCGCGCGCATTTTTTTGAGGAAGTCATTTGATATATGTGCCACTAGACTGTGAAACAGTCCCTAGTTTTGCGTAGTCAGTTAAAAAAAAGAACGCTCGAACAGTTAAACACAGGACGAGACTGGGGCTCGCGCGCTTTGCGCGTGTAAGACTAAAACCGCCAGCGCTTGGCTCGATGAAAACTATTGAGAAATTAAAAAAAAGACGAACCCTAGCAGTCAAACGAAAGGTCTGGGGCTCGCACGCATTTGCGCGTGTGAGAATAAAGCCGCCTGCGCTTGGCTTGTTGAAACAATTTAAAAAAAAACCGACTCAGTTTTTCAGTCTAATTAGCTATCCGCAATGACTTTTAAGTGTAAGTGCAGAATCTGGGGGAGGGGCCGTGTTGTAGGCGACACTGCAGCCCACACAATCTGTCCTTATATATTATCAGTTATTTAGTTATCATAATTGCACCGAAAAAATATAATACAATAGGAGAGAAACAAATAGAAACAAGAAACCAACCAACAAACAAATAACAACAACAACAAAAGCGAAAAAAGAACCCCCCCCCTCCGACCTCGAGGCATTTCCTTCCCGCCATCCTTTGCGTCACCTAGGCGGGAAATTTCTTCACATTTGCGCATTTCTCTGGCGCAGTTTACAAGTGTGGTCACGGTTATGGTTTCAAGCTGGGTTGGAAGGTTAAAGATGAACGGTAAACAGAAAAAACAGTTTGCTCTGAAGTCTATCTCTGAGAAAAAGATTAAACATTGTGCGAACATTATGCATTTAAAGAGGATATGTCCCACCATGGTCTTCAGCGGTGAGTTCTCGTTCTGTATTTTGATATCCTCTAGCTAGTTGTGCGTTTAATTTATTATAATGATTTGTAACTTATATTTATTATCAGGTCACTAAGCTTAAACTTAAAACATTTCTTTAAAATCTTGTACACCTAAAATCACTTCCATCGGCAATCGAAAATGAATGTTCGTGAACCTCGCTGTCAAATTTACCGGTATTTAAGCTTATACTTTCAAGTTTGTTGCTTAATACTAGTATTATTTCGGTGATATTAAGCTTAGAGATATAAAATTCAGATGACAAAGGAGTAAGATATCGAAAAGTATTGAACCTCGTGCCCTTTTATTGCCTTGATAGCTAATGCACGCTTATGCATGAGCAAGGCCCTTCCCATCCAGGGGGAGGGGGGCGGTAGATATGTCCATGTCTGACATGACCCTTCTTTTCATCTACTGAGTGCCTGTTGATCATGATTTTATATTATTGTATTTGCCCTTGTCCTTGGTCCTGTTGTAGTTACATTGTGGGTGGCTCCTCCCAAACTGTTCTACAGTTGGTGTAGGATTTAATGGCGCTGAAACCAATTGTGGAATTGCACACATTTTAAGCATCCTACTGATGAACAGTTACTACTTTTTAAATTTAGCTAATTTTACACACAACAACAATTATTTGCGGTCTGTTCCCTTAGAATTGTCCGATCTTAACAAGGCCTCATATATTTATGTACAAAACTCATTATGTATTAACCTGAAATCATCAGATAATATGTAACCAGTCAAGTCTGAAGAATTGTAACATGCTACTGCCAATATTGTCTTTTGTACCAACACTCCAAATGGTGTTTGAAACTTTTTGGCACTGATATTTATAATTCGACTTTGAACTGTAAAGATGACTGCCATAATATGTTTATGATATGCTATGCCACGTTTAATGTTGAAATACAAAAAATGTAAGTCATTCATTGTGTTGAATGATGTTGAACGTGAAAAGAGGTGGGTTCTATTTGATTCAGCTCAAGATTATAAAGTTACAAGTTCTTGAACAGTGTCAGGTACATTGGTAATCTTTTAAAAATGCTGAATTTGTTCTCTACTCATAATTTTTCAACTTGAGCAAAAAAATTTTTAATGATGTTGAACCATACTTTTATTATGTACAATCTCAAAGTAAAATAAAATTATGAATAAATTGTGGAAATAAATTAAGGCAGGGTTGTCACTAAGATTTCAAGTTGTTGGGTTTATACTACTACATGAAAAATTACTGCAATTTGATTGGCTTAGAGCAGTGTTATTTCAGCTTAATTTGAAATACCTACATGTGAAAATTACAAACCTTTTGCGGGTAGTAGTATAAATAAATAATAGCATGATTTGTACGTGATATTTGGCATCAATACCAGTTGTGATATTTCAAAATTGTCTCAAATTTCACTCGCCTAACGGCTCGTGAAATTACATATAACAATTTCGAAATATCACTCGTGGTATTTATGGCAAATAGCACTACAAATCATGCTATTACCTATACAAATACAACAATTAGGCGGGGAATCCCAAACAGCTAGAGATTTCGTTTGGTTCTATTTTTCTTCTACTTTCCTATGAAAGTAGCTGGGGATCACGCTCATAGTAGCCGGGGGAAATCCCTGGCCCCCGCCCCTTCATGACAGCCCTGTTAAGGTAACTTATAACAAATTACACCTACTAAAATGTAACCAAGTAATCTTACTGGATACCTGTACCTGCAGGGTGTCCTGTGTCCAAGCAATCTAATAAATTATATACATGTACATTACTGTAGACACCCAAAACCCATATCAAATATTTGATTTTACAATGTACATGTAGGTTAATTTTGATTTAACCTAGGTTGATTCTCAATTTACGATGTCTCTTAGTCCTAGAAGACAATTAGGAAATCCAGAATCAACCTACATGTAGGTTAAAAATTTTTTAGCCTGAAATTAAATTTGATCTGTAACATGTATACAAAGACTTTTTTGAAAAACACCAATTTTTGGTAACTTTAAATGTGAGTGCAGACTGAATTAGCCTTAGTTTGACTAAAATTAGCCTTAGTTTGAAAACCACAATGTAAGGCTAAAAGCAAAGTGATTTTTATATGAAGGGGGTGATCACAAAGAAATTCCTCTTGACAAAAAACGTTTTGAGGGATAAAAAATTCCTCAAGACAACATATAGACTCTAATGTCTGGTCAAAATGCTATTTCTCCTTCAGTATTCATTTGGGATCATATTCAGATCTTTTCTTTGACACAAAGAAAATGTAAATGTATGAATGCATGAAACCCTCCTATTTTCAGGAGCAAGGATTAGCACAATATGTCAGTCTAATGACAGTTACTGATAAAAAAATTAACCTTTTTACCTTATAATACAAATTATTTATTTGCACATTTCTATTTTTGTTCCTACTTATGATTACCTACTTGTATCATAACTCATTGAATTTTTCTATTTTACATTTATTTAACTGTACAATAGTCATTCAACTCTTGCTGAAGGTTGACCCTCCAAACTCTTCTTTTAAGAGGATATAATGGTTCATATTCATACCCGTCTTATTCTAATCACACCCACCACCGTCATCACAACCTCCACCACCATCAAACCCACCACCTCCATCAAACCCACCACCTCCATCAAACCCTCCACCATCGCCACCATAATGTTCATGATACTCTGGCCCTCCATAATGATGGTGCTCATGAAAGTGATCTCCACCATCATGGAAATGATCATGGTCGTGCACATGGATGTGAGTTCCGTAGCCATAGTGGTGATGTCCATGCAAAGCATTTGCCATAACAGCACCAGCTGCCATTCCAACCAGAAGATTCCCTCCATTGTCTCTATTCTGAACAACTACTGTTTGAGGCTGCTGGACCATCCCTGGGGGCCCATATCCTGGAGGTCCTGCATAAGCACGTTGATTATAGTACCCTGGTGGTGGCCCACGCTGTTGGGGGTACCCTTGGTTTACTATCATTCGTTGTTGTGGATATGCTGTAGGATATTGCACTGAAAATATAACAGAAAAATTTATCCAGTGTGAAACAACTAAGTTTTTATACTATCTCTACATTCAACCAATTCATTATTACAAAATGAAGGGCCTGTGGTGTCCATGGGTTGAAACTTCTTGAACTTTGCATCTGGCAGTGAGGGTTCAAACCTTGCCACTGCATTGTTTCCTCAGACAGGAAGCTTTTTTTTACAATGTCCCTCTTGACCATGGTGTATAAAATAAGGTACCAGTCACATGATACAGCTTTGGGGTGACCCTGTGATGGCCTAGTAGGGTGACTTATGCTACAGACGGAACTAAACTTCTGGTAATTGTGAAGAACAACTCCCCTAAACTGACTGTCGGCCAACTGTTGGTCAACTGTCGGCGGACAATTAAGCAACCCATCACTTATAATTATATTATGGACACACTGAACATCTGCATGAATGAAACACCTAAGGCATGATTCAGTGGCCAGTCTCTCACTAAAAACTGTTCAAAACGAAACACCTAAGACATGATCGATTGGCATGACCAACAGTTGGCCAACAGTCGGTCGACTGTTGCTTGACTGTTGGTTGTCTGTCAGTTTAGGGGAATTGTTCCTCACAATAATTACCAAACTTCTGGTTTAGCCTGTTAGAGAAAAAGCACCGATATCCTTGTTCTGGGCCCTCACCTGTGTACCGGGATTTGATAATGTGCCATGATTGGCCTGTTAAAAATGCCATTATTGATTTGCCAGTTACATGTACCATAGGTTGAATGGAAACTCAAAATGCATTTCTGGTTATTGATTGAATCCCTACTGTAACCCAGGTTAGATAACTTCTGTGAAGCAGAGTTATCCAGGGGAAAGTCACATTAATCCTAGGTACGTACCTCATCAGGGTGTGAAGAAAGTCTGTTTTACAGCTTGCCATAGAGTACTAAAGTGTGACGTCATAAAAATGAAATTTCTGAAATTATTGGATTTGTCAGGATATTCTAATCTCAGAGACAATTTGCCGCGAAATGCTCATTTTTGGCAAGTAGGCCTCTTGGACATTGTTCTTTCAGAATATCTTGACAAATCCCATAATTTCAGAAATTTCATTTTTATGACATCATCACTTTAGTACTCTATTCCAGCCGGCTAGCTTTAGCTAGAATGTACTAGCCCAAGAGTCACTTTATATAGCCCCCCCCCAACAAATTTTTTTTGATGAGCAGGATTGATTACAGTGAATTCCCCCCAAAAAGTTTACCTGCCCCTCGGCAAGTTGAGAACAGAATTCACTAGCCCAGTAGCAAAATCCACTAGCCCTGGGCTCAGACACCTTTTTCTTTTCATAGTGGACTCATACTGCTGAAACCAGGTTAAGCTCCAGTCATGTCAGCCTGTTTGGTTTCTGTCCTCCCTTTATATTTTTCTACCTCATTGTTACAACCACTGTCATGATCTTATTCTTTTAACTCAAATGATGCAAAATCATTCACTGATTTTCTCATCTGAGAATAATACAACAAGATTTCCATTCTATTACTTATTTTAAGACCAATACATGATGTCTTACCAACAGCTTGACCAGGTGCTGCTACTACAGTTGCTGGCTGTTGAGTTGTCACCTATCAATTGGAACAAAAGCCAAATCTATAAATTAGCGTTAATGTGTTTATAATTATGTAAGACATTGCCACCATGGTTGGGTAGGTATGTGGCTCATTGGTCAGCATCTTTGTCAACCTTGTAATCTGGAGGTCCAGATGTTCAATGTATAATTTAGGGTTGGGAAATGTAAAAGAAGAGATACATGTACTATAAAGAAGTGGCTAAATAATTCAAAGCATAAAGTCAAATAGTTCAAAAATCTCAGTAGCTGGGCATGTGAAACTCCCAAAAACGAGATTTTCAGATTCATCTCAAGCAGCTTACTGTTTTGAGATTTTGAGATCAAGTTTAAAAGAACAAAATTGTGTACGCGTCAGGTAGAATGATTATTTAAGCGGATTGCCTATTAACTAGCTATAGAAGCTAAGTAGATTTCCTTTTTGAAACAAAGCAACTGACAAGGGTACCTAAGGACTTTTTTCTTTAAAATATAACTGTTCAAAGGAGCAAATATTGCCTAGAAATTTTTAATCCTCGAGAAAGGCTTAAAAAATAATGTCTGGATAACCGTTGAAGGTATTCGGTGTATAACTTGTGCCTAGGATTTTCGGAGATTCTGCTTTTTTTTATTACAAAGATGAAATTATTGATATTAAAAAGGGCTCATAAAAAATTCGGTATGAGGACAAAACGTTCCCAAGAATCTTCTAATGCAAGTACGGCCGCTACATGTCCAGGAACTTTCGACCGGATGGTAGGCCCATCAAGGTAGCCAACAGTTTCGGACGGGACGAAAAAGCCACTTAAAACTCTCGAGACGACCAAAGTTTACCTAAGACATCCGAATAGATAAATAGCTTTTAGGGCAGTTCTAAGTTAACCAGACTGTTTTCGAATGCATAGAGGAAACAATTTGAGACACTTATGACATATATCATATATGGAAACATTCGTTAGGTCCCTTTTAACTACGCGTTTTTTTTTCTTGATAATGCAGAGACTTATTAACCTCTTATTTTTGTCCCTGTGCAATCACCTGTGTTCTCTCAAGATAATATGCAAATTTTATATCTTTACAGTAAGAAATTCGATACTGAACCCTGTTGGCACCCGAAGCCTCCGTCAAACAGTCTTTCTTTTTTCATTTTTATATATAAACTTTTACATAATATTAGAAACGCCTTTTCCCTTCATGCTCTCTGGCTTTAAATCTTCAAATGTCATCCTTGATTTAATCGACGAAGCAAAAGTACGTTATATAGAGTAGCGATGAAATTTGTTTGAAGGCGATTTTTCTTTTCTTCCATCTATCACGACCTCCGATTTTCTTTCGTTTAAGAAATACATGTAGTGAAGGGTACAATATGATTTTTCACACACAGCGCATTATAGAGGACTTTATATTTGTCCAAGACTGTCAGACGGCCAATATTCGTCTTGCCACGCACGATTTCACATTATGGAATAGAGAGATCGATAGTGGGAAAAATATCTACTTTTATAAACTTACGACTGCTCCAGGCGTGGACGAACCGCAGCCCATGAAGATTCCTACCGACGATCCACCGCTAAAAGATTCGCATTTAGTTGTGGAGTGATCTTGCTCAAGAAAAAAAATGTAAATCGTTGTAAGAGACGAGGGTGATTTGTTGACCCGCGCCTGCGTAAAACATTGGTTGCCATGGTAACTGTATACAAATTGCGCAAAGTTGACGCAGTAAATTATATAAGAACGTAAGATCTGTGAAACCGTGTCAGAAGTTACCTTCTAGGATAATAATTGCGATAGCCCGTAAACAGACCTTGTTTTATTTTTCTTTTCGTTCTTTTCAAAAACATCGGCGAGCTCGCGAGCGAAGGGAGCGCGCGAGAACGAGCGCGGTGAGCGAGAAAGAAAAATAAAGAACTTTTTTCTTCTTCTCCCACCCCTACCACTTCTTCCCCCTTCCCTACCCCCTTGCGCTGGCGGTTAATAAATCTCCCGCGGTTTATATTTTATCACGCGCGCTCGACGGACTTTAAAGAGCAAATAGAGGGTCTGTGAACAGGCTATAATTACGGTGTGGCTTGAAATTTTCATGGATAAGCAATTATCTTCGTATGTAGGAAAAATCGATCACGTAACACCACTATTGAAGGATCTTCATTGGCTCCCCATTGCTGAACGCATTAAATTTAATTTTTTTTAACCTTCAAAGGCCTCCACGACCTATCGCCGTCCAACATTAAAGAGCTCCTTTAATACTCCTTATTGTCTTGCACGCATGGTTCGATCATTTTCTACCTTGCATTTGACCCGGGCTGATTATAACATGAAGACCTATGGTGCTAGAGCTTTCGCCATATCTGCCCCTGATCTTTGGAATCAGTTACCTGATGACATTAGATTTAGTGACAATCTGACAATTTTTTGGTGAAAGCTTAAAAACTTATATATTTTTTTAATATCACTTTCAAGGATTAGCTTTTATTTAATTTGTATTCTTCATTTTTTGTTTTTCATAATCCTATGAATATTGTGTATAGTGCATAGAGCTGCTATATTATTATTCGCTATACAAATGTTTCATTATTATTATTATTATTATTATTATTATTATTATTATTATTATTATTATTATTATTATTATCATTATCATTATTGTTAAAAATGTTCGTGAATAAATTGGCTACAGGCCGCCTGCCTGGCAGACGTATTTAGGGAATGTGAAAGGAGAATTCGCGCGAACACCTTCCTCGCGCGCACATCGCGCTCTCTCGCGCGCTTATTCCTCTTTTCCCTTCAATAACGTACTGTGAATACGTCCTGTCCAATATTGCGGTAGTGGAGTTGATCTTCTTTTTGATTTGTTGGGCGGTCAGGCAAAATAACGTTAATTGGCCATTTGTTGTGGTTTTAGTCTGATTTTGTAGTCTTCGCAGCCTACTCCGGCCCGAGCGGCTCCCAAGGAGACTGATTTTTATCGTTCCCTTTCGCTCTATGACGCCGAGAGTCACTGGTACACAAGTTATACAAGGCTTGCAAGGTGATTGTAAATTTCTGTCAAATTTCCCATTGAGACTCTTACTTAATACCGGGGAACTTGTGAGCTTGTACACCTGAAAGCTTATCAATTCTGTTTGGGGAAAGAAACAGAACAATTGAGCTCGGTCATAATTAGATAAAAAAATTAACAAATAAGCAAAAGCTAGTTGAGTCCCATATTGCAAGAGTTTTATTCACAGCTTCAATGTTTAGATTTTAATCAGAATACTTTTAAGTCTGTGCGTTTTTACTAAGAGGATGGCAAAAGATATAAGAAGAAATCATAACGTAGTAACTAATGAATAAAACATCACACAAATAATGAAATAAGCAAAATACAAAAAATTCATGATACTTTAGGGGACTAAATAGACGACATTGCTACATTCCTAAAATGTTCAATCGAGATTGGAAGCTTTTGAAGATGTATTCTAAGAAACTATGGTTCTAGCATAAAAAGAATATTTATGTGATGTAATCGTCTAAAGGAGAATCATTTGATAGCGCTGAGGTTCCGTTTAAATTCACAGTCAACCGGCGAAAACTGGATTGCAACATTTCCTTGATATATTTTGCACTTGTCAGACTGGAAGGCGATCTTATGACTGTAAAGAGAATAAATTATAGTCTGTCACTACTACAGACAAATCTTGCAGCACGACTTGTGCAATTACAGTTTTGTTTATGTTTTGCTTTGTATCTAGGGCTCCATACGCATTTTGCGCCCTCAAGTTTAGGGCGAACTCAGAGTCAGGTGAGCATGAGATAAATAAACTTAGCAGACCAGGGGCCCGTTTCTCGAAGCTCCCGGTAATTACCGGGCCCGTTAAGCTGTTTTGTTTTCCATTTTAGAAGGGAGTTTTAAAAGTTTTGAAAATTATACAGTAGAGTTATTAGCTAACGAAACAAAATGGACTTCATTAGAGGTCAGAACACACCCTACTTTTCTTGAGACTTTGATTTAAAAATATGATTCCGGGCCCGTTAAGTTACCGGGACTTTCGAGAAACGGGCCCCAGTCCCCCAAAAATACGCTTGAGGACTGAGTCCAAAGGTACTATCGCCCTTTTTTAGATTTTATCGCAATGTTCAATCCAAGAACTTGGACCCTTTGTAATAGATATTCCCGAAGAGGAAATAGAAACAACACATGGAATATTTTGACAGAGTAAGGTGTAACTAGAGAGAGAAGGTAATAGTACCGTTTTCTTTTTAAGGTAATGCCAAGATGACAACACTAGATTTTAAATTGGGTGGACTAGCCCGTATGGTTCTTCGATTCCCTTGCAGTCCTTCCCCGCTGGTAACTTGTGTCTGTATATTTATCAATATATAAAAAATGGATTAAATTAAATTAATTGAGATATATTAGAGGATAATTGCCATCGGGAAGACCAAGTAGCAAGAAGAGACAAAACTTGTTCAAGAGTCTCTGGCGTAGCCTGCGTAGCAGTTGTTTTCATTTTCTTTTTGCTAAAGGGGAAAATCAACACAGTCGTCAGCGAAAAGAAGCAGATTCGATTGGGAATCAGTAGTCATGGCCTTGTTGAATAGCAGAAATAAAACGGGGCCTAAAGTGGATCCTTGGGATACTCCAAAAAGAACGTCTTTGGGAGACGACTGGTATCAGTTTCAGTTAACTGATACCACTTGGGATCTATGCGAAAGAACGGCTTTGATCCGCTTTGATGTGTACTTACCGTTGAAGCTATGCAAAATCTAACTCCGTGAGCGAACCTTTGTGGGGTTCGAAGTTGAATGCTTTGGCTCGTGCCATGAACTGCTTCAATCAGCTGAGTATCACGGGAAAATTTTTTCCAAAACCATACTGCTTGTTCATAAGTGATGATGATATCATGGGCTGCCAAGTGCTTTGAAATATGACTGTGAGAACAATGTGCTCCGTTAGTGTGCAGCAAATGCAGGTCAAAGAGATCGCACGGTAAAAAAACTTTAACAAGAGCTTCGATTTCAGACCAGACGGAAGCTTAAAGCGTAACAGTGTTTTTGAGATTTCATAGACAGCGTCACAGCTTTTTCACAGACTAACTTACAATTCAGAAAAACAGCATACGAGTAAGAGGGCTAGCACGAAAACGGCTAGAGCCCGCCGTCATTGGAGCATTCACATGTGTTAAATGTTCATGCTGGTAGCTTATACAAGCCCTTATCAACAGTGTTCCGAACGATCATTTCCGTTTGCAAATAAAACAATTTCTTCCCCAGTCCTTGAAGTGGCGACAAGTTCAAACGTCTTAAGTGATTTGTGCCAAGATATTACTCTCTGGGCGTCAGTTTGAAGGCAAAAACTCTGTTCGTGACTTTCGTAAATAGTTTATCCAAGATGGAGTTTCCTTTAGGAGCAAAAACAGCTGCTAGTCCCAGCACCGTGCGGGGATATGATCAGCACCTACTGCGATAGTAAGTGTTCAACTTCGCAGTCACCTTTTGCTTGCTTGAGAAAACCAAGCTGTGTTAAGTGGGGGTCTCTTCTTTTGTATCCCTTCAGTCTTCTTTATTTTGACTTTCTTCCCATTAAATATAGATCCTTTTGATTTCCTAGCTGTAGGCTTGTTGTTTTGACAACACGAGAGAATGTTTAAGGTCTAACGTCCAAACTAAATAACAGCTACAGGCGTTGGCCTGGTGGGCGAAGAATTGTCTTGCAGCTGATCGATGCAATGAAATAGTTGTTGAACTTTTAATGACACATACCTTTTCAACAGAATTCCATATTTTAGCAAAGTCTCAAAATTTTTATTTAACCTAGTATTGCAGCTTTACACGTTTATCATTTCATTTAAAACTTTTGATGAGAAGTATTAATTAAAGTACTACATTACTTCTTTTTTCTGGCGATAACATAATTATGCACTAAAGCGCAAATTTACCTATAAATATAATGTTTACTGTTTTTTGTTTACATATCCTATTTTAATATGAGTTAAAATATGCTAGAAGAATTTTAGGTCATGATTGTGGCCTATTGGTCATAAAATTCCATAACAAACTATTCAAGCGAATTTCTGTTAGCAGTCAATCAATAATTAGATGAGAATTTCATAATAATTTGCAATGGCGAAAGGGTTTGTAATTCTATCGCTTTATTTTAATTTTGTGATTCTGACTAAACTAAAACTTGTATCTGCGTTCGTTCTTTGTGTCGTTAACCACCAGCCAATTAGCCACTGCACGATGATACCCGCAATAATTATTTACAAGTTTATTGGAATAAACCGGCTACTTTGAATGAATAGAGTGGATAAAAAAGGTTTCTACCTGTAAATCTGAAATTCGATTACATACTTGATGTATTTCAACATTGTGAACGAAATGGAAAGATGTAGCATTTACCGATTTTCAACTTACTTGTTATTAAATTTGCTTTTGCGTTCTTCGAATGTTTCAGGCTGGCAGCGATGAAGTATTTCTGCACCTTTTGTGGTTTCGTTTTTTCATCTTTTTTATTTGAATCAAGATTAAAACCACTGACGTAAAATATAAAAACTGTATCATGGCTTTCCACTTCCGGAGTCATTCTTTAATTTAATTCTAGACAGCTTCAATGTCTCTTAATATACCTGTTTCGACCTTAAAGATCGAAACTTCACCCATTTTTTGAAACTATTTCCTAGTACTTATTAGCTGTGTTTTTATTTTGTTTGCCCAGAGTTTTGCACTTGAAAGCGCGCAGTTAGAGGCACAATCTTTATGCGGCTTCGTTGGCAATACTAAAGCGAGCAGGGTTTCAGTTCCCACGGTCTTTTTCTCGACCAGTTCGTGGGTCATAACTAAACAGTTAAGATCAGAGTTGGTTGGGGCGCAGTTGGAATTCTTTACAACGCAAAACAAGTGGTCAACTTGCGTAACACATGGAGTCCGTTTATTTACTAGAACAATAAGCGAGAAAACAAAGCGAGCACACCAATGTATCACGCCATTCGTAGCATGTATCCTCACTTTTTCAATGAAAAGTTACCTGGACTGCGAGTAACCCAGTAAAATAATTTGTTCTTTGATGTTAATCAGTCTTGGCAGTAGCCACTTTGCGCGCCGGCTGTTAACAATCTTGTTGACGAAGCAATTGTGTTAACCGCATCAATTTAACAGTTTAGTTACATCTGTTCTCTTTGTTAGTTTAAATCATAATGACTCCGATCACAAATAGCTAAGTGGATCCCCTTATTTTCTCTATTTTCACCTCAGAAGACGTTTATCCATTCGTATTTGACCGTCATTCAAGAATGCCTGGCTGTGTTTCAGAGATTCACCTGAAAAAAGGCTATTTTGAGCTGCTGCTATTTCAGCTGTACGTGAAAACCACGTCGTGTTCAATTTGGTGTTTGTTTGTTTGCAATCACCATTATCTATCCATTATCTGTCGTACAAATGCATCGTATATTGACGTTAATACACCCGATTTCTGTGACATAACGACCGCCACGAATTTAGTTCACGTGCGGGAAACATTAATTCATTTTTTCCTTGGTTAAACAGAAGGGTCAACGTGGTAGAAGTTTATTTCTGTCTTCGCCACCGACAGAGAAACAGGAAATACAGAACTGAAGAGAACGTTTACGTAAGGTATTCAAAAGTGGAGAAAAAAAAAAAAAGAACAAAAAGCTTACTCCTCGCTAATCATGAATTATTAGTTCTTTTGATGGCAGTATGGGTTTCTAATGCATTGAGTACATTGTTCAATTGTGTCTCCCGCGTGTAGTTTTGTTAAAAGGCGGAGCCAAACGGACTTTTGGCCCAAGTCATTGGTTGCGAATTTAGCACCTCTTTTAAGTCAACAATGCAACATTGATTATTAACACAAACGGGGAAGACAATAGAGGATCGCGTAGGGGACTCTGAGGTCTCTTTCATTTCTCAGCACTTTGTTTGTGGTCAAAGGCTTTGATTGGCTGGCGATAAAAAAGGTACAGCGGCGTATCAATTACTATGCTTGGTTAACAGTGGATTGTGGACAATGACAACATATTAAAGAACACTGCTAGTATAGCAGTCAATCAGTACCAGTGTATAGTCGGTCAGGAACGCTAGTTTAATTAACCATTGACTGGAAGTTTCTCAAGTGCACGAGTGGTCCTTTCAAGTGTTATCAGTTTAATTAAGATGAAAGAGAGCAGTGACCACGAAATGAGCTTAAAACAATTACAGGCTGCCTCAGAAGAAAAGGCATTTATCCAGGATCAGGAAGGAAGAACAAATCCTTCAGAGAACGAAGAGCCAAAAAATGAGAGTAAAGTTTCGAAGGAGGAACAAAAACCTGGAAAAATTGAGGGGAAAGATGGAGAGGAGAAAAAGTATGAGAAGCCGCCATTTTCTTATAATGCCCTTATAATGATGGCAATTCGTGGCTCACCCGAGAAGCGACTGACTCTAAGTGGCATTTATGACTTCATCATGAAGGTTGGTACAGTAAACGATGTGGTTCCAACTTACGGTTTGCGTGTCGTTTCATACGAAATAACATTATATTTCAACAACAATTTTCTGTCATTGATTGACTTAATTAGTCAAGGGTGTATGTCGTTTTATAGCAACCTGCTTGCGTCACCGGGAAAAAAATTATGCGTTGGTGTAAACTTAAATTTTGTTACACTGGAGCTTACAATCGTTTTATCTTTAACTTGTTATTGCACAAATGCTAGTCATTTTTCAAAGTACAACTGAACTTTTTATCAAGTTAACTGAACAAGTTACTCTACTCATGCTAACACTGCTCTACTGATTTTGTTGCAGAATTTTCCATATTATCGCAACAACAAGCAAGGGTGGCAGAACTCCATCAGACACAACCTGTCCCTGAACAAGTGCTTTGTCAAGATTCCTCGACATTATGACGATCCTGGCAAAGGGAACTACTGGATGCTGGATCCAAGCGCTGATGATGTTGTCATTGGTGGGACCACTGGCAAACTAAAAAGACGGAACCCTCCTTCTTCTAGAAACCGGGTAGCGCTCAAACGCCATCAAAGAATCTCCCCAATTCCAAGCTATGCACTTGATCCTTCTCAGCTTGGCTTCTGCCCAAGTTTGTGGCCGCACCACCCATCGATTTTCTCATCTCCCTTATCACCTCAGCTGCGAAGACACAACTTAATGGCAGGAATGTCCTGCAATATGAACTGCTCGGGGTCATCCCTTCCTCATCCCACCCCCGTTCTTCCTCACCCAACAACAAGCCCAAGATGCATCGTCCCATCTTCGCCGGAAAGGACACTCCCAAATCACTGTCATGGATTCGGATTTCTACAGTCCTCCTACCCACAAAGTACCATTTTCTCTGGTCTGAGCAATCCACGTTCTCCTTTGGAATCTCAGTGGTCGGCGACAATTCCCACTCCTCCATTTTTTTCAGATCGACACCTCGTTAATAATGACTCTATTTTTCAGTCCGCTTTTTCAGCGGTGCCAAGACTACCGCTTGGCTCTTCAGCGCTGTCGAACTTTCCTTTCTTTAAAGAGAACGCTTCTCCAATAACTTCACGCAATCCTTTCTTATCTGACTGTAAATGATTATTTCAATTACACTAAAATTTAAATGTTTATTAGCCCATAGTAAAACTATGGACTTGAGTAAGGGCAGAATCTTTGTAAAGGTATATTTTAAGTTACATGCATGTATGTAATTGCCAAGGCAGATTACTGATTCGAGCAAAACTTAGTCATCCCCATTGTTTGTCAACTTTGAGTACTTTGTTCATTACGTTTTTCCTATTTTTTTTTTTACTGCGTGACAATGATTAACGTTTCGTCATGTCGATTTCAAAGAACACAAGTAATTTACCAGTTTATAGCAAATTATTTTTCAGGTTAGGGTGTAAAGTAGGGCTCAGACATCGAACCGTGAAAGCTTCGCCAGTTTTTTTTCTTAATGTTGACACCTTTGTCGGTGGATGTAAGCAAATAACAAATAAATATTTATGGCAAAATTGTGAGTCCTCAATTCAATTAGGGTATTAATATTTAGTGTTGCAGGTTTTTGTGTGAACATGTGAGTAGAACTGTTTGCCAAGCGGTTGTATTTATTAACATTACTGTCGTCTAGCATCTAAAAATGTTCAATGCCGTCGACTATGATTAAGCAAATCTTGGAACAAACGGAGAAAAGAGATCAATTCTTTTATTGACCATTTACACATACTTAACCCTTTAGGCCAAGAATCAATACATTTTATAGTTACAATACTTTTCTTGATGTTAATTATACTGTTTTCCTTCCCTTGTCATTACGATTATTTCTTTCCAGTCGACTATTATGTAAAATAGTGTGTCTCACGGAGTTGCCGCTGAAGAAGTTTTATCGTTTTGTGTTCAATGTTCGATTTATTTACTCAGTCAGCCTGCCTCTATCTAGCAAAGCTCCGTTAATTGCTTTAACCAATTAGCAGAATACTCAATCTGTAAAGCTTTTCCAGGCGTAATTAGCACCTTCACTTTTAGCCAAAAAGCTTTTTATTTTAATCATTTGGTAAAGTCTCTGTTATGCGTTACACATCGAACCCATAACTTTAGTTTTTTTCAGTCTCCTTGACCAGCTCCAACTCATGCTATCTTGTCGTGAACCAATCTCGTCATAAACATTTACAAAGTCAAGTGTAAAGGCGAGTTCACTTTTCTCTAAACCTGTGGAGTTATTTGTTTGGGAATATCACAATAGCGCAGCGTGGAAAACATATGAGCAGAGACTTAAGAGTATTCATATGTTAATTTCCCGTAAGAGCGGTTTTACACACAGATCAATGACTAAAACAAGTCTAATAATGGCTGGAATCCTGTAGTGTTCTCTTAGCTCGTAGACTCCATTATTTAGTTAGCCTGTCTTTGTTTGTGCACTGTAGGCTAGTCTTTGTTTATCTATCCTTTCATCGTCTGTTGTGTAACATTGGGGAGGCCTATTTACCACAAAGTCGAGCACAACTACAGTGTAATTTTCTTAATTAACCAGCTCTTAAAGACGTCCCCCTCCATAAAGCTTGTCGTATGTTTTGTACGCTCGCTTTTGTATAAACTGCAAGCTTTCAACGAAGTAAACAATTCATAAAACTTTGTCAGCCAGTTTATTTTGAAGACTTTTTTACAACTCTTCTAAACAGTGGTCTTGCAAGATTTAAGTTAAGTGTAAAGTAACTTTTGACCACGTTTAAGCATTATTGGTTTAAAGTTATTTTCTGGTCAACAGTTCAAATCAATCAAGCATATGGCAGCAATTATCAGTGGTTAATCCAAGTCCAAACAAAAGCGCCAATTGGGCTAAAGTTTAATAATGTTAAGTGACGGGTGTTTCCAATCGCTAAAATTTTCAACAATACAAACTGTTTTCAAACTACAACCCCAAAAAGTACAACTTGTGTTTCTTCTCGTACAAGACTACTTTTTTTTCAAAGACAAAAGAGCTGAATTAGAATTCTAACGGCTAACAATATCGGCGTATTCGCGTATTTCTACAGTACATTTGCTGTTTACAAAAACAGTCAATTTAATTTATTGTGCTTGGCATACTTGTTTCTACTATCAGCTTTCCCTCAGGATAACGCCATCACTATAGCACTAAGGGCGTTATATACTTAATTGGTCGTTTTCGTACCTAGCTTAAAAGATTGACATTTACTCTCTCAGCTAATTAAACAATACCAGTCCATGGTTAACGATGTTCCCACCCATTCCATTCGTAAGCAAACGAATTGTTATAACACAGAGTAATTTATTGTTTAGTTTTATTCCTTAAAATATGTGCCAGAGATACAAAGGAGTGGATTCCCGCTGAAAGCCTCAGATCACGGAACTAGATTTTGTGAGACAATCATCCACTTCAACTATTCTTTAGACTTTATCCCAACTTATCCACCTGCTCGGAAAGCTTTTCAATATTTTCGTTGCTGTTTCCTTCAAACATTTGGATTTTAACAATGTTCGTGTTTTCACTGTTAGGAAGTTAGCACGGCGGGGAAGGCACTATATATACAGCAAGTTTGCTCTTCGTGTGTCAGGAGCAAGACACAAAAGTTCACAGCACGACCCAGCGAGATTCTCTCTGCGTGCGGCGAACTTCCACGTTGTTCGGCGGAAATTATTCCTAATTTCCGGCGTCTAGAAAATTAAATTTGATTTTCTAGATTTTTGCTTGCGAAATGCAATTTTACTCGTGGGCTTATAAACTTAAAATAACACCGTATTGATAGTAACAAAATTTTTTACTATTATTGTTATATTCTTCTTGGTCATTTCGAGTGTCAATCTTTGTGTCTTAAAACTCTTCTATTACTGAAAAACTACTGAAATTGCAAGAAATAAAAGAACTGTGATTTAGTGGAACCATTCGTCAATAAAGGCAAGAACGTCCAAATACAAAAAGAGTTTAAAGTATGAGAAAATTGTTCTTTTTCATAAGTATTTTATCCGGCACAGTCGCCGAAGCTAGGGTCCGGTTGCATGACTGGTCGTTTGATTCTGGGAGGTAGAGTTTAGTGAACACCACAAGATTTCAAATTGGCTTTTTTGGGACATCAGCAGGAGAATCCCTTTATGTGGTCGTACCAACATTCTACATGACGTTACTAGAGAAATATTTTGTTTGCGTTTCGTGGAAACGCCACCGTTGATATTTATGGACGCACAATTGTGTGGTGGGAGCCATTCCCAAACCGGTTCTGTGCTTGAATACTTTTGCAATTTCGTTTTGATCAACCATTGTGAAACTTAAAAAAGGGTAAGGTTCAGGGAAAGTTCAGCGATAGATTATTTACTACCGTTCGACCTTCACTACGACTTCTATGATGGGCAATAACTTTATTTCAGTCTCTTATGTACTAGCCGCACACAATTTCGCTCAGCAAAACTACCCAAGAAATCTAAAAAAATTGATATAAATTGCTAAAAAACTACTGTTTTTGAAAGACACGTTTTGTAGCTGTTTTATCTCTATACATGACAACTATTAAACTTCTTATAAAACTTTATATTTTAAGTTTTTGAATGTTGCTAAAACGTTTGTTTGTTATTTATCAACGTCACATTTAGATATTTCTAACAATGAACAGTGTAATAAAGGTTCAAAGCAGTACTTTCCTTTACCTTTGCGGGAACTTTAATTTTATACAAGGTGATTTTCACTTTTTGTGCCAGGTTGTCGTATACAGTTTTACAAAAAAATTGATTTCGCCCTCTATTGGCGACTAGGATGAATATGTTGAACGACTATCTACTGGAAACAACTTATTTCAGAATACATGGCTCTCAGCAACTGCCTGTTCAATGGTCTGGAAGTGCAGGAAAAGCCATAAATCGCGGTGGTCTAAACATTCTTACTGTAACGTCGAAAATCCAATAAGGCGGAAGGCAACAAAAGCCTACGGTTATGTGCCACCACCATACATGATCAGACCGTTGCGAAGGATTTTCAAGTTACTGTTCCTTGTTTGTCGCAAATATGTTTATCTCAATCACAAAATGTTTGATCATAACCTCAGTGTAATTTTGACATGTATGCCAGATTTTGCTTACACAGCCAAGGGGTGTTTTTAAATGTATTCCAAACAGCTGCCAGCGTTGCTTTTTAAGTTAGTTGTCAATTTGTCTTTTTTTCTTTTAAATTAAATGCGTTAATCCATCCATTACGAAAAAGCTAAAAGACGAATAACATTAGTTTAGCCTGCAGCCAGTGATGCATTCTTTTATTGACCTTAGTTATTTTTATTTTCTTCTTTTATTCTTCTCGCACAGTCAAAATAAAAATGATACCTGCTCTTCTCAAGACAATAAAAAGAAAATAGATTGTCGTACAATATATTTAAGATGTAGAACATCATTTTCCATCCGTTTAAGAAACCCTGCGCACTGTTTGTGGGTCAATCTTGTCTGTGACTATGGACAATATAGGACGTTTTGGTTGGAACTTTCGATTTGACTTAACAAAACTGTTAACGAGTGCCACACCCTTCCATTCACCAGTTAAGAAATAATGGACGGCCGTTCTCTCGGAATATTCTCACGGGTTCAAAAATTGTTCTTCTGAAGCTGAATTGTAAATACAGTTACTGTTTCTTCCTGGAAAGATTTTACCATTAAAATATTAATGTTCTACATAATATTGTCCGTGGAATAGCTTGCGGGTCGTTAACGATATGTTTTTAAATTATTTATAAACAATTTACTATTTTTTTTCATGCCTGGTTACGATTTTCTGTAATATTTCCCAGCATGTGCCTCGAGATTTGCAAATTATCTCAGTTAATTTCCAGCCCATCCCTGAAGAAATTCTGGCGCTACTTCGTCAACTCAGTGGACGAAACCAGATTTTTGAATTTGTTGCTTTAATCATGATGTCTTGTTGAAATAATTGAAATGAGTAAATGCTTCTTCTTAGCCCAACGTTATTTAAAGTTTTCTGTAAGCATGGTCCCCTAAAGTCCTACCTTATTTATCTGGTTTTCCATTTCTTTATAAAACTTCTCTTTACTTTCAAAACCACTGCTTTCTTGTATACAAAAACTGGCTAGATGGCTGGTATTTTTGTTCGATTTGTTTCGGGTTTGAGCCCCGGTGGCCTAGGTTTTATAAAAATGGAGAATCGTAGTCTTGTAGTTGTCAAACCTCAAACAAGAAGATACTGGACAGGTCGAGAGACTAGCATCCCTTCCATAAGGGAGTATTGATACTGACCCAAATTTCTAATCATCTTTTTCTTTTTCTTCTTGAAATGTGTGAAGGAAGGATTGTAATGTTTTTCGCCACTTGTTTTTGCGCCCTTTTACTCTTAATATCTTATCGCGTTTATACTGGCAAATACCACCCGTTTCCCTTTAATTTGATTATCATGTGCCTGAAACAAAGACAAAACCAAGCGTTGTAGGCTTGGTAAGAATTTTAATCAAATCAGCTTTCGAAACATTTGATCGTAACTGGCGTTTGAAATATCAGTCACTTTTTTATATAGCAGTATATGGAAGTGCTGCTGTCCAAAAGTAGCTGTCACCATTCAATTTTGGCCACCTGTAAAATTAAAGGTAAAAGTACCACCTCCTTTACTCACAGCGTGTACTGGAAACCACTAAACTTGTTGCGTAGGACAGATTCGTACATGCAAACGATCATGGTAACGATTGAAAGGGATGTCGTGGCTTAATCTGACGTGACCGGAACGTAAATTTAGGTTAAGGAAAATAAACGGAAGCTGGTTTCATATTTTCTTTGGAACAAGAAGAAAAAAGAAACTAAGAATTATAAAAGCATAGAAATATAAACTTTCATTAAGAAATTCAAGCTACTGAAAACCCCAAAGTGGAGCTTTTGGGTGCCGGGTGGTGGATTATTCAAAGAAAGTACTTTAAAATGTGTTGACTTGACGGCAGCCGTTTGAGGCCGTGATTTTTTTTAAAATTTCCTCCCTAAGCGACGCGAACGAACTTCGGTTTCATCATTTCTGATAGTAAAGGGCAAAAGTGAAAAGAGTAATCTTGTCTGAAATAGATCCTTGTGGTTTCAGTCACAGAAAGACGAATGGAATCCAGTGAGAGGAATCAGCTAGAGTCAGTTATACACGCTGTTTCCTACGCATCTGGGTCTGTTTAGTCTCGCGTTTCATGGTTATTACCAACCGCCATTAGTTTTTTGTATGGAGGTGAAGAGGACAATCAGGAGCCTTGTTTCCAAACTCAAACCCTGGGTATGCACTCAACCTTCTTAGTTGGACGAACCGGTATTTTTGCTAGTTTTTTTTACTTTAGAAAGAGGCACACAAAGCCCTAAGCTCTAAAGTACCATTCTTCGGATAGAATCTAAGTGCTTGGTTCCTTAATGAAGAGCGTTATTGTTGTTCATATCCACAGCTGTTGAAAGTAGTTTTTCTGCAGGTGTTTTGACGCTTGGGTTTTCAGCTTTTCTATTCAAACTTGGTTTAATGAATCGCTTTTATGGGACCACGTGATCTTGGCATTGAAGTGGTTGAATAACGGCCTTATAAGACTTAATGAACCTATAGCACAAAACCTTTAGAGTGGTTTTCGTTTGAGTGTCGTAAAACCAAAACCAAAGTAATTACTCTGGCCAATCACATAGGACACAGACAATACATTGAACCAATCAAAACTCGAAGTAATTACATGTGGCTGACGCAAAGCGCGGGAAAATGCATGCGAGCGCGTCACAATTGGCTTTGGTTTTACTTCTGATTGGATGAAAAGGTGGCGCGAATCTTTTAAGCCAATCGCATCGTGTAGAAAGTGCAAAACCAATTACTTTTCGACACTCAAATGAAAACCGCTCTATAACAGATGATTTTCCGTAACTTGTTTTAATCCACTCAAGGTCAATTCATGTTTTATTTTATTTTATGGCTTTATCCCTAATTTCGCTTGAGTGACAAAAATTCTGAATCTAAGAGAAAAACCGCAAATTTTGTCTTTTTTATAACCAAAGCGATGATAAAAAGAACTTGAATTATAGTACCAGGAGAAAGTACAACAGAAGACGTTTCTTTTGAATGGTAACACCGTGCAATTACTTTCACAGGTTCAAACGTTAAATCAAGAATATTACGTGTCTCAGTCAACTTATAACAGGTAAAGGTTTGAAGAGTTTTAATTTCATCTCATGGACAACTGGTGCCAATTACAGTCTTGGAAGTGTTCGTAAGAGCGACGATAAAAGTGAATATCCATACTACTTACTTATATTTCAGTTGACTTTGTTCTGGCCGCATGGCTAAGCCAAGTTCTCAGTTACCGCCACAGTACTTACAAATCGTTCCTCGTTCTAAACGTTGGCCATGTAAACTTACGTTGGAAGGCGTTCAGCCCTGTTTGACTTTAGATCAATTTTAGCACCTTTTGATTCAATGAACTTTGGGCCTAAATTTAACTAATCGACAGTTTGCGATCCCTAGTAGTTTACTAGGATTTGTCCAGGAAAGAAGAAAAAGGCGTTCGCGTACATGCAAATTACGACGTCGCAGAACTACCAGAATGAAACATCACAGGTTTTCCAAACATTGGGCCCCCTCGTTTGTGGCATGCAGTTTTAAAGTAAATATGATTGTTATCAAGAATTAAATTAGTTTCTTCACTTGCGACTCTTACTGTGTTGTTGAAGTAGTTTTATTTATTTGACAGTTGCATTAATATCTCTGTGTACGTATACCAAAAACTGTGTTATGAAGGACAGACTATCATACTATGTTTTAGTTTGTGAATCGTCAAATGAAGATGAACGAGAATCACTCGCTAACTTAGAGACTGATATAGCTGTGTTAAACAGAGTAAAAGAACTCAAACCAGTACCAAGCCAGTATTACCTGCCCCTGTAAGAGGGTCGATGCGCCTAAGTGCTTTTGATGTGACCGGAAAAAAAAACAGGTAGACAACATAGGCCGAGAAATAGATGAACGAAGCACGTGGAATTAAAAATTAATGAAACCACTTAGCTATCGAAAAGGAGTAAAAGGAAGCAAAATTTTAAGTGCTTAACACTTGTATATTGCATGATTCCACTTTGTTCTTGAAAAATGCTATAAATGTCGCAAGACATTTTTTTTTCGTTAATTTCCGCCAAGCGTTGAATTTTCACTGAATCCTTCACTATCAGAATCTTCCAATTGTGCAACGCGGTTTCAGCTTCTGAAGGCGTGAGTGTATTTTCACCCACGCACAGTGTAAAAATAGAAAAGAAGAAAAGAAAATCCTTTTCAGTAATAAAAAATCTTGCCTCTCACTTCTAATTCCTTGACCACATTTCCTGAAAGTGTCCTTGGACCAGGTAATTATCCATGGTATTTAAGTTCGTGGGTCTTGATTGCCTCGGCTGAGCAGGTACAAAAGATTCTTGGGTACGTTGTCTATAGCTTCCGTGTCAATATTGCAACAAAGCTATGATAAGAGTCTGGAAGCTGCCTTTTCGTTTGAAAATCCAGCCCTTATCTAAAGTTCTTAATTATGCCCCATCAATTCTCCCTTAATAACTTTTACGTATCGGAGAATAAAAGACCTGGAATAATGGTATTATCGAAATAGCAAAATGCTAAACAATTTAAGGCGATGCGGCGGCATAAACAAGAAACTGCATGTGCAAATCATCAAAGGAGAAGATATAAACAGGTTGCGAACTTATTAAGGTCTAATGGAATATAATGGTTGAAGTAATTCTTCATAAGTTTGACTGAGTCGTTTTGACGAAAGTAATCGCGACAATAGAGGCAAATGAGGCCACACTAAGCCTTAAAATGCACTTATTTCATCAAACACTGACAACTGGTAAAAATTTTTAAAAGGCACAAATGTTGAGAGAAGTATAGGGGAAATTTAAAAGGACAAAAGCGTAGATCGTACAATCAAAACTTGACTAGACTTCTTCAGGGTTCGTCCAGAGTCTTGAATTCTTGAAAAAGTCCTGAAATTTGCCCAGCAATTTTCCAGACCTGGAAAAAGTCTGGAAAATTGAGATAAAGTCTGAAAAAATGGTAAAAATTCGAGTTTTTTTTTTCTCAAGTTACATCAAGTTTTTCGTTGTGGATCCAAAAATCTGTACGAACTTTGCTTCTTCGATTTTACAGTTTGAAAAAGCTATTATCGGTCGTGATGCGAAGTGTCGTAAACCTATTTTGCAGTATATAATGAACTGATGTGGTAATTCTACTCCCAGTATAGAGATGATTCTTGTAAATAGCTAGGTATACATCGTGTAACCAGCAGATGACAAAAGGATTTTTCTAATGTTTTGTCTGTTTTGTCGATTTTTTTTGGCGGAATCAAAAGAAAAGAATTCGTGTGGCTTTTTCGGTAGTTTACCCTAAAACGCTGAAATAGTTTATATTTCTGAACTGCGAGCATTTTTCTTCTAATTTAGGCTGCTTTTGGCATAATTTTCTGGTCAGATGTTAAAGTGCAGGTGTTCAAAAATATTGTTTTTTTCCTTAGTCTGCCGGTGCATTTGGTACTCGTGGTACTCGTACACTTGTTTTCTTCTATTCCACCTGCATTTAATGATATCCGCAGAATTGACCAGACATTTCTTCATTCCTCGAGAAGGCGGATGTTATTCGGGCTTAAAGAAGAACTATAAAAGTACGTGGTGGCAATTGACCCTTGCAATTTTATCGCAGAAATAGTTGATAAACAATTAGTTTTGTCGCCTTCAGGGCTAGAGGGGGTTGTTAGACCAATTTAATTGCTAGTTTCATCACAACACGTAGAAATGTTATAGATTTGTTGCCAGCAGGTGGATGGAGGGAACGAATAGTTCATGATCATCAGATCTTTCCATGTCCAGCTATTGATTCCAAAATAACTACATGTCTAGTTTTAAATATGCGTTTAACAAAATAGAAATAAACGACAGGTAAGCTTTTCGTCAATAGGTACTCTTACAAATAAGTTCATCTCGTTCATTATTATTACGTCCATTAAGTAACCCACTTTCCCGTTATCCGCATTTTGCACGCTTTTATTTCGTTGCAATTTCCGGTCTTAACTTTGATTAGTTTTCTTTGGTGTTCATTTTACGTTGTTTTGTCGTCAGTTTTGTTTGCCGGCGTCGTTCGTAGTAGTGAGTTTCCTTTTTCTTTTCCCGTCCATTCCATGTATGTTCATTCTTTACCCTCACTTATCCTTTTATTTGGGTATTTACTTCTTCGTTATGTAGTGAAATACAATGCGCGAATGGACAAAAATTGTGGCTTTGACTGAGAATAAAACAAGTTTATAAAGTCAAGGAACGTCTTCCTATAAGGATTGTAAATTGCAGTCTGTAGAATATCTTAGTAGCTTAAGGATGAAGCACGTGGAATTAAATATTAAATATTTACCACAGTATTTTTTAATGACATGACCTAATAGCGTTTTATGTGAATTGTTACAGAAAAGATTTCACAGTACACAGCTTAGTAACAGCGCAATGATATAGTTACTATTTATGTTTTTATTACTTGAACTGAAGGAGAACGATTTGCTAAGTCTTAAAAGTTGTATCACAAGATATATTTCAAAAATAATTTGTATAAGTAATAGCATGAATTGTAGTGATATTTGGCATAAATACCACAAGTGATATTTCGAAATTGCTATACGTAATTTCACGAGCCTTTAGGCGAGTGAAATTTGAGACAGTTTTGAAATATCACGAGTGGTATTTATGCCAAATATCGTGTACAAATTATGCTATTATTTGTTTATACTACTACCCGCAAAAGGTTTGTAATTTTCACATGTGGGTATTTCAAATTAAGCTGAAATACCACTGCTCTAAGCCAATAAAATTGCAGAAATTTCTCATGTAGTAGTATAAATCGTAATAATTGAAAGAACAGTGAAAACGTGAATAATATATATGTGAATAATCTATTGCCAGTGTAAAGAAATAAATCAAAATTACCGATGCGAGACATTCATACGATCGCCCCATCAACGGGGATCCAGGACAGCCTTGCCTTCTGGATTCCACACAGTGGATTCCGGATTCTAGGCAATGGATTTCAGATCTTTGTCAATGCAACTTGGATTCCGGATTCCAGTCGTTAGCGGAAGTCTGGATTCCTAGAGCTGTATTCCGTATTCCAAGACTCAGGATTCCGGATTCCATTCGTTAGCGGAATTCTGGATTCCTAGAGCTGTATTCCGGATTCCAAGACCCAGGATTCTGGATTCCACAAGCAAAAAAATTCCCGGATCCTGGAATGAATCCGGATTCCCTTATATGGGGCGATAGGAACGAACAATGATGGCTAACTTTAAATCAAAAGCTAAAGACGAACCGAAGCGTTTTTTTTCTCTCTCTCTCATTCTCTCCTTCTTGTCTTTTACTTTCCAAAACTCGAGGAAATGATACGCAACCATACATCGTTCATTCCCATAAAAAGGCTTCTTAAAGAGGGAAGGCTTTAAGTTGTACTTGTTCTCGTAAATCATATACAAAGCAACGCAGTGCTAGTTACAGCCCTTTATTCCCCGAAGTATTGATCCTGCAGTGAGGACGAAACGATTTATTTTTATCAGCTATCAGGTCAGAGTTGGTTTAAAAGCCTGTTCGATTTGCTTAAAACGGGTCTTCCCAACGAACACGCGGACTCATTTCCTTTGACTCTTATGGTGTCAGGTCTCAGAACAGTTTGGCGAAACGCCTGTCACTGTTTGCCAACACAACGGTGTTATTTTATTACCTACTTGTGCAATAACTCCTGGATTCTACCCAGAACAGTGATTTCTCTCATTCCTGTAAGACAAAACCAAGTCAGTTTATAAAATTTCGCCTTCAGGATCGGACATTAAAAGGTTACCGCCCAAGATGTCCTATTTTGGTAGAACAGTTGTCCTGTCCGCTAATTTTCCGAGGACTTTTACCATGGCATTAAACTTACTAGTATAAATGTGCTTACCTTAATTTTCAGTTGACTGTGTTTGCTTCTTTGGAATTAAATTTCTGTTTTACTTGCAAGAAAATTGTATTAGTCCTGTGTCGCAAAAAGCTAAAGAAAGCCGGGCGAGATTAACACCAGCAAGTACCATTATTCAACTGCCATCTTGTCTTTGCTAACAAAAAAGCCGCTATGTTTTTCCAAAAGTTAATATAAAACTGTGAAAAAGTCTATCTCCTTATTGCATGACCTTGGAGGCACGTTCGATAATGTATTTTAGTAGCTGCGTGAACTCAGAGACCATGCAATTCCTTTTTTTATTGAATCAAACTGCCTTCCTTCATAGTCTTTGTTCTTTCAACAATTAAGCTCTTTAATGTATGACGTCCATGCTAAGACAACTCCAAAAAGTCTTCCCAATACGTTTGCGAAAATCAGTACAAAACATCATTATAATACGCGATTATCCACAAAAGAATGTTTCTCAGTCAAATTCTCTAGAACTAAAAAAATGAAAAAATCTTTTACTAGAATTGGTGTGTCTATCTCGAATTCTACTCCACATTCTGTTAAAACTCTGACCTTATCTAATTTTCGTAAAAAAATTAAATCACTACTCCTTAACGTCCTAGATAATGAAGATATTATTTGAATGTTACATATTTAAGAGAATATTTTAAGAACTTAACCTGATATGTTGTATATACTTTCAGTTGTAATTTTAGTCTTTTTTTCTGACAACAAAACCCCTGTGCTCGAGTTTGTGTGTGCGGTTTTTCTTTCTGTGTGTTTTCGTATTTGTTTTCTTTTCCTTCTTTCTTATGTAATTTAATAACGCCTTTTATTGTACTTTTTTGTCCTACCTAGATTAGCGTTATAGCTATTTGCAGGGCATAAAGTATTGTAGACTTTATGGTTCTTTAAATAAAATCCATTGTTGTTGCTTTTATTCATCTACCTCAGTTTCGCTAAAATGTAATAGTGCACTGCTTTGTCGATATTCACATTTAACGGTTGTTAGAGAGCAGCATAACACAAAGCATCAAAACAGAGGAGGCACTTTTAAAAGCATACGATTAAAGCTTGTAGAATAACGTTCAATTCCGTTCTTAACTATCTTTTCATGTTATTTTCACACAGAGTGTTGCCTCCAAAACCGCGCAGCACGTTCGATGTGTACAGCTGCATCGGAAGGTGTCGTTGGGCTAGCAGAAGAGACTGAGATGAAGTGGTCGTAGAGGCTTGTCTGTTTCGTAGACTAGGAGACCATTCTTCCAGGTGAATTCTATTTCTTAAGCTAATTGACTGTAATGAGCAATAAATACACACGACAAGTCTGCTTCTTATTATTTTAGGATAAGCCGTTTTCTTTTCACTTAACAGAAATTACAAACTTGAAAACAAGGGTTTTCAAACTGAACCAGTTCTTAAGAAGGCTTTGGGATAATTGGTTTCTGAGGCGTCAAATTTAATTAAACTGAAACTGAGTTAAACTAATTACTTATTGTTCATCAGATCGTTGCCATTCGATCGAACAAGGAAACTAATCAAAGCTACGCCGGCCGTTTGTAGTTTCATTACGCCTTTTCTTGAGCGGAAACAACAAACACTTGTTAAATAAAAATGTTTGGAATTCACAGCAACCGCTTGTGTTGTCAATTTAGGGCTTCTTTATATCAAATCGGCAAACCTGATACAAAACTTAAATTGATACCTTTTCAGTTAAATAAACCACTGAAATTACGATTACGAAACTTCAGTGTTGTAAATTTTCCTCTGAAACTCCTTCACCTACCCCCGTCACTTCATACCTGAAATTACAGCGTTTATACATGCCGTTTGAGATAAATTTATCGTGTTACCGTAATTACAATACAAGATACCTTAATCTTGAGTTACAGTTTAAGTTGAACAAGAAAAGTTGCATAAAAAACGTAATATAAAAGGATCAAAATAGTGACGTGGTGACAAAACCTCAGAAAACCAAGGGTTGTAAAAGGAGGTCCCTCTTGATTTGATCATTGGTTGGAATAATTTAGGACAAGCGGGCGCAGAAGGATCAGTACAATAGATTTAAAGGAGCTTTGTCATGTCTTTCGAGTTCATTTTGTTGACAATACTACAGTCGAACCTCTCCGCAACGGCCATCTTGGGGACAGAATAAAGTGGCCGTTGTAGAGAGGTTTAAACAAGCGTCAATGTATGGACTGTCCGCCTAAATAAAGTAACCGTTGTAGAGAGGTGCATGGCCGTTAGTGGAGGTTCGACTGTAATTACGGGTCCTTGCTCGCTATGGAACTTTAATGGGAAGTTATTTGTGAATGGTAAAACGGGGCACCTACCCCTCCCCTAAGCCAACACTTTTCGCTAAGTAAAAAGTACGTGTTAATGTTAGATTTGGGGAGGGGTAGGTGGGCAGCTTCTTAGAAACCTAAATTGATCGGACAAAACCACAACTTTGTGTTTAACTAGCAATGTCTCCTAAGCATTATATCCGGCCGGCAAAGGTTACAACTGCAAAAAAAACAAAAACAAGTTTTCTAAATCCACAATTCTAATCCGTTTCAATCTTCTTCAATTTTGTCCATCCCTGCCTCCTTGTATGTTTGTTGTGTTATTTATGCCTCCTTTTAATGTTTTGACCGGTTATTTTTTGTTTCACCCAATTTGGTGGCAGATCCCACTGTTTTGCATTTTGATCCATTTCGTGACACAGTGGTCTGCTACACAGCCGTTTTTTAGTGTCGTAACGCAACGCTCCTCCCCACTAAGTTTAGTGGGGAGGAGCGTTGCGTGACGACACTAAAAACGGCTGTGTAGCAGACTAGTGACACAGTTCCTTTAAGTCAGTTTCAACGGATCACTGGGTTATTCCCTTTCACCTGATAGGCTCCTTAAGCCTTTTCGACTTTTTTTTACCTCTAAAGACATTCTTGTATTAACTGACTATAACGTCTCCGTTTGATTACCATGTATGCCACATGTCTAAGCTGCTATATAAGCTGTTATAAAGGATGTAACGTCGGAAAATGTCTGGGAAATGAAAATTTTACCAAAAATATCTGTATTGTTGCTGGTGTCTGGAACTTTTGGATTGTAATCAAGGATACCACGTCTAAGCTGTTGAACTCAACAAAACTGATACCATGTGTCGTGTCTTTTAAAGCCATTCTCAGCTTAAGAAAAAGGAAACTCAGAACTATTGTTTAGTAAAAGCAGGCGATCCGCTAACCTTTATGGAATTAATGAGAGGAAACTCATTAAGCAGCATACTAAGGACTGGGTGCTAAATTTGCCCCCACATTCCATTGCCTAGGTTAACATTAGGTAACATCGGCTGAAGCCAAATTGTTTCTTTGAGTGAAATTACATGAAGAACACCTCAAGTCCAACTTTACTGTGTAATATAAAGCAAACTAGTAAAAACCACATGTCACGGAAGATAAAACGCTTTTGCTCCAACGCTGTGCTTTGCGTAAGTTTCTCGTGATAGATGGTCGAAACACGCGTGATCAGATTACGAGTGATAGAAGGTCCAAACGCGCGTGATCAAACTACGTTATGTGCATTCCATTCATTCTTAGTGGAAGTTCAAAAGAATGCTGGCTACACTGACATATGCGACGTATTCGTAATAACATCTTGGAGATTAGAATTGCAGGCTCCTCTTGTCAGCCGCAAATATATAAACTGAACTGGAAAATTGCTTTGAACCCGAGTCATTTGCGTCATAAGCTACATCGATATCCACTACACCATCGAGTATTAGCCGCCAAATCCAGTAATTTTTAAAATATACGTGTACACCTATGTCGTATCCCATTACAATTATATTCATTTTAGTGCTTAACCCTTATCATTGCAGATCAGTGATTTACTCTCTAGTGTGTCTGACTAGCGCTGTGCAGTTTTGTTTTTCAGCAGTTCTGCAAGGTTAGTAAAGTCCTGTTCCAGTATCGTTACGTTAAGAGAATAATGCGTTGTGTAAACCTCATAAGGTGTCCTAGCCTGCGAGCGAGCTCGCAGAGCGCCTTGGAGAGCTTGTTCGCAGGCTAACGGTGTCCAATCTGCCTTCACCCGATGGTCTCTAATGCTAACTAATTGCCTAGGGTCCCCCCTTCTCCAAAAGTTCCCGTTTAACTATGCGGGCCAGACGCCCTTTTAAGTGAAAATCTAAGGACGATAGTGTGGATTGTAGCGCACAAAGCCAACCATGAGTAGGTTTATTGCATTGACTTTTAAAACTCTTAAAACTTAGGCCTCAAATGCAAATATTACAAACATGAAAAGCTTTCCTGCAGACCCGATTTTGCGTTTGAAATACTGGTGCTAGGTAACTGGATAAGCTGAGCATGGATTGAACCTTTGAGACTGGATCCGTTCCCGAAAGCGGTTAAGATATTAAAGAACAGAAATAAATGGATAAACTGAAAGAATAGAATACGTTACTTTATTCGTGGATTTTTGTTGCTAACACGGGTTGGTTAATTATTCCAAACAGTAAGACTATCAATATAAACGTAAGCTAGAAATTATAAAGATTATAGAAATAAAGTCTCAAAGATCTTTTGGACCTACTCACTAAACTCTGGGTGAAAAAAATCGCCTGTAGTGTAGGTCGTGATCGTGGTAAAAGTATCGATGTTATCGAGTATTTTTTATCAGTATCGACCCCTGCTACTTTTCTGTCTAGTTATATTTGTCTTGAAATATGTTTCCGTTTAAAGCATCATTTGTAAATTACAACAGCTGCCATTTCAGGTCCTTTGATGAGTTTATTTCCATTTTTATCCACAACTATAAACTCTCCGAAAAAATCCAAAACGTCACGCATCAATTCCTGATCGGCGGTAGACCGGAAGTCTTTCTGATGCGTCAGGAAATCGAACAATCGGTCGCCTTGTTCCGAAGGCTCACCGAAGCACAAGCTCACATCCACGGAGAACTCCTGCCTGATGACCTCATACTTCCAGCCGTTCTCTTCAGCTATTTTCGAGAGATCCTTATCGGTGTAGACAACCATATCTGAGCCAAACGTTAATCTTCCTCTAAATCTCCTCTGTATCTTCGCAAAGAATGATCTCTCGGTTTGCACAAGACATAAAATGGCTCCCTCTGCTCCCAGTTGTTGTTCAAAGCACGTGCGTAGGGTATCAGCCGCATCCATGTAATAAATACTATGGATAAAATGGATTAAATCAAAGCTGGGTGGTTTTTTGTCTTGAACAGCGCACTTTTGCTTGTACTCTTGAAAGGTGAGTTGTTGCCATTCAAACGATACATGAGCTAAATCTGTGAGCGTGTCTGGTAGGGATGCAGCGGATGTTTTAAATTTCTCCAGCAGAAAGGTGCTCGGCTCAACCACCCAGCTGTGGATAGCAGGCTTTGTACCACAGCCACTTGCCTTTAACTGACTGGCGATGAACTGGATAATGAATAGGTCCATTTCACCTTTTCCACTTCCAACCCCCAGAATGTTGAAAGGTTCGTTTTTATCCAGCGGACTGATTTTCTCCAGTGCCAGCTTTATCCCGCCTTGCACGCACTTCACTATTGCTTGTCTGGCTGTAGAGTGATCTAGAAAGGTCTTGAAAGATTTTTCATAAGCTTCGTATAACTGAGAAAGAGATATCTTTCGCACAGACATCTTGAAAGTCGAAAAATTGCAAGGACAAACTCTAAGAGTGCACAGGTCACTGGCCGCGCATACAAACTTTTAATGTCATATTGATTAAAGGCTATAAATGGCATTCGTATAATGCGCGCACGCTTTTGTGGAATGTACCGCTCATGTACCAAGAGCCCCTTCACTTCTTCATCTAGTCGGGACTAGACTAAGTAATTCAATTATTCTGTGGTCTCTGCTGTAGTATTTTAAATACTTTTTAGTCTGGTTTAATTGGTTTATAGTGTTTACACGGCTTAAACTTGCCGAGAGCATAGCATGAAAGAGTGTTTTTTTATGCAAGGCGACTGCGAGGAATGTTGCCAAGTCACGATGTCAAGTGTTTAGTTGACAAGTTTAAATGAATTTGCAAATTCCGATGGCTTGTGTGGTAGGCCTTTGTACATTATGCTTTTGTTTCCCCACTAAAATGCTCCATCTTAATGCTCCAATTTCCCACTAAAATGCTCGGTAGTCCCTAAAAAATCCACTAAAATACTCAATAATGCTCATCATAGAGAGGCGTTCTTTATTAATTCGAAACACTTTAAGGGGGTTTAAGGCTAACAAAAATGTTTGAAGGGTATGACAACAATGTAGACAAATAAATAGCTTTAATACAGCAAGAAAGATCATCAACATGGCTGTATAAAGGTGAAATTTGAATATATTTTTTTGAATTATTTTTAAAGTCGTCATGTCTCTTCAAAAATGTTCAATTTTTATTTTCTGTGAGAAAAGAACCTAATTTTCCGGAAAAATGCCACTGAAATGCTCGAATAATGCTCAATGCCTTTGCCTCACTAAAATGCTCAAAAAAAGGTTAGCATAATGAACAAAGGCCTATTGTGTGGCTTAAAACAGATGACGTTGAGAGACTGATTAAAATAAAAGACTCCCGGTGATGACATGAAAAAAGATCACCGGAAGTCTTTTCGCTTCTGACATGCATGACACGCTCATCGCCTCAGAAATCGCTTCAATTAGTTGTCCTTAGATAACCATTCAAATGAATCCTCTTCAGCAATACTGGCTCATAACAAACAAAATCAACGACATTCCCTATGTTAGTAAAATGATGCCCAAGTGTTTATGGCCAGCAAAGTGTTGTGTGAATTACAATCTTCCTTTCCTTTCCCCAGCGGGTAGCCATAGTCTCTTTTTGCTTGTGTACAGCCACCCCTCCCATATTGCTTTGTTAGCCTGAGGACACACATCCCCTCCCCAGACTACCGCTCAGCTAGCGTCGCACGCCGATTTTTTTTCGCCTTTTCATTGCTGCGGTGCCTAGTTCCAGGCTTCTGTGCCGTATACGTTATGTTGTGTTCAGAATAACGATATATTTGGATTTCTCGTCGCTTCGAAAATAAAAACGACATTCACCGTTAATAAATAAATTATGCGTGACTGTCTGATTGCAGCTGTGTTTACTTTTCCAAGCTGCCCGCACGAATGCTTTTTCCATCTCAATCGTTCCGAGATCATTCTAGAGCCCTACCAGAACTTTTGAAGGACAGGGTAGAACAAAGCTGATGAAAAGAATACCCAAATGTCATTGCCATTAAATAGAAATCTGCATAACCTTGATGATGTTTGAATGAAAATCCTTCTTAGCGGGCTCTGTGGGTAGCCATCAGTTCTTCTTGCTTGTGTACAGCCACCACTCCCCTCATTATTTTGCTATGCATGGTGGTTGCTGAACACTTTATGGTATGCTTAACTTGCAAAAAGGGTTTATTTTAGTTTTCGAGTCGTTTCGAGAATTGAAACTACAACCGCCTACATTTGGCATTAAATAGGACTGTAAATAACTTGTTCGTTTTTCTGAGGGGAGGAGGCGGCTGTACACAGGCTAATTAATAGCCTAAACGCTTAAAAATTATGCGTGACTGTCTGATTGCAGCTGTGTTAACTTCTCCAAACTGTTCGCACGACTGCGTTTTATATCTCGTGCAATCCGCCATATGAAACTCTAGACTTCCTACTATGTTCGGGGGGGGGGGGGGGGGGGGTGGGTGGGTTCGTGGGATTTGAGGGGGGCCATGAACAAAAATATGGCTTTGACGTAACTACTTTTGTTCTTAGACCACCGTTGCTTGATAAGAAATAGAACACAAGGAGCTGTGATAAACATATTCAACTTACTCTTTTTTGTAAACTTGACGTTTCGTATATACTCAACATACTTTTTCAGAAGTAGCGTTACAATTTTGAAAACTGTACTTATATACTTATAGACTTACATGGTTTTAAAGGGGTTGGGAGAAAAATATTGAGTGTAAAGGGGAGGTAACCAGAACATTTCGTTAAGTTTTGCAGTGTAATAGCGCAAACATCACAGCCTACCAGAATGCCAAAAACCAGTGTTTCTGACGTTCAGAAAATGGTAAAAAAAGTGTTGAGACTGAATTACACACTTTGCATCGGCACAGATTTCACCTGTTAGATTTTTGACCAATCTGCAATGCTTCCTGGCTACTTCAGATCAGGAGTTATTGGGAGATTATGTATTCAGTTATATATTTATAGGAGATTAAGTTATAACGAAACCGAAGCAGTTATTTAACGGAAAGTAATCAATTGCCCCTGTGTTTTTATTCATAGTCGGTACCTGCACACTTTTTTCATGTCAACGGAAGCAAAAAAAGACTTTTGATCTTATGCAGCAACACCTCAATGAGAAAAAGAAGATGAAATCGGAAGTAACTTCTGCGCATGCCCGTCCAAACTATTGCAGTGGAACCTCTCTTTTGGAACACCTCTATTCAAGGGACACCTCCGTTTAGGGGACACAAAATTTGGCCCCGGAAAAATGTTCAACAACAACAGTTTATTCAATTATCAAATAATTTAAGACTATGTTACCCACGGTTAGCGGAGCTATTCTACGTGGGCAACAATACAATAATTGTCTCCTGTACTAAAGCGAGCGAAGATTAAAAAAACAGTTCCACGTTAGTCAACTCACCGCTGTTTACATAATCTTTGTATTTTTACCCCATTGAAAGGACGCCTCTATTCAGGGGAAAGGGACGCTTTTTCTGGGTCCTGAAACTCGGGTTTAACCTCCATTCAGGGGACACCTTAGCACTCAGAAGGTGACTGGCCACAAAAAGCGTTGATAGGGTTGAGTGTTCGGCGGTCACAATGGTCATAGCTTTCAAAATATGAACTATCTCACTTAAATCGATGTACTGCACTCTTGTGGAAATTCAACACACAACATCGCAGAGAGAAGTTAATTATAACTTCCTAGCCCAACAATGGAGGACAAAAGAACTTGGGACTGTGTGAAAAAGCCCTTCCAAGTAATTGTTATGTAGGACCCTACTCCTAACGACAATTTTTTGTTCGGTTTTGGGTTCATCCCGTCGTCTCCCCAGTCCCCCCAGCAATGTTGTAACCAAAAAAAGCACTCATTTCCACCCATTTTGCGCAAAATTCAACTTTGTTTGGGGTGGGAGGGGAGGGGTCGCTAGTTTTAGTAATATCACTGGAAAGGTGCCAACTATTTTGACCTCCATTGAGCCTCCATTCAGGGGACACCCATATTCAGAGGACACTTGCCTTAGTCCCGAGGGTGTCCCCCGAAGAGAGGTTCCACTGCACCCCAAAGACCTACGAGAAGCAGAACTATATTATCAAAGACCAAAAACTACCATTGTCACCCAAAGATCTGCAAATTTTAAAATATTTATTCATCATTCAGGCGGCCTTACCCGAATTAGTCGCCTGGCACCCAGTTCGCTCTGTTGTCCTTGCAGGGTGAGAGTCCGCTCGTGGATGCCGACCTAGCATCTCCCTATGAATGTAGACAGTTTTGAAATTATTCAAAGATTAAGTTTTCTTTGAAGGAAAATTTAATTGGCAGTAAAAGTCCACTTTTAAAGCAAAAGTATTGAGTAACAAGACGCTCTCTCCATAGAACTGCTGCGAAAGAATCCGCAATTTACATTATCCGGTTTCCTTGATTTTCTTCGACGCCTTTTGAACGGGATTGCTGAAAGGGTGTGACCCTTTGTTTTGGCTTCTTGGGTGGCCTGTGTAAGAAAATGCATCACTGGCTCGTCGGCAAATTGAACCTTTTTTCATCCCGTAAATGCATGCTTTACAGTGAGATGGGACATATCGCTAATGGTTTCTGAAATATCTTTGAAGCACATCCACCACTGACTGAAACACATGAGCCTTGAAATGCACTGCGTCGTACGGCTTTTTAGGAAGCCCAGTCCCTCCCGGATATGCGTCGCTGATGGGAAATACGTCTAGCACGTCGATCCTTGCTTTGCACATGGCGTGCGTGGCATAGGCGTTAAACAAGAGCACGCGCTGCAAGGGAAGGTGAAAAACAGCATCAATTGAGTAATATCACAAACATTTCCCCGAGGTCTTATGTAATCTATATTAGCAAACTATATTCAATGGTTTTTGAGTGAGTAAGTAGGTAGGTAGGTAGGTAGGTAAAGACTTAATTTATGGAGGGTGACACTTGAGAGTGGTAATAAAACACTGATAAATTCGTGGCCCTCATTACACTATAAAAAGCATCTAAAAAGTAAAACAGTATTGTAACAATTCTAACACTGTATACATCAAACATTGAAACTATCGACAGTTAAAATACAAAAAGCTTAAAATACATTTAAAAGTGGCAAAAATTGCTTGAAAGAAAATCTTAATATAAAGAAGCCTTGTATCTTAAGGAGCGGGAAGGCTTTTTGATCAGTTAAACACTTGGCAATTGATAGTTTCTTTCTGATGCTTCATGGATCAAAAGCGTTCCACTCTACAATTGTCCTAACCGTGAAGGTTCGCCGTCCCTTGGTTTTCCTTGTGTACCTAGCACAAACCAAGTTTAAATCGGAATAACGAGTCTCTCTTTGATGAATGTCCGAATTCTTAATTAATTAATTGTCTATGTAAATCGGGGTATTAAAATTATCTAAGCGGTTATAAACTAAAGTGAGTCTTTTAATTAACGACTGCTTAGTGAAAGGCAGGCAATTAAGGTCGGTACACACTAGGCAACAAGTTGCAGCAACTTGTCGCGGCGACACGTTGCAGCGACAAATCGCTTCGTGTGTACTGGAGAATTTTTGTGAAAATCTTTGTCGCTGCAACAGAATTTGTCGCCGCAAAAAGTCGCACAGATTCAGTCTGATTTGATTTTTTGCGACTTGTTGCAGCGACAAAATTATGTTGCGGAGACAAAGATTTTCACAAAAATTCTCCAGTACACACGAAGCGATTTGTCGCTGCGACGTGTCGCCTCACCTTGTTGCTGCAACTAGTCGCCCGCTCTGTACACACAGAGTGATCTGTCGCCGCGACGTGTTGCAGCAACTTGTCGCCAAGTGTGTACCGACCATTAAGGTTATTAAAAAGAGTGATCGATGGTGTTTTTCTGTCTGCGTCTCAAATAATTCTTCGGCCGCCCTCTTCTGAAGCTTGAGAACCCTTTGCAGACTTTTCCTCACAACAGCTGTCTTTATCCGTCCTCCCGTACATGAGGGTCGGTTTGATAACTCTGTTATAATAAGTTTCTCTTTGTTTTCTTTGTAGATGGGGACTTATATGCTTAAAGAGACCAATGCGTTTTGATAATTTTTTGCATAGATCGTCAACATGCGAATTCACAGTGTGAAGAATGACACCCACAAGTTTTTGTGAATGGACCTAGGACATTTCAACTTTATCGAGCATTATCTTCAGACTTGGGGCTAGTGTCTTGTCCCTAGGTTCTTAGCAGTACGCTTCCCGCTAACCAGCAGAGATTTGGGCTTGTTCTTGTTTATGAACATCATATTATTAGTCGCCCATTTACTTAGCAGCATCGAGATCACTATTTAAATGCTGGGTCAGTGATTAACTATCTGAAAAGTGCGCACTAGCTGTTATTGTTGTATCGTCAGCAAAAATATCAAGTTTCTGGGAAACTGCCCACCTACCCCTCCCCTAAGCTAACATTAACACTCACTTCTCTCTTACGGCAAAATGATGGTTTAGGGGAGGGGTAGGTGGGCAGTTTCCCAGAAACGTAAATTGATCCAAAATATCAACAGAAGATCTCGATAGCTGTAGCGGAATATCGTTAATCATCAATTAATAAAAGAAACAAAATAGTTAATTTGAAATTTGTAAAAAGGTAATTTGAGTGATTTTCCTGAAATTTACCTTGTAAATCGTGTTTTTTTATCCCCCTCTTTTCCGCCCCCCTCCCCCCACCCCTCCCCCGCTTAGGCAAAGTCACATGAATATCTCCTAGGGGTAGGTAGATAGGTAGGGTATGGTTTTTGAGGATCTCAATCCTTCAACTGGGGCATTATTTTTGTCCTTATTGGCATTGTGTTCCCAGTTTGATCCTTGCATGGGGTACTGAAATTGCAGTTACCCGAGAAGCAAATCATCAGTTAGTATTATGAAAGTTTGTGTGTTTCCATTAAGACCCTGGCGGCACACACCTACCCAAAATTTATGGGATTCCCCCCCCCCTCCCTCCCCCCTGCTCCCTGCTTGCTTCTGATCCTTTATTGCGTGTACTGGGGAGGCTCGATTATATTTATAGTTAACAACAACTCAATATTTGTTAATCACGTTGTCACAGCCTCACCTGATAGGTTAAAAATCTAATGCTGGTGGAATGCCTTGCGTTGGTGCGAGGATCTCCGTATTTTTCTTTATTTATAGCAGTCGTTGTCTTCCAAATAAGCTTGCCTCTAAACCGCCAGGCTATCTTATCCGTATTAAACTTTTCCGTTAACAATCGGATTGTGTTGTCAATAAGCCTCATGTATGTGGTGAAGTTTATGGTGTGCACGTAGTGCAGACCTAGATTTAATATGAGAGCACTATTTTTGTCCTTCATGGACGGCTGGGAAATTGCGTGAAATATTTCAGTGATAACTCTTCTGATGCTAAAATCTTTATCATCGTTTTCCAGCCTTGCTCTGGTTAAGTTTCTCTCCTTTATTGTGTAAACCCAATTGTAGGTGTTGTTACATCTTTGAAATATTTGTTTACACAGAGGTTGCTTGATAATGGACTTGTAGAAGAAATCTCCGACAGAGTCTCCGTAAATCCAAAGTGTGTTTAACTTCCCTGCTGTGGCTATTTGATTGGATTTTGACTCATCTGAAGGTAGAAGATGTTTATAATAATTCGTGAGATATCAAATACGTATAATCGTTATTTTAGGTATAGATGTGTCACCCAAGTATAAGCCCAAACATACGCAGACAGAGTAACTTGTTGAAACGTCTTCGAAACAGAAATGCTAATGATCAGGAGTCTATTGCGTCTGAGCATTCTACTTGCGCCATGTAAACCAGGCTTTAATAATAGTTATGATGATGATGATGATGATGTTGATAAATCATCATCATCATCATCATCATCATCATCATCATCATCATCATCATCATCATCATCATCATCATCGTTATCATATATCCTCGTATTTGTTGCAGCTAGAAGGAAATAGGCAATTGAGAAACTCTCTCTCCTTTCCTTCTTACTAACAGTGTAACATTATGCTGTTTTCCCTAAACTTGTCGCCTGTAAAACCAACGTTGTTGCTGGGAAGAATGTACGGATGTTTATCGTTTTCTGGGATACCGGGTCCCATATTTTCCAGTCGGACCCGAATAATAACTCGGACTCGACTGCTTTATTCGGACACGAACTTAAATCGGGTCCGATCTATCTCAGGTGGGATCTCAAAGAAATCGGGCTCGATTTAAAGTAATCGGGTCCGAATTGTTTTGATCAGGCCCGATTGAGAATTGGACCCAACTTGTCGGCGCGAATAGAATTTGGGCCCGAATTGTTTCACATCGGGCCCGACTTCCTATTGGGGGGGGGGGGGGGGGGGAGAGGGAGTAGTGGATTAATTAGGACGGGGGAGAGGGGGAAATAATTTTTTCCCGCGAAAAACGTCCCTCTTCTTTGTTCAGGCTAAAATTAACTTAGGACTGGGGGGATGGGGGGGGGGGGGGGTTGAGGGAAATGATATTTCCCTCACGAAAACGTGTTAAAAACAAAATACCCCCTTTAATTAAAAAACGTAAGTAATAAGAATCTGTATGCCTTTAATGTACCATAAAATTGGGGAAGTGTTGCAGGATCATCATTTACGATGTCACTTGAGATCATGTTTCCACTCCGCGTGTTGTGTGCGAACTTTACCGAGACAAGGCAGATGATTGGTTTTAGTTTTGAACGAAGAAAAACGTCAGTTTCTTTGCTGGTCCTGTGAATGCATATCCGGCCTGGCCATGTCCTTTTGGCTTTTAGCTGGACGTCTTTGTCTGGTTTCAATATTCATGACATGATGATCAACTAACTTCAGTTTGTGCCTAAAAGGGCTTCTAATTCTCTCCCAGTTAACAAGCAAATTTAATTGAACTTTCAATACTGTTAGGAGCCGATTACCCTGATACGGCGCAGAAAATACCTGACTTATTACGCTTGTGATTTCTACTCTTTCTCTTTACCAGTGATTGTAATTCACATCGTTAATTAACTCTTTAGATGTTAGCCACTGACCGGTGAGGAAAGGTATCCATGATTCATTTACCCATCGTCCGTTGCCATCCCACAGATACGGACATTTGATTCCGCAAGGCACGTCTAAATTACCATACTTCTTTAACACTTCTAGTGAGCGAGATTAAAAACGAACAGTTCTTAGTTTAAACCTTTCATAAATTATTCATACACACGCATGAGGATGCACGTGTACAGGACAACATTTGAAACAAACAATTATCTGGGGTACCATCACGCATGGGCAATTGGTATTTGTTGTACAGCAGCTTCATTTGTCGTTAAAATTTCGTCCTCAGAAACTGTTGCGAAATGTGCGATGCCATATGGACTCCCGTGCCAAAACAACGAATGGCCATGAAACAATACGTTGGGTTACGAGTGCCAATCAAATCCCGCGAATATCGCTACCAACGTATTTGGTAAATACTAGAACGATTTAGTGTTAGCACATCCGCAAAGTGATTCTTTCACCATTCCGAATCCCCAGTCGAATTGGAATTTGGAAATTTAGGTTTTGAGGAGAGGAAAACTCGGAGAAAAAAACTACCGGTGTTTGCTTAAATAACTTAACTTAGAGCGCCAGATATTGCGGTACATTTCACTTCTTTTGTACTTAACGCCAGCTAATCAATGCACTTACTGTAGAACACTAGTTCGGCTGATTGTGGGATGACAACCGTAAAAAGTGCTCCATTCCAGAGAGGGCTCAAAAGGAAAGGTCTTTCCTGATGGGGGAGAGCGTTTGGAGGCTGATATCTACCATGTGCATTCCCTGTTGAAATCAACAACAACCTTTTCACTGAACACCTGTGACATTCATATGAGAATGCTGTAAATGAAACCTACTATTAATTTTCTTTAATTCTCGACACTATGAACTAAAAACCCATGAAAATCCTGTGAATTAATTCATGGTAAATTCACGAGATTTTCAAAGGATTTTAATGGTATTTTCATGGGAAATCTTATAGTGCCAGATATTTCATGGCAATTTCATGAGCCATGAAACCCATTATCAACTTTTCGTAGAAAATTCGTGGCCTGAAAAATAGGCCATGAAAATGAAATATCTGTATTCAGGGGCCTGAAAAATGCTTTCCTGGGTTTTTAATGACATTTTCATGGGATTTTCATAACATTGCAGTTCATAGTGCGACAACAGAGGATACCTTGCAAAAAGTGCTGTGGAACTTCACCGAGTAGGCACTGCGTTGCTTGTCTGGTTCCAAACTTTATAAGTTACGTTTGTATTTTGGTAATAAACATTGAGACGTGATCAAAGCAAAATCGTTTCTAATGTAAACAGACCTATCTAGAAAGCAGACCCTCAGGTAATTGTCTTATAGCGATACCCATTCCTTTCGTTTCGTAGCTTTCCTTAATCTATTGGGCTATCTTAAGGTGGCTCGACTGGATTTTTGGGGGTTGATACCTCCCAAGTTTGAGCGCTAACTACGTCGGCATGAGTAAAGATATGGAAAAAAGGTTACTACAAATGTATTATATAAAGATGAAAATTTCTTATGATCTGGGTTTTATTGCAATCGGAGTCGCCATGGCAACGTAATGACGCCATTACGTTTCTCATTTATCGTTGTGTTTCTCTGTACCAGGAATTTTTTTTGAAGAAATCGCTTAAAGGAGTATGTGCCTGCCATAATTGCCTCCATTATGGCAAAGTTTGAAGAAATTCTATGAGAGCGTTTTCGAGATATTTCGAAATGCAGTTTTAAGAATCATCAAAGCAGTGAAATAGCATGCTAGCCGCTCAATTCGCTAATATTTAAGAAAATGATAAGCTTTGGGAACGCGGCTTCATCTCATAGTGGATTGATTCCATTGAAAACTGCATACAAAAAAAGAGGGGAATTGCTCAGGGCGATCGCGTGTAAGAAGAATTTTATTAACTTGCATTCAGCTGCTTTTGATACAGTTTTTGGAGGTAATTTGTTCCATGCCTAAAAATTTCGCATTTTTCCAAAAACCTCTCGATAAATTTTTTTATAAATTCGACAATCCCGAGATCAATCGTCAAGAAATATTCCCTGCAAGTTTCAAGAACATTGAAAACAGGGAAGGCTTTTAAATAGGGACTCAAACATAACCAATTTCCCCCCCAGATTTTGTGTTTACAAGTGAGCGTCCTCATTATTCACTGGCATTGTTTTCAAGTTTCATATGCACGTGCACAACTAGCAAAATATATAAATTTGCATCAAAAAGAACTCTCGATTACTTTCCGAAGAAATATCCGGTATATGCTAATAATTGGCTTGTCGTCACAGATAGCAGTGAGAGCCGAAACGGTGAACGTCACGGCTCATCGTGTAGGATGCAATACTTAATTATCTTACCCGGGTTATAACATCACAGAAACTCTCACAAAGAGTTGCTCCGATGTTATAATGTATCTCTAACCTCTTTACCCGTTAATTAGCATATCCCGGAGATTTAACCGAGGGTCCTTTTTGATGCAAATTCTATCTTTTTGCTAAATGTGCACGCAATAAAAACCAGATCATAGAAGATTTTCATCTTTATGTAATACTGTTGTGGTAACCTTTTTTCCATATCTTTACTCATGCCGACGTAGTTAAGGCTCAAACTTGGGAGGTATACCGCTAAAAAAATCCAGTCGAGCCACCTTAAAAACCTCACCTATGGTAGAGCGCTAGTGTGGACAGCCTAGGAAAACACCTTAACCTTTTTTAACATTTTGGTCAAATAGTCCTGTTCAAGTGTAACTACTTCATTGCTTAATGTCCTTTCCAGGGCGTTTCCCTTGTAAATTGGGAAGGCATCTCCTAATATTCATAACCTATTCACAATCACTGACCTTCTATAAACCAGTCCTTAGGTGGGTCTTTGTAACCATCACATAGCGAGTACTCTAACACGACTTCAACGTCGTACTTTCCTGGTTCCAACACAAGAAAACTGACCTCGTATTTCCCATTGTTATGATCAATTACTGTCGGAGACATGGAGGATGGACCTCGTATATGGACCCGCCACGAGTCTCCTCCAATCTTTTTGTCTATGTTGTCTCGCGTGACAGACTGGATATCGAACCGACTAAACTGCCCGGCCGGTCTGATATCCCACAGTGTCAAATAGCTTTTCGCTGCGTCTGTCTTGTTTTGTTGTCCCCAGTTCCCTTCTCCCCACGCCATGTGGTCTGCGCATGGCCGTAACACTTGTTTCCAGTCTATTCGCATTCGTTTTACTCGGCACCAGGTTTCCATAAAGTCCGCGAAAAGGGCGTTTTCACGCGCGTAGGCGTTACTTTTGTCAATGTCATTTCCATTTGATGCGATATATTCTTTGTGATGGCCGTGTAGCCAGTACAGATACGCCAAAATCCCTAGAGTTATGACAGTTATAGTTTTGCGAGATAATATCATGCTGACCCATGATTTTATTGCGCGAAGAATCATTCAGAACTTTCGAAGGTGATGATTATGTCTGATTATGGCTCATTTTACCAAATCTGTAACGAAACTGCGAAAACCAATCAACCAAAATCAAAAAATCGTAAGGGCGCTCACCATGGACCAACTTATGAACATAATTACAATTATGACGCCGCACTTGGTTTTGAAGGAAAGTAAGTCAGAAATGTGACAGTCCTGCGTATTGCAAAAATTGTTTTAATTACCGTATTATTGACAGAATGAAGATTCGGCTGGTTTTTATTGCAAAGAAATATTCTTCAACACCAACAAATTCTTGAAAGTTACACAAAGCTATCGAAGCCCATCGGGATCCGTCATCAGCGACGTTTGTATTATTATTTTCCGTATTAAACGAACAGAATTAACCTGTTTTGATTTTGATTATATCAGGGCCGCGGCGCCTATTGGGGGGCGGCACATATTAACTTTTTGTCCAAATGCGGTGATTATTCGAATCAATACGGTAAGCTACCTTCTTCACAGTAATTGGTTTCTAATAGATCGTAGGAAAGTCACTTTTTCAAAGTTTTTGATCGCTGATTTACCCGCTAGTTCAATCTAACCTTTCCTACAAGCAGTTTCCTACAATTTTCTGAGGTTACGCAAAAAGCCGGAAGTAGTTCGTGATTCGCGGAGTTCCTGTTTCGGAACCAGCCATAGCTTTTGATATCGGCCTGTAAATATCCCACCAATACAGGTTTATCTTTTTTGGAACATACTTCCGTTTAAAGAGCAACTGCAATCGACGCCCAGGTGATCCGTATTTGCAACCAATACAACCAAATTGAAAAAGGGAATTGGGTGGAAAATCAATTAAGTCCCTAAAGTTGAGAAAATATTGAAGCGTTTCTGATAATGCATTTGGCTTAGTGTTTTATGTAGTTTATTGTTGATCGTACAAGATCAAGCCGTTACTTCTCCTTACTAATTTACCAGACGTTATATTAACATTGCTGATCAATCATTTAAATACTGGGGCATCTTGAGAGCAGCTTTTTAATTTTTTTTCTCTTGATGTCCAGGATATTCTCGACATAACTTCATTAGTACACAGATAACAACGCATGTGGTGGCCAACGTTAGCGCTCTCCTTTGTCTCAGTAACTACAGTCACAGATACTTGACAACTTCGTTATGTCCCTACAGTGACGTATCACTTCATTTCAATTTGATTTGTATTTAGGCTTCTAAAGTCTTACCTTAAATGGATCAGTATCCCGGCAGTTCTTTTAAGGCCTTATCCAGCGATAAATTTGGAGGAAGACATTATTACTTGTGGTTGTTAAGTCGTGACCTGGTACCAGTTCAAGAGGCGACACCTTGCTGGTCTTGCTGGTAGATTTCGCGCCTACAGGTGTTACCAAGGAAGCAGCTCATGCTTCGGATTTTTGAGCGACGCACGTCAACCGGAAGTGAGGCTTTTTTCTCTTTTAACATGCCTTGGCGCCACCAAATTTGTATTGCTAGCTGTCTCTACTCTTATAGAGACATTTTGCCCAAAAATTTGTTCAAAATCACAGCTCAAGAGTGCAAAAAGTCAACTTCCGGTTTACGTGCGTCGTCGCTTTCTAAACTTCCTAATAGTTTGTCAAAGTTAGTCCGAAACACTTACTATTTACCAGACTCTGCCCTTTTATAAAACCTGTTCTAGGCTAGACACCTAAAAAATCCCTCTAAAAGAGATCGGAACTTTCTCTGTGTAAAGGCAATGTGCTGCAAAACACTTGTTTCCCTTTCCTTATTGAGTATGGGTGATCGCGAGACGCCACCGCTATGCTTTTTCGTCCAGCATGCGCGTTCACGTGACGTCTACGTCAAAACGTACAATGACATCACTTCCTCTTGTTTCGCAAGAAACATCAAGGACTCTGAGATCCAACGACGCCACGGCAACGAGAACGTCAAAAAAACAACAGCAACAATAGGTGTAAAAAGCAACATAACAACTTTGCACGTACATCACATATTTTTTGTGCATTTCTTTGCCGTTTTGCACGAGCCCGTCGCAGGAGCCTATGACCCCTGCCCGTCGTGAAAATGCTTAATTTTGCGTTTCACAGAGAACGTAAACAAGCAAGGACAATTTTTTTAGCTGAACTTGGATACGGTTCCTAGGAATTCAACTCTAGTTGGGTTCGCCTACACTTGAGAAAGTAAGTGGGTAGGAACATTCACGATAAGAACTGAAAGGGCGCAAATTCACAGCGGGCTTACGTTAGGGCAGCAATTATTAGCGTAAGCAAATGCGCGAGAGCCTTAACTTGTTTTAAATAGGTTTTCCCTGGTCAATGTTAATTTATTCGTCCATGGCGCTGGACGACGGCTCGATCAAAGAAGCAAACGGTTGCATGCTCTCGGTGGTCTCTCCCCCTTCGTAGCGTAGCGTCTGACTAGGAGAAACCACTGCTCGTAGGGTACCATTTCTTGATCCATGAAGTACAATTTATGATACGGCTCTTTGTTCTCTCTCAAATTTATAATAATCATGCTAATTTGTTGAATACCTGTCGAATTTTGTAATAACTGTTCCATTGCACTTTGCAATAAACTAAGCAGTCTCGATTTGTAACAATTCCATCCCACCTCGTAATAAACTTTAGTTATCTTATTCTCTTGCTATGAGGTTCGCTTTTATGACTTTGATCTTCGACAACACAAGAAGCTTATTTTTACATGTCGCCTTGTCTGTATTTTGATTACGGTTTTTATCGTAGGACCATACAAAAAAATGTTCGTTTTTGCGTTATTTGCTTTTAAGTTTTGGTATTCTTTGAAAAGCTAAGCAACGTGACTTAGAAAACCTTACAGCTGGCGTTTTTTAATTATTATTAATTTTTTTTTTTTCGAAAAATAACCATTGGGGAGTGGAACTAAATTTTCCATGCTTCACGACCAATCACAAGCACTTTCAGGTCTGGGTAGTGACTCGTCATCAATATGGAATCATTTTGCGCCTGTTCCGCAGACCGTCATTTCGTCGGGAAACCACTGGTAGCGTCGATAAATCTCGGCTGTACCACCGCTTAGGTTGTTACAAAGTACGATGGACAGTTATTAAATATTGTAAAAAAATTTTTATTACAGTGTGCGACACAGTTTATTACAAATTGCGACTGGTATTACATATACAAAGTGCGATGATTGGTACAAATTGCGACATTACACTGTTGTTTCAGTGCTTTTGCCGGTTTTCGGAACGAAACGCTTGCTGCTCGAACGTGCTATGATGTTTTGATAAGTAAGCTATTGAAAACCAAGGAGAGAAAGAGTGTGTAAAGTTAACATTTAAAAAATGGTGTTGATGCAAAAACCGTTTCCAGTACAATGACTATTTGGACTTTAAATTATTGAGTGACGTTAACTTTGACGTAACGCACAATTAAACCACCATTGAGATAAATTTATGTTTATTTTTAATGCCATGCATGATTTTCTTGGTTTCGTATTGAAAGTCAAGATATGAAGGCCTTTCGATTAAAAGGGATGAATAACATTCGCGACTTGCTTCACCATATGGACGCAGCTGGCTCTATGTGAACACAGGTTGTAGTTAGTAACGTTTGAAAGGTTTATAGCATGCTGTGTTCGAATCCACACAAATGATTCAAAAAGGAGAATAAAAGACCGTTTTCCTTGTCCTTTTTAATTTTCACTGAACAAATCTCATTACGTTTGATAACTCGGAACCTGTTTGATGTCTGGAAGACCGCGCACGGCGCGTGAATCCAGCTGATGTGAGGAGAGTTAGTGATTGTTCCCTGCCGTTCTCTAAAGTTCGCACGGATGAGAATTTTATCACAAGTAATGATCCTGGCGGTTGACCTCCTTGTAAATTGATGGTGATAAGGAATGACGCCCATTCGCGGTTTCAAAAGGAATTCTGAGGGCGGCTGGAGGAATGACCCGTTGCACGGAGTTGACAGGCGTCTGAACGTGACATGGAGCGACGATCCGTATCAGCGTCATTCTCATTTCTGAACTGCGGAAGGTGTACACTACTGGATTCATGGCACTGTTTCCGTAGTGAAGAATCTTTGCAAAATCCACCAGATATAAAAGGCTCATTCCTCTAGGAACGCATTTCAGCGTTGGGCAGAAGATGAATAGCAACGAAAGCGTGAAAAATGGCAGCCAAGACAGCAGAAATAAACTGGTGACAATCAGAAAAGTGTTCGCTGTTGCTCGTTCATTTTGAACTTTTTTCTGGATGGAGCTGACAGAATACGATCGTTGACGAATGTTGAACAGTTTCACGTTTTTGTAAATGTTGGCGTACATGGAAATTATGATTACTAGTGGAACAATGAAGCCAGCTGTTGTGGTTAGCAGCCCTCGGTATCTCGACCATGAATCTGATTTGAAATCTGTAATAAAGATGCCCGCTACGATCATCCCGTATATCCAAGCTGCAACAAGAACACACTGGTAATAACATTTTGGAATGACACGGTGTCTCAAAGGTTTTGAAATAGCAATGTTTCGCTCCACGCTTATGACTGTAAGGTGGGCAATTGACGTGAGTGCGCTGAACACATCGAAGAACGTGTAGGTCCGACGAAACTCCTTGTTTGCTGCACTTGGAAAAGAATTGTTCAGGTCGTAGATCAGGAAATACATCCAGGATGGTATAGAGATAGCGCCAACTAGTAAATCTGAGATTGCCAGGCTCGCGAAAAACATGTTGGTCGTAGTGCGGAGCTTATTGTTGCGTTTAAAGGCTATAACGATCAGTGAGTTGCTCAGTATCACCAACAGCGCGAGAAGAGTGTAGATAAACACAAAAATAAGCGTTTCCTCTGCTGTATGGCGGTACTTGTTGGCCACTGATGGTCGACTTGATTTCAGCAATGAAGCATTGGTTGGCGTCAGTGACGTTTCAAAAGAAGAATTAACTGTACTTGAGACCAAGTTTTCCATGTTCAAAATAGTTTGTGATATTCTCTTTGCGTCCTCCTCTTTACAATGCGCTGCGACATCTGAAGAAAGAGTTAAATAAGGTGATTGGAATCATAATTATGGAAATCGTTTGAAGAATATTTAGGACTTCACTCAAAGTTAAAGTATTCGGCAACATTTATGACACGTTTGGAAAACGGAAGACAAACTTTCAGTCATTAATACAAATTGCATTTCACACCTGCTTGCCCAGTGGGCAAATATACTTGTCCTGTTACATTTGCATTTTCTTCGCGATTTTTCCCTTTTAATTACTTCTTCTCTTGCTGGTCGAGTTTCGAATTTACAAGAAAAGTTTATTTGAACGTTCACACTCTCGATCACTGACCTGAAATTACTTTTTTCCATTTATTATTAATTATATCGGTTAATAATTTCACTCACATGTATCTCAGCGATCTCGGAGTGTATTTCAAAGTAGAAGTGTATTTCAGAGAAACCTGAACTAGGATGGAGGAGTACTAAAATCGCAGAAAATATTAGTGGATTATGCCAACACTACCAACGTTGAATTTATTGTTGACCCGAAGGTTTTATTGCATAGTTGATTAATTTACAGTTATTTGCACATAAGTTGATTAAGTGACTGCCAGGAGAGTGTACGTGCAGATTGGTTCTTTGACATCATTTTGACATGATCATATTGTTTGCATAGGCGATACAACATGTCTCCGCAGGAAAAAAGCATTTTCATAAACGAGCATGCGCTGAACCGTGAACCTGTCCCTCTAAATCTTGTTCGGCATAATAAAGAGTACCACAGGAAAGTACACCTTAGTAGCTTTCTTTTGAATGACCACAGACTCAAAAGTTAGAACCACCTTGTACAACCTAATAAACAGTACCACTGAAAAGTACTGCTCAGTAGCTTTCGTTTGAATGGTCAAACTTTAGGATTTCACCCACAGACTCAAAAGTTAGAACCACTTTGCACAGCATGATAAACAGTACAACAGAAAAGCACTGCTCATGTGCAGTATAACTTTTTTATGTGAATGGTTACTTGCTAGGATTCCATCCTTAGACCCGAAATTTAGAACCACGTTGTATTATATTACAGAACAATTAACGTAAGATATTTTCGAGAGAAAAATCTCGGAAGGGTGCTCACAAGTTCTGTTATCCCCAGCTCTAAAAGTCACAGTTTTTTTACCACGGTGTAAGTTATTTTGTAATAAATTGAATTTACATCATGCATTATACTTTTTTTTCTCATTTTCATTGTTAAATTTTGAATGTGGGTTGAAACACTTTGCAGTGTACGATTTGTTTTTAATCGGGAAGGAAACACGTTGGAGGTAATCAATAGAATAAAATGAACATAGATCTATTACACCCACAATACTAGTAGTAAGACTGGATACAGCGCCCACAACCAATAATATTAGGAAACTTAAACAAATACGTTTTTGAACGACGTACGTCAACCGGAAGTGAACGCTTCTCACATTTAAAATGCCTAAACGCTACCAAAATTGTACTGCTAAGTGTCCTTTCTCTTATAAAGAAGATTTGCCGAAAATTTAGCTAAAACCACTGCCCAAGGATGCAAGAAGCCCGCTCTCAGTTGACGTGCGTCGCTCAAAAACGTCTTTTCTTACGTTCCCTTCTCGTGATAACCTTTATAATAAATTGCTGTTCCAATACTTCGGGTCAGTACGGGATCAATCAACCATTTTCACTCCCAAACTTCTCCCTCATTAATTTGATAGATAGATAAAACTTAGTGAATTCATTATACATGATGGGCTATTTTAGTGTTAAGTCCAAAGGCAATGTAAATTTCTTCCTTTTATTTTTCCCCACCTACATAACATGCATTATTCCTGTGAAATTTGAAATTTATTTTCTCGGACTCCCATAAGAAATTGTGCTTGGTGTTATTGAAGATAACTCATTATATCTACAACCCTTGAATAGTGTAAAACAGAATGCAATATGGTTTAAATTATTCTGTTACAAGTTTTTTGTCCACTGAAAATTTAAATTACTCAATTTTCTGGTGGAGTCCGTCTTAAATTCTTCGTTTTATTTTCACCGCCTACATAACATGCATAATTGTAAGAGAAATGTATGGGGAGTAGTTAGTACGTAGTAAGTTTTTCAACTAACTTTCATGAATTTTTCTCTTAATTTTTTATTTTTCTCTTTAATCAGATCCTTTTTTGGATGAAGGCCCTATTATGAATGTATTTGGTGATAAAATTCTTTGAATAACTTGTGGTATTTTCAGTCTCCCGAATACATTGGTAAAGCCTAAGTATCTCCGTTAAAAATAGACACTGAGAAACTGATCTTACTTTGTATTCCATCGACAGTGAATGTTATACGAGCTTATAAATCCTTCAAATCTGGACAGCTATATCTATGTTGAAGTTTTGCTTTGTTAGTCATTAGAGATTACTTTACAACAACTGTGAACAACGGGCTTTATTTGCATGACCATACAAGCACATACAGTATTGCAAAAGCTATTTTTATGAATCAAAATTACTACACAGGGCAATTACGTTACTTTGAAAATAATTTGTCACGAACATCAAAACAAGCTGAAATACATTTTATGAATTGTATATTGATAAAGTAATTAGAAGAGTTCATCAGTTCATTAATCAAACCGTTTATAGGTAACTGGGTAATATTTGGAATCAGAGTCTTGACTTTCTAGTAAAATTCATTCCTAATCATAGAGTATGTAGGACATTGAAAAAGAAAGTGAACTTCGCCTTCCATTACATTGCATCCACAAAAAGGGCAATGCCTATTATCCTTCGTAGTTTGATCGGATCTGCCTATTTCTACCAGATATCTTTACAGATATCAAGCGGAACACAGTACTGTATATGAAAATGCGGTTGACTGGGTCCGGTGGACAGCGTGGAGCCACCGTTCGGATGGCGTTTAACAGTTGTTGAGCGAGGGTGAGTATGATGTGAGATCAGCATAATTCTTCATATCATTCGAAAGCCGAATTCAATAATTGTTTCATTATTCATTCAAAATATTTCTAAGCTTTTAACAAGATTACCTCCTCGTAGACTTTTTTCAAACTTTTGCCTATTTCTTTTTTCACGGTTTCTTTATATTCCTCTGAACAGATGTCTTTTCCTGGCAGATATTTCTCAAAAAGGAGATAACATCAATCGAGCAATATGTGTTGCGCATTCCTGCATTTTGGTCAGATTTCAGCTGTTTCATCTTTGGCCCAAGCAGCCTCGTTTCCATGGAAATATACCGTAGATCAACCTCGTTTCCCAGCAAATATACCATCCAATCGATGGTATATTCCTCGCATCTTCCAAATTTGGTCAACGCCGACTGGTTATGAAGAATTAGCCGGGGAATTTGAGCCAATCGGAAATAGCGAAATATTTTGAATGAATAGTAATTATGTTATAGACCGCTACCCAAAAAGTTTCTAACAGGCCAACCTACCAAAAACATAATCTATTACTATAAAAAGTGTAGGCACTAAAGTGAAAGTTTTTCTGTTGTTGTATAGGCCACCTTCTCGGCGAAGTATGGGTTAAGGCGTCCAAGAAAATAATAGTAACTAAATAAAAAAAATAAGTATAGTCAAACCCCGTTGATACGGACACTGAAGGGGCCATAGAAAGTGACCGTATAGGCGAATCTTTGTTTACACTTTTTGCCTCCTTAACATATGCTCATCACTATCTGATGACGCTAATAAAATAAAAACTCTGAATATTGAAAGGGCATAACAGTTTCAGTTATCTCTGAAAATTTGAGCCCAATACACCGAATGGTTTCGGAGAAATTCTATTTTAAAAACTCGAAATTTTACAGAGAATGTATGGCTCATTAACTTTTTTGCCACACAGCAATTTCGCAGTTTTTTATGGCTGATATTTTCTTCAATATTGCTTGCAAAGAGCTGAAAATTGCACAAATTGCTCAACTTAATCAGCTCTTTCAAGTTTTGCATTCAGTTCATATATACGGCCACGGCGTCTATGAGTTAAGTCGTATGCTAATGAGGAAAATGTAAACGATGACGTCAGCAAAGATTCGCCTATTGACGGGCTGTTCGTATTAAGCGGGTTGAATTTAGTGAAATGCAAAGGCTTTCTTTCCCCAAGGATAAAAAAAACTGTCCGTAATAATGACGTGTCCGTTTTAAGCGAGTGTCCGTTAGGCGGGGTTTGACTGTATTTAAGATGGCTGAACACAGTTTTGCGGGCGGTCAGCGGTAACTCGCGTGACGGCGCGTGTTTTAAATTAGACAAACAAATATGGCTGCGAAAAAAGCAATGGTACACAGACGACGATTTCTCAAAATGTACTCATCAAAATTTTGTGATATTTGGCAGAATTGTTACTTTTATCGTATTTTAAATAATGAGAACTTTAAAATGGACGTTACACAGACGAATTTGGTCACGCATTTAATAATTACAGTACAAATATATCATTGATTATCTAAAAACCTGTCTGTTGAAATTTGGTCAAATAAGTTTCAAATGGTAATGATTAATTATAGTAAGCTGTGTGCAAGTTTATAGGAAAATCTAATGAGCGAATTTTATGTTAACTGAGCAAAAGTGAAATTTTAAGGTTGTATTCAATTGTTCATGTTGCCATGGAAATTATGAAAACGTCACATTTTACCTGTCTATCAAAATTTTTCATCAGTATGTTTTTCACTTGCCAAGTTTGAGCTTGTGAGCTGCAACCTTTCTCTTGCCATGATTTGGCAAATGAGATATACTCAACAAACTGCTAAAACTGTGTTCAGCCACCTTAACAAAGAACAACTAGCGCAAAAAAAAAAGTGCTCACTGTTTACTCAGCATTGCTCTAAGCTGCTCATCGGATAATCAGAGTTGCTCTGACTAGCAAAAAGGTGCTCACAATTTACTTATAAATGCAATGAGCCACTAAGAGTTGCTCTAAGTTAAGCTCAAAGGGCTCTCTGACCACTTTCGTCGCGTAGAAGCCTACTGATTATTTCGGTTATGTTAATTTTTGTGCTCGCCATATCGGTCGGCAAAAAGCGCTTCTTTAAAAAGTTTTTAGATGTCGAACTACCATTTATGTCAGTATTAAGTGAAATTGCGGTCGTAGTATGTTGAAATATCTTTGATTTGCACCAATCCTTGTACGATCATCACTTTTTTTAATTACTGAATTTGTAAAACGTAGTTCACGGCTTTTGCTGTATAAACTACAGTCTAACTTCTCCTTACGGAAACCTCTATAATACGGACACCTCTCTATTGCGGACAGTTCGTTTGGTCCCAGAAATGCCAAAAATCATACATTTCCTACCTCTATAATACGGACACCTCTGTAAAATGGAGACTTAATTCTGTCCCTTTGGTGACCGTATTAAAGAGGTTTGACTGTACTCTTGTGAATTTTTAAAGCCTTTCAAATAGTTAACGCGAAATACTAGGCAAATTTCGATACCAAAACTGCCGCTTCTAAGCCCTGGGCTTTTACATATTAGCAAGGTATTTTAAGAGGGCTTATAAACGGGGGCTTATATCCAGAATAAAAAAAATGCGCACTGACCGTACAGTGAAACACGGCCTGCTGAACTAACCAATCATGGTGCGCGTACTAACTGCATGAGATATATTAAGCGCTCTTATGACTCCGCTAATATCATATCTCCGGCTCCGTCGCTAGTGGAAACCAGCGTTAAGACAAAAATAATGAGGAAGGGCATAGGTAGAATCATTTGTAACTTCCAAACAATTCTTTAAGCGGCGACAAACAGCAATGCATCCACTAGGATAATCAAAAAATGATGTTAGAAAGCAAAATGGCTTACCTGTTATCAGTATCAGTATTCGGAATCAGATTCGTTTTTTGCAGGAGCGCGCCAGAACAGTCATATTTCCCCCATTAAGTCCCAGAAAGAGTGTTTCGTTGAAACCCCCGCAAGTGTTTTCTTCTAAACAACGATATCCTAAATGAAGTTTACTTAAAGTTGCTCCAGGTTATGACGCGCGCTAATCTATTTTATTGGAGCTTTTAGCCTTGGACAAAATAAAACCTTTCTGATATTCCGAAGTATGTAAACGGTTGAGAAATTAAACACTAATCTCCTGCCTTTCATTTTAGAGTAATTGAAGCAATTCTAATTTCCCTTACTCATTTTTATTGCGGAAATTAATGACAACTCTGTAACTATTTAGTAAAGTGGTTTGAGTTTGCATTTGTAGATATATTTAAATAAACCGCGGGGTAAATATGCACTGAATCAGCCATCTTATATCAGTAATTCAAGTTTTATTAAAACTACAGGAAATAAATTTTTCAGAATCATGTCGAGGAAATAATCGCTTTGCTTAGATCTATGTCACGTGGTCGCACATCGACCAATCAGGCATTTTTCGCTGGCGAAGTTGGCTGCATGTTTTCCCGCGCTTGGCTGCAGCTAGTGGCGGCTACATGTATTTACTTCGAGATATGATTGATGATTAGTTTGCCTCGATCCATTTCGATCGATCAGTGGGTATATCGTGCTTTGGCTTTGGTCTCTTAAGAAACAATAAAATCAGTCTAGCAACTAATCTTGTGTTAACAGTTTTAATACCTCTAATATCATGCGTATGGCTACTCCTCAATTTTGTCGCATTTAATTTTTGATTTGGTACCAAGATGCCTCTTGAATCGCTTAAGATGAATTAGTGTTTTCTTTGTGTTCTAAGTACTTAGGGACCACTTAAGGTATACTCAGAGTGTATCTCAGTCAGCGTGATGTTTAGAGCATGTCAATATATTAGCTTTACAAATGCACCAATACTTGCCAGCATTTGCCCACTTAAGTCCACTCAAGCAAGGTTTGGAAAATTAAGGACAGGGTTTCTTTTCTCTGTTCTTGAAATCGCCACTGCTTTTACCTTGCACCTTTTTATCTTAAGGGTTTAAAGCCGTAAAATAGTCATCTGTGTTCATTTTCTTTTGTTTACGTGGATTTTTCTAGCTGTTGTCTTTCATTTCATTACCCTTAGGCAAACATCGAAGTTATGGACGCAACTTATGCAGTTGCGAAAAAAAGCCTGAAAAAAATTTAGTCTCTGCCGACGTTGCGTCTATAGCTGTGACGGTTTTTTTTTTTTTTTGCATTTATTTCTTCATTCCGTTAAATGAAATTTACATGTTCATCATTAGCCATTCAGTAAGTAGTCTAATGGAACGTGATGTACTTAACAACACACAATTCATTTTTGGGCACGGAAAAATGAGTCTTTACGAAAAGCAAAAAACAGATCTGGACGGTCTCCTGATTCGGCGTATTTTCATAATTGTATCACTAGAACTTCGTTTTCTACATTTTTCCTTACATAAGGAAGTTAAAGAGCAGGAATACGACCGTTTCGTGATTAAGGTTTTTGCGGTGGCCACAGTTTTTATTTAAGCTAGAGAGAATAGAATTGTAAACTTAGAAAGTTCCACTCCCCCTTTTATAGACGAGTGCATGCTGTCTGCAAAGTAGTACCACTTAAAAATGGTGTTAACGGGCATGTAAAAAGTTCCCTTTCACACAGCAGATTAGTTTTTGCATCCTGTCTTGCATCTGCCAAATTCTGACATTCTTCCGGCACTTCTAAAACTGCATACGTCGACAAAATTCTTCGGTCAGGGTCGAATCAGTCAACACTTTACGATGATTGTTAGACCGACAAAAAAGAGAGACCCTCCTTTCATAAGAGCCATATTTGCATATTACATTGAGTTCAAGAGTGCTGGGGGTAAATGAAGGTTTTTAAAATGAATTTTGGCCATTTTAAAAATTGTTTTGGGCGAACTCAGTTACTACACTTTCACTTAAAGGGTAAAACGTGGTTCCAACCGATAAATTGTGCTCTATTGGTAATATAAACATGGTGGAGTGCTATTAGTTTGTCATGAAGTTTTGAGAAAAATTATGATTTACGGGGTGCCAGTTTAATCGGTAAATATGCCAAACAAGATTTTCAAAAGATCAGAAATGATACTGGCCAAAATGCTATTGTATGTAAGTTTACAATATGAAGAGCCTTGCTAAAAACTGCACAGCTGTAATCTGCTCTCATTGCTCTAGCTATCTCTATGAAACATTTTTCATTTTTTTTCCTCTTTAAAATCACTGTTAATTTATTTTTACATGATTTGAAGCTATATAGCGTTCATGTTGAGGAAGCGATACATATGATTTTTTATCGGTAAGACACTTCCCCTTTGAGAGGATAAGCTGAAAATTGATGATTTCATTTTTCGGTGGGATCGTACAGTTTTAAGTGTTTTTCGTAGCGACCATTCTTCGGGATAAACGAGGAGAAAGTAAATAGTGCACACTTCATAACTTACCTCCTTGAAAAACTTCTTTGGCCGTTTTAAGAAACTAACATGCAATTCTGATTTCTTATTCAATGATACCCCGGTAGCAAATCTCTCAGAAGGGGTTTGGCTTACCACACAACACCTGGCTCAGTTCACATCAGTTCTAATTCAAGAGCAACAAGAAATAAAGGGTATACCTTTCACTTAACTTCATCTCTATTGTGCCTTATGTAGATGTCCTGTCACAAGAAATTTCCTTGGATGAACTTGAACCACTGACTCGGAGCACTTGGACAGGCCATCAGATGAGTTTTTTGGCGAATGCTTCTAAGGCAAACCTGATAAGCAGAAAAACTTTGGCATCTAATTTCGTTTACTCAAGGCGATATTTTTTCTCGAGGTAATTACGAAATGACAGTGATTGGTTCTCTCTATCTCCACTTATCTGAGTTTTGACGTATGTTTAAAACATGTTTAAACTATCAAGACGCTCTTCCCCTTTTAAAACCTATAAGCACGTCGGAAATAATGCAGACTACAAGACATGGCTAAGTGGATGTCATTTTATTGCATTGACTTTCCGCGTAGGCTTGGAATTCTTGGTCGGCGAAGTTTCTAAATATTTTCAGGCTGCAAATTCTTATCCAGTGGTTTTCAAACTAAAGCAAGCTGATTTGTGTAAATTAGAATGAGGCAAAGTACACCGCATGTGAAATGTTTGTATTGCTATTTCAACATTGGCGAACACCCCTGAAGAAAAAAATGACGCTGCCTGCTTAAAAAGCTGTCAATGAGATTTAATGAAATGAAAACTTAAAGCGCTAAGTGGAATAAATTAGCTAGGGCATGGAGTGGATATAATATTGATTGATAATCTCAAAGTTTTATAGAGTTTTTATACTTTTTACTATAGAAGGCTCTCATTTTATTAAAGGACGGTCTTGAAACTTGCATTTAGTGCGAATGGGGTCATACTCTATGGCGGTTTTTCTTGCATCGCCTTCAGATGCCTGCTATTTCAAATCGTGCATTTGCAGGCAAACCTCTTATATGTTCCGGCGGGCAGTTACTCTTGTTTAACCTATCTTCATCATCGACGTCTTTTCTACGACCGCTTACCACTTAACTGAACTGTTGTCAAGAGGCTGTAGCGTTGTACCATTCCTTTTAACATTGCTATGGGGTGATCGTATAATTTTTAAGGCTCATTGGTACTGTTCATTCATTACCCAAATAACCATTTGCTTAACCCTTTAAACCATGACATCAAAATTCAAATTCTCATTTGCTATCCCTATACGTTTTCAATAGAAGTAGTGGGGAGAATTTCTTCAAGTATCAATAAGAATTGTCTTGTGTGATGTCCTCAATTCTCGTGTCCATTCTACTTTACAAAGCAGTGATATTACAAGGAGAAATTTGATGCTGATCACTCTTAGGGCTTAAAGGGTTAAACATCCAATTAGTACCAGGGGTTGACCTAGAAGGGGTGGGGGGATTCTTGGATGTTCTTGAACCCCTTTCCTTACCCCAGATCCTCACTCTTCATCTATTGTAAGAATTTTTTTAAGCTGAACCCTTAAATCTCTCTGTGCTGCTGTCTCTTTTTTTACGCACACAACTTTGAAGATTTTCTAACTAAATTTTCTAAATATATAACTGATAGCTTTCTCGCATAATGAATACAACAGGAGTAATTTTCGACCTCTCTGATGTTTACGATACTTAATGGTTTTTTCTTGAAAATATGGTGATTTGTGTGAAATGTGCAAAGTGAAATATATTCGAAGCAAGTTTGTGAAAAATGCTAATTAAGTGACCTCATAGTCTGAGTAAACAATTGTCATTTTCTTTGTAAATATTTGAGGAAAAAAAATCAAACTCGCACGTCATATCAATATGTCGCTTTTCATTGTTGACAATATTTTTTTACGAGTGGTTCGGAGGAGTTTTTTTTGCCAATTCTTAGCTGAGGTCCTCGCTGAACCTTTCCTTAGTTGTATGTAAACCTTTAGCCCATCATGAGAAATATTTCTTTCGGGCAGCCATTTAATTCGGCTGGAAAACAAAATTCTGTCCTTAGATTTCAAACAGATGGGTAGATCTTGCACGATCTCGTCATATTTATGACCATTTATTCTAGTTTTTTCTGGCTGAATAAACGAGGCACAGTCGAGGTTTTTTTCAACTTGCTTCGAGGTATCTAGAAACAATCGTGGACGTTCATAATAAATGAATAAATTTGCCAGTTCAGTTAATAAGTTCACAGAGAAGTCCGATCTGTAATTTTGTCTTCTTAAATTCGTATTTTCCTCAAATTAGTACAAAAAAATAAAAAGGCCTTAAAAATATATTGGTTTAATAAACTGAATAAACTTTTGATAAAGAAAGTATAAGGTAAAAATTCAACCTTAAAATCTGGAAATAAAACGTATTAGAGTGAAAATTGAAAATTTTGTGAAATACAGCTGCCGGAAATCGGTTGCCATGGAAGCATTAAATGTTGATGTACACGTCACGGTAACTTTACAATGTTTCCAGGTACATTTTAGGTAAAGTTGCGAAATCTGGCTGTCCTAGCCTGAACCTTGGTTATTTCAAAAGATTCCCCCGGTTTGAATAGGGTTTACTTAATCTTTTGATTAATCTTTTGAATCTTTTCATTAGGAGAAAAGAAGAGGAAATAATCCAAGAAGACTGAGTTCGATAAGTTTTGTGATTATTTACGCAGATATATCACAATCATAAACGGTGTAGCTATGACCTACCATTGTTTTGGTGCTTTCGCGAGCTGCCGCGTGGCTTTATCAAACTCGTCAAGGCAAGACGGTAGCTTCTTCCTCTAGTTTTGACGTCTTACCGAACTTAAGTGAATTTTAACTTTGTTCCTCCCTAGCTTTGGTGGATTAAAGTTCATTTTTTCTTTGAAATCATCCTGCTCTGCTCTTTTCACTTGTAACATTACCGGGACGTTGTTTTCTCGTATGATAAATGCGGTTTCTTCTACTTGTTGTGCATTCAACCATGCTATATTGAATGGTTCTTCGTCTACCACATTCCGATTATATTAATATTTGGTTTTCGAGGAGACTCGGAAAAACCGAAGTTACCGTTGGAAAACCCCTCGTGCAAGGGAGAACTAGCTAACAGAGCAAAAACTTGCAAACAAACAAAAACAAAGGAGCTACCCATTAGGAATGGGTTGAAGTTGTTTGTAGATGAATTTCGATGCAGATTTCATGAGGTGTAAAGCTAGTTCAAGATAACTGGCTAGCTACCGGATGTTAAAACAGTACTTAAATTCAATATTTATCGTGTTCGTCAGAACGTATCCTAATCTGGTGTTCCTGTGGCAGAAAGGCGGAAATTTTCTCGCTATCACGGGTAAAACGAACGCGGATCCATAATCAATGATTTTTACCAGTTTGCAATTAACAGCCAACAGGATTCGTGACTTTTTCTAACTTTTTCCTTTAATGAAGCTGTATTGACACAAGGTTTTTTTTATAATTGGTTTCTGAGTACTATATTTTTATGTTCGATAAATGTTTTTCAAATGTAGCTGTGCTGCTGTTTTAAGCCATATATTATTCTATAGCGTTAAGAAGTGAGGAAGTGATGTCAGAAATTTTTTTTTTGAAAAAGGAACGGTAAGCGAGATGAATTTCACAAGGTAAAGACCTTGCGAGATTTGCTTTGTTGTTCATAACAAAATTTAAGAACCTTTGCATGCGCTGTTGTTTACAAATCATTCTGTGGGACTAACGCTTCATAAACATTCAGTTTTAACCCTGAAATTCAGAATACCAATTCTTTTTTGTGTATGTGTTCCATACATTTCAGTGACAGCTGATAGTAGGAAAAAGCTGTTACAAAGAAAAGAGATCATTTTAAGTAATTAAGTCTGTAGTTGTCATCAAGTTTCAGTTTTTTGTAGTTTAAACACCTTTCTTCAAAGAGTCAGCACAAAGCCAAAATTCAGAAAAATTAATTTGAAAGGGCACATCACAGGATATTGGTCGCAAACTCAAAAAGTTAAAACAATATCCTTTCAAGTCATGACTGACTCTTAGACTGGATCATTACATTCTAAGGTATGTAGTCTTTTGATGCCAGACAAAGCAGCGAAATAAACTGTGATGTTCCTAGACAGCAATCTTAGTGGACTCAGTTCTAAATTTCCGTGTTGGTATAGTCACAGGCAGGCCAGGGACTTCGTCACTCAAAAGAGGCTGTCGACTTGAGGGCAACTTTACAACCTTGGAATAACACAGATCATATAGTAGTACACAGATTGTTGTTTTGCTTTTTCTTGTTTTCAGTTAGCTGTCAGTAAAAACTTTTAGCTTTCTCGAAAACAGCGTGTTAATACTACCAATTCTTTCAGTCTTAGCATATTGTCTGATGTTTGAACAAATTTTGAACAAACGCCATTAGTAAGTTAACAAAATTTCTGGATCTCAACAACCTTTCTCGACAGAGGCGACCACTTGCATTGTTGAACGATGGAAGAAAAGTAGGGGCTATCGTTTTGTTCCTGAGTGCAATCATCACAAGAGAGTCGTACCTCAGTGTCAATTATTTCGTTTTTTTCTGGCATATTTGCAGGACCACGGTTCGTTGATATCCAGAAATTTTGCTACCATGCAACGTGACGTAACGACTTTGCCTCTCTTTTGTGATTATTCAAACCCAGTCTCGTACCATCTAGGTAGGTCTATTTCCTGGTCGAGCTATCCCAGGTATCTCTTCCCTCTTCCTACCCGTTGCTCTTGCTATCAGCTCAACCAGCCTCCGTCTTATTTCTTCGCTGCGGTAAGCATACACGACCGGGTTAACAGCACTGTTACTGTAATGCATCCACTTGATAACGTCCATGAGGTGAACAAAGTCGCCTCCAGTGGGAAGGCTCGGACGGTGGAAGGAAAATAGCAGGGATACGACAAAAAACGGCAGCCAAGCGACCACAAAAAGCACTGTTACAATACCAACAGTCATGGCTATCCGCTTTTCACCCTGCATACTCTTCTGTAGGGGTCCAGATCCTTTGGCGTTTGTTCTCTGCCAGTGAGCGTTCACGTTCTTGACGCTTCGGTAGACAGTGCTATACATTGCGATTATGATGATAAGGGGCACCACAAAGCCAGCTGCAAACACCAGAGAACTTCGATAGTTCTTCCACGTACGACTGAGATCCGCTGAGAACAAGAAGGTGATGATCAGCGAATAACCCCATGTTGCTAATATCATGACATAATAGCGAGTAAATGAGCTTACGCGGTGCTGAACAGGCCAACATATCGCAAGGTGACGTTCCACGCTGATGGCTACCAGATTGGAAATTGAAGCTAGCGCACTAAAAATATCAAATCCTTTATAAAAGTCCATGACGAACGTGTTGTAGCCTTTGCAAGAAGCTAACTGAGGGCAAGAGAGGCTGTACATCCATAGAGGTATTGAAACCACACCCACAAGCAGATCAGAAATTGCTAGGCTTACAAAGAACATGTTAATGGTCGCTCGGGAGCGAATTTTCTTGAAGGCAACGATAACTAAAGTGTTCCCAGCAATTATCACTAATGCAAGAAAGACATAGAGTACCAGAAAAGCAATGACTAGATTCCTTGACCGATTAAACTGGACGCTAGAAGTATCCGATGTGTTTCGGTCATTTTTAGTTAGAAACGTTCCGTTGCTCATTTTATGATCCGTTGAGAATCTTTTGAAACTGGCACGGTTTTGCTGTAAGCAGAACTAATATATAACAAGCGTTAATTTGCGCGGAATCCTTATTGGAATAATTGATGTTATCTTTTGTTTGCGTTGACAAAAACCCTGTATTTTATGTACAGGTTTTTGTTTCCTTTTGTCAGAAAGATGGAAATGTACATGAAGACACCCGACAGATGGTCACCTTTACTTTCTCAGCCAATGAAATTACTCTCAGTTTTTTTTTTCTTCATCAAATAAGCTTATACTTCTGAAACTAGCATGTCAGTTTATCTAAGATTAAATCAGGCCAGTTTCATTTTAAATATCTTTACCGGCTCTTTAAAGTAATAGGGGAGGCATCATTACTGAAATTTTATCTATAAAACAAGAACATCAAACGTTCCCCGACTAAGGTTATTTTAATTTGTCCTTTCAAATGAATTATTGTGAGTTTAAATTCCATATACATGACGTCTTGTATTCTTTAGTTTTGAACTCCAATATATATTTTTTTGAACTTGAAGATCTGACAACATTTTTTATCTTTTTCTATGTCATCTTTTTTTTCTTTAACTCTCAAATTTGTCATGAGATAAGAAAACGGGGGAATATTTCATCTAAATGTTCTCAACTCTGGCGCCAACTTGCATGAAAGGTATTCATAAACCTCTAAGTTCACTAGGTCGTGGGACTTGAACATCTGTTAGTTTTGTGTAGATGAAGATTAAGATTTAAGAAATTCGACTGTGCGTTGGTGTTTCTCAACACATTGAAAAGTGTGGTTTACTCATTATAAAAGCGAAGGCCACAAAAAATCTATTACTTTGATGCTAGAGATTTGAGATCAGTCTCTCAGTCATGAACCCCTCAATACCAAAGTGGAATCGTACAAATTAATAGTTTGTTCTTGTTGTTATCGTTTTTTTTTTTTTTTTTTTTTTTTTTTTTCATAAAAAAAACTTTTTAATGTCTTTCTCCCTGTTGCACTTATCATCCCTGCCAGTTTATTTGTTAAGAAACAGCCAACTGTCGTTCAAGACGTGCCCGGCAGGATGAAGTATATCATCCCACCTGTATTATTCGTTGCATTCGTAAGCACTTATGTCAAGCAAGATTGTCCTCAATTAGCAGACTTGTTTGTAAAGATCGCGTTTGACGCGCATTTAATTTGCTTGGTTTTCCCCTGGCTGCTTGATTAAGCCGAAGGCTTCACTCTACCCTGGAGCCTTAAAACCCCTCGGGCCCCTCACGAATTTTTCTTTATCGTTTTTCATTATCTGATGGCCTAGTATGCCTCCAAAGAAGGTCACCAAGGTGGACCCGTCAGCCTAGCAGGTTTGATGTTCGCTTTGTTGCTCTTTTTTTGTGAGCATTTAATAAAAGAGATCTTCAATTAACGGAGAATGGGGTGTTCTGAATGCTTCTCAAAGGACCTCACTTAAAACAGCGGAAAAATTGGAATTGGTAACACAACATATTACTTCTTGTGAGTGGAAAAATGACACACTTAATATCCGAATATTTGACGGGACTCTTCGTGTAACTCATTAGAATATTGCATCATATTCTCTTATGGAGCTTTCCACTATTACGTCCAAGTTATGCCGTATTATGAAGTGGTCCTAACCTTTAAATCCTTTGCCAGTGAAATAGTGTGGCTATTCAAATGAAAGCTACCTATCAGTACGTGCTTTTCCTTTGGTATCGGTGGTTAGAGTCTGTGGACAGTGAGATCCTAAAATGTGACCATTCAAAAATGAAATATACTGAGCAGATCGTTCCTGTACTCTGTCTGTTTATTATGCAATAAAAGGTGCTTCGTACGCTTTGGAGTTCGGCATGAAATCCTTTGGTTTATCAATCCAAATAAACCTAACTGACAGCATGCACTTTTACACGGTACTATTTTTTTTTTTTTTTTTTTTTAAGGGGATGCCTAGAGAGGCATCCCCTCTTTATTTCCAGGAGGCTTTATTTCCTTGGGACCGAATAAATTGGTTTAAAGAAGCGCTGTCCAATGGTTGTAAAGCTTTTTTAATCCCTTGGGTTTTGCTGAAACCAGTTTACAAAAAAGTAAAAGAAAGATATGGGAAACCATAAAAACAGGTTTACGTGACTAAACCAGCGAGACTGGTTTTTTCCAGTTAAGAATGTTTACCGTGTTTGTCATGACGCATCTGAAATTCCCGTACGCGACCTATATGTCTGAAGGCCAGCCTCCTCCCCAGGCGCTTCGTTTTTCGCAAGGTAGAGGTGAGCGACTTGTGATGAGCCGCAAGGGACTATTCAGGCTCATGCATATGCATAGTCAGGTGAGCAAAGATTGGGCGACTTTATTCCGCTCCTGTCGTTGTTGTCTTTGTGCTGTTCGATGAGACAGATGACTAAAATTTGTTTTTCGTTTTTGTTAGGATAACAATCATACGCGTAATTTTCTCCTGTTCATACTGTTAAACGATTGAAATTTGATTGATGATGTTCCTGTTCAGCTAGTGTTGTTTGTTTTTTATCAATTCGATTAGTGAGTGTAACAAACATTTTTTTCTCTCCTTATTGTAGGTTGACCACTGGCATTCACCATTATTTCAATTCATGCTATCAATCGCTGTTAATAGTGCTTCTTCGATTATTTGGAATGTGAAATTCTTTGCCAGCACGATGACAAACAAGGCAGAATTCAGTATTGGACGGTCAACGGCGCTGAGATGTTTCATATTAGTGCTTTAGTATTTACACGCGAACTTCGAAATCTTGCTTGAAATGACAGAGCTCAAAGTAGATAACAGTCCGCTTCAAAAAGTCTCCTTTAAGGGCCTTTAGCAGAGGAAAATCCAAGAGCTACTTTCGGACGGTTGGATAACAAGAAGGCAATTTTAATTTCGTTTCTTGTCTAAAATGGTAACGTTACGCTATTGAGGAGTGGCAAGACACAACTCAAGATTCAAGATTAATATCAAGTTATTAAGAAAAATTGGAATTAGTATTTCAATCCTACATGTAAGTCCAATTCATGTTGCACCTTTTCATAACTGGTATTAAATGATAGCGATATTATAAATTTGTCCCGAGAGGGCAAGCTTATTTTCAACACGATACTCTTCATGATAATTTAAAAAAACTGATGCAGCTGACTGCTGTTTTAATGGCATCTTGGAAGAATTCAATTCCTGGTTGTATTGCCAGACAAGAAATGCGTAGTTTTTAAGTCTGATATCTTTTTACTTGACGTAATTCTTCAAAAAGCTACAAGAGATATTTTAAACAGTGAAAAAAGAAAATTAAAATATTACAGTTTAGATTCTCCACAAGTCAAACTCGCTGAGTTGTTCAGTTTGAAAGTGTTCAATTTATGCATTTCATTGTCAGTAACTCTATTTGTTCCGACGCGTTATGTTCGGCCTTATCTCACTCTCTTCTGTAAGTCTCCCTCTTTTCCTATCAACTGAAAAACATTAGGTCGAGTTTACACCTGCACGCAAACCTACTCGATTTAATACGACTCCACCAGGGGCACCCAACGAGAATACAGTTCAAAACCACTTAAACATAGCATTGTTAAACGTATTTTAGTATTTAAACGGTAGATATAGGCATATCCGAAAATTATAGGGATCAAAACTTACCTTTTCGAAAATTTCAGCCAGAAAAAAAGGCTCCCGAAAATTCTAGGTGACCTTTATTTAGGGTAAAAATCCGTTTAAAATGGGCAATTATACTAATTTATAGATGTTCGAAAATCCTAGGAGAGGTAGGCAAGCAAGAAATGTTACAAAAAATGTTGCGAAAATTCTAGATCTCAAATCGTCTTCCGAACAGATATTTTCCGAAAATGGACGTTGGGTGCCCCTGACTCCATGCGGCCTAGACTGTTGAGGAGGTTTTTAGAGATCACCTGCTAGGCTTCAGTTAACAGAAAACAATAACGTTTGAGTTCCCAGACAAAAAAATTGCTGGGAGCAAACCGTGGAAGCATTTGGTTGGAATCGAATGTTTAAACTGCAGTCCTTGACACCTCTGGCATCCCCATTTGTAGCTTCTTTTTTAGCAACAAATCTACTTGTTTATTATGATTTCATCATTTGCAATTTTTTCAGTTTTATTTTGGACCTTCCATTACTACGACTTTTACATAAAGGAGGTATTTTCATGATATGTTTCATGGTGACATTCACATTTTTTAGTCAAAGCTGAGCTAAAATTTTAACAAAGTGCTCTCTCAACTTTTGTCATACTTGGAACTCTAACAAAGTGGTATCAAATGATTCTTTAAAAGGGAGTAAAGCATGATCGCGTTTTGGTCGTTTTTCGACAACCACAGGGTTTTCTGGTCGTCGAAAACGAAGACATCACTTATACAATGTAGTTGTGGTACAGTAGTAGGGTAATTTCTCAAGCATTAGCTCAGGGTTTTCTCCGATTCCAATGTATTTTTACGGATTTAAAGAAAACCAGAACACCGTGTCATTGCTACTTTAAGTAACAACCTTAGTGATTCAACTTATACCATGGTTTTCTTGCCTCCTTGATGAGAGAACACATCTAGGGCTACTATATTTACAGGGTCATTCTATTCATTCAAGCTCTGTCAGTACTGTAAACTCAAACTTGGCATAATTTAGCATCTTTTCATCACAGATCTTGCCCACTTAGTTTGCCACCGCAAACAGAAGGTGACGAAAGTTTTTTCCAGGCATTTGTTTTGCTTCATTTCACTCTGTCTATAACTTTCATGTTCTTCGTAAACAAGCGAAGTACCCTTTTTTCTACAGTCACTCATTTTAATTGACGGATAATTGTGTTACGCGCAGTTTATAGAATCTTTTGCATCCAAAGAGAAAGTAGACAGATTTAGTTCCTCAGTGGGGCTGGTGCCGTTACAGAGTATGTAGCCAGCCAGATGCGAAATGTTGCCAAGATAATCAGAAGCGTTACAAATATGACGAGAAATGGTTTCCTTGGTGAGCAAACCCTTGATTTTGTCTCCTTCTTCTCTTCATCGTTCAAATTAATTACATAAGCTGTCATTCCTGTGATTAACAGTGTTTTGATGTACGGGAACTCGAACAAAACCTCTCTTGGTTGGGTTTTCCAATGTTCGATAAGTCCGGTGACGTTATCCAGGTAGATTTAGTCTCCCTGTCTTAGTTGTAGTAATACGATATCGCTTCAATTTAAGCGTGATTTTCCCAAATCAACTAGAAACTCGACTAACTGAATTCACTTCATTTGGCTCAAACTCCCTTTCATCTTCTGTAAAAACCACTAAATGCATGAAACATCATGCTTGTCGCTGGTGAATCCCCTTCAAACTTTTCAAACAAGGAATTGAACCACTAAGAATCTCGCGTTTTGCCACGCGTTATGTGTCGCAGGTTTTACGGGTGCTTTTGTTGATGATTGTCATGCCTATGAGCTTTAATTTACCGCCCTAACACTAAAGCCAGGGGCTTTCATTACTAATGTTTTCTTATGAAACTGATGATTATGTACATAGTTATACGAGTCACTGAAAAAACACCAGGAGACAGATCGTCTTCAGTTGCTCTTTAGAACCGAAGCTTACGGTTATGTTTTCGAAGTTTATACAAATTGTACGAATGAAGATCAATGAGCGCCTTTAATGAATGCGTTTGCTTGAAATTAAGGTTTAGAAGGGCTGGCAGAAAAAAAAGTAGCATGACCTTTTGATGGAAAGGAAATGTTTTGCTTGTGGAACCCAAAATCCTGGGCTTTGGAATCCGTTATTCGACTTAAGTAATCCGGAATCCCGCCAACTATTACAATCCGGAATCCAAGTTCCACTGACAAGGAATCCGAAATCCACAGCGTGTAATCCAGAATCCAAGATTTCTTGGATTACCTAACTGGGACGATATTTCCGTAAAGTGTATTTCGGGAGGTGAGAGTAATCCTGGCAACAAGGGAAGATTTAACTTCCGCTTTTCAAACAAAGCACAAAAAGGCAAAGAGCATGGGCCTGCAGGTTGCATATCACCTTCTTAAGATAAGAGGACTCTTAACTTTGAGTAGTACGTGTACAGTAGCTCTTCCAGACCTCTATTTCCCTCAATTTCATTTTCATTTTTTAGGGCTAAGGGTATTGTCTGCGTTGAATCATCTATTGTTTCGTTCTCCAATCACAGACCATGTCTGGAAAGCTACTGACCTTCTTCTTAACTTTTGCTCTGGAACAATAACCTATTGTTTTGAAATAACAGTTACGAGTTCCCCTAACTAAGAAGTTTTGGCAACCCGAGCCTGGGCAAAAGCAAGATTTTTTTCAAAAACAAAAATCATTTTGTATTTTGAATGTCTATCTTTTGAATGGCAATTTATTTGTGCCGCAACCTGGTGTTATCAGTTAGTTCAGCAATAAGGTCTTATTACCAGAACAATCCTTTCCGCTGCTATTGCCCGGTACCTGCTAGCTTCGGTCACAAACAAAATATTTCTACCAACAGAGCGGAAACTCAGATTGTGATTTAGCCAGTTTATGTACGACAACTTTTTGGATCATTTTGTATTTCTCAAATGAGCCAAAAAGTTGTTAATGTTGCTATTGAAAATTCGGTTTCTGGAAAGTAACGCGAAATCGTACCAAATACAATTGGGTACGGCTGGATATTGACGAAGCGGATTTCAAGGTATTTTAAAATTTTGTTTTACTACCTATGTTCGTTTTACTTGACATTACGAATTTGGAACTTGTCACAGCGGTGGCAAGTACTAGATCATTTATTATAGTGGTGTTTCTTTAACGAGAGAAATGAAGTTTCAAAATTGGAATCAGAAAAAAATAATGTTTTCTATGGCCTCAGTGAAGAATTCTTCATTTGCTTACCACGGTCGTATGAACATAGCTTGATAAAATGCAATCAGGTGGAAAATATAGCAGCTTGCCACCAGTGTTGGCTTACCACTTTTAAAAAGCCGTGTCTTCAGCCAAAACGAAGTTAGGCTTCTTTACATTTTGAGTGGTTTCCAGCGTACGTACACAGTTAGGGTGCTGAACGTCCATGCAGAAATCTCCGGGGCAAGCGTGTTCTTCTCCACAATCTAACCAGATGTGCACGTTGGACATGTAGTTTATCATTTCAACCACAACAGTTTTTGCCCAACGACAGTCAAAGTTACTTAATCTCGATTTCGCTGGGACTAAGAAAACTCTTTGTTAATTTATCATGCATTCTTACTTTTTCTTGTAAGACTCGGAATTACGCTTATCCTACTCTTTTGTTTCTTTACTATCCTTTATTTCTTTTCATCCTAGCAGCGATTAATTTCCGACTAGATTTTTGCCTTTTGCTCTAATCACTCATTTAGTTTTATTTGTTTAAGGAACAAATGGGACTGGACTAGAGATGGAAAGGTCTCTCGTTTCCTTTAGTATTGGAAGTTTCGTTCCGCCTTAATGACAGCTCATGATTCTATTTCTTTATTACAATGCGACAGCGACACGATAAGTTTATAGGACCCATAAAAGAATATATCATTTACTAAGAAGATTTAAACGACATCCATGCGGATTCAGCTTCTTCCGCGCCCTTCGGCATCCAACAAAGACTTTTACAAGATTTTCGCCATTTTGTTTATTATAATCTACTCTTTCTTGTGGGTTTCCAAGCCTGATTATGACGAAGAGTTGAGCTGGACCGCCTGTTACAAAAATGTCATCAAACTAAAAAGAGAAGTTGTAAAAAATGATTCAGTTAAGCGGATGGAGAGATATATTCTACCTGAATTGATACGTAAGGTTTACTTGGACAGAACTCGCGCTGAGTTTTTGAAGCACTGGTGTCGTGAAAGACATATCAGGTTGGACTGGGAAGCAATGTTATCTCCCTGTGCAGACCAGATCGTCTGGAACTATCCAAGGAGCAAAGAAAATTCTACAGATCCCAACACAAGCGTTATCTCACTCTGGGATATCAGACCTGTAGGTGAATACAGTCGTTTTAGCATTCGGTCACAGACTACGGAAGGCCATGCAAAGAGGCGGGGTGGAGATACATGGAGAGTGGTTCTAAGAGGCCCGTCGTCTATATCCCCAACTGTTATTGATCATAACAATGGAACATACGAGGTGTTGTTTCTTGTAATGGAAGCAGGTGTCTACATAGTGAACATAACTTTGGATTTTACCTTGTGTAAAGGCTTTCTCGATCCTCCAGTGGACTGGTTTATAGTGGGTAAGTAAATCCCTTTTATCGTTTTTTAAATGTAGCGCAAACCTACCTACAGATCCATAAGGCAGACACCTCACTAAGACCGACACTAGAGTTGATCCCTGCTGTGCGGACACCTCCCCGGATACCTCCCCAAAACAAGACACGTAGGGCTGGCCACTGACTTTCTTCAGCCCTTTTTTTTGACTATGCATAAGGCGAACACGCGCTGATCCCAATGGTGTTCGTTTTAGAGAACTGCAGAACTGTCCGCACTTGAGAGAGTGTATTACAAAAAAACAAGGAACGGGGAACAGGCTCGGGTGACGAGAAAATGGAAAATGGAAACAGAGAGTAGGAACAAAGTTACTGATAGGGCTGGGGTTTAAGCTTGGTTTTGTTCTCACTTTTGATAACCCTTCCTCTGCGCTCATTCTCCATTGCTCGTTACCTGAACATTCCCCGTTTTAGTAAGATCTCTTGAGAGACTCAGTATGGCCTACGAGCGTGTTTGAACTTATTGGTTAAGATATTACCACAACTGGTGTGACTGGTCGTAACACTTACTGATTATTACTCTTTTAAAAAAAAATTCTCAAGGAAACGCGCAGGGTAAAAACCAGCGGCACTTAGGAGTTGAAGGAAACAAAGACTTTCTCCAAGCACCACTCTGGAGTGGAAATCCTGTGGAAATAACAGTCCCACCCGCCGAGGGCGGTAAGATACATTTGAGCTTGTCTGCTTGTTTTAGTTGATAGACCAGTGAAAGTACGGTATTGATAGAAACCTCTAAATGGCCGACTTATAGGAATATTGCAGTTCTGTTGCTTTTTGTAATGCAGCACTCAGTTCTCGTGGTGTTTAGGTAACTTGTGCCGTGTATTTTTATCGTTATTTAAGGACGCCAGTCGCTGTCCAGCATTTCAGAGGCATATTTAAGCGGAATTAGTGGTGCACATTGTGGTGTCACGTGTAATTTTATGTGGGACGGTTATGGACGTTGGGTGCAAGACACCTGGAAATCACATGTTAAAGGTATGTGTCGAAGGGAAAAAGGTTTTTCAGTATTTAAAGCAACTTAGTCGTTTAAGGAGAAACACGAAGAGAAGAGGTGGCCGTGAGGTAAGGCTTGAAGAAAAGATAACAGGAGAGAGGTGAAGGATGGAGTGGGGTGGAGTGGAGGGGACAGAAAAAGACTTGGAGATGAAAGGAGAACACCCTCTGGACAGGAGATAAAACTGGTTGGGAGATGGATAAGATGAGATAAGTAAGTAAAAATAGGGAGGAGAAAGGAGAAGAGGGGTGGAGTTGAGGGGAAACACCAACCAGGCAAGAGTGGAGGAGAGGAAAGAGTATCGATACAGGTCCAGGAGTAGAAAGGAGGGGATAAGGGGAAAGAAGATATGCGATGGGGTGAATGGGAGAGAATTGTTAGAAGTGGCCATGGAGAAGATTGAAGGGCTGAGGAGACTAGAAACAGAAAAGAAGTCGGAAGGACAAAGCATAAAAAGTGAGGATGGAGGGGTGATGGGATAGAGGAGCTGTTAGAGGAGGGCGACAGAAGGGATAGATGGAGGGAGAGGATAAGAAATGTACAAAGTGGAAATCATGATGTCCAGGCCCCGGTTGTTCCAAAGATTGATAGCGCTATATAAATCACTATCCAGTGGATAAGTATTAGGAAAACCAATTGTGCTTTCCAGTGGATAGAGTTTTATCAGGTGGATAGCGTTATCCACCTTTTAAACAACTGGGGCCAGGAGAGTTAATCAAGAAGGACCTTGTAGAAGGCGATAAAAGTTCCCTTTCAGTTTTCCATGCAATTGTCTTTTCAGAGTCACATCGTTTTCAGCAACTCCACGGCAGGGAATTAAGTACCTTGTGGGTTTATGGCGATTCCGTCAACGTCTTCTTTGCACACTCGCTAAAAACGCGAAAAATTTGTCGGGAAATTTTTAAGGAGTGCAATTACAGCTACAACTGGATTTATCCAGTTCACAACATTACAGCTGCCAGGAGAGAAAATGATAACTTAGATTACGACAACGAAAAAGTTTTGCAAACTTTTCGTCAAGTTGTTGAACGTCCTGAGATGGATGAAAGAAGTGCAATTATACTGAACTTTGGTCTTCATTTCGTTGAAAGCGTAAACTTTTCAAATTACAGGCAACTTATCGATGGTTTGGTGAACGTGCTACAAGGTAAACATAAAGCCATGAGATCAAATGTCACCCAAAGAAAGTATCGGGGAACAGTGATCTGGAAAACTACTACAGCGATTAATAAGGAAAAAGCCAGTAATATTCATCTTGGACATAAGAGATTTATAACACAACAGGTAGGCGCTTATTGCGACATTAGAGGCTATTCACATGATATCGATCGGAATGACTTTCACTCTGGAACGAGTTCATGCCATCTCCATATTATATTTCTCTGCATTTGTTTACATGATACCGAAACGACAGTTTTTTTCCCGTACAAGTCATTCCAGAATGAGTTCATTCCGGTTTTCATTCCTAATAGAATTCTCGTTCTACTACGAAATTTCATCCTGGTATCATGTAAACTGAAAAGGAATTTTGCTCGCAACACACCCAACACAGGCAACGGTTGAGTGTCACCCGAATATTTTGAAGTCGGATTCTCTGAAGGTGCTAAAGTTGCCTTTCCGATTGTCACTAAGAGCTACAAACTCATTGGCAACAGGAACAAGACAAAGTTTGTCTGTTCCCTGTTTGTGGGTGTTCAGTCCTGTCAGACTACTAAACCTTGTTTGTGTGGTAAGTGACAGATCTGGGTGACCAAAGTAAAACAAAAATTATTTTACCATCCGAAAAAGTGGATGGGCTAAAGCCCGCCCAGCAATGGCAACAGCTACAAGACAAAGTTTGTCTGTTCTCTGTTTGTGGGTGTTCAGTATTGTCAGATTACTAAACCTTATTTGTGTGGTAAATGACAGATCTGGGTGACCAAAGTAAAACAAAAATTATTTTACCATTCGAAAAAGTACATGGGCTAGGCCTAAAGACCCCCCCAGCCGCCCCCCTCCCCCCCCCCCCCTGCGCGGTCCCTGTGTGGATAATTCTTCAATCTGATTTACTCTCTCTCTCTACAGCGCATCTTGCTTTTCAACGCTTTTGCGACCTCACGCATGTGCAAAGCAGGATTCAAGGTTCTTGATGTCTTCCCCATAAGCAATTCTTACCCTCAAGGGACCGGAACTCACGGTGCCAAGGGACCAGTTAAAAACGATATCGTACACTATAGTAACTTGGCCTTCAGTCCAGTTGAGGAATTGTTGGAGCAGTATTTTGGCGGAGATTAATTCTGCTGAACAAGAATGTTCAAGTGTTGATTAAAAGGGAGAATTTTTTGTGTGTTTTATTTCGATCTTCCGAGGCCTGCGCGCGTAGCTTACAGTTTCGCTGGTGTCAGCGCGCACGCGAACAAGTGCGGTGAAGCCACAAGAAAATTAATTGCTTTATTATTCATTCAAAATAATTCCTAGTTTAAAAAAAAAAGCTAAAACATGCTTACCTGCATCGATGTTAAGTTCATCTTCGATAGTATTAGTGTATATTTGGTTTGTCGAGCTCCGCAACTATTCTCCAAATAACAGATGTCGCCCTCTGAGTTGTCTTCTTGCTGTTTTTTTGCCATGTTTTTAGCTATTATTTCGCCTAGTTCCAGCTAGAATGGAATGTCTGCCATCTTTTTTTTTTTTTTTCACAACCAAAACAACTCAACCTCGTCCCCAGGAACGATGCCTTAACCTGCAGCGGGCTGCATTTTTGACGTCATTTCCTCGTTAAACACAAAGTCAGAATTGGGGGCCCGGCTCTTCCTCATTTCTCCCAATGCCTCGTTGCTGGTTTGAGCACACGCTCGCCAACAAAACCGCCACCTACACAGGACAACTTCTTGGCATTTTTCCTGATTGAAACTGGATTATTTTCGTATTTGCTAAAGCAGTATTAGTGAATTGATGAAGGCTGCGTTCCCTTCGTTGCGTTTCTGTCAAGAAGATAACCGTAAGTTTGTTCCTGCCCCTTGATGGAATTGGAGTAAAGCTCTCATTAGAGTAATCTAGGCATCCAATCGGATCACTGAAGTCGTCAAATTTCACATTTTGATCTTTTCTTGACTCAGCTTTGAATTCAACTTAAAGTACTTCTTCAACTAACGCTCACTAACTACAGTCGAACTATCATTTGCGACCACTACCCGTAAGTCACCACCTCTCATATGCGGCCATCTGCACCTATCCAAAACAGCAAAAGATTCCCGTCGTCATAGCTCTATAATTAGAACCTCTGGTAAACATCTACCCCGCATTAGCGACCGACCTTTATGGCCTGATGGTTTTAAGCATTATTTTTAACCAACAACAACAAACAACACACTTTATTAAGAAAACAGATAGTTAAGATTTGAATAGTACCTACCCAAAAATAGTTACAGAACTAGTCGAGGCGGGTAGGTATGTACCCTGCGAAGCGTTGATTGGTCGATGGAGTAGTCACATTGTTTTAGATATTGTTTGCGAATGACAGACAAAAGACAAAAGGCCACAAAGGTCAAATGTAAATGCGAAGAATCTCTAACAAACAGTCAATATTTGTGGAATATAGTCTTCTCTAGAAGAAGCATTTGAGTTTTGCTGGAGCTCGTTGGCAGATAAACACAACACTTTACCAAAATCGACCAGAAGACACGTGAAATTGGACAAATTTGTATTTGGAACCCCATGACTACTGGATTTTATTATGTAAACATTGGATTGCGTCATCAGTATGGAACTTCTGCCGCTGAGTCTCTTACGTTCCTCCTCGCGAAATGTCCCCGGCGGCGAAGAGCGAGGAGAAACGGATGTTTTCGCAGGCTAGTAGGTATGATTAAATTAGGATTATTACAACTAAGGTTTTTGGCGTTATACATTTTTGTACTTACAAGGATTTCAAATTAGCAGCAGTTAAAGATTATAATAAATAGTGAATTAAAATAATGATAACAGTAATGAAAAATTGCAAATAAACATACCAAAACAAAATGACTACACAGAGAAAAGAAGGAAAGAATCAAGGAGATTTCCCTATACTGGTCGTAGTCACAGGATTGCTAGCTGACAGGGGCGGATCTAGGGGGAGGGTGCAGGGGGTGCGCACCCCCCCCCCCCCCTCCCCCCGAGATGACCTGCGGTTTTCTAATACAACTGGTACATTGTGTGGTCCTTGGTCCGCGGAAGTCCCCGATGCCCTTGGTCCGCGTCTTTTCCGAAAATGATAAAATATTTCGTCAAGAAAAAAAATGCGTTTAATAATGAAAGATATCGTGATTTACTGATTAGCATTCTTTCATATGACGAAGTTTCACCTTTCTTGCTGCGGGTGAAGACTCGAAATTAAAGTTTGTTGACAGATAGGTTAATTTGTCTTTCTGGAAGTTTGGATTTTTGCGGCAACGCAAATTACATGGTCATGTTTACTTAGCCTGCGAATAACTAAAACGCAACGGGAAGACTTGCCTTTTTGCAGAACAGGTTTTCAGATCAACTTATTTCTGCTGTTGGAAGCATATTACTATAGACTCTGAATTTTTTGTTTTAGCGACTCTTGAAAAATATCACCAAATTTCGCTTAGCGGTCCTTGGTCCGCGGCCTATGACCTTGGTTGAATAAAACTTCCCAAAGTAAAAAGCGACGGCCTTTGTTTTCGAAGAATGTTTTGAAAGTCGTCCCTATACATGTCTACAAGTTCTTTTTTTGTAATACCTCGGATACATACAGAGTTTTTGGTAATTATTTTCGACCGCGCCTAAAACCGCTCGTCGACGCTCGTGTGGGAGACTCGAGGAGACTGTTGTCTGAAGTCTTTGAAAGAGAAGCAGATTATTTTACGCTCACAACATCTTCCGCAAAAAACTTTAGCTTAATTGCATCAAGAAAAGAAAAAAAAATACAATAAATACTGTGAAAATCACGTTTTCGAGTAGAAACTATAACATTTTTACGTTTTTATCGTGCTGCTTACCTGAGACGCGGACCAAGGACCAGATTCGCGGACCAAGGACCATCGAAAACGTTCGCCTTTTTGCGAATTCCAAGCAAAATATTTATGTCTGGAACTTGAAACTTCAGGATTATCGACAGGAACATAAAAGCTATCTCCAGGGAGTATTTCAGCTCGTTACGTGAAGATTCGGGTAAGATATTCAAGTTAATGACTTTTACACGCGGACCAAGGACCACATACTGTATTCTGCAAAAAAAAACTATGTGGTTTATTGGTGTTGAAGTAGAGCAAGAGACGAGTGCACCCCCTCCTAAAAAAAATCCTGGATCCGCCCCTGTAGCAACTACTCGGCGAATTGTGTGGTTTCTTTGTTCACTGCCGTATGTACTGCGCCATTCAGAGCACACCAAGAAACTTACAGTGACAACATGGAACTACACGTATAAGTAACTTAAAAAAAAAGAAATTGTATGCAATAAATTCTCTGCCTAAGCGGAGCCGTCGGAACCTTTTCTCGGAAGACACCCCTTGTGGTTCAATTCTCGTAAGAGCCCACTTTCCGTAAGCGACCACTAACTGCGCATCTTGCGTGGTCGCTTACAGGAGGTTCGACTGCACTGTGCACTATCTAGCTATTGGCGACCAAAATAGCTTATAACTGCAGGCACCTTTGGGCTTGCTGTCCGTGGGTGTAGCTAAATGACGTGGGTAGTGGGTAGAGGTCGTGGGTGCGGGTAAATGTCAGGGTTTAAAAAAGTCTTCCAAAAAAAATAAAAATTAAATAGCAAACAGTTGTAAAATTCATGAAACGAAAATCTTCGCGTACATACCAGTCCTATTCCCCTTCCCCTCGGTCAGCAAAGCAAATAAGCGAATCCTCTAGTAAAAACATACACTAAAAAGACATTTAGGTGAAAAATAAAAGAAACTCTGTGCACTATGTAAACCTGACATAGGCTATAGAAAAACTGGAGACAGTGAACTGCTTTTTCTCAAAGATGTCTACATTCGTGAATGAAACTTCCTTTCAGTTTAAGGAATGATATTTCGAATCGTTACTGCAAAGATGTTGTACACAAAACAAAACAAAAAAGAATCGAGGAAAATGTATTTCCGCACGGCATAAAATTTACATACAGTCTCGCCTTAACTCGAAAGGTTGGGAATGAAGGTGGTTACTTCGTAAGGTAAGACTGACCTAAAACTTCCATCCAAAAATATGAAATACCTAAAAATTGTCCTTTTTCCCTCCCCTTTCTCACGGTGATCGCTTTCTATCGGGTCATAAAATCTCCACTGATGATTTAATAGGAATTATAAATCGAAAAAGGATAACTAGTGAGCAGCTATTTCCATTCAGCGAGTCAAAGCTGTCCCACGCTTTCTGCAAATTCCAGATATAATTTACGTTTGTTTCGATTATTTCCCGGCGATAGCTCGGGTATGGATAAATCTTCATCGGCAAAATGTCTTTTATACAGTGATGTTGTAAAAGGTTAGCGAAGTCCCACGTAGCAAAGAAAATATCAGGAAGAGGTCGAAGAGCAAGCCGTGACGAAAAAGGCAATCAAGGAGTTGGAGATTTTCGTTTCACAAATATTTTACAAGTTTTTTCTATTTATTTATTTTTTTCAATCACTTTACTTCATCATTTTTTTTTCTATACACTTTTTAGCCACGAAATTTACCCACACCCACGACCCACGACATTTAGCTACACTCGCCGTCCGTGGGAGTTACTTATAGTTTTAATGCACATCATCAAAGTGGTTGAAAAAATAAAGCACTCACATGGTTGAACTTAGTGCAATGTCATCAATGAAATTTAGACAATTGAACTTAAGAGTTGTGCTATAAATTAAACCGAAACAGAAACTTTGGTATGGGTACCTTCAATCCCAAACAAGCTTGCAAAAATGACTGAAATGGCGAACACTATAGCTAATGGCTACCATTTTTCAAGGTAAGGTCAATTGAAAATCGCTCTACGTATCGGTACATACCTAAATGCAGCGTTTAGTCAAACCTGCTGTACGTCTATTTTGAAGGTGATTTTTTCTTTGTGATTTCATCATATAATTATTGTCCATTGGTTGATGTTCCAGCTTACTGAGGCCGCAGATTATTTGTTTTTTTAATTGTAGAATATTTCAGCATTATCGTTTTTGGAAAGTTACGATAATACTGGTATCAGGTTTTCTTTCAAAGCGGACTCAAAGCTTGAAACTGTTGAAAGTCTAAGAGGAGCATATTTATAGTTGGTAAAGGGTATTTCTATTCTGATTGTAAGGTTACGTTCACAATGCACTGGACGAATTTTCGACCGGTTGAAAAATTTGTACTTTTAGTTCCGTTTACAGGGACCCTCAACGATGGTTTCCTCCTACATACATTAAAAACACTTTTTAGGCTATCCAGAGTACTTTTAGATCTCTAGAAAAGCATTCTTAGCGGCGCTGTAACATTTGTATCTGTTCGGTCATCCTAGGGGAACTTGAGTCTTATCGAAATTACTAGGGCTTGAGTATTAATTTCCCGAATATTTTATATGAAATTTGACTTATTACAGAAGTGAGAGATTTTCTAATTCCTCTCCCCATCACATTTTTGAATCCGAAAATTTTGCGTTTCCTTTTTTCTATAGCCAAACTTGGGAAGTAAAATTCGAAAATTAAACGTCAGAAAATCGTAACGAATTTATTCGAAAATTCGAAAAATTGTACATGGAATGGTCATAAAGAAATTTTTAGCCGTCAGTCAAGTAATAGACAATTCTGGGCAATATTTGCTTCTCCGAACAGATAATTTGCAGAAAACACTCAGCGTTGGGTGCTAATGCGTTCACACGGAACCAACTTAACCGTACGGAAATATTTGGACGCTTAGCCTTTCAAAGGTCCGCGTGAATAGAGCGAAAATATTCAAACAGTCCCCTGTGAACGAAAAGTACGGTTTTTCAGCCGGTCGAAACTTGTCCGGCGCCTTGTGAACATAGCCTGAATGTGTTAACAAAAGTAATTGCGCTAGTGATATATACAGTACAGTACAAAACCCGCGTATAAGAACCTAGATTTTAAGAAACTGTTTTTCAGCCGGTCGAAACTTGTCGACGCCTTGTGAACATAGCCTAAATGTGTTAACAAAGTACTTGAGCTAATGATATATACAGTACAATAAAAACCAGCGTATAAGAACCTAGATTTTAAGAACCTGTTAGGCTAAGATTGTCCATTAAGACCCCTTTTACATAAGAACCTGTTTTAGCCTACAATTTTGAAACATTTTCTTATTTTGAGAAATTCAGTCAAAGACTGAATACATTCAGGGCCCAGCAGCAACACAGTACCATGTTTTAATGTTGTTTTTGTTCTGTTTAACTTACACAGCTTTGTTTATAAAATGACTAAGATAGTACGCGCGTTCTGATTGGTTAAAAACATGGTTTATTGTGCCGGTAAACTCATAGAAAGCTGAAACATTTTCCGTTTTACTTAAAGTTGTTTTATAAAAGCAATGGACCACACTTTCTATGGGTTTACCAGCGTGATAACCCTCTTGGGATGTTGTCAGAACACTCAAAAAGCTTTGTAAATCACTGGCCTTCGGCTCGTGATTTACAAGCTTTTTGAGTGTTCTCCCAACATCCCGCGTGGGTTATTACGCCGGTAAACCCATAGAATGTGTTGTCTATAGCTTAAATAAACTTCTTAACTGGCTTTAACATGCTTGAATTAAAGGGATTTTTATAACATACTATGCATGCAATACCAAAAATAGGCCACACCTACCAATGACAAACACCTTATTTATTTTTTAAACTAAGAACGTGTTATAAAGAACCCGGAGTAGCCTAATTTTCCAGTCAGCGCCATTTTTATATGAACCTTCTAATAGCCTAGCTTGGAAAACCTTAGGTTCGTACACGCGGGTTTTTACATAAATTCAAGGTCAATACGCCAAGTATACTATTAAGTGTTAACTCAGACGCCTTGTCACCAAGTCTATTAAAGCTTTGGGGTTTAATGGATCTTTATGCTATCTCAGATACCTAATAGCTTCATTGTGTTTGAAAAACAACCTCTTTAATGGGTACCTCAGGCCTTACTTTCAAATGCCGCGGTGAGCGCTGTCCATATCTATAAAGAATATATATCTGTTCAATACACCAACAGATGGCCATTTTTAATCAAACTCTACTTTCATTTCCAATTTGTAATTTCATTTGCAATTCCTTCAAGCATTCAGAAAATTTACTTTTTCACTGTTGATCCCTCTGTAGGAAAATATTATTATTTTTAGAATAATGAAACACTTTAACTAGAATATATGCTGGGAAGTAAATTCTTTTAAATACGAACGGCAGAGCCCGCGCCATAAATAAAATCAGGCATCAACTGTCGCTTCATCTTGCATTTAGAGATGCAGTAAAAAAGTAAGTTGTTAAAGACCTCCGAGACAGATATAATAAGCTTTTGCTTTGAGAGTACAATAAAACGTTGTTAATCCCGAGCTGAGGGCAAGCTTTGTTGACCGCATTTTTATTCATTTTTGTTCAAAATTAATAAAAACTCTACCCATGAAGTGCCAAAAACAACGCCTTTTTTGTATGTATGTATGCAGCATTTGAAATACACCTGCAAACATTGTACGCCTGTTGGCCTAGCATACAGTACCCTGAATAAGCGCTAATCAAGGAAGAATTAAGCGTACATTTTTATTGCTTGCAATAACAAAATTTTCAAAGTCCATCTGTTGGAAATTCAATTCGGTGTTTTAATTGAACACCCTGAGGAGCTTTCTTGGTAATCGAACGTGAAGTTTATCAAATTGTCGCCGAAAACATTATCGGAAGGATATTAACAACAATTTTTATTTAACTTATTCATACTCGATGTCGTCTTACAGTTGCCCAAAAAACGAGCATTTTTCTTCGCAAATAAAAGAAAAATTCATTCTGATCCTTTAAATTGAAGACTCGAAAGAGGGGCAAAGCATAAAACCAGATACACAACGATAGACTTTAATTTTTCTCTTTCCAATAAAATAATTAACTTTGTATCATTAATATACGTATCGAAATCAATTTCGGTTTGTATTTAAAACAAGTTTATTCTCTCGGAAGCCATGAGCATATTTTCATTATCGAACAAGATCGCAAAAAAAGATTTTGACAACTGTTGTTCTATTTTCATTTCCTCTGCAGAAATTTTCGACCTGCAAACGCTCGCGATTTATTAACTGGGAAATTGTCTAGTTATCATTCATTCGCGTCAGAAAATTTCGCAATTTGCCAATTTTATCATACAATCTTGTCAGACTAATACATTTCTTTAATAACTTGCCTTTATAAAACTTCGTTTGCTGTCCGCGAAAAAAGGAAGCTTTTGAGCTGGACGCAGGTGACATTACTGATTGATGGACAGATTCTGGTGTTTAATACAGTATAGTTTTATGTTATTTAATTTGACAAACCACCGGTATCGGTCCTTAATTTTGCTTAATACTTTTTATTCACTACAGTCTTGTCCGTCGGATCTACATGCATTCAAAGGCGAAGCATAAGGTCTCAAGTTATGGCCCTCTTCTCGTGGTTATGATGTCGAACCAGTTGTCAACAACGAGTTAAAAAGAAAAGCTGATCCAACAAGAAGTGACACAGATCAATCACAGATTGGAGTTTTAACATATATCCACAATTGACTTTTGACTTCTTGCAAACGATTTTTTTCGTTTGGCCGAATCGCCAAACACGTTAACTTTAAAGTGTTGCCGGTGTTCCTTATGAATAACACAGAAACATCTCTTGAGGATCATGACAATGGCACGCACTCTTCAGCTAAGCGCGCTTTTGTTCAAAGCGACATCACAACAGGAATTGTAGTAAACGCCTTTTTGATGTTCCTCATCGTGGGTGGAAATTTTCTCGTGATCGCAGCTTACGCAAGCAACCGTCGACTTCGCATCGGAACGTATTCACTTTTGGTGAGCTTAGCGTTTTCAGATTTGCTAGTGGGTGGTGTTTCAGTTCCCATAAGGATATACGGTACCGCCAAAGGCTGGGACGTTCCGGCGCATATATCAATTATCTACACCGCTATCGACATCTTTAGTGCTATAGCCTCAAACCTTCACCTTATGGCTATATCATTTGAGCGTTTCATCGCGGTGTCAAGACCGTTTTATTATCAGACGCTTTCCGTCCGACCGTACGCTTTTGGCTCCGCCGTGTCATGGGGCTTGGCAGTGTTAGTAGCCGCTCTCCATCCAGGAAATTATCTCCAAGATGGACCGCTGAAACTTAAATTCTCCAATGCTTACTCTGTTACTCTATTTGCCGTGTGCTTTTTAGCGCCTCTGGTGGTCATCAGTATTGTAAATATTGGGATATTTCGCGTAGCGAAGATTTTAATCCAGCGCGTCCCGGAACACGGAAGCGGCAATCGGCTGAAGAGAGAACGTAAAACGGCATTCACCCTTCTGCTAATGACAAGTCTTTTCTTTATCGCTTGGTTTCCTTTTTTCGTCGTGAATATGCTGTACCTGTACTGTCTTCCATGCCTTCCTTCTACACTGGAGTCCCAGTTTTTCATGGTTGATATCCTGAAGTGGTTGCAATATTCAAACAGCGCAGTCAATCCGATAATTTATGCCTTTCGGGACACCGAGATGCGGAGATCATTTGCCCGCCTTCTTGGTCCTTTTGGAAGACTTTGTAGAATTAATCAAGTAGTGCCAGAACTTCACTCTCAATTTTCCTTGGAAACGAGGACACGGAAGTAAATTTTACGTAACATTATGGATAAAAGTTATATGAAAAAACATGACTTTCTTAAAAGGACTTGAGCGGTTCACAAATTGAATTTTCCTTGGTGAACAAAGCGCGCACAACCTGTCCCTGCTACAAAATCGTACAAAGAAAGAATGTGTTCAATATGATAAATTCTAAAGCGGACTTTGAAAAATTAAGAAAGTTCCCAAATTAGGTTTCGTGAAAAAAAATTTTTAACGTTAAGCAAATTGCTTATTTCTAACGAATAAATTGAGGGTGTAGGATATGTACATTATGACAAAAAACATATATCAACATGTATCTTATTCTTATCTTAACGAAATTAACACAAATTCCCATGCCTAGAAAACTTGAAAAAAATTTTTTTTTCAATTACCTGATGATACATGTGCAAAATAACTAGAAACCGAGGAACATTATATAATTGAACTGCGTGAAAAACAATTTTATAATTTGTTCAGCTGACCTACTACTAAAACAACAACAACGACCACAATCGTACAGTCCGTACAGATCAGTTGATGAAAAAAGCTCTATATAAAGACCTCAACGTTTCGGGTCTTGGTATATACCCACTCCTATTCACCTCCTTTTCGGGGGATAGTTGTATGCTATTCGAGAAGAGATGTGAGGTCAAAACACCCACCTAACTGTTATTTAAAGGCTGATCTCTAATTGATGACCGTGATCTCGAGAAATCACCCATGAAAATACTGACTAGTTTAATTCTTTTTTTCCTTCTTTTTATTACCTTATTTATCAGTAATGAATTTTATACTTTGTAAAAAATGTTATCGCTATGTAAGTATTAAAGTTATAGTAGTAATTAGAGCAACTAAAGGTCATCACTTAGCAAAGAAAGACAAGTAATTAATACCTGTCATTTTGATAGAAATGTCACAATGTCAGTTGGCCAATACGAGGAGGTTCCGCCCAAAAGAGGCAGCTTTTTCAGGGCGCCTTCCAAAAGTCAGAGCTGGCCGGCCGAACAGGTCATTTTGAAAATTAAATATTAGTTTTTTTTCCTCAAAATTTTCGCTGAAACCCACCATTGTCGACCATACCTAATATATATAAGGCTTTAATAGACTGTGCTAGCATAATTTTTGGCATAATTCGTCGTCACATGCATAATTTTCACCTATTTTCCAAAAAAAAGCACTACTAGCATAATTTGCTCTTTTGGCTTGTTTACAAAATTGTCGTTTATTGATCGTGCAACCAATGTTTTTGGTCGGACATCAGTGTTACAGGCAAATTTAAGTAACAAAATCAATTTTTTTCTCCGCACATTCATGGGACCTTGGACCCACAGGAAGTGACACAGGGCTTTTTCCACAGGAGTCAACGCATGCGAATAACTATCTTGGTTACCCAAGATGGCGTCCAATTGCTGTTTGTTAATTGTTTGAGTTTTTATGGTTGTCAGACCATAAATAATAAATAAAATGAAATAAATAATGATAATGTAAATAGGGTGAATGTGTTTGCCAATTGCTTGTTTGTTGCATAGTTACTGACAAAGGCCAAATTGAAAGTAAAACGTAGTAAGCGTAATCGCTGCATTTGTTGCTAAAATGAACATAATTTATAACAACTAGCATAACTATTGGCATAATTTTAGAAATATACAAGCACTGCTAGTTGCCTTTAATGCCACTTCTGCTAGCACTGAATCTATCAAAGCCTACATACCAGGAATAAATAGACTAATCTTGTTGGGTAGTCATGATTAATAGCAAATGGAAAGCGCCCTCGGACGTCAGGTATATAAAAGAGTAGGGATTTCACCAGCTGAAGTATATAACTGAAAGGATAGAGAAATTCTGTCATCTCGGTCTATAAAAGGCCCTTGAAGGGCTAACTGACGGGGTTTAGTGATTTATTCATCTTCAAAAGACAGCGCACTATTTATAGTCCCATTATGGCTCTTGACAACAGTTAAAAGGGATGCAACGTTGCAAACTAGGTATGTGACAGGGGTACCATTCATCAATAGTAGGTATACGATAGGTGTACCTTTTCTGTCGAAAATGGTACATATATTTGAAAGGGTAAGGGGTTGGACCTTGGGGCGAAGTCTCCCCACATAGAACATTTTTTAGTAGCCCTTCTAAGCGAGTTGGAGGCTTATCATTTTTTGAAGGTATCGTTTTGAAAATAGAGAATTTAGGAGTTATTAGAGATAACTCTGAACATGCTAGAACATAGCGAGGTGAAAATAATTTTAACTTTCTTTTAGCCAGGGGAACAACCTGTGTCTATGTATCCCCTGTCATAAAGCCGCAAAACAAGCTGGAGACATCTGCAAGCGGGCGCTTAATACAGCGTTAAATGTATGTATTTTTTTGGTTTCAGTCTAGAATCAGATTCTCTATGCAAAACCACCATGAATAGTTCTTTATTAACTGTATCTGTAACCTACTTCCCACTGTATGGCATAAAAAAGGAGTGAATCCTAATTTTATCGCCATATCGCAGAGACCTCTGCGCCAGAGGAGCCTGGGAAAGGCAGCTAGAAAGCGGGCATGGAAAGGGAAAGATGAAAAGTGGAAGAAGCGGAGGCGAGGCCTTTTTTTGTTGCCGTCAAACAAGAGAAATTGCAAAAGCTTAAAAAGATATTTCAAAGCTAAAGTTATTATTTTCACTGCTCAAAAGTCTAAGGCCGGGCTAGTTATTTAAACGGAGTTTAGCTAGTGCCGAGCCTGCATGAAATTTGATGGGCTCCTGCTTGTGCTAAACAGAAACGTGGTCTCATTTTCAGTTTGCCAAACGCAAACTCGGATTAAGTCTAAGAATTGCAACGCAAGTCAGATAAGAGACTGAGTTTTAAACACAGGTTTTCTAGTAATATCCAGTAACAAAGCATTTCATGCGAGAACGCGCGAGCAAGCTGCAAAAATGTGAGGCGAGGAGGAAATCCGGATGGCTTGTGACCCTTGGAATGGTTGCATCGTCATAATTCACGAGGTTTTCACCTGCGATATATGCAAGACTCCTAAAAAGCGGAACACAAGGTTGGTTTCCACTGAGACTAAACAACACTGTACATTTGAGTAAGCCATCTGGCCACAAGTCTCGTCTAGAAGAGTTTGGTTAGATAAACCTAATTGCAACAATCTAGCTTGCCATAGAGAAAAGCAAAAACAAAAAATGCTAATAAAGAGTTATTAGCTATGCAAATAACAGAGTGATATTTTGATATCCTGAAAGCCCTTTTTAGTTCGTTATATTACTTCAATTTGACATCAGTTGGTCCAGGAGCGTAGCGTCCACGTACACAAATAAGCGCGTGCGTTCAGATGAAATCTGGAAACTTTTATTACTATTTTCTAAAAGCATTTTTACCATTAAGTTCTGATGACTGATAAATCTCTCGCATTATATTGGTGTCTTCCGCCCCTCTGAGAGGTAGACCTTTTCGTCCTTTGCTTGTAACTTCCTTGATGGCATCACTGTTTTACCCTTTATTTCGTAAACACTACATTATCGATATTACTAGAGATGTAAAATACCCTGAATAGACAAATAATTGTTGCATTTTTCTTCGCGCTTATTTAATGAAAATATCCTGCGGAAAACGCAGGGAATGACATTTCAGAACCCCTAAATTTGGAAACTTTTTGGTGGTGCATGCCTCGACATCCCCCTAATTTAGAGTGCCCTCGTCAGTTTAACTCTTCTTTCCGTGCGTACACCTTCAAAGTCTCATGATTGTCGAGTTAAGAGAAGGTAAATTGGCTACCATAAAAGAGTTTTTAGTTTAATCCTTAATAGATTATTAGACCAGATCCCTGAATGTAACGAGCGTGTCTATTCCTATTGTTGTGAAGTATTTTGAAAGTTATTTTTAAGACGGATCCATCTTATCTTTTAAGTTTAGTTTTTGTTTCATTAAGTCTTGTTTTGTCCACGTACTGTTTTCCTGTTTTGATCTTTTGTTTTTAGTTGTACTTGAATTTATGCTTAGCTCGGGAATTTGCTTATTGTCATATTAGAAATGTTATTCGCTTGGCATTGTCAGATGTTAGTTTTTTACTGGTGGTCGTGTTTGTGGTATTAGAGCTGACCTTGGTTCTTTGGTACTTGTCAGTTGCGACTGTGCGTAGGCTAATCTATTTCCTAACAACAGCAAACCTGTTGCAATGTTAGCGATAAGTTATTCAATACTGAAGGTCTCCAGGTCAGCTAACCCAAACATTTCCAGCCTTGGCTATAAAAACCGCTACTATACTTGAACTAGTAAGTGGAGAAGAGTAGTGGAAGTTAGTAGAAGAAAGTTAGTGTAAAAGTGAAAGAGTTACTGAGAAGAGTAAGAAGATTACGAAGAATAAAGGAAAGCTGTAAATCAGATTCCTGGTACCTGAGCGTGTAGCGAGCGCGTTGCGCATTTTTTAATTCCCTTTTTTTCATTGGTCGATGGCAACGTTATTGCAATTTGGTGTACATCAGTTTTGCATGTTCCAGTGTTATTTTCATGCAGTTTGAATATTATTGGACGTACGATTAGATCTAGACGATCGAGAACTCGACTGGCTAAACCTGGCTGACAGCCGTCTGATTTGAATCAACCTTATAAACTCTTTCTTTACTTCCGGGTCCCTAAGTACATAGACAAATGGATTCACAGCGCTGTTGGAGTAATGCATCCATTTGACAAAATCAACCAGTCGTTGTAAACCTGGATATCCCGGCAAGCAGCGTGGGCAGTACACCGCGGTCATTAACAGCACGTAGAATGGAAGCCAGGCCAGGAAGAAAAACCCCGAGACAACGGTCAAAGTCATCGCTAGTTTGATCTCTTTTCTTAACTGGCTTCTCTCATTACAAGTTGTTTCGCACGCATGCTCAGTGATACCAGGTGTGTGGCGACCTAGCGATAGTGCGATACGAAATATCCCAGCATACATTGCGCTGATGATCAATAGCGGGGCTAGGAAACCTACAGAGAAGAAGGTGGGAGCAAAAAAGCGTTGAAGTTTGAATAAATTTTGCAGCGGACTTAGTGACGCGACCAACGCAGCTGAGATCCAAGCCACCACGATTGTTCCAGTGTAGAAATATGATGGTAGTCGTTGGTAAAAGAACGGTCTCGACACAGACATGTAGCGCTCCACGCTGATGGCCGTTAGGTGAAAAACCGTGGTCAATGCGCTGAAAATGTCGAAGCTGATAAAGAATGAGTAAAGAACTTCACCTTTGCTGATTCCGATACCGGAGATGAGAATCCAGAGAGGCAAGGACACGATGCCCACAAGGCAATCTGAGCATGCTAGACTGATTAAAAACATGTTGCTCCGTCGGCGGAGTTTTCGGCAATGCTTGAAAGCGACCATAACCATCGTGTTTCCGGATAAAATGGCAAACGCAAGCAAAACCGAGAATATTAAAAACATGAGGGTATCAGCCTCAGATCTCACATACTTTACAGGTGCTCTTGAGCTGTTCAAATAACTTTGCGTGGGTCCGACAGAGGATAAGTTATATTTTTCGGCCATTTTTCAACCCTGTGATATATTCCGTGATAGTCAGAGTACGATTAGTGAAACAAACTAACAAACAACGCCTTAACACCTACGTATAAGTCCTTCTTGACTTCAAAGAAACTGCTTACATAATCAATCACGGTTTTGTTTGATCCTTTAGAATTTACTTTCCGGCTTTTGATAACAACACCTGCTGTTGGCTCACAGCTATAAATGCTCTTATTTACTTCCATTGACTCTCTTGATAACATTTAGAGAATTTAGCATTTCATGAATAGTGCCTCTCATAAGATGATCTTTAGACACTGTTAATTATCAGCTGCATCCAGCATTGTGTCATTAATGTAGAGAGAAATTGGTTGTCGATCATTATTGTCACTACATTAAAGTAAGAAGTAATGAGTCGCTATACAGCTGTCGAAGAAAATATCATTTTTATCAAAAATGAAACGGTAAGAAATGATTGATTACACAATGCAATATTTCTTTCGGCTCATTTATCGAGTAGATTGAATATTTAATTGCTCTTAGCAAAAAAAACCTGAAGGGATCGTCCAGGTATCAAATTACTACAAGCAGCATTATTGTCTGAAGCCTCTTATGAGGGTGTATGTTCCCTTTTTCGCTTATTTCAAGTACCCTTATCGACCGCGGATTTGATCAAACACAAATAAGAATTTCAAGCAACCTGATGTTTTCGTTTTCACGTTCAATATATTTTGATTGCCTCAAGTAACGAATGAAAGAAGATCGATGTTTTGTTGGGTTTAATTATCTTGCAATTTAAGAACTATTTTCCTACCATGCCATTCCCGCTGTCAAAAAACTTTGCTTTTTCACTGTCTTTCCGGGCATTTTGTTGAAATAAGACTTCGGGAACAATGGAAACAGATAAGAGCAGAAAGCAAATAACTACAACTGATGTGGAAAAAAAACATACACTGCCAAAAGAAACGGGGAATTTTTTATCTTCAGTGATTAAAGTGCAGCTGTTTGACTTGTTACTTATTGAAAATTTTTGAAAATATAAAACATCACGAAGTAGGACTGCAAAATAGAACAGCTTTATGTTTTCACCAGACTGAGCGCCTTCCACAGACTGAACACTGAGCTTTTTTAGATCTGACGAGACGCCGAAAAATCGTCAAGCGAGTCTGTCGGGAAATGTTGATCTTAAGAGAAAAAACATTGTCCCAGTAAGCAAGTCTGGCTGATATCAAAAATTCGGCGATAGATTTATCAACAATAATAAAAATAAAAATAACTTTGGAAAGCTATGGAAGTAATTAATTAATATTATCTTTGGACAAATCGACAGAAACTTGTCATGTTTTATGCAGGTCAATAATTTTAGAAAGATGAATTGCATATTTAATCAGAGTCGGCAACTTTGAAAAGAGAACAAATAGACGAAACGATATCGCCGCCAGGGGTTATAGATTCTTCGGATTTTTCATTCGAGAAGTGATCATGACATCGCGAGATATATATTTCACGTGAGTTATAAAGACAAACTCTTCTTTTAAGATGTTTGACTGGTAATTTTTGGGCTTCGTGAATAAAATATAACGTTGCATTGTGCTATGAGTGACTTGGTTTCCTACCGTATCGAGAAATTAAAAGTTGAGTCGCGCGTTCAAAAGTATTTTGTCTACCCGTAAGCAATCTCTTCATTTCCCCACAGGGGGCTCTCACGTATGAAATTTATATAAAGATAACTCACTTTATTGATGCTTAAAATTTTGTTTTCTTTGGCGGCCATTTAGTGTGTTGTGTTGAGGCCCGGTACTGAAAATGCATGTTGGGGGGTATAAGGGGCAGCCGGAAAACTCTCGGAAGATCCGATCACTTCCCGAGTACTATGAGTGACAACTACTGCCTACAAGTTCTCCCTTCCTGCACATAAGCCCCTGGTTGTAGGCTCATCTATCTGAGCGAGGGGAAAAGCTGCGAGAGGCGATAATGTCCAAAATGTAGAGCTTGCTAGGGGGCTGACAGAGACTGACAGAGGGCAAGGGTGGAGACATGGAATAAAGTGACTAAAGTGCGTCTCTTTTGATTTAAAATTCAAAGGTTTCTCTACGTTTGATGGTTTAAGAGGTTTCCTATAAAAGTAGCAAGAACGAATACCATTTGGAAAGACAAAATCCACTCCTTCCGTGTAGTTCTATGCTTATATTTCCATTAAATTAATAATAGAGTTTTTCTTTCGACACATGCAAACGTTCCCCGTTTCTTTCCCTCTACTTTTCCCCTTAATGCAAAGTTAACGCAGTTGACTGGTTTTGTCCTCCTTTATGTAGATTCAAGTCTACTTTCGTCCGTGAAGAAAACGTTAGTAGGGGTATTGTTTCTACGAGTAGGGGAGGGGGGGGGGGGGAATGAAGGAAAGTGACATTCCCCCTTCACCCTAGCGTTGTCGCACCAATTTCACACTAAGCTCTTAGAAGCTATTGACTCTGAAACGATGGAGGTTGCTAAAGACAGTTCTGTGACAAAAGAAATGTGGTCAATCACCTGTGTAGGCGTCAATTCATTTGCGACGTAGACCATCCAAACTGAATCCTAGTTAGCCTACCAGCAAGATGTCGAGGCGGGAAGAGAAGGGAAAAGAGCGATGGTTCATATCCTTAATAAGTAGGTGTTTCTATCCATACGTGCTTTTGTGTTTGGTTAATATCTATCATGTTTGTGCAGCAAATCACAAATACCTTGTTATAGATCAATGAAATTGACCACTCCAGAAAATACCATAACACCTCAAATTTTGCACAAGCATTGTTTTTAGTTTCTCTTGGGGCCATTTTAACTCCCAAGAGAAACTGAAGACAATACATAAGCAAAATTTTGGAGTGACAAACAAAGAGCATTATGGTATGTTATGGTATTTCTGGAGTGGTCAATAGTGTTACGTTTGCTTTTTGTTGGGAAAGTTTCAATTCGAAACGGTCAAAGTAATGTTGCGCTTACTACGCTTTTCAAAATGCGATTGGCTAAGAAACCCCTCCCGTTTTTTTCAACTAATCATAACGTGGGTGTTCTCGTTTTTCCCGCGCTTATCAGCGGCTACGTGTTTTAGTGCGAATTCTGATTGGTTTATCGTCATTGGCTAAACTAACTGGTTTGACAACACATTTGTATCTCTACAGCCTGCACTGTTGATCTCGTCTGAGGTCATACAACAGACAGCATGTATATTGGCTATATGACGGAACAGGACAAAAAAAAAAACTACGCAAAGTACTTTATTTCCATGTGTTTATAGTTGGCAAACTTGTAAAACTAATTAAAAACAATGTGCGTACAGAATTGAACTTGAACTGATGCAGCTGTTGGAAGTTTTAAATGGAAGTGGGTTTTTTCGATGAACTATTTAGGCCCGGTTCAAACGTGGCGCATTTCATATGTACCAAATTTAATGCAAATACAAAAACATCTATTGTTCTTACTTATTTGCATTAGGTTTGGCGCAAGTGAGATGCGTCCTTTAAACTGCGCCTTACAAGTCTGTGTTGACGTGAATATTCTTATGAAACTTGTAGGATATCGATTGAGGGGATATAAACCGGTAATATCTTGCAGACCTCGAGGGGTAACTCCCCATATTGGGAGTCTACGACTGAGAGGCGTACTCTTTGTCAGTTTCAGGTATAACGAAGGAGAGCCGAGAGATTTCACTTGTTCAAGCATAAAAGTGTCAGGAAAGTTGGTATTTTTGCGAGTGGGGGCAGATTTAACAGGAGTTTTTCAAAATGTGTGAGTAGTATAGGGCGCAACGATTGGTCCGTGTTTTAAAATTCTCATTAACATTAATAATTAAATAAACGATATATGAAGTCATAACCCAGTCCTGCTTGTGAGTTGAATATTGTAGGGGGCTCTAATATACCCTGAAGTGACAGTTGATCACGTATTTGCCCGTGCGCTATTTTTTTCGCTGTTCTGGGTTTTAATGAAAATGACTCGATGGCCTGAGAAAAAAGCCGACAATTTGCGACGCCACCACTGGTTTTACACGAAATGATGTCTGAGGAACAAGCGCAGAAATTCCATACTGATGACGCGTCACTAGACCTAAGTGTGGTGCTTCTGATTGGTCGTGCCGCGAGGGAAATTTGTTTCAACCAATAGGTCATTTGGCTACCACGATCAGCATCCTTCAGGGTTTTGCTTTCCTGTGCGATTTAGCACTTTTGTTGTTTAAGCCTCATGGGATTACCAAATGTAAATATGAAATGAAAAACGAAAAGGATTCTGGTCGTAGTATTAAAATGACGTCATTGTGCAAATGGCCAATTAGAAGCACTACCCAGATCTGGGTAGCCTGCGAACAGCAGACGCATTTCCGGTCGTCGCTTCTCTCCCTCAGAAAAATAGCGTCTGCGAACTCGAGCAGCCAAACGATTTCCGTGACGTAAAACCTTTTGTTTTGATGTTGGCCTATCAGATCAAAGGATAGAATACAGCTCGAATGACTCCTCGCGACCTGGCGCACTGGAGTGTCTTGGATTTCGGCGAGTTACCGAATACGCTTTGGAACGTGAATTTCACGACCATAACAAGGTTTCCTGCGACGTTGAATGCTGACGTCTTTGTGAAGCAACTGCTTCTTAAGCTGTGTATGTGATGTGGGCCTTTATGGTAAACGTGACATAAAACCCGGACAAAATAATCGCTACAGCGAAAGGAAGGCAACATAGCTTAATGACATCGCCCTCAGACTTATTTCTTTAAATTTAACCAGCGCTGACAAAAGGTGGTGAATCAATTACACAGATACATCCTTGACTGATTCAGAAATTTCTGACAATCGCTCGTCAATAATATCGCCACAACACAATGATCTGAAATATTATAAACCTGGGCCAGACCCAGCGTGAAATAAATAGTTACAGCAGTAAATTGATGACATTTCAGCTACGACGCTTCGACTCATCTTACCAAAAACTATGGAAATTAAAACCTTGAAAAGAACATGTATTTAAAAAATATAAGAACAAATATAAAATGCTTTCGATCTGATCAAAGTTCTGTCTGAACCGAGAAGCAACTACGCCTGGGAAATCAATTACCACACGTACTAAGGATATCTACTAAAAAATATCTAAAGCGGCACACGACAAACTATTGAAGAGTTCTCCAAAGCATACTTTCCTGTCAGGAACCAGAAAGGAGCAGAGGCAACAAACATGATGCGTCTACTGTCATTAGGAAATTTATCGTTTCAAATATGATCAAAACAACTAGTTGTGATAAATCATTGACTCCGTAGGCAGATAGATAAAAAATGTCCTCTAATCTTTTCTTCAGTATGAATCCTCTTGATGCTTATTTCATCAATCAGTCCCACAATCCTGGCAAATTAACTTTCGTAAAATTGTCGTTCTGAGAAAAAAGGGCGGCTATACACAAGCTACGTTGTCCTTTCAATTTCGACTTGTAAACGTACCCACCGCACACGATCTTGCGAGAAGTCTCGCGCATTAGTTCCTTGATTTTACGAGCTAAACCTTGATTGGCTAAAAAGGTTTTACGTCACGGAAATCGTTTTGCCGCTCGGGTTCGCAGACGCTATTTTCGGAAGGAGCAAAGTGACGACCGGAAATGCGTCTGCTGTTCGCAGGCAATCATTTGGGTTGCCATACTTGTTGATTGAGTTATTTTACATTGGTATGCCTGTGGCGCGGACGGACGGTCGCTCGCTCGCTCGTTCGCTCGCTAGCTCGGTGTACGGTCACGTGATTACCAAATTTTCTCGGATGGGTAGATTACCACATTTCCTTAGCCATGGGGCTCCGCCACCGCGCGTGGAGCTCCGCTAAGAAGGATTCCTGGGGGTCAGGGAGAGACTAATTTTGTGTCTTATAACCTGAATGAATCTACGACATTTGCATAACGGCGCGTACCCTGCGAGCAGAGGCTACATTTTCGCGATATGAGCTGGCGTGCGAAAAGTAGCTCATACCGCGAAAATATAGCCCCTGGTGGCAGGGTAAACGGTGCGGGAAATGCGGAAGACGTGTAAAGGACGCTCGGTGGCCCTTACATGGACGCATGACTTTTCATTTCTGTCCCAGGAGCCTTTGCGAGAGTGGCACAAGCTTGCTTCCATTTTGGCCCGGCTGTAAGGGCAACTGCTGAAAAACAGAAATTGAGGCATATACAGAGAAGGTTGGTTATGTTTTATTTATTGCGAGTAAACTGTTAAAGACCATGGTATGCCAAAAAATTCAGAAAAACGTAAAATATTACTTTCATATTCAGCAAAATTGGAGGGGAATGGTGTTACGAAAATACACACTTGCAGTGCATTGGCTTTTGGAAGACTTGCTGCATGCTCTCGACGACGCGTGAAGGGACCAGGCAACGGCCTAAGACGCGGGCAAACAACAAAGAATACAATAAGGCAATAAGGTAAGTCTATTTTGTTTTAAAACATATCATTTTTTCTCTCTTTTACGAAAAACCGTTTACATCCCATACAAGCCTTTGTAAACGGTTTGTAACACAACACTGCAAGCTGTAGTGAGCTTGGGGCGCCTGTGTTAAAAATAGATAGTTATGACACCAGCTTCTTGCCCTTTTTTCTCATTTGTCGACCTCTGATTTCCTCCGATCAAATGATAATAGGATACTTGGTAATGTAGTTAATAGTTATTTTGTTTTTCCATGATAAAAATCGGCGTGATGCGTGATAGGAATTCCCCCTTTGCCATGTTATATGACCATTTTCTTTTCTAGGGAGTACAACATGTTTATTTTGCCAAGGTCATGCTTACCGTATCCCTTAATGGTAATCCAATGATAAAATTAATAATGCATAGAGATGAAATGCATAAAAAAAATCGAACAATGTTTTGAATGAAAATGTTAACGTGGCAAAATATTCGCTATAAGCTTTAGTATGGTAGACAATTTTTGCTTACTGCAGTAGCATCAATGCAGATAAATAGAACACAGTAGGAGTACAATTGCCCCGATTAATCATCAATGTGTCATACAAATCAAATTTCATAACAATTTTTGACTTTTGCCTTCAAACGAAGAAGACAATGAACTGGAAAGAAAGATTACCTAAAACGAACAGTACCGGGAGTACAATGTCTTCCCATTTATTTTCTCTCGATCACTTCAGATCCAATGTGGATGTTAATTTTTTACTGGTGTTCCCAATTATGCCACTCTGATAAGTATTTTTGAATTTTTTGAATCCTGGTAAGAATTGTGAAAACATTCGCTCTAGGATCAGCTCAGATTTCCCAGAGGAATTTTGCAACTCTGAGTTTGACAACAAGGAAAATGTGCCAAGATGGGATGCCGCCAAAAACTTATGCCCTTGGAGGAATTTTTTATTGTTCTGTGTCGCTTAAGGAGAGGATTTTCTGAGCGACATTTAGCTAACTTATATGGTGTGCCATAAGCAACAGTGAGCAGAAGTTTTATCCAGTGCATCAATTTCATGTACTTGAAGTTTAGACAAATCTGCATTTGGCTATCTATATGTAAAGCTGTTGTACAACACAAATCATGCCTCTTGGTTGCCAACGAGCAAGCCAAGCTAAGATGGTCGGCTTGTGAGGCAGCCAGCTTAATGCCACGCGAAGTGTTGCAGCAGGCATAAAAATTCTCAATCGTGCTGTGAAAAGTGTGTAATGTAAGGTGTAGATTCCCTGCAGATTTTAGTAGCATTAGATTTCATGTGTAGTTTCACATGACTTTTGATGACCTTTGTTGTAAACAAACCTTCAAAGTTTGGACATTGTTCTCTGCCACACTACTGTACTTGTACGAACTACAACTCGCTATTTTAAGTTCACGCTAACCTATAAATGTTATTTCCCTTTTGCTGTTTGAAACTCAACAAGTTCAAGGTTTAAAACATTAATGTCTAAGCAGAAGAATAGGAGTGATTTTAAGGCCAAGAGCATGGCAGAAAATGTAAGAATGAGGGGTGCTTGTAGTGGAAATTCTTGCATCAGCAGCTGAAATGGTTTTATCAACATTGGAACTTTAAAAACTGGTGATGTAGGGAAATTCTTTTTCTTTTGTTGGCACATAGCGAAAGCTACAACTAGTTTTAAGGAGAAATTTCCCACTACAAGAGTCATAATAGACTGTACAGAAGTGTTTTGTAAAATGCCAAGCAGTCTACTTCTAAATTCTGAACTATTCAGCTCCTGCAAGTATCAGTAACAGGACTGCTGCATTTTCTCCAAGTGGTGCCATTCACAAACAGACTGTTTTAGGATGGAATTACTTATCAGTTACATTCTGTGTGGAAAATGGATTGTACAACGGATCGAACACCATTTTGTGTTAACTGGGATTTGTGTGTTTTATGTCAAGGGGAAAATAAAAATGACAAGCTTGTTTCACCGCTTAATTGTACAGACTGTACTAGAAGAGATAGTTGATCAGGCTATAAAATATTATACACTTAATGTCAGATCCCGAGGGAAACAGTTAGTTTTGTTTTCCTGAGAGTCCTGATGTTTCCCGAGACGAAGTTGAGGGAAACATCAGACTCGAGGGAAAACAAAACTAACTGGTTTCCCGAGGGACCTGACATTAAGCGTTTCGTTATATTTCTGGACTTTCACTTCAACAGCAACAAAAGAATAACCGGAGCAAACCAAAACAGTCCACTCGATACTTGTAACAACACAAACTTAATTCTTAAAACCACTAAATGAAGGATTCACAAAGTACTTTCCTTACATTATCTGCAACTTTTTCCTGCACAAGCTGCTGTTTCTCTTCTGGGATTGACCTTAAAAATTGTTGCTTTGTAGCTTGAGGCTTCATGTTTGTGTTGTTGTGTTCATTCACGAAAAAGAAAACTGGCTGTGAAAGTCTAGGAATATAACAACAGCCGATAATCTGCCAAAGTTCGCCTATGTTGGCCAATTGCCTATTCAAGTGCCCTTGTATTTAGACGAAGGGAAGGGAATTAAGGAAATGCTCAGATCTCATAAAGCATTGTGGCACAAATCATCTTTTCATTTGGCACAAATGCAGCAATGCAAAGCTGACCAGTGCTCAAAAGAGGAGGCATACAGAGGTCAAACTGTACTCTGATGAGGATACTTCCACACAATCAAGTCCAATCAAAACTAGACGTGCCTCACTTGAAACGGCAGCCAAATTTTTGACCATCGATGACATAAAGCAACGCTTGTTTTGCGAGCGAGAAGGTACATGTAGGGAAATGATCACAGTAAAGTCTGGTCTGGGAAGTAGTGACACCACAGTACTTTATTAGAAATCTTCGACCTGAATATGTTGAGACTATTTTTGTTAATGACTATCTTAACTTTTTTGGTTGCGAAAAAAAGGTTCTCCTTTTGTCCACATAATAAATCCAATAAATCCTTTTACTGACCAAGCTTGTGTCATCTTGATGTCGCACTTAGTCAATAATGCATATTTAACGTGCATTCAAACATGATTTACAACATTAACGCTTTTCTCACTTAATATTGGTACACGTATCCGCATGACAATTCTGTGGCTTGATTTCTTCTATTATTACCTTGAAAAGGCAAGCGTATATTGTGTCCATGCACTTCCATCCTTGCTTTAGAGAAAAAAGAGGGCCAAAATGATGAAGCACATGCGAGAATCCACACCAGTTTCCATAGCCTTCTCCCATAGCACCTTCTGAGGGGAGGGGTGTCTGTACACAGGTTTCACCCTTCTTATACGGTCAGATTTTTCTCAATAGATTTATTTGTAACATTAATAACAACTTTCCAAGTTGAAATCTGGCCAATATCCTGTCTGAATGAAAGAAATTTCGGGAACAGATAAAGAAAGTTGTTGTCTTGTGTTCCCATCCGTGACAAAATGTGAAATGAGGCGACCCAGGAACAGAATAGCATGTAACCCGCACTCCTCAAACAGGCTTCAGTTATTTATTAGTTTCAGTGTATTTACTGCCTTCCTTGTGGGATGGCCCCAAGCAATCTTGTTCCCAGGGGCCGCGATCATTTGCCCATGCGCATGAGTGTCTTGTTTCAAAACAAAGACAACGGGTGGTGAGAGAAATGCAAGAGCTTTGTATTTTAGATTTCTTCGGAAAGTCGGGGTACCAGAATTGATTTAAAATCAGGACACGAAGGGAAAAGTTGTAGACTTGATTTTTTGTCTGGTCATTTTTGTAAGTGCTTCAAAGTTACTGAGTTTTGGTTGTGACTTTTGATTTAATAGACAAACACTGTTCTGAACTTTCTAGAAAGAACCATAGAATAATTATCTGGAAAGTTAGAGTTGGGAAATATAAGTTAGTTTTTCTTTTTTTTGTCACTATTCACATAAAGATGACTGTTTATTTTTTGAGAACGTAAAAAGAAAATACATGTTTGTATAGAAATAAAGTGTTTGTACGATGTGCCAGTAAAGTTGCTGTTTTTACTTATTTTTGCTGACGATAGGAATGAGTATTGATTTTTAACATAAAAATCTATTTTTTGAAATAACAAAGTTTCTTTGACACATCGCTACTAAGAAATTTAATCACCTCAGGATCAAAGCAATCAGTGAATGGCTTACTATAATTTGCCACATAAAATGAAATGGAAATCTGTATTTTGCGAAATGAACATCTGCAGTTTACAAAATAAAAAGTGTGTTTTTTGCAAAATGAAAAATCTGTACTGAGTTTGTGAAATGAGCAAGTAGAAGTTTAGTTGGTTTGATAATGCAAAATTCAAAATAGGGGTTACATTTTTATGGTAACTTGCATATTATTATCACAGGTCACTGGATTACCTTGCTTCAGTTAACACACAATACTGAAACACCTCAAACAAAATTTTGTTTTGATCTCATCCGAAGGTGTATCAAACTCATTGAATACTTTATTCTAAATGAATCCACTATTTTACTACTGTTTCAGGTACATGTAAGGAACCACATTAGATCATTCCCATGGATGACGAGTCATTTTTCTAGGAAAGATGCTCTGCAGAAGCGGTTCCTCAACCCCAACCTCAACATCATGTGGATGTATAACCTAATTTACCTTGAGGCCGTGGAGCCAGAAGTCCTGGAAAGAGAGAAAGATATAATAAGAGCAAGGCAGGAAAGACGTCCTATCCCCGAAAAACTGAAGCTGGCAGTGGGAGAGCACAGCTATCGTAAGGTATTTAATTCAGAATTCAATTTAAGATTCGGACTTCCATGCTTGGATACCTGTGCCACCTGTGACAGACTTAACCTCACACTTAAGTCTGATCCAGGTGCACAGTTGCCCATCAGCAGTTGGCAGACCGCCAAGATAAGGAAGACAAAGGGTATCAAAATAAATTATGCGGGGAGACAAAAACGTGGCCGTTGATAGCTGGGGAGGCTATACCTGTTCTTTATGCACTGCTGCCTACTGTTCCAAAGACGCTGTGGATGTGGTATCTTTCGACTTCATGTAAAACCTTCCCACGCCAAATCTAACTCACAATGATGTGTTTAAATACAAATGCCAGCTCTGGATGTACGTCTTTGGAATACATGACATGGTGGTAGACCGTGGGTATATGTACATGTAGGACAAGACAGTAGCAAAGCACAGATCATCGGAGTTGGCCTCCTGCCTTAGGCAATTCTTTGAAACCTATCGGACAGGGGGAAAATCATTGTTGTCTTATTCAGACGGTTGTGGAGAGCAGGACAAAAATTTGACCGTCCTTGGTCTTTACAGTGAGCGACATCAACAAGGGGTTTATGATATCCTAGATCATAAATTCTTAACAAGAGGGCATACCTTTCTGAGAAATGATTCAGATTTTGCCCAAATTGAGAAAAGAAAATCAATTGTGGTGGCATATTTGCCCAGTGATTGGTGTAAGGTTGTGGAGAAGGCAAACCGGCGGAACCCTTTTCAAAGACAGTTCTTTAATTATAAACAACACATAGAGGGTAAGTATAGGAACCGTCACATTGCGACCGGTGGTTCAACTTTTAGAGTACATTGGCTAAACTTCGGTTGGGGTTTAGAACCAAATCCATCCCTGAACAGGTCAGTGTTTATTCATCACCGCAACGAAGTGTGTGTGAGAGATACCTATTGTGCGTGGGAATCATGGAAGGAGAGGGCTGGGGACGTTTCTCTGGAGCAGCTGTACCATGAGCCTATGGTACCATCGGCCCAAAAGGTATGTGACCTGAGAGAGATGGCTCTTACACATGTACCTTCACCACAATGAGACATTTACTTAAACTTGGCAAACTCCTGGGATGGCTCTGACACAGACAATCAAGACAGCAAAACTAAAGTGTTAAAAAAAAGAAAAGTTCTATGACGAAATCGTCTATGAAGGGAGTAACAGTGGTTATGCAATAAAGCCAAAAAATCCCAGTAAAACGACAAGCAGGCACCGAAACACAGTGGAACACATTGTAGGTAAGTCTTTTTTATTCATTTCATTGAAGGAATAATTAGATTTAACGTTATTTAGCATTCGAAGATCTCAGTATTACTTTATTTCTTAAGCAAAGCCTCTTATTTTCAACGGTGACCTGTAATGAGGCACCGGTGCGTCCAGCAGAAAGCTCACGCATCACCTATGGTAAGGGGAGGGGGGGGAGTATGGATATTTTCTGGAATCACACAATGCAAATCATGAGGTACCTCCTCGCAGTACTTCCTAGCAAGTGGGCTTGAGAACGCGTAGACGTGTAGTACAGGAGATGAAGGAGATAAAGTATATTAAGCATAATCTTTCCTAGTTTTAATCATTTAAAATGAAATATTTCGTTCTCGTTAATTGACTGACCTGCCAAGATTAACTCTAGCTACCTGTGGGCCAGTGCACTCTTGTAAAAGCTCAATAGGAGAAATAAAATGTTGTTGTTGTTGTAGTGTAAATGTATGTTGTAGTTAATTTTTTATCCCAGGTAATCTTTATTTGTCTTTTGTTTCCACTTCATTAGCATGCGTTACCATTCCCCCCCAAAAAAAAAAACAATAATTACCTGAGATGAAAAATTAACTACAACATGTACATTTTACTATTCTTGGTTTGCAGCCATGTGACAAGGCAGCCACAATGGATGACAGTAGGGCCATTTATCACAGAAAAATAAAAACGTGTCTTACATAAGACGCAAACTTTCCGTATAAACGGCACATTTTGTCTAAAATAAGACGCGGCTTAGCTAAGACGCGTCTTATTAGATAAGACATGCTCGTATAAATGGTACAGTTCTCGTCTTATTTAAGACGCGTCCCATGTAAGACGCGTCTTATTTTTCCTCGTATAAAATGGCCCTAATATGTACAATAGAATTTTTTCTTGAAGAATTGACAGGAAAATAGAGTTTATATTCCCCGAGGAGAAAAATGGTTTTCCTCTTGTCATTCAACATGGCCGCCGTGATGTCACATGCAAGCCAGCAACATAATAATTATTATTACGGTCACTCCGAACTGTGCAGTAGGGGATGACTATTGATGGGCATTGCAATGCATCTGCAATCCCAATGAGATATACTGTAGATTAAGTTGGCCTTTTTCAGCAGCATTCCTGTTACTGTAGCCTGAGAAAACAGTTGACATTTCATGACACCACCACTGATTTCCATGAGAAATGAATCATGAGAACTTAATGTAGAATATCCATACTGATGAGACTTCACTAGCAAGATGAATCTTGGTACCAAGTCTTTCTGTGGTTGAAGCAATCAGGCACTACCCATTGCTGGGTACTGACGCATCATCAGTATGGAATGTCTGCACTTGTTTCTCAGATGTCATGTCGCAGGCAAACCAGTGCTAGCATCACAAAATGTCAGCTGTTTTCTCAGGCTATCATTACTACTTTAGTTTAATATTAATACATCAGCTGTGGTTTGTTTTCACTGGGGTTTTTTCAGGAGGGGGTTACCGGTAAGACAGCATATAATAGCTCTTGTGCAGTTTCCATAATGAGGCCATATACTGAAGGACTTCAGACAAAAAACAAGAGCTTAGTTCCACAACATCATTACAACTTTCAATATTAATGCAGAGTTTTTGTGCTAATGACATATTGTTTTATTATCGTATCGTATTCCACCCCAGCTTCTTATAAAATGTTTAATATTTTGATCATTTCTCAAATTTATAAAGGTCAACAATCATGATCACAGATGGGAGGGACTTGTTGGTTGAAAGCGAAGACGAAACCTATTACACAAGTGAAGGGTGGAGGCTTGGCAGAAGAGCTCATATTCATGGAAGGAGGTAGAGATACTAATTCATAAATCCTAGCTAACAATGTTTACAGTTTTGTATACATAATGTAAGAACCTCGATTAACAAACGAACTACCATTTGGCATAAAATTTTCTTAGGATCTAATTAATTTTTTGGTAATTTCACGGATTTTTCATGGATCTGCGAAAATTAAATCCCGTGAAAATAAACTTGCGCCCAAAAAATTCCGTGAAAAGTTACTCCCTTTTATTTATATTATTGAATTTCAATTTCAATTTAATTGGTTGCAAACAATGTAATGAAAACAACCTATACATTATTAAGGAACATCATTGGAGAGCCCGCCATCTCTGAGAAAATTTTCTTTTTAAATCAACTCAGTCAAAACAAGGAGACTGCAGTATCTTCTTTATTCAACCTTTATTCCAAATTTCTAGTTTTGCAATAGGGGTGCCATCACGCAAGATGTCCAGTTAAATGAAATAAAATAAAGTTAACGATAGCAATAACAAAATTAATCTCTTACAAAAAGATAAAATGAATAAAAATGTCATAGTATTAATTAATATACAGTATCAAACCATACCAGAATGAGCGCAATTCAGTCAAGGACACCGGAGAAATGTGTTTTTCTGCAAAATCTCCAGGGCAAATGGTTTAACTGGTCCTTTTTAGCTTTAGCAAGAAATTTCGAGTTTGTAAGTATTGTTTGGTGATTTTTCAGATGCCTCAGAAAGAACTTGGTGAGAAATTTGACCTTGGAAGTTTCCTTCTAAACCAGTACAAAGAATGAGGAGAGTATAAAGAAGCTCTTATCAAAATAAATGGAGGAAATTGCTTAATAACGTTTGGTAATTCATACAAATTCCAGGATATGATCAAAGCTATTGACATGGAACATCCTAAAATCACCGAGCCATTGCATTGCCTATACCTAATTATTTTTTACCTAAACAGTGTTTTACTAGATCATGTAATTCTAATTATTCTTTTTGTTAAAGATCACTGTTACTCCGCTATTAGAAATATTATTGATAGCTGTCATTTATCTATCTTTTTTATGTTTATTTATCTTATTTATTTGTACAGTATATATATTTTATAATATTTTATATTTATTAAGAAATAATTTTATCATTTGAAATTGTAATATATTACTATATGTAATTTACAAGTGTGTGTGTTTTTTTGTTGTTGTTGTTGTTGTTGTTTTTTTTTAATTCTATTGGTGTATTTCTGATATTGTAATTTATTTAATTTATATTGACTTGATGCAAAAGCGTTGTCAATTAATAATGTAGATGTAGATGTAAAGGTAATAACCTACTACGTATTATTCAGTTATTTGTTGTTTTGTATCAGATAAATTGTTTAACCTAGGAATTGAGCTTTATAAGCCTAACCAGTCTTATGGGGGACAAGCAGTGTACGAGCAATTATTGCTTGTACACTGCTTGTGTGTACCTATGTGCAGTGTTTTCAACTTCTAGGTTCCGATTTGGTAGTCTTGAACCCAATTGGTAGTCTTGACTGTACTATCTTGCTTTTCATGCCTAAGCCATTGCATTTTTGTCCTATGTGATTGTTCCATTAGCAAGAACTAACAGCAGTGTGGTTTGTAATATTGTTGTGTTATTGATAGACAACAGAGGAAACGGTGAAATACCAGCTACATGTACAGTGTAAAACATGGCAATGATCTGTTAGCTATGGACTCACTCAGAGGATGCAATGTAAGTACACCACTTTCATTGTCTAATACAATTCTTGTCTTGTTCCCTTGTACTTCCTTTTGAACCTTCCAATGTACAGTCGACTCCTGATAACTCGAACTCACGCTAACTCGAACCAATTCGATTTGATTTCCCCTGGATTTCCCTTCATACATTTACTATAATTTTACCCGCGGTAACTTGAACCCTGGGTAACTCGAACCTTCTGCTAATTCGAAGTAACTTTTGTTTCCCTTCAGATCATTTCTACATAAATTTACCCTCGATAATTCGAACCATGTTTTAAGCACCTGACAAGCTGAAAAAATTGTTTGTTATCCTTATACTATAAATTGGTTTACCCGTATCTTAACAACCATAGCATTGCATGGTGCTCAACATATCCATCCAATTTGAATAGGATTCTCTACCTACAGAAACGCTTTGTCAGAATCATTTGTGGAGCTAAATATCTTGCCCATACTGCATCTCTTTTTCGGACTGTTAAAGTCCTTGACATTTTTAACATTAATGCGTTCTTTGTTGCGTGTTTTATGTACTCATATCATAATAACCTCCTTCCTCATACGTTTAACACCATCTTTGTTACTAATAGCCAAGTACATACATTAATAATTGTAATACTCAAAATGCTAATAATTACCGACCTTATTTCTGTAGAACAAACATTAAACAGTTCACAATCCTCCATCCAGGACCTAAACTAGGGAACTGCCCTCCCCATAATCTAACGGAACTGACAAGTTACTCTACTTTGAAGACTTCATTAAAAAAAACCTCATCAAGAGAGCTATAAATTAAACTTGCCTGACCATGATATGGCAGCTTACATTAAATCATAATTAAGTATGAGGAGCCCAATTTTCTACAAGCTATTTATAAGCTTCTATTGGGCTTCCTCGCCACTCTATCTATTACAAAAGTTAAGTTACTTAATATTACATTTTAATTTTGAACTTTTTTTTGTAGCTTTTCCTGTAAATTGTGCAATCTTAGTAATAATATATATTTCTTTCTGTAATATTTATTGTGGAAAATGTAAAATAAATAAATAAAATAATAAATTGCAGTTTTTGTACTTCTTAACTTCAACAGGTTTCTCATAAATGCCAGGAAGAAGGCCCTCAACTCCAGGAAACCCACCAGGGGCAGGACAGGAAAGTTCATCCCTGCCAGGACGACAGGTTATTAAGCAAACTCTTTTAATCTTCATTCCTCTTGGCAAACACCTCAGATAAAAAATTCACAAATTGCAACTTGTACGGAATTTTGCGGCTAGAATCAGCTGGGGTTTTAGTAAGTATGATCACATTTCACAGGCATACTTAAAAAGGCAACTGCTATGGCTTCCAGTAAAAGACATTTTATTTTATAAAGACTCTATAATGACATTTAATGGGCTTGCATCTGATTACCCTGCCTGTAATTTTCTCTATCAACACTTGAAACACCAGGTCTTGAAATGACTTATCCCCAAATATAGAACAACCAGTGTCAGCATTCTTTCATGTATAGAACAGTTAAGATATGGAATTCAATAAGACTCTGACCTTAAAGGCAAAGGCAGTCTTAGTAAATTCAAGAAAGATATCAAACTTACTAGCTTGCCTAGCGACCTAAGGCATATAGCACTTGCTACGCATAATATTTTTTGTCCTTTCATAGTAGTCATTGAACAGCTCTCTTGGTAACTTCTATTAAAGATATGTGTGTACACTGTATGCATATAGGTTCCGACTGTGGCTGTGGGGTGGAGTGCTTTAAAATGGTGGACAAAGACAAGATAAAAAAAATCATAGAACACTAATGGACTTGCAGATTATAATCTCCGGAACATGTACATTTACCTGAAGGGATTGATCGACAGCTGGGAAATAAAGAGGGTCAGTGTGCAAGGCATGAACGAAGGGGCTGATGCGATAACTGTGCAGAAGAGAAAGTGTTCATGCAAATACTTGGTCCATAGAAAAGAACAGAGGAGAGTCAAGGTAACTTCTAGAAATATGCTGTCAATAAGGAATAAAAGGTTAAATTTCTATATTTTTGTACAGTAGAACCCCATTAATATGGTCACCAACAGGTAAAAAAAATTTGGCTGTATTAGTGGGGTGGCCGTATTATCAGGGCAGGCTCAAATTTCATGACTTGAGGGTCGTAATGACAATTAATACACTGTACTGCGCATTTGCATTTCTTGAACAACTTCTCTCATTAATAAACAACCAAAATGTAGATATTGTGTACAGTTATTGAAAAAAAAACTACTTAAAATTTCCTTTTTGTACACAAAACACTTTTATAAAGTAACAAAAGTAAAACACATGCTCTGATTGGTCAGTTAGCCATCTACCATTTTGCCCGTGGGTGCAGGCCAAAAAACTGAGCTAGTGCGCAGGGTGCAAAGAAAATCATTTTTATAGCTTGCCATTCGGGTAAGCTGAAGTTAGCATTTACTAGCCCAGACGTCATTTCAACTAGCCCCAAAAGCTTCTTCACGAGAAGAATTGATTCCACAGTTCTTCCTTTATTCGAATTGCTCCAAAAACATCACTTGCCCATCGGGCAAGTTAAAAATGGAATTAACTAGCCTGATAGCAAAATCCACTAGCCTCGGGCTATCGGACACTACTTTCTTTGCACCCTGTAGCGCAGTAAAGTTGAGGCAAATAGTCAGCAAATCTCCTCTCCTGTCAGTAGAATGCACTGATGAAATCTTACAGCCTAACTCTCCACGGCACTATGAGCTAAGACTACCAGCCAACATCGTGCAACTTAATGGCACGAGTGTGGGCAATTTATTACATTGCTCAAGCCGCTTTATCTTTATATCAGCACTGTGAGCCGACACGCTTGCACGTGCTGAAATAATGGCAGTTCAAGAATGTCACAATAAAATTGCGTTAAAAGCAAAGCTTGGGGAAGTCGCTTGGAGGCTTAAACCGAAAGCAAATATAGAGTGGTTAGCCCACATTTATTGATAAAAACTATAAAACACCTCCAAAGGAAGGGAAGGTGGGATTTACAAAAGCTTCGTTACAGAGAACTAAACCTTCGAACTTGGTGATATAGCTCAGAATGAGATGCAGGACTTTAACAAGACCTTTAGTTAGCTTGATGTCTGAGGGTAAGTCAATGATAAATGTTGTACCATTGAATACAGGGAATACATGAGGTGCTCCACGAGGTAAACAAAAAAAAATTGGGTTTTGGTACTAAGTAAAACACGGGGATGGAGCCAGGGCTGGGGTCTATGCTTTTTTTAAAGAATGCTTTGTTACAGGGTTAGTGTTAGGGTTGGGGTAAGTGTCAATCCTCACCCTAACCTTAAAGCAGCATTTGTTAAAAAACAGCTAGTCTAACTGGCTACAGGTACTTCCTTGTACCAATCTTTTGTAGGTAGTTTTGCTAATGGAAGAATTGTCATAGTAAGATTATTCATTCCTTTAAGCCAAATGAATGATTCAGTGTATTTTACACACATTTCATGGGATTTCGAGACAGCAAATTAGAACGATACAAAACAAAGAGTATGTGAGAGACAGGAGGAGAAGGCACACAAATTGGCCACCCAAAGTTACCAAGGAGACAAAGCAAAAAGTAACACCTCAACTTTTAGTGTCTAATAATATTCCCAAATGTGAACTTCACTCGGTCTCTGAAGTAAGTATGTCCTCAATTTCTCTTTTATACGTTTTTTTTTTTTCAGATTAGGGATCACATTAACTCCTTTCAAGCTCAAGAATCACATTATTCCAGAAAAGACATCCGGGAAAAAATATTACCGGTAAATGGGGACCTGTTGGTACAGAGAATGTATCACCTGTACCTACAAAGAAATGAACCAGAAGTCTGGGACAGACAACAAAGTATTTTAATGTAAGTCAAAAGGAAGTTACTTTCATAAAATTTTGGCGAAACTAATTTTTGTATATTTTCATCTTGAACCATGCCAATGATGAAAAATAGTGTCATATACCATTAAAAAAAATACACACTTTATTATTGTTCACAATCTACATTTACATAAAGTCTATTTCTGCCCGCGAATAGCAGGTGCTAGTAGAGGCAGGTGGAGATATAGGTACAGCAGTCAGTAATAAGTTACAAATAAACAGATGAATAAGTAAATAAATAAATAAATAAATAAATAATGGTTATCAAATTCATTATGAAGGAAAACTTTCTTTTCTTTTTTTCAACTACTGGTTAGCCAGTACTTGGCACTCCAATGACCTACAGATGTAGTAAGGACATAACATTGTTGAATGAAAAGAGCCCTACTGTAGATATGGTTGGTGTTTATCTGCAGTGTCCTGGGTTGGCAAGAGGTTTTTATATTATATCAAAAATTCTGAAAAATGCTCCTTTACAAGGAGTCGTGTTGTTTATCTACCTAAGTTTTACAAAGCTACATCAATCAATAAATGTAGAAGAATGTACATAATACCTTATGGCTTTTTTTTTTTGGGGGGGGGGGGGGTTAATATTATTCTTGTAGCTTCTATCAAGATCCACATACATATAACCCCCTAATGATCTCACATCCTTGACGCCATGGGCACCCTTTACAAATTATAATATAGAAACTGTATTATTATAACTAAGAATGGCAACAGTATTTTTTTTGTTTTCGGGCAAAATTTGTTCTTGTCTGATTCAGAATTTCCTTTGTTCTTTGCTCTAATGTTATTAATAGGAGACTGTTTCGGTTTAACATGAGAACAGACTGTACCTACAACTTTTTCAAATTTGGCTTAATTTGCCTGTATTTGGACTCAAATGAAGGATGTTGAATACAATGATGCATGTGAATTACCCAAATTGATTCATAGGGAGAAAGACCCGACTGGACCATTCCAAAAATTAAACTTTCACAAAAAAAAGTGCATGTACTTACTTTTTCTGTTCCTGTTGTAGTGTTCATGTCAGTTTCAAAGGATTTTTAGGATTCCTGTGATGTCCAGGCTGATGGAGGTGAGTGGGAAAATTGATGATCTGTTAGTTGTTAATAGTGTTTGTCTAGTGAAGGTCTGTTTTTCTTGATATAATCTTCAATCTCAAGTTGTACGATTAGAGGTGTGAGACATTGTTCTAAAATATTAATGGAGAGATGGCGATCACATCAGACACTGGATCAGGGGGGTCTGATTTGAGTCTCCACTGTTCCATCACTAGATTTTCTTTGACGAGAAATTTTTTTTTTACTTTCCCTTCCCCACACACACACGGGTCTTTAATTTTGCATTAAATGGCAACATTCTGGTGGACAATTCTGTGATCATGGACCAGCTTTGCATCCAGGGAGGGGTGGTGGGTGGAGTTGTGATATTCACTCCATGGTGCTTCATGGTGCTTCCAACCAAGATAAGCTCTCACTGTGCATGTCCTCTCGCTTGTTTTAAGTACATGTACCTCTCCCATCCATGAGGGGATCTGGTGGAGTTGTAATATTCACTCCTTGATGCTTCATGCTTCTCCCATTAAGATACTATAAGCTCTCGCTGTGCAGGCCCTCTGGCTTGTTTTAAGTCCCCCTCCCATCCATGGAGGAGGGGGTGGAGTTGCAATATTCACTCCATGGTGCTTCATGGTGCTTCCAACCAAGATAAGCTCTTGCTGTGCAGGCCTTCTGGCTTGTTTTAAGTACTTCTTTTGGAATGTTGAGTTAGTAAACCAGTAAGCTTACTGATCCCTCCTGTCTCAAGAAATTATATGGTCAATGATCCACCCTTCTCAGTGTGGTACTCATTGTAAGAAGTTGTAGAAAAATTAATCTCCTACAGTCTGTACTTACATGTATGTAATTACGATATGTATGAACTTAGTAGCGCTTCTTTTAAGGAAACCCTTTAGTGAGATTATGCTACTCTTCCTTTTAGGATTTGTCCTTCTTTCCTAGCACAGCCTCTACATCACAGGAAGACCGTGAAAGCATATCAGGATCCACTTCCTCCAGGAAATTGAGAGTAACACTGTTAAGCAGTGAATGGAGATCAACGAAAGGAGGCTTGTCAACCATCAACCGAGTGCTGGCAATTCAGTTGGCTAAACACCCCAGCGTGGAGGTCAGTGTTTACCTTCCTCAGTGCAGTGAAGAAGATAAACGAGTTGCTGCAAGTCACAATGTCCAGCTTATTGAAGTAGAAAAAGTGGCAGGTTATGACAACCCAGTAGACTGGTTGTCCTCTCTATCAGACGGCCATGTTGTGGACTGTGTGATAGGACATGGGGCCATTCTTGGTGGGCAAGTGCAGGTTATGAAGCTTCACTGTAACTGCAAGTGGATTCAGGTCGTTCATACAGCTCCTGCAGAGTTTGGTATGTTCAAGTCCTACACAGATGGCATTTCAACTGAGAGGCGAGGAAAGGCACCAGGCCAAGGTAAAACTCTGTGAAAAGGCTGATCAAGTTGTAGCAGCTGGTCCCAAGCTGGCTGAAGCTTATCTCCGTGCCTGCGGAAATTATCAAGATGTTCTTAATCTTAACTCAGGTATATTCTCTGAGTTTTCTGATGTAAAACAAGCCACTAAAGAAAGAAAAACATTCAGCGTTCTAGTGTTTGGACGTGGTGACAATGAAGACTTTCAGTTGAAAGGTTGTGACATCGCTGCTAATGCTATTGCCGAGATGAAAGACGAGCCACAGCCCTATAAGCTGTTTTTTTTTTTAGCTCCAAGTGGAGAAGAGGAGAAAGTGAAAGATTTGTTACTCCAGCAAGGCATTGATCGCAGTCAACTAACTGTGCGTTGTTTTAATGAAAGCAGAGAGCAGCTAGCCCGTTTGTTTTGTGAAGTAGATCTTGTTATAATGCCATCACGAACTGGGGGCTTTGGTCTAGCTGGCCTTGAGGCTTTATCAGCTGGTCTGCCTGTGCTGGCCAGTGAAAACTCTGGTTTTGGAGAAGCTTTGAAGAAAGTTCCTTTTGCTTTAAGTTGTGTGGTACAATCAGAAGATCCTAAAGATTGGGCCAATGCAATCAAAGCTGTCCGTGGGAAAGATCGAAAGTTAAGACTTAGAGAGGCGAAGGTTCTTCAAGGAGAGTATGCCGGGATATGCAGCTGGCAGGATCACTGTAATCACTGTACAGCGCAAACAGTAAGATTTATCTCAGCTCCACTGATACTCTCACTTTCAAAAAGATCTTAATATATGCATGGATGGTATTTCCAACAATACACATGTACCTTGACTATGACCGTTACCATACATGTCTCTTGCATGAGAATCAACACCAATAATTCCCACAGTTAAAATGAATGAGTTGTAGTTTAGAGCCAAGAGTGTTTCAAGTGGCATACAGTAGTGATACCCCTCAATTCTGGCATCACCGTGCATGTTACAAGTATAACTTTCACTGTATTCAAGCTGGAAAAATCGCTCAAACACTGTAACGATTTCTGGCAATTCTGTTAATATTAACATTGATTGTCTTGCAAGCAATGAACAAAGATTTTAATTTATTCATCGGTAGTCTGCTTGGTGCACGACCGCGTCCAGAAAAATGACTAACCTTATTCAAACCAACTGGATGGTAAGTTCTGGTATAAATAAATTTCCCACGAAGAGATCTCAATTCAACTTCTTTTATTTCCTCCACAAAACAATTTCCCTTTCTATTATCTGCCATGTACTTTGTTAGCAATGCGTAGCAAATGCTTGACAGACAATTATCTCTGTCCAGAGTTAAAATTCATCGAGTTCTACAAAACTCCATTAAACCCCAATCAGCGTCACCTCTACTTTATGTATGTACCCTATTTTAATAAAAAGACTACCACAACGTGTATTAAACTTCTCGTTATCGTTTCAGGGTTTCTGTCGCTGCCTTAAGTTACTGTGGAAATGATATAAAAGCTGCTCCCCCTCGGCATTTCAACAGGTGAGTGCTTTGAGTTTATGGGAATCCTAGTTTCTTTGTGAACTGATTTTTTCCAAATTGGAAACTTGTGCAAACTTCTTAGCTTCTTCCTATCTCTACAGGTGATGATAGCAGGCTTTGGGATTGCCAAGTAAACTTTATTGATCATGATTCACATTTTTCTGCTTTCTTTGTTAAAGAGAAGGCGGTCCACATTACTCCAATCTAAAATTATCAACGCGGACAACGGGAATCCTGGTTTCTTTGGGAACTGATTTTTTTTGTAGAAATTCGACGGAGTGTATAGGCGTTGAAACGTATTTTCTGTAAACCGCTGACACTCAAACCGATATTACACAATAAATCAGGGAACAGAGAAACGTAGGAATACCAATCTAAGATTATTAACTTGGACAACGGGAATCCTGGTTTCTTTGGGAACTGATTTTTTTGTGGAAATTCGACGGGGTGTATAGGCGTTGAAACGCGTTTTGCGTAAACCGCTGACACTCAAACCGATATTACACAATAAATCAGGGAACAGAGAAACGTAGGAATCATACCAATCTTAAGATTATTAACGTGGACAAGGGGAATCCTGGTTTCTTTGGGAACTGATTTTTTTGTGGAAATTCGACGGGGTGTATAGGCGTTGAAACGCATTTTGCGTAAACCGCTGACACTCAAACTGATATTAAACAATAAATCAGGGAACAGAGAAACGTAGGAATACCAATCTAAGATTATTAACGTGGACAACGGGAATCCTGGTGTCTTTGGGAAGTGATTTTTTTGTGGAAATTCGATAGGGTGTATAGGCGTTGAAACGTAAACCGTAAACGTAAACCGCTGACACTCAAACCGATATTACACAATAAATCAGGGAACAGAGAAAAAAAACTACAAACCTATTTAGAATAAGCAAACAATAAGAATATATACACTTCCGCCGTAAAAATCTAAAATATCGATAGGTAACAATAGCTGTTGAAATGTATGCTGCGTAAACCGGTGACACTCAAACTGAAATTACACAATAAATAAGGGAACAGAGAAACGAAGGGATACCACTATAATTCATCGGGTACTTTTCAAATTGGAAACTCATACTGGAGATAAAAATAAAATAACCAGATGATACCCCTCTCAGTGAGGTTCTTTCCAAAGCGAAAATTTATTCTAACTTTTTAGTTCTTTCATTGTTCCTACAGGTAATGGTTGAGTGAATTTTCTTCCTAGATTTCTAGCGTTTTTCCTTCATTGTCTCTAGTGTTGTTGTTTTAGATTGGCCACAACACTGGCCTTTTAGGCTTTGACTTTTATTCAGTCTTTCCAGGTCAAAGCGAATATGTGCATAATTCGAGCTTAAAATTATTAGATGGAGAACCTGACTGACTACACACGGCTGCTTTTGGTTGAACTGTCATATCTTCAAGTTTTATAGTTTGGCTGGTACGAGTATATCATGTTATGAATTTCTTTTTTAATATATTACACATGAAGAAAGGTCTTTTATAATATATACTATCACGATTTCCCTTAGCAACTAAGACAGAGTTATAACAGCTAATCTATAATGCTTTCAGCTATCTGCCAAAGCAAAAGAACAAGAGTAAGAAAGTGGAAGAGGAAGATTAGGAAAACTGGACAAGAACATCATGGATAAAGCATCGGCAACACTGAAGCAAGTACATTTACGAGTCTTTAGCCAAGAAAAAGAACGGGAAAAGCTTACTCACTAAAATGTCCGTCAAAAGAAGAGGCCTTTTTTCGTCACTGTTAAAGGAGAAAGACCATGGAGAGGGGAGGTCATTGTAGTGGAGTACTTAATACATTTTGTTCTATCTAGAAAATCACCAAACACTATTTCTTGTCGTATTTTCAGCACGCAGCACAAAACAATATGAGAGAACAATATTAACATTTCACCAAACAGATATTTTTTAAGAGTAGAAATAATCCTTAATGACTTTGAAGAGAGAGAAGAAACCATTTTTGACTATAAATTTAAAGCAGAATTTTTTTTCGGGGGGGGGGGGGGTTAACTCAAGCATTGGCATTTTTTGACCAAAAGCATGGGGTAACCCCTTCGGAAAAATGAGATTTTAAGGACTTTGAAACTTTCAGTTTTTGTAGTCAAAAAAGGTTTCATTTTTCTCTACAAAGCCAGTAAGTACTATTTCTAGTTTTTTTCTATCTAAAACATTATTAAACCTTACTTCTAATTTTATTTTGAGCGAAAACAAATAATGAAAAAAATTGCATTTTTTAACCAAATGGAAAAATGAAAAAAATGCGATTTTTGAGACGTTGAATAATTTTGCTTTTATAGTCAAAAAAGATTATTTTCTATCTAGAACATCATTAAACCTTATTTCTAGTTCTTTTTTGACCGAAAACAAATAAAGAAAAACAATTGAATTTTTTTACCAAAAGCAAGGATTAACCCCTTTGGAAAATGCCATTTTTGAGACGTTGAAAAATTTTTGTTTTTATAGTAAAAAAAGGTTTCTTTTATATCCAGAACATCATTAAACCTTATTTCTAGTCCTAACCCCTTTGGAAAAATGCCATTTTTGAGACCTTAAAAAATTTCCTTTTTATAGTCCAAAACAGTTTCTTTTCTATCTCAAACTTTATTGAGCATCATTTCTAGTTCCATTTTGACCAAATCTAAATACAGAAAAATTTGGCATTTTTCGACCAAAAGCATGTGTTAACCCCTTTGGAAAAATGCGATTTTTAAGACGTTGAAAAATTTTGTTTTTATGGACAAAATTTCTTTTTCAACTAGAACATCATTAAACCTTCTTTCTAGTCCTTTTTTTGACCGAAAACAAATAAAGAAAAAAACTGCATTTTTTGACCAAAAGGTTAACCCCTTTGGAAAAATGAGATTTTTGGGACTTTAAAAAAATATTTTTTCAATAGTCAAAAAAAGTTTCTTTGTCCTCTACAAAGTTATTAAACATTATTTCTAGTCTTATTTCGACCAAGTCTAAATAAAAAAAAATTGGGCATTTTTTGACCAAAAGCATGGGTTAACCCCTTTGAAAATTTCTACTTTTGGGATTTTGAAAAAAATTGTTTTTATAGTCAAAAAAGGCTTCCTTTTACCTCAAAAAGGCTTCTTTTTTTTTTACCTTGTGTATTATTTCTAGTCTTATTTTGACCGAAAAAAAAATAAAGAAAAAAGTGGCGTTTTTTGACCAAAAGCATGGGTTAACCCGTTTGGAAAAATACGATTTTTGGGACTTTGAAAAATTTTGTCTTTATTAACAAAAGAATTTTTTTTTCTATCTAGAACATTATTAAACCTTATTTCTAGTCTTATTTCGACCGAAAACAAAACTGCATTTTTTGACCAAAAGCATGGGTTATCCCATTTGGAAAAATGGGATTTCTGGGACTTTGAAAATTTTTGTTTTTATAGTCAACAAAACTTCCTTTTCTGTCTAGAATATTATTAAACGCAATTTCTAGTCTTATTTTGAGGGAAAACAAATAATGAAAAAAATTGCATGTTTTGACCAGAAGCATGGGTAACCTATTTGGAAAAATGAGATTTTTGGGACTTTGAAAAAGTGTTTTGTTAATTGTCCTTAAAAGTTTCTTTGTTCTCTACGAAGTAATTAAGCATTATTTCTAGTCTCATTTCGACCAGATCTAAATAAAGAAAAATTTGGTATTTTTTGACCAAAAGCATGGGTTAACCCCTTTCGAAAAATACGATTTTAAAAACTTTGAAACATTAAGTTATTATAGTCAAAAAGGGTTTTTTTTTTTTATCTCCAAAGTAAGTAAGTACTGTTTCTAGTATTGTTTTGACCGAAAACAAATAAAGAAAAAAATTCCATTTTTTGACCAAAAGCATGGGTTAACCTCTTTGGCTAAATGCGATTTTTGGGACTTTGAAAAATTTTGTTTTTTAGTCAATAAAGGTTTCTTTTCTATCTAGAACATTATTAAACCTTATTTCTAGTCTTATTTTGACCAAATCTAAATAAAGAAAAATTTGGCTTTTTCGCACCAAAAGCTTGGGTTAACCTCTTTGGAAAAATGCGATTTTAAGGACTTTGAAACATTCAGTTTTTACAGTTAGAAATGATTTTTTTGTCTCTACAGACTCATTTAGTATTTTTACTAGACTTGTTTCGACCGAAAACAAATAAAATAAATTTGGTGACTGAATGCCCTAATTTTATTAGTATTAATTTATAAATTGTTATAAGTAAAATTATTTATTAATAGAGAACAGAAACAAGTTTACTTTATTCAATAAACTTCTCTTTTTATTCAATAAACTTCTGCTTTCTTCAGGACGTGAACCCTGTACTTCCTAAACACTTGATTTGATATAAACAGCTGTTTACCATCTAAAATAGCCGATTTTGAGGTCTCTGAACCTCCTAAACACCTGAATTGATATAAAAAGCTGCTTACCATCTAAAATAGCCGATTTAGAGGTCTTTGAACCTCCTTAACGCCTGATTTGAAATAAACAGCTGTTTACCATCTAAAATAGCCGATTTTGAGGTCGCTGAACCTCCTCCATCTAAAATAGCCCAATTTGAGTTCTCTGAACCTCCTAAACAGCTGATTTGAGAAAAACAGCTGTTTACCGTCTAAAATAGCCCAATTTGAGTTCTCTGAACCTCCTAAACAGCTGATTAGAGAAAAACAGCTGTTTACCATATAAAATAGCCCATTTTGAAGTCTCTCAACCTCCTAATTGAGCTGATACTAAAATCATGGGCTAGCCCCTTTGCAAATCTTAAATATTGCGACTTTGTCAAAACGATATCTTTATAGCATGGAAAGGCTTGTTACATATCAAAATTATTACAAAACATCATTCTAGATATAAACCAAGCCTTTTCTGGCTATAAATAAGGCACCACATTGGGTTTTACAAAAGGAGTTAACCCATGATTTTGGTCAAAAAAATTGAAAATTTTGTTTTCTGTTTTGTTGGTCAAAATAGATGTATATATATTGTTTGGTAATATTTTAAGGTATTCAGAAATTCTAAGTTTACTTGGCCTAATCGGAAGAAAGCAAAAACTTCAAGGTTTTGACCAAATCCATGGGTTGTCCCTTTGAAGAAACACTTGAAGAAATAGCGTGTTAACTTTGAAGTTTATTACTATAGAAATCAGAGGGACTTACATGTACTATAAGATTATTTTAATGACGTAAATAGCATTATTGCTTGCCACTCTAGCTTACAGCAGTCTGCATAATTTTAAGTAACCGCATTAAATGAAATGAAGTTGTGGAATAAATGTAGCAGCTGTGTGAAAAACCTGCCCGTACCTCCACTTGCTCCTGGAAGAAAAACTCCCTGGCTAGTTGTACCATGTTTTTATGGTCTCCTATATAGGGAAGACCGAGTATTCTAAAACTAGTTACAGAATAGTAAGATATCTTGAGCCAAAAAAACCCATAATTTTAATGGGTATCTGTCCCTTAAGATATAATGGTTTCCAAGCATGTTAAATCAGTTGATCTATTTCTATGAATAAAATGTATTTCAAACCATCATGGATCTCGAAATCTGCAAGAGTTCATTGTTCGTACTACAACTTTTTGGGAAAAAAGAGAAACCTTTTTTGACTATAAAAAGTGCCAAAAATCGCATCTTCCCAAAAGGGTTAACCCATGCTTTTGGTCCAAAAAATGCCAATTTTTATTTCGTTTCGGTCAAAACAAGACTAGTAATAGTTTTACTTAATGACTTTGTAGAGAAGAAAGAAACCTTTTTTTGAGTATTAAAAAAAAAAGGATTTTCCAAATTCCAAAAAATCACATTTTTCCAAAGGGGTTAACCCCTGTCTATAAGCAAAAAATGCCAATTTCGTCTTTATTTAGATTTATCAAAATAAGACTAGAAATAATGCTTAAAGACTTTGCAGAGAAAAAAGAAACCTTTTTGGACTATAAAAAGCAGAATTTTCAAAAGTCTAAAAATTCGCATTTTTCCAAAGGGGTTAACCCACGCTTTTGGTCCTAAAAATGCCAATTTTTTCTTTATTTGTTTTTGGTCAAAATAAGACTAGAAATAATACTTAACGCCTTTGTAGAGAAAAAGGAAACCTTTTTTGACTATATTAAGCTGCCCCAAAAATCGCTTTTTCCAAAGGGGTTATCCCATGCTTTGGTCACAAAACGCCAATTTTTTTGTTTATGCTGATTACTTTAATGAAAATTACACTTGAAATAATGCATAGTGACTTTGCAGAGAAAAAAGAAACCTGTTTTGACTATGAAAACAGAATTTTTCAAAGTCCAAAAAATCCGCTTTTCCAAAGCGGTTAACCCATGCTTTTGGTCAAAATATGGCAATTATTTGGTTCATTTAAATTTTGTCAAAATAAGACTAGAAATAATGCTTGGCGACTTCGCAGAGAAAAAAGAAACCTGTTTTGACTATAAAAAAAATAAAAGTTTTCAAAGTCCAAAAAATCGCACTTTTTCAAAGGGGTTAATCCATGCTTTTGGCCAAAAAATGACATTTTTTTCTTTACTTAGATTTGATCAAAATAACACTAGAAATAATACTTTCTGATTTTACAGTGAAAAAAGAAACCTTTTTTGACCTTAAAAAAAGCATTTTTCAAAGTCCAAAAAATGGCCTTTTTTTCAAAGGGGTTAACCCATGCTTTTGGCCAAAAAATGCCAATATTTTCTTTATTTAAATTTGATCAAAATAAGCCTAGAAATAATGCTTTCTGACTTTGCAGAGAAAAAAGAAACCTTTTTTGACCTTAAAAAACAGCATTTTTCGAAGTCGCTTTTTTCACCCATGCTTTTGGTCAATTATTTTCTTTATTTACCATTGATCAAAATAAGTCTAGAAAAAATGCTTAGTGACTTTACAGAGAACAAAGAAACCTTTTTTTCACTTTCAAAAAAAGCCTTTTTTTCAAAGGAGTTAACTCATTCTTTTGGCCAAAAAATGCCAGTTTTTTCTTAATTTAAATTTGCTCAAAATAAGCCTAGAAATAATGCTTTCTGTCTTTACAAAGAAAAAAGAAACCTTTTTTGACCTTAAAAAACAGCATTTTTCAAAGTCCAAAAAAATCGCATTTTTTTTCAAAGGGGTTAACCTATGCTTTTGGGCAGAAAATGCCAATATTTTCTTTATTTAAATTTGATCAAATTAAGTCTAGAAATAATGCTTTCTGTCTTTGCACAGAAAAAAGAAACCTTTTTTGACCCTAAGAAACAGCATTTTTAAAAGTCCAAAAGATCGCTTTTTTTTCAAACGGGTTAACCCATGCTTTTGGTCAAAAAAGGCCAATTATTTGGTTTATTTAGATTTGGTCAAAATAAGACTAGCAATAATGCTTAATTACTTTGAAGAGAGAAAAGAAACCTTTTTGACTATAAAAAACAAAATGTTTCAAAGTCCAAAAAATCGCATCTTTTGTCAAAGGGGTTAACCCATGCTTTTGGCCAAAAAATGCCATTATTTTTTTTTAATTAGATTTGATCAAAATAAGACTAGAAATAATGCTTAGCGACTTTGCACAGAAACAAGAAACCCGTCTTGACTATAAAAAGCATAATTTTTCAAAGTCCAAAAAATCCGCTTTTCCAAAGGGGTTAACCCATGCTTTTGGTCAAAAACTGCCAATTTTTTGTTTACGTAGATTTAGTGAAAATGAGACTTGAAATAGTGCTTAGTGACTTTCCACAGGAAAAATAAACCTTTTTTACTATAAAAAACAGAATTTTTGAAAGTCCAAAATATCGAATTTTTTTCCGACGGGTTTAATCCATGCTTTTGGCCTAAACATGCAATTTTTTTATTTAGATTTGATCAAAATAAGACTAGAAGTAATGCTTCCTGACTTTAAGAGAAAAAAAGAAACCTTTTTTGACCTTAAAAAAGATAATTTTTCAAAGTCCAAAAAATTGCACTTTTCCAAAGGCGTTAACCCATGCTTTTAGTCCAAAAATGCCAAGTTTTCGTTTATTTAGATTTGGTCAAAATAAAAAACAGAATTTTTCAAAGTCTAAATAATCGCACTTTTCCAAAGGGGATAACCCATGCTTTTGGTGAAAAAATGCAAATTTTTTGGTTATTTAGATTTGGCCAAAATGTATTGTCAGCTTTATTCGCAATTTAAGTGCTCTTATCTGAGGACTTATCGAAAACGTCCTCATAGCTGCTATACAGAAGGTAATTTCCACAAAAAATTCTGTAAAATGAATACTTGGCTGGATTCTCTGTCTTCGACTCAATTATCAGGTAAGTCCAATTCACAGTAAGGTGACAGAATAATGCCAGACACATTGTGCAGTTCATGATCTGCATTGACAAAGGCTGCGCTAAAAAGAAGAGAAAAAACAATCACTTAAAAAACAGTGACAAAATGTATCACAAGAGTTGTGCTTCTAGTCACCCTTAGTGCGATTTGTCCTTTTTTTCCATGAAAACCATGGAGTGTTTATTCATAAAGAAAGCTACAGAGATAAAGCTATATGTCTTGATAGAATAATCAGTTCAAAAATTAAAACTTAAGTGACATGCAACTAATCCATGGTACTGGATGGATAACATAACAATAATGGCTTCTCCATTTCAGCTCTGCTCTCTCCCTCAAACAGGGTTGTCAGAATGTTTTGAAGTAGACAGCTGAGTTGTCAAAGTAAGTGACCAGTCCAGGGATATTTTATTTAAAAAAACGCCATCCGTAAAGAAATGCCAAGCCCAGTAGCCTGCCGGTACTAACCAAGTAGGCATTGATTTTCGTCGGCAGCCAGCTACTTTTGACAAGACTACTCAAGGTAGGTCAGTTTCAGGACAAGATACAGAAGATAAAAATTCCCAAATAGTTGTGTGATTTGCCCTTCTCAACTAGTCTAGTAAAACAAAGAAATGGATAAATTATTAAGTTAAAGACACATACAGGACCTTCTCTGGTGTCCTCTTAATAGAGGTGTCCATTGAGCTATTTGTCCGCTTAATATTAGTCAGTATCAGTTAGTATGAGTTTCCAGTTTCCATACTCACTGATTTATAGGTTGACCGGTTCTATGTTTGAAAAAAAGAAACATCTACTTGTCTGCTTAATATTAAGTGTCTTCTTAATATGGGGCCAAGTCACTTACCATCAATCCAAAGTGCCTTCAAAATCAGAAAAACAATGGCAATGGCTTCTCTTTGTCATCTCTGCTTTTTTCGCTAAAGCAGACAAGCAGTCTTGCCCCCACACTCCTTCTAATTTGAAAATAAAATATAAAATATAAACCCCCCGAGTTGCGACCATTTTGGTCGCCATGACGCCTAAAATTTTGGAGCTGGCAACTTCATTAAATTTTGTAAAAAGTCTCCCTTAACCAAAAGAGTTGGTTTCCAAATGGTGATTGAGCAAAAACTTTAACTTGGAGGGTTGAAGATGATAACAAGTACAAAGATTCAATGTTTAAATAAAAATCAATGTTTTAGTCAAACAGAAGTGTGCCTCCACCAAATTGCATTTGATAAGGAGTCTGCTATTCCTACTGATAATTCAGCTGTTTGTTCACTGCTATAATAAGTATTGTCCTCCAAAACCTTCTGCAAGAGCAATAACGATAGCCATAATCAATGCAGATAGCTCAAGGGACTTGCACTGATCACAGTCACAACAGGCGCAGAGGAAAAGGCTGCATAAGTAATGACTGACTTAGAAGGCAAGTTGGGTATCCTGAATTTCTTGGAGTTGGGTGGCAGGTTTCTCCAATGGGCAGGTTGACACCACAGCAAAGCCATAAGCAAAAAGAAAAGGCATTACGGATGCTTTTGTAGTTAAGCACTACAACTAGGGAAGAACAGTTAGTATGAGTAGCTGGTTTCCATACTTACTGGTTTATTGGTTGGCTGGTTCTGTGATTTCTGATCTCGTGTTATGTAGATTAAGTGACACCGGTTTCTGCCGAAACAGTTCATCGGCAAAACACCACTACACCCTCCACAAGTTCAGCTTTCATTGGAATCCGGCCATACTCAAGCATCCAGCCACCATAAGGAATCCAGTTTCACACAAGTAGTATCTTCCACAAGTTTCCAGTCAGTTATCTGGAATGTATAGGGATCAGAGTGGAGTTGTGGATCCATGATGACGACAAATGAAGAGGAACAGTCAGTATGAGAACTGACTGAGTGGGTGTGTTATTAAATCAGGTGTTTAGGAGGTCCATAGAGCAATCAGCATCACCATGTATCACAAAATACTTGTTCAGCAAGTCACTTTTGTTATGCTAAATAGCTTTTTCAACTTTAAAACCATGTAATGTCAATTCCCAATGAAAGGCATTAGACAGTTATTAAACCGAAAAATTGAATTAAGTCACATACCTGATCGACAAATCCAGGGTACACGGTGGAGGGAAAAAAGCAACAGTGGTTCAGCCTCAATACCTGCTCCGCTTTCTTCCACATGACAAGCAAGAAATCCTACCACCACACTCCTTCTAATAAATGATATATGAAATAAGACAACAAGTACATGTAGCAAAGTCAATATTTAAATTCAAATCAATGTTTCATGTCAAAAAGTGTACTGAAATTGAAAAAACAACAACCGCCATAGATCAAGCGTCTCTTAATCCCACTTAAAAATCTGCTGTATATGTTGACGGCTGTAAACTGTGTTCCTTCAAGGATTTGAGCAAGAGTATGAAGACAGGTAAATGGTCATGCAGTGACCACAATCACAACAGGAGTAGAGAAACAGTCAGTTTGAGTACCAACTTATTTGGGCATCCTGGGTTTACCAGGTCCACACTACAGCAATAGGGCAAGCACACAGGATGCCTTTGTAGTTGAACACCACAAATAGGGAATAACAGTTAGTATGAGTTTCTGGTTTCCATACTTACTGGTTTATAGGTTGACCTGTTCTATGTTTGCTGATCTCTCGTGGCATGTAGATTATTAAGAGTGGGTTCTTTGAGACGATCCAAATGAGGATAAGTGATCCGAGATCACTCAGATCATGGTAGATCAAATGAACTGATGACTCCACTCCAGTGCCGTAGCCAGACCAAACGGCCAACCGAGGCAGGCGGGAGTTGCTAGGGGGGTTCGGGGGCATGCCCCCCCCCCCCCCCGAGAAATTTTGAACTTTAGTCTCTCGGAAATGCGATTTGCAGCGTTTTCTGGGCCTTTCGGTAACTTTTTTTCGAGTTAATTTAAGTGGAATTTAAAAAGCAATAATCAGAAACAAGCTACATAATCTGGGTGACCGTTAACCTCGCCAATGGTTTTGATCAGTATTTGTTCAATTTGTAGCCCCTTGAGATCGATGATATGGTAATTTTTTCATAGTATATTGACTGAATTGCTGAATTCTTTGTAAATTATATCATGATGCGTTAAAAATATCCGATGATCGCTTATGTAAAATAAAAATGATCGGCGAAATTCGTCAAAATTTTACCGAGGTGAGTGCCTCGGTTGGCCTCATACTAGCTACGGCGCTGCACTCTGAACAAAAATTCATTGCCTCATTTGATCTACCATGATCCAAGTGGTCTGGGATCTCCGATCCTACTAAATCCCTATCATCCCAAAGGTCAACGCACCCCAAGTGACACCGGTTTCTGTCGAAACAGTTCATCGGCCAAACACCACTACACCATATCCACAAGTTCAGCTTTCATTGGAATCTAGTCATACACAAGCAACCAGCAACTGTAAGGAATCCAATCTCATACAAGTAGTATCTTCCTCAAGTTTCCAGCAGATATCTGGAATGTATGGGGCAGGCATCAGGGATGCAGTTGTGGAACCTGGATTCCCTGGTGTTGGGTGGCACATGCATTGAGAAGTTTGAGACTGATCCTTGACACAAGTTCTGCCTGGATTACTCTTAGATGATCTCTTGTTATCTTGTAGTAACAAATTTTCTTTATCACCTGTGTAAAGAGAAGTGCAGGTGTGGTTATTTACTTGGTGGCCAGTTCAATGAGAGTGGTGGAGTTTTTTTGCTGCATCTGTAGCTCATTCTTCAGAAAATCTCCAACTCGCTCATTTGTCCTTTTCCCACTGAGTCGCCTCTACTACAGCTGTAGGTGCTTTCATCATGTTTTTTCTAATGAAGTTTTAAAATGTTGTGTTTTACAAGGCAGAGTTGTTAACCCTGCACTAAACCTCCAACCTGGAGGACCAGGGTGCTGTTTAGTCTGGCCCTTCTACCTTGGAGCAATCCGGCATAATTCAACCTGCCAGGAGCATACATGTAAGCTCCTGCTATCATAGCTCTATTGGTCCCAAGGGCATGCAAGCCTCCCCGCCACGTCACAGCACCAGGGGAGGTAAGACCTATTAATCCTTCTTAAATGCTTTACAGCACTTTTATTCTGCCTTTGGTTTGACTATTGGTGAATCTATCTGAAACTGATGTTTTTAAGCTAAATTACTTTTCAACATACTATCCCATCATCTCTGTAGTGTTCTTACCAAGATTTTCCACACTGGGGGTCCACAGGACCCATAGAGAAGCTGAAAAGGAGTCATGAGGGAGAAAAGTGGGTCACAATTTTCAGATACATGTACAGTTAACTCAATGCTTTACTCACAGGTCTGAGTAAGAGTAGATAACTCATACATTAATCCAATTTTACATACACTTAACTCAACATTTTACAGCTGTGAGTCAGAGTTAAGACGCCATAAGCAATTACATTTTGGCTAATATTATAAGGAAATGTATGTATGTTCTTGTTTTCTTCCTTCCTTCCTTGCACCTGTGGGACCACTTGGGCTACTTATAGTATTAATGGCATTTCCAGAAAAAGTATAAACACTGGTAAGAACACTGGTAAGAACACCATGTCTGATAAATGTGTTAGTGTCCCAAACTTTTATTGTCCCATAGGTTGTAAACTTGTAGCACAAACACTCCAGGGGTTGGGAGATTTCTTGAAATTTATACAGTCAAATGCTCTTTGTCTCCCAGCAGAGTTTCCCCAAAAAATTCAGTAATAATTTATGGAAAATTGGGAGGATTTTTCTGTCTTTGTCTCAAGAGAAAAATAATAAAACAATTTAACAAGTAAATAACATCACTTAAAAACAGATTACTAGCAATTTGATTGGTTGGACGATTTTTCTCACAAGTGATAATTATGTCACACCAAAGGTACAGTGTACAAGAATACTTAAGGATAGTTTACCAGCTATGCTGCATATAATCACATCCCTGATGAACAATAAATTCCCTTAAATCTAATATGTTCGCAAGTGTGTGGAAAACTGCAGAAGTGACTTGTGTTTTTAAAGATGGCGATGCTGGAAACCCATGTGACAATCAGCCCATATCACTATTACCGGTATTATCCAAAGTAAATGAAAGGTTGGCTCACAGACAGTTTGTCACCTTCTTAGACGATAACAACAAGCTAGCACAATTCCAAAGTGGCAATCATAAACACTATTCCACTGAAACGGCTCTTCTGTCTGTAGCTGATGACCTACACTGTATGAAAAGCTATGGATGAAAAGAAAGTCTCATTATTGGTGTTGATGGACATGTCAAAAGCCTTTGACAGTATAAACCTCAACATGTTTTTAGAAGTATTTAAATTTGATAGCCTTGTCTTCATCAGCACTGGAATGGTTCAAAGTTATCTAAAAGGAAGGTACCAGTATGTTTCTATTGGGGATGTGGTTTTGCAGTCTCTCCCAGTTGATTATAATATGGAGTTCCACGGGGTCCATTCTTGGCCCTGTTCTGTTTACTTTTTATATAAATGATTTATTCAACCATTCACCCCTGAGCCGCCCGTAACCGCCGATGCCGGTCCATGTGCTTCTACTGCTGGTGACATCATCAGTTTTAACAGTCACAGACAACTTGTGACCGCTAACTTGCGCAGAGTGAAGAGATCTTTCAAACCATACCAGAATGAGCACAATTCAGTCAAGGACACCGCAGAAAAAGGCAAAAAACCATGCATGTAACATTGACCTGAAAATTTCCCACCAAAATGAAGCCTACTAAATGCCCAGCATGAGAAAAAAAAAATAGACAAGAAAAGCGAAAAAAGAGGGGAGGAGAGAAAGAGAAAAGCAAAAGTCAAGACTGCTGTGTCACTTTTAAACCCATGTGCTTCTACTGCTTGTGACATCATCAGTTTAATGGTCATGGACAACTTGTGGCCACTAACTTGTGCAGAGTGAAGAGATCTTTCAAACCATACCAGAATGAGCACAATTCAGTCAAGGACACAGGAGAAAAAGGCCAAAAACCATGTAATATTGACCTGAAAATTTCCATGAAAATCTTGTTCCACTGCTACCCACCTAACTTTCCTTTCAGCTTAGAATTCTAACATCCTAAAAGCATTTCTAAAAACCTTTCCCACGAAAATCAAGCCTACTAAATGCCCAGCAAGAGAAAAAAATGAGGTAAGAAAAGCGAAAAAAGAGGGAAGGAGAGAAAGAGAAAAGTACAGTGCAGGCCAGAACTAAGCGAACCAAAATATACGTGTAATACAAGGTGTATGCGTCAGGAAAGACGAGTCAATTGCGTCAGGCTGGATGCGTCCGTGCGTCATCTGAGCTGATGAGCCGATGCGTGTGCTCTGAAATGCGTTGGATCGACCTGGTGGATCGACCTGGTGCAAGCTGAAGAAAATTTAGATGCAAAACGCCAAGTGCAACTTTCGCTACATGTATTTCGATCACCTATTTCACGAATCAAGGAAACAGTCACGTTTTACACAATCAAAACTAAGCTAGCGTAACAATAATGCGGAGGGAAACATCACTCACTTCATGACAATCAGCATCAAAAATCGAACCTCCGATTGGCATGTGCTCACGTAAACAAAACTTTCCTTGTGATGACCAAATTCGCATCGATAACATTGTCATAGAAAGCAAGACTTAAGGATTGAACTTGAAAAAAAAAAATGCATAAAAGATCTTGAGGTACAATCCTTTGCGTTATCACAAATCCGCAAGGCACGTGCTCGAAAATAACATTCACCCGGGCTGAATCGAAATTCCTGTTGCTTTTTAGTAACATTTTCTTTCACAACGCCATCGACATCATCACTTTATCAGTCTGGGTAACAAGCGCTTTAAATGAAAAATTCTTTTCCAGTAATAATCGCCATCAGAAGGAGGGGATTACACATTCATTCAAGTAAGCAGGGAAACAATCAGTCAGGGATTTCTTCTGGATCTATTAATTCCCGGCCCCCGGCTCTTAATGACAGCCCTAAGGCATACCACGTTCGGTGGCTCATAACTGTTTTGGACAAATACGGTACAGGTCATAACTAAGCGAACAATGCAGAGAGTTCACCTGCTGGTACAGGTGTATTTATTACATTTCATCTCACCTGTGTGGCAAAAATGTCCTTGCTGTTGTTCACATAAGTGATTGCATGTCTTTGACTGACTGTGTCCTTTACCAAAATAATAATAACATTATTCACTGATGAACATTCAACCTGGAAAGGGAACAAGAAAAGTAATATGTAAACCCATCACTTCTGAACCACCTGAGCAGATCCACCAGTACAGGTACTTGGGAGATGATCATTTTCAACAGTCATAGACAATTTTAACAGAAAAAATTTTGTGCCACCGTGTTCTCCTTATTAGAAGGTAACCCAGTACTTGACACTAACTTTTTTGGACACTAGGCAATGGGCTGGCAAGTGAAATAAATCACTAGCCCAAGAGGACAAGTCACTGGTCAAAAAAAAAGAAAGAAAGAAAGCCCAGAAAAAATATACCCAGGGGGCAAGGAGCCACTCTGCTCCTTCCAGTGTCCAGTCTACATGTATAAACTAATAATTATTTTAAAACGAAAGCAAACGAATAAACACTTGCTGAGTTATCTTTGTTTGTTTTCAGTCCTTTATTATTCCAGTCAATACATTTTATGAATGTCCAGCTTTAAACTGGTAGAGAAAAAAAACGGAAATTTTCTGTTTCTGTGATAAACATTTCAGGATGTTCTAGATAAAAAAGAAGCCCTTTTTAATAGACAATAAAAGTATTGATTTTTCATAGTCGCCACTTTTATTTTTGTTTTTTCCCAAAATTAAGGGGTTGGCCCATACTTTTGGTTAAAGCTCGGAACTTTCTTGTTTCTTTGTTTTTGGGTAAATAAGACCAGGGATGTTCTAGATAGAAAATAAATGATAAATAATAATGACATTACTTAGTCGCCATATCAGATTTTGTCTAAAGGGGTTAGCATAGCCTAAGGTAAAAAAGTTGAAATACAAGTCATGTAGTCCATTTTCGTTCTTGTTGCGACCGTTGAAAAGAAGTACTGAATACTCATTTATACAGGGTTAGCCTCGACCTAAAGTAAATAAATTGACACATTCCAGTCAGAAAAAGACCTGTGTACAACTAACCCTGTATAAATGACACTTCAGTGATTCTATTCAGTGGCCGCTATGAATTCGAAACTGGTTTGTTTCTTGATTGTTTGTTTTGGGGTAAAAAACATTTCTTGATGTTTTAGATAGAAAAGAAGCTCTTCGAGGCAATAAAAATTAATATCAGTTACAAATACATCTAGTCACCATGGTTGATTTTTGCCAAAGGGGTTAGGCCTTGTAGTGTTCAATCTAAGCCGCATTTTTGCGTCATTCACGCAGAATATTCTCTTCTGCCACAAAATGAAATAACATCATACTGACACAAAAAGGGAGTCACTTCATATGTATACTAAGTATTTCCAAATTAACAGGCAATAACAAAACTAAACTTCGAAAAATAGGTGAGCTTCTAAGCCCGAAATGACTGTCATTTCAGACTTTGTGTGTACAAGTAGTTTTTGGGTTGGGCATTCCACGCAATTCCAGGAGACTGGGGCGTACATTTTGACTTTCTGCATATGTTGGTTTGCTGATAGATTCATGCTTTATTTGTTGCTTATTGTACTTTTGTTGGCTGGCTGTTGAAACAGAAAAGCATGAAGATGGGCTGGAGAAGGGTGGTAAAGCTGGAGAAGTCAGTTCGGTGATGTCAGTTGTACAAAATTTCAATATCATAGTTTGACTTGACCCAAACCCAATTTAAAATACCATGTGGGACATACATGTACAGTGTATGACCCATTTTGACTAATTTCTAGATTGAACACTGCCTTGCCTTGGGTCAAAAATTTGAAAATTCTGCCACAGAAGTTGCATGAACAGAATATTTCTACAAATACATATGTTCAGATTTATCGATCTTTGTGTCCTACAGGACACATATCATGAACAAGTTTGTGTCTTTAAAATTTTATGCATCAGGGATGCCGGACCTAGAGGTACAGTGGTAACAAAATCACTGCACTGACCATGGCAAGATGGACCTAGAAATGAGTTGAATACCTACCAAGAGCTTTACTTGAAAGACAACGCACATCTCAGACACTTGAAGACTCCACTAACATACACTGTACATCTACCACTGTGCTTAAGCCTGCCAGAAAAATGGAGGATGACTGAATGCCCAAAGACATCCTCTATGGAGAGCCTCCAGTTAGCTGGCAATCTGTTGGCTGTTTGCTGTTTCAGAGGGGGTAACTGCAAAAACAAAGGAAGCTACAGTACAGGCCAGAACTAAGCGAACAATGTAGACGTAAAACTGATGCAATGGACGCATCAGCTCGGATGATGGCACACATCAGCGCTAACGTGTCAGGAAGCGCTAATGTGTCACTGCGACAGAGCTTTGCAGTGCATTGTTGAAAAAACAAAAAAAACAAATTCTTGGGTTTGAAGAAGCTCATTCTAAGGAACTTTTCATGACGATCTTCAGCCATGATTAATTGAGCTAAATTTGGTGACATGCAGGGTTTCACTTGTAAAATGCTCGGCACCCTAATTTTTTATGTGTTCATACACTTGTAGAATAAAAGGCGTTCTTTAAAGAGTTGAAAATTAGAGCTCTTATTTTGAAAGCGACAAAATCTGCATGAAATGAAATTATTTAGCAATTACTGAATGAGGCTGAGTAGGATGTGAAGAATTATGCAGATTGAGGTGGATAATACCCTCTGAGATCTGCATAATTCTTCATATCCTAATAAAACCTACAAATCCTAGAATTTTATTTTTAAGCATGTGCCTTGCTGATTTGTGGTAATGTGGTGGATTGTACCTCAAGATCATTAGTTAAAGTTGGACCAAAGTGTCATTGATGCAAATGTGGTCATCACAAGGAAAATTTCATTTACGAAAGCTAGTGTCGTCGTATGAGGTTCAACTTTTGATGTCCATTGTCATGTTGTGAAATATGACATCACTGTTTCCTCAATTCATGATCGAAATACAATGCAGATGTGCATTGGGTATGTAAAAATTTGAGTTTCAATAGTACGTGAAAGTTGCATTTGGCATTTTGCACGAAAATTTTTTGGGATTTGCCAGTTTGAAGCTTGTTGACCATTCACTGACACATAACACCTCTAAACAACGAGGTAGCTCACATACTACTGAGTCTTAATGTGCACTGTTGCATTTCAGGGCAGACATGTGTTCTCGTCAACTTTTGACTCATCAGCAATTGACTTGTATTTCTGAACACGTATTACGCATATATTTTGGTGCGCTTACAATCCTCCTAAAATAAGTGTTTCAAAGTTTTTGTCAAGGATCTTAGCCTAAACTAAACACCACCATCCAGCCTGTGTTTACCAGCCAGAATATTGAACAAGAACTGAATGTGAATGAAGCAAAGCCATTGATCGTAAATGACAGTGTGTAGTTTATAACTTCCAATGTGACCTGTGTGATGCAAGCTATGTACATGTACATTACACACACGGACATTAAATTTTACACAATCGTGTAAAAGGACATAAACAACAGTCCTCCGCCATTGCCAAACATTGCAAGAACATGCATGGAAAGATCCCTGAGGACCTGCTGAAACATTTCCAAGTGCTTAAGAAATGCAGGAACAAATTTGACTGTTTAGTGTACGAAATGCTTTTCATAAGCCAAATTTCACCTTACAATCAGACTCTATTCATGCTTAAGTATTTTCATAATCTTTGCACCCTGTTATATTAATTTTCGTGCCACATCACTTTAAATGCTGTAATTGTCTAAGATTGTTGCCAATAACAATACTGACTAAACTCGGCTTGGAGTCATACGCTCCATGGAAATTAAGAAACAGATTGCTTTTGATAATAATAACTTAGCCTCCTTTAGGAAGAAATAATATTAATAATAATTTGATCTACACAGTTAATTTAAGTGCAAGTGACAAACAGGCAGATGGGGGATGGAGGACTAGAAGGCAGGCAGCCTTCTCTTTTTATTTCACTTTTTTCCCTTCTGTAAACGATAACAGTCACCTTTTTCAACGTAAGGTAAAATTTAGTAACTGATAATTAGAATTTATTGTAATGTAATTGTAATTGTTTGTGTCCGAAACAAATAAATACATGTAAATATAATAAAAAATCGGATTGGATAATATGCAGAATGTGGTTCAGTTCTTATTAGCCGTTTTTGGGGAGAGCTCATTCTTGTAAATGACCAGCTCTAGTTTATGACCACTTTTTCAACATTTTCGGAGGTGGTCTCTACGAGAGCTTTGACTTTACTAGAAAGTCCACCCTCCCCCAACTCAGGCAAGCAGATCAATCTACATGCAATTACAAATTAGAATAGAATAGAATAGAATAGAAAACTTTGTTATTAAGTGTCAGAGCAGTATAGGGACATTCCACCTGCACCTCCTCTATGGAAGGCATGATTCCGACAGGCCCTTATCTCTTAAATTGCGATTCCTAAGGTTCCCAAATCCCCCACTAATTCCTAAGGCCTTGTAGTAATCCGAGATTCTGAGAGGCCCTTGTGGGTAGAATGCTAATTCCAAAACCCTTTAATGTGGTTAAAATATTAGATTCCAATACGATCCTTCTGGATATTATCACATTATGCCTTCCATGGGGTAGGGGGTGGGGGGTGCGGATGAAACATTTGGGGACAGAAAAAAGCACGGCCATGTTCACCAAGGCTTAGCTTATCGATGTACAGACAAATGCAAAATAACAAAATAATTTATAAAGTCTTGAAAACAGAGCACATTTAAGGTAGGTTTAAGCAAAGTTTTGTTGATCGAAAGACATGAGCTTAACAATTGAGCAAGTAACCGCAACTTTGTCAACTATCTCTCGTTCCTTGAAACGAAAAAGTCTAAACTGTACTACCGTTTTTAAGGGAATTACAAAGAGCTATGGTACATACACTGTTTTCATAGCTAAGACGTTAATATTGAGAGTGTAAATAAGAGAAATTCAGCTTACCTACTGACGATGCCTAGCTCGCAAAGATGGCCCCCTCGGCTGTCGTTGTTTGATGGTCGCGATCGATTGCGGTTCGACATTTGGCCAATCAGAAACGAGTTACGCAGGCACGTGATCAAAGAAGCGTAACGCAACGCATGCGACCAAAACTGGCGGGAATTTTTTGTTTCGTTTTGTTGTTTTTTTACATGGCAATTGGCGAACCTAAACAAAAATAAAATTCTCCCCCAGGCGGTTTTTTGGTGTTTCTTTCGTTTGTGTTTCGTTAAGTAAGGGATGCATCCGCGCAAAAGCTGAACCACAGTCAAACGAGAAAACGATCGGGGTAGGGTAGGTTTCTTTCGCCCCCTGTCGGCCGTCTTTTAAATTTTTTAGCTTAACTGATTTGCAAAATATCTTAAAAAGTAAATGCGCGAGTAGCACACGAGGGGAGACGTATCACGCTCGCCCAGATGGAGGGCTTCCTCGCAAGCTGGAGGGAGTTGCGAGGAGTCACGCGAGAGCAGCACGCGAAAGGGGCCGCAAGTGGGACGCCGCTCGCTCGCGCGTTCTCACGCGGCTCATGCGGCTCCCTTCGCTCCTCTGGCTCGCCATATAAATTAGAGCTTGCTCGCAGACTAGAAATATCCAAGATAGATTCACTCAATCTTAACCTGTTTTTGGCGACTTTGGAAGCGGGCGAACCAGGGGTTCCAAAGGGAAGTGCCCATTCAAGCGCATGAAATCACGAAGTGCAAGTGAGGGATCCCTCACTTGTGTGTTAAACTTACACTCCACTTTCCTGCGGGTTAATGGTGTTATAGAAATATCAACGAACAAACGGAGCAATCGTTTGAAATTTATTTACATTGATTACTCCCGCATAAAGATTCTCTATGAATAGACTATTTGCTGTAATAGCTTTCCTTTAAAATTAGCCACTAAAGAAAAACAAACGAGAAACACTAGCCAGGGTAAATGAAAGAGAATCACTTGTATATCTACAGCTAACAATTTATATCAAAGACATAAACAACTGGTAAAGCTAGATGTAGCGTTATTACGGATTTCAACGCTTTAGCTTCGGTTTGATTATTTAATTTAGTCTACTGGTTTAGTTGGTGTAAACAAAATGCATTAAGTTCTTAATGGGCTGATTTAGCAACAGGACAGGAACGTCAGTTGACGACGGGAAAGTGCGCGGAAAGGACTAAACAGGACTTCCAGTGCTCAATTTGCCGCTCTGCTATTGGTCAAGCCAGTTGTTTGATTTGCGCGCGCCGTCGTCAACTGACGTTCCGTTCTGTTTGCTAAATCAGCCTATTCAACTTTTACTTCGCTCCCCGTAAGGGAATCGGAATTCCGGAATCCAGAAAGTTTTTACTTGTGGAATCCAAAATCTGAGAAAACCTTGGAATCTGAAACCCTGGGCTATGGAATCCGGAATATTAATAAAGCTTAAGGAATCCGGAATCCCATAAACGATTGGAATCCAGAATCCAAGTTCCACTGGCAAAGACTGGAATCCAGTACCTGGAATACGGAATCCGGCGTGGAGTCCAGAATCCAAGACTGTCTCCTAGACAGTGACGGATCCAGACCTTCATATAAAGGGCGGGGGGGGGGGGGAGGGGGCGTCTCCCGAAAAAATTTTTTCGGCCCTTCGGCCTCATTTTGATCGACAAATAAGGGGGGCCCCCCCGGGCCCCTACCCTGGATCCGCCACTGCTGGATTCCCTTACATGGGGAAAATACCGAAGGATATTACTCATGAATGCATTCATTACTTAGCACCCGATTTTCATCCAAGCCTTTCCCATCGACTTCAAGAGACATCCAAGAGTTATGTTAAGGCCTTCGAAAACAGTCGACACTTTGCGGCGCCACTACTGATTTCCCAGCGAGATGACGTCTGAGAAAAAAGTGCAGAAATTCCATACTGATGACGTGCAGCTACCTAGATCTTGGTTATCCCTTTTGATTGGTTCAAGAAAACGTCCCACGCGGCACGACCAATCAGGAGCTCCACTCAGATTGGGTAGAGGAAAACATTTCACAAGATTAAAATCTTGTGAAATGTTTGTGAAATGGATTCTTAAAAGATTCAAGCTTTGCGCTCTTGAGAGAATAACAAAAACATAATTCCTATATTCATCTTTTGCAGTATTTACAGCACAAAGGCTAGCTGTTGGGGCTGAGCAGATGACTTAGACAAATAAACCAAAGAAAGCACAACAAGGTTGAGACGTGCATGGAGAGGGTATTCTTTACAACACACCTGTAGGCAAATAAGCAAATGAACCTACCTGCTGCCTTCTCTTCCTAGGAGACCTCGCATTCCACTTTGTCTCCTTCAACAATAATCTGGCACCAGAAGAGTGGACTAAATGGAATCTTATGTGGAACCCTTTGATGGCACAGCTGCCACCTGCTGCAAGAGGATATTAACAGCAACATCAAAAGTTACTGATTGGCTAGATAAGTATAAGATTCTGGAAAAAGACACAGCTACCCCTCCCCTGACCCAGTATTGACACCACTTTCCACTTAGGACAAAATGTTGGTTTAGGGGAAGGGTAGGCGTAGTTACTGTTAACCAAAATCTTTAACTGATGTGATACACGTCTCTGAATGATGGTTCAGGACTATAAGCAATGGGGCACAAAGTAGAGGGTAATAAAATATATATTGTAGCACTACCTATTAGCACATAGCAATAAATGCCAAGGCAAATCCCAATAATGTTTTAGACCGCTAAACTGAGACCGAAAAGGGAGTTTATAAAGCCTTGTGGCGGTGCTATATTGGATTTTTTCAAAAGGGTTAACCCATGATTTTTAAGTCAAAATTGAAAAGTTCCTTTTTGATTCTCTTTTGTCAAAATAGAAAAAGAAAACATGTTTGACGATGTTTTAGACAGATAAAAAGACCGAAAAGAGCGTTTATACAGACATTTTGGGGATGCCATACTGGATTTCTTAAAAGGGGTTAACCATGTTTTTTAAGTGAAGATGGGAAAGTTCCTTTTTGACTGTTTTTGTCAAAAGAAAATAAGAAAAGACTTTTGACGACGTCTTAGACGGCTGAAAAGACCGAAAAGGGCGTTTATAAAGACTTTCATTTTGGGGTGCCATATTGGATTTTTCCAAAGTGGTTAACCCATGATTTGGACTCAAAATTATAAAGTTTGTTTTTGAATGTTTTTTGGTCAAAATAGAATAAGAAAAGATGTTTGACGATGTTTTAGACGGCTAAAATACCGAAAAGACTGACTTTCATTTTTAGGGTGCCATATTGGATTTTCCAAAGGGGTTAACCCATGATTTTGAGTCAAAATTGGAAAGTTTCTCTTTGATTGTTTTTTCTCAAAATAGAAGAAGGAAAGATGGTTGACGATGTTTTAGACGGCTAAAAAGACCGAAAAGAGCGTTTATAAAGACTTTCATGTTGGGGTTCACATATTGGATTTTTCTAAAGGGGTTATCCCAACATTTTAAGTGAAAAACTGGAAAGTTTCTTTTTGATTGTTGTTTGTCAAAATAGAAAAAGAAAAGATGATTGTCGATGTTTTAGACGGCTAAAAAAACCGAAAAGAGCGTTTATACATTTATGGGTTGTCATTTTGGATTTTTTCCAAAGGGGTTAACCCATGATTTTTAGTCAAAATTGGAAAGTTTCTTTTTGATTGTTTTTTGTTAAATAGAACAAGAAAAGATGATTGACGATGTTTTAAACGGCTGAAAAGACCAAAAAGAGCGTTTATAAAGACTTTTATTTTGGGGTTGCCATATTGGATTTTTCTTAACGGTTAACCCATGAGTTTGCGTGAAAATTAGAAAGTTTCTTGTTGATTGTTTTTTGTCAAAATAGAATAAGAAAAAAATGCTTGACGGTGTTTTCAAAGACTAAAAAGACCGAAAAGAGCGTTTATAAAGACTTTCATTTTGGGGGTGTCATATTGGATTTTTCCAAAGGTTAACCCATGACTTTGAGTCAAAATTGGAAAGTTTCCTTTTGATTTTTTTTGTCAAAATAGAATAAGTAAAGATGCCTGACGATGTTTTAGACGGTGAAGTTGATCGAAAAGAGCGTTTATTGGGAGAATATTTTTGAGGGTGGTCATATTGAATTTTTCCAAAGGGGTAAGCCCATGCATGGTTTTGAGTCAAAATTGGAAAGTTTCTCTGTGATTTTGTGTTCAGAATAGAATAAGAAAAGATGTTTGATGTGCTACGGGACTTAACGTTTTTGAAAAGTTTCCTGAAAAAGTGACTTATAATAATCTAGATTGGATCTTCTAATATGGTTTTGAAGAGGACATAATACCTGAAACACTTGTCCAGTTGCGTATTCATTCGTTGCTCAGTTCAATTTCTTTTGTTCCACATTGAGTTCTCTTTTCTTATAATCTAGTTCGTTCCGATGATAGAACAACCATTTAGACTCCTGCTTCTTTGAATGGTGCGACACTACATTAGGTCTCTCTGTTCTTTATCCTCGTTTAGCTGTTAATTATGTGGAAAAAAAAATAAAATTGCCCATTAATTTATTGGGAATGTAAATGGATGGGTGTAGGAGGATCCAGTGTTAAAACTTTAGCTTTTGCTAATATGTTGAAGCAATGATGATGAATTGAAAATATAGCTGATATTTTTGTTATTTTATAACTAAGCCCAGGTCCGGAATCCTCATCAGATTCTCAACTACTGACAATACAGTCCAATTATCTAGGGTTACGGTCCCTTGGGTTCAAGGGATGAAATGAGTCCTGTTGTAAGACGGAATAAGCATTTAACAGGCTTGTTTTGGCTGCAATTGAGCTCAAATGAATTCATGAGAGACTGAATAGGGCTTTAGCCTGTGGGGCTGACTTGGCACTATGGGCTGGAACAACCTTTTTAACTTGCGGTGTAACGGTATAATCTTTCGCCTTTGTCTTACCTAGCGAAGCAAATGATTTAAAGGAAATGATGCAGGCACATTGCTGCATGAATATTGCGATAATCCCTCTCTAAGAACCACCATTTCTTCTTTTGATCATGAACAGTCAATCTAATTTGCACTCCTCTCCAATGGGCCCTCTTCTCCAAGGCCCTTGAGCAACGACTGGAAAAACAGACCCTCCTTTTGACAGAGATTACTCTGAGTAAGCTTTTTCAGCACTTTTTCTTGGCGAAATCTTGAAATCTTTAAGCACCCTAATCATAAACTTTTGTCCTTGTCCAGTTTTGCTAATTTTTCTCTTCCATTTCTTACTCTTTTCCTTTTGCTTTTTCAGAACCATATACATCCATTAGCTGTTATAACTCTATAGACTGTCTCTCAGTCCAAGATCTAAGATAGCGATTTTAAAACGCGACTAAGCACTACAATTCGTTTGTTCAGCTGTACATGTATTGTCCACAATATAAGCATCTGCACCATTGAGTTCTTAAACGATGGTCCTGGCTGATATTGCATAATTCTTCCAGGGCAGGGGATAATCATTTTTCCTATAGGGGTGGGGTGGAACTGTGGCTAATATTTTTGAACATAGGTTGTTACACACTTTATGGGGAATCATACATTCTGGAAATTCAAATAGAAAACTAGAAAAGTAATAACTATTAGACAATTTGAATCTCTTAGAAAGCATAATGATTTAAAGCGACTTAAGGCGATTTAAGGCGATTTAAGGCGACTTAAGGTCCCAAAGTAGGCCTCATATTAAACTAGTTCACAACATTAACTCAGCGTTTATCAATGGAACTTGACCTAGTAAAGAATAAAAAGTTTAAAAAAAAAATCTACGCCTGAAATTGCATATTTCAAATAAACTTCTTTGATTTTCTTGGCGCGCAGGCAAAGCAAGTGGATGGCAGCATAAACTTACCCCGGCGTTTATCCAAGCAAGCAAGGACGTCACCGTTAAATAAATTCATGGCGACAAGCACTAGATCCTAGATTTACATACACCGATCTAAAAAATACTAAACCAAAGGAGATTTTCCAATATACAAGATATTTCCTTTCATGTCGCCGCCTAGGGGTAAAGAAAGAATTTATAAAGGGTGGGGCACTTAGATTACTCAACCAAAACACTTCTGAGAAAACCGATTTGAAGATGGTGTCAACAATATATTATTTTAATCGAAAACTCAGCATGAGAGAGTCTTGATAGATACTGTAGAAGATCCATCTATTTAACAATTATTCCATGAGTGCCAGTCGGATATGAGATGGGGGATAGCCAACGAGGCCCCTCGCTCTCGCGTCCAAATAGAGTGTTTTCACTCACGTGGCCAGCATCTATGCAAATTTATTGGAACAAAAGAAAGCGTTTGCACAAGAAAAGAGTTCAACTCCCAGAGGATTGGTTTGGGACACCAACATGGCCGCCGTTTCATTGTTTTGGGACACCAATATGGCCGCCGTGACGTCATGTGAAAACACTCTCGCAGGCTAAAGGCTCAAAGAGGTCACTAACTAGGTCTTTAAGAGTTTTGTGATTATCCATCTGCCAACGGTTGTTCAAAGGCAGGATATCACTATCCACCGGATAAATCGCCATCCAGTGGATAAGTGTTAACAAAACAAACCGCGCTATCCACTGGAAGGCAATTTATCCGGTGGATAGCGTTATCCACCTTCCGAACAACCCGGGCAAGATCTGCAAATACAAAACAGAGACAATGTTGTCTAATTACAGGAGATTATTTTTGCACGGACAAGGCGGATGTGATATTAATCTTTCTGTACCCGAACGACGTATTATTTTGGCTGTACAACGTTCACAAAATCGGTAAGAGACCTTCGAAGGGGCTGTTGACTGTTGCTCTTACATGCATTTTCCTTTTTTCCTTGACGTTTTCCATGTGTTTTTTCTTAAAAGAAGTTCACAGTGTTCTCAGTATCTTCATTTAAATAGTGCAGTGGAATGAATCGAAGGGAAACTGGGAATTAAAAAACCCCTTTAACACTGCATGGCCCCTAACTAGTAGTCAGACACGTGCATCAGTCAGCAAGACTGGGAAATGAACCCGTGAACGAGTTTGACCTGCCTGAGGGTTGAACATCGAAACCGGAACTGGGGAAAAAAAACCTTATTAACAGTGGATGGTTCCTAAATAGTCAGAAATGTGTATCGTTATAAACGAAAGGGCTTCAAAATCATGTAAACTTTGAACCAGTGAAGTCGCTGAGCAGCAAGTATCAGACTTGCAGGTTCCAATCAGAACTCGCGAAAGAAAAGCTCACGCGCACCCCTCACTACGAACGACAAAAAAATCTCGTTTTAAAACTGATCGCGGTATCTCGTCTCGTCTCGTCTCGTACCATCTAAAGTTTTTAGTTTGGTTAGTTTTTGTGCATTACGTCGTATCGGAGGAGAATCCAAAATCCTTTTTGCAATCTGCAACTGAAGAGAGGCCACCCTTTAAGTGAAGACAAGCATGACTGAAATCAAGAAAAATTTTATTATTTTTTATTTTGTTTTCTCTGTTTGTTTTTCCTTACACGGAAAAAGAAACTTTATTTGAAATAGTCAAGAAATAGTACAAAAAAGCAAAAACACAATTTATATGTACTATTCTATGGTGTACTATTACTACTATCCATTAACAGTTAATGGCCAGTTATGGCCGACCCAGATAACACGGCTGCATGTACAGTGTATGTGCTTTCCCTGCCACCAAAAGAACAACACTTAACGAGAAAATAAGGAATTTCAGCGAAGCAACATTTCGATGTTGCTAGCGTCATTTTCAAGGCAAAAGTGTTAAAAGTGCCACAGAATGTCGATGATAGAAATAAGAGTTCAGTAACAATGCATTTTATACCGATTTGGTGAAACACGAAGGCGCACTATAAAATGGCTATATAAAGTAAAAGTTATAAGAAAAGGATACGTAGGATATATAAGAGATCTAATCCGCCTAAAAATAAACCAGAATTGTTCAGAAGCTAGGCTGATACTACGTGAAAAAATTGGACTTTGCGAGACATCAACATGACCGAAACTCGATAAAGTAGGGTTGCAACTGTGGACTGCTGTTTCGTCCTTTTTGGGTCTCGTCAGCACGGAGTAGCAAATTTAAATGACGCCAGCTTCAGCAGCTTCAATTGATGCGAGCGCAAATAAAATGCACAATGATACGTTCACGGTATCAAGTTCCGTACCTCGGCCACGCTTGTAAGTTTCTTAAAAAATGTTATGTTCAATTTGAATTATTTGTTTCAGTTGTTTGTAGATTTTAAGGACCACAATGAGAATTACTGGTTTCATCAGTAATTGTTATTATTTATTTATTTACCTTGGACTCTCTTGCCCTCCGACACACGCGTTGCCACACCACGTGCTCCGAGGAGCAAGGAGTCCAAAAGTGTCAAGATAGTGTCTCGCAAACAAAATGAAGATGACCAAAACCATTCTGGAAGTGAAGGTAAATATAACATGCAGAACTTTATACTTCTTCATCAACTAAAGCTTCTGTAAACCAAAATTTTTACATTACAAAAATGAAAGCTGTAAAGTTTAAGTGGGCACTTAAAGAATTTTCTTCGCAATGAACCCGCGAAGGAGATTAGGATTATGTTGGCTCAAAAAAAAGTATTTAAGGATAAGTTTGAATTTCGCAGGTTCGCCGTTGTCGACGAAAACTTCTGATGTAAAATGCATCTTGTGGAAATATGTTAAAATTCCTGCTGCCTTTCAATCAAAGTTTACAAAACTGAAAAACCGTGGGAAAAAGTTTCCTTAACCTCACTTTCTTACGGTTGAACTACTATGACAGAGTAAAAAATGTAAATTTTAACAATCGTTAATTTCAAGCTAATTTTCTTGGTTGCTGTTTATTGGCCAATAAGCCCTGGTCTTCCGTCGGAAGTACCCTTTTGAAGTGCGCTTTCGTGTTTGACTTTGCTGAGTTCTTGCTGAACAGACACGTTTTACGGTTTGCACGAAACTATGCATTTTTTAACATTTTTTAATACTTGTTGCATGAACTCTTAGCGGTTCAAATTGCTTTATTAAGCGATTTCGCTGTGATTTCACGTACAACGTACTTTCCATATGCAATTCGGTGATATTGTGCGATATCGCCAGGCCACTCAATATCGCATCGGATCAGCGAATTACTTAAACGCCAGCTGTTATGTAATATACCCTATCACTCCGCATCCTTACTGGACGAAGCTCCCCCATTTAGTGTGGAGGAGGGAAGGAAGGGAGTGAACAACTTAAAAGGTAATTGCATGGCGATCAATATAACATTATGTTTCAAAACGTTCTTTTGCGTTAAATCACAGCGATTGGTATGTGGACACTTGGCATTCTTTTAAACTTTAAACTTCAAAACAACGCTAGTAACATCGAAACCTCGACTCGCTGAACTTTTCGTTTTTCTCCATGGAACTGTGCCAAATAAATCGGCCTTTTATAATAAACCTACTCCTATACCTACTCCTACTACTATGGCCATGTTCCTGTTCCGGATCTTGCGCTTCAATTTGGCGACTTCGCTTGTAGAAAAGCCGACCTTGCTGCTAATGGCATCAATCTCGTCTGTCTTCAGACCAAGAGCCTTGAAGGTATCCTTGACACGCTGCAAGTTTTGGTTAAATGTTCGTTTGCTCATCTCACCTTTGGCTGAATGAAACAACGAGTTTCTTAAAAGGCGAAGCTGGTCAATCGCTAAAGCGGCGGTTTGATAATAGTTTCCGCCCGAACTCACCACAGATGCGTGGAAATCTCCACGCGCTAACCCAAGGGGTTTCACGTACAGATCACTGAGGGTCTGGTATTTGCCGGTGCTGTCAGGTGAGGCGAAGGACTGCGCAAAAATTGTGGCCTGAAACAATGCTGTGCAATCCCACTCCTCGTACGACTGATCGGTAGGAACTTTGGTTTTGCGATGCTCTTTACCCTTGAAGGATTTCCTCACGGCCTCAGAGTCATCCCAGAGTTCTACTGGTCCAAATTTCCTGTCCCACATGAGTCTGAAGGTCTGACGCAAGGCTTTTGGAAATTCATCAGCGACGATGGCGGTGAACTTGAGGAAGTTCAACTGGTCATTTCGATTCCGAACCCTGACCATCCTTTTAACACAGTGGTCTGATCAGGCCCCCTTCCCCACTCGGGAACGGGGCCTTAGCTGTCTGTTGGATACAGCACTATCGTCTAAAAAAAGAACATATAAACGAAACAATGAGATCGACCTTTTTAAAGGACCACTTAATCTCAGACCAAAGGAAAATAGAGCGAAAATAAAAATTAACAACAAATAAAATAAATATTGAAATAAATAAAGGCTAAAATGGTTGATAAAGTTGACATAAATTAGTTTAACAACGATAAAATATTCACGACGGTTGACATAAATTAGTGTAACATAACCGAAACACTTCCTATCAAAGCCTCGACGAAAGCATTGAAAGCTAAACGGGAAAAACCCGTTATTAATATTCATATCTGGTGTCAGTTTTGAACACCGAATTTATTCAATGTAGTTTATCAGCATTAAATAGACCATCGCCGCTCTTAAATTTTTCACCATAACGTCAAAATCATTATTTTTGACTTGCAACTGAAACGACTTTCTGGTTTCGTGATACACAGTGATGAAACAATACATATGTCAGTTCAGTTACGAGGATTACAGCTAGCCAAATTTTCTAGCGTGGCTAACCGTTTTGAGCTAAATTTACTCTGATAACGAGCCTCGAACTTCTGTGAGTGTTAATCTGAGATGGAATTTAATGATTTTCAACTAGAGACTGTTAAGAACGTATTTTGCCGAGTCATTCGAACACTTCGACCGTGGTGGCGGACGCAACCTGCTCGCGAAAGTAACGAAGGGAACCTTGTCAGATCGGTATAAGCAAAGAACTCGACAACCACATGGACAAATCGAGGACTGTAAACTGTCTATCTAATCAACTAAACCAGTTAAAGTGCTCAAAATATGCGTTATCAAAAGAGCTCTAACAAGTTATTACGGGACGATCCTAATCGTCTGTCACTAACCATTCTCACGCTTGGCTATGCTAAACCACATTACCGACATTCTAAATCACTAGTTAAGTTAATTGTGAAGTACCTTCAACGAACAGCGAACAGCTTCGAGAAAAGGTGCACTGTCTACAATTCTTGACGTGTCTTGAGGTACGTCCGAAGAGACGCAGCTTGTTGAGTGCCGCGAGCTTTGTACGGGCTGTTTAATTCATGGCATGATTGTCGCGCAATGATTGGTTGAGAGAGGAAGGTTATGACGCAAATGGAAAAACTATGCCAAATCGGGAAGGGAAAAACCCCTAAGTAATTAATGAATTAGAATTAATCTTGCTTTTGTATGACGCACTGTTTTGGCTGCAACAGTTCGAGTAAAGTCGAGTAAAGTAAACTCTTCTGCTGTTCTAAACACTTTCTTTCTTTTTACTCCAAAATTTCAGCTTAGTTTTTCTCAAAGACGTTCGGCTTGTTTTCACTAACAAGCTAAGGCGCAGTGAAATGAATCGAAGCACAACGGGGAAAAACCCCCTAATTCGTGATTGGTTCAGAGAAGTGGTTTGTTTACCACAATGGGAAAAGTATCCCAAACCTATTAGGGAAAACCCCCCATAACTGATGTTAATCTTGCTATTGTATGCCGCACTATTCTGGCTCCAACATACTTAATACCGGCGAGAGCTGCGAAGGAGCTTTTGAAATTTGTTCCGTCTCGCTCTCTTTCTTTTCTTCCGGAAAGTTTCCTTTTGTTTTTTTTCTCAAAAAAGTTGGCAATGTTCTCAGTCTTTTCATTAAAAAAGTGCAGTGGATTGAATCGAAGCGAAACTGGGAAAAAACCCTTATTAACACTGCATGGCCCCTAACTAGTCAGACACGTGCATATCAGCAAGACTTGGAAACGAGCCCGGAAAGGACTTTGACCTGCCTGAGGTTTGAACAGCGAAAACGAAACTGGGAAAAAACCCGTATCAACACTGGATGGTCCCTAAATGGTCAGAAATGTGTTTATCAGCGTGCCTTACGAATGGCCTCGACCATTGAAAGCGAAATTGGGAAAAACCCCTGATTGACATTGAATAGCCCCTATTATTGTAATGCATATGTATATGTAAAGCATACCTTGCAAAAGACCCCAGAACGACTTCGACCACTGAAAGTGAAACTGGGAAAAACCCCTATAAACATCGGATAGTCCCTAAATAGTCAGACATTTGTATATAAGCGTATCTTACAAAAAACCTGAGACTCGACCACTGACTTCGACCATTGAAAACGAAACTGGGAAAAAACCCTTATCAACACTACTGGATGGTCCCTAAATAGTCAGAAATGTGTTTATAAGCTTGCCTTGCAAACGACCCAAGGAACGGCCTCGACCATTGAAAGCGAAATTGGGAAAAAACCCTGATTAACATTGAATAGCCCCTAAATAGTCAGACACGTGCATATCAGCAAGACTTGGAAACGGCCCCGGAAACGACGGTTTGAACATCGAAAACGAAACTAGGAAAAAACCCGTATCAACACTGGATGGTCCCTAAATAGTCAGAAATGTGTTTATCAGCGTGCCTTACGAATGGCCTCGACCATTGAAAGCGAAATTGGGAAAAACCCCTGATTGACATAGAATAACCCCAAAATAGTCATACATATGTATATCTAAAGCATACCTTGCAAAAGACCCCAGAACGACTTCGACCACTGAAAGTGAAACTGGGAAAAACCCCTATAAACATTGGATAGTCCCTAAATAGTCAGACATTTGTATATAAGCGCATCTTACAAAAGACCTGAGACTCGACCACTGACTTCGACCATTGAAAGTGAAACTGAGAAAAACCCCTATAAACATTGGATAGTCCCTTAATAGTCAGACATTTGTATATAAGCGTATCTTACAAAAGACCCGAGACTCGACCACTGACTTCGACCATTGAAAGCGAAACTGGGAAAAAACCCTTATTAACACTGCATGGCTCCTAACTAGTCAGACACATGCATATCAGCAAGACTTGGAAACGACCCCGGAAACGACCTGCCTGAGGTTTGAAAATCGAAAACGAAACTGGGAAAAAACCCTTATCAATACTGGATGGTCCCTAAATAGTCAGAAATGTGTTTATCAGCGTGCCTTGCAAACGACCCACGGAACGGCCTCGGACATTGAAAGCGAAATTGGGCAAAACCCCTGATTAACAGTTAATAGCCCTTAAATAGTCATACATATGTCTGTCTGATTTCGTTAAAACGTGACCAATAGGTTTTTGCCTGGCGCCGGGCGCAGTCTGGCTCCAGGCCAGTCCGGCGTCCAAACAAGTAGGAGGCTTGGCGTCTTGGCCGGTACAGCTGGATAGTCCAGGGACTGCCCTAACAGTGGGTGGGTGGATCAAGCCTGGGGGTAAAACCTAGTGGGATAGGGAGGGGGACTGTTTTGACACAACCCCTTCAGTAAGCAGCAGTGTTCAGTACAGGCTTTGACTGGCAGCTACCTTGGTCTTAATTTGCCCTAGCCGGCTGAATCAGGCCTCTGCTGAGAATGATTATTGTGATAATTGCAGAGCTCAGTGGGAGGTGCAGACAGTCACCCATTGTCCTGGGTGGGGGGGGGGGGGGTCAAAGTGTTGGTACCAAGGACACACTTAGCATACGACCTTTAGACACTCACTGAAGCCATGTTTTCATAAATCCAGACAGATAATTAAGGTCCTTTCTGCAGCCTGGTCCGAGGAGGACAGTGTTACCTGCCCGGGCAAGTACTTGGTGGCACCACTCTAGCCAGTGTCTTACGACAGTCATTTTGTGTTCAATACAACCCCTTCAGTAAGCAGCAGTGTTCAGTACAGGCTTTGACTGGCAGCTACCTTGGTCTTAATTTGCTCTAGCCAGCTGAATCAGGCCTCTGCTAAGAAAGATTATCATGATAATTGCAGAGCTCAGTGGGAGGTGCAGACAGTCACCCATTGTCCTGGGTGGGGGGGGGGGGGTCAAAGTGTTGGTACCAAGGACACACTTAGCATACGACCTTTAGACACTCACTGAAGCCATGTTTTCATAAATCCAGACAGATAATTAAGGTCCTTTCTGCAGCCTGGTCCGAGGAGGACAGTGTTACCTGCCCGGGCAAGTACTTGGTGGCACCACTCTAGCCAGTGTCTTACGACAGTCATTTTGTGTTCAATACAACCCCTTCAGTAAGCAGCAGTGTTCAGTACAGGCTTTGACTGGCAGCTACCTTGGTCTTAATTTGCTCTAGCCAGCTGAATCAGGCCTCTGCTAAGAAAGATTATCATGATAATTGCAGAGCTCAGTGGGAGGTGCAGACAGTCACCCATTGTCCTGGGTGGGGAGGGTCAAAGTGTTGGTACCAAGGACACACTTAGCATACGACCTTTAGACACTCACTGAAGACATTTTTTCATAAATCCAGATAGATAATTAAGGTCCTTTCTGCAGCCTGGTCCGAGGAGGACAGTGTTACTTGCACGGGCAAGTACTTGGTGGCACCACTCTAACCAGTGTCTTGCGACAGTCATTTTGTGTTCAATATCTGTCTGATTTCGTTAAAACGTGGCCACTACGTCTTGTTGCCAAGGATCTTTAGACACTCACTGAAGCCATGTTTTCATAAATCCAGACAGATCTATATGTAAAGCATACTGGGCAAAAGACCCCAGAACGACTTCGACCACCGAAAGTGAAACTGGGAAAGGCCCCTATATACATTGGATAGTCCCTAAATAGTCAGACATTTGTACATTGAAAGCGAAATTGGGAAAAACCCCTGATAAACATTGAATGGCCCCTATATAGTCATACATATGTATAGGTAAAGCATACTTTGCAAAAGACCCCAGAACAACTTCGACCAAAAGCGAAACTGGGAAAAACCCCTAATTAAATATTTTGTCACTTGTATATGTCCATACCTAACAAACGACTTCGACTTCGACAAGGGTTTATTGAAAGCTAAACTGGGAAAAGCCCCGCATGATTTACTAGAAAGTTGCGGGCACCTTCCGTCTAATTTAATAATCATTATATAAACCTTTGTGTAGAGAGTACAAACCGGAACTCCGGAATGTTCAAACACTACTTGGCACCGAAATTACAGATGACAGCTAAAACCATATGGAGTTTTGATTAGGTCTAACTTGGGCCAACTAAGGCTTAATTTTAATAGTGTGGTGTTTGGTGAACGGGGGCATTCTAACGTTGCGATCAAGGTACAAGCAAGCGGCTGTAACTACAGTAAATCTATCAAGGATTACTGTCCTCTTATGAATCCTCCATCGTAACCCCAGATATAAGCACAAAGAGCAGGTTCTTGGACGGGTGCTTTTGTGAGTGAGTGAGTGGGTGGGTGCGTATAAGCGCTGACCAGCGGAAACGAGTATCGATGGTACAAGATTATAATTATGCTGTTTACTGACATATTTATTCCCTTCAAGTTAGCGGGACCCCTTGCAAAAATGGCCACCTTAATCATAAACTTACGTTGCTTCAGTGTTGCCATCGCTTAATCCCTGATGTCCTTGTCCAGTTTTGCTTATTTTTCTCTTCCGGGCCATTTTGTCACTCTTGTCCTTTTGCTTTTGCAGAACCTTATACAGTAAAACAAGGAAGTATCATCCATTAGCTGTTATAACTCCGTAGACTGTCTCTCAGTCCCAGATCTAAGGTAGCGAATTTAAAACACTAAGCACTATTAACAATTCCTTTGTTTAGCTGTACATGTATTGTCCATAAGCATCTGCACCACTGAGTTCTAAAAATGGTCCTGGCTGATATTGCAAAATTCTTCCAGGGCAGGGGATGAATATTTTTCGTTTCACTGATAAAATATTCTTTCATGACAAGTTTTTGTTCCAAGTCTAATGTTATTTGGCACATTTTCACCACCTAGTAGCATCTTGCAGTCAACTGTTAAGGTACAGTCATAGAAGAGTACAAATATATTTGTAAGATTGACAAAAAAAACCATTTGTGCAATTAAACAAAGCCAGGAAAACAATTGTGAACATACTTTCCTAGAGCTGCAGCATTTCCTCATTTATGGTAACTGATGAGCATTTCTTCAAAATGTTCTTTACAAGACCGATCCTTGAGGTACTACTCAGGTCTGTAGGCCAGGTGCTCTTGACCTGCTTCCAATGTTAATATTTTTTTGAAAACAAAAATAAATTTAATGACAGTTAATATTTATAGATTTTCATTAACAATTTCTACTAATCCAAAAACAGGTTAACTAAAGTAAGACGTTGATAGTAGCCTGTAGAATACGTTATACATGTCGCAGAGTCCCAGTCAATTTGGTGTTTCGTCTTTAAATGGTGCTCAGCAATGTGAGCCGGTTTACTAACTTAGAACAAACGCCACTGAATCGTAGCCAACAGTTACCGGCGCCGTACAAACGACTTATTGACGAGATCAAGCAAAACTAACTACGGGAGAACGAATGGAGAACTGACAATTTGACTAACAACAGACGACTGTTTAACTGTGACAATAGACGCATCGAAACGCATCAATTACTGATTACGAGTCTTCATAGCCAATAACATCACGGCTTAACTGACAGACGACCAATAACATCGCGTAATTGACCAATCAGATCACTAACCAGAGTATTATACCATCTACTGACGTGATACAACTCACTTTTACTCTGAAGATGACTACCACACAGGTTGTCGAAACGTCAGTCACTGTCAACAACAACAGTCCTATTCAGGACTACGTTCACCCGGACAATCAAACTCGACCTACTTTTGAAATGACTCCTGGGTTCAAACCTTTCACAGTAAATCTTTCTAAAAAACATGCAGAGTCTAGTGTTGTGGAATCAAATCAAAATCAAAGAAGACTAAAAAGATGAAAAGGGCAGAAATTTAAGAAGAGATTCGGCTCCGCAGCTATAACCTGTACATACAAAAAACACTAAAATGTTAGTATGAGTTTGTGCATTAGAAAGTATGCTAATGAACAGTATCCTAATTACAGTTGATTGCCAGTATTAGTGTGCGATTTGAATGAGAGCTTCCCAATTAGAGTGATATCCCTTTGTTTCTCTGTTCCCTGACGTATTGTGTAATAACGGTTTGAGTGTCACCGGCTGACGCAAAATACGTTTCAACGGCCATACACTCCATCGAGTTTCCACAATCAACCAGTTCACAAGGGAAACCAGGATTCACACCGTCGGTGTTGATAATTTGAGATATCAATAATGTGAATCTTCTTTTAAAAAATGTAAGTAGAGAAATAAGAATCATGATCAATAAAGTTTACTTAGCAATCCCACAGCGTGCAGAGTCCGTGTTGTGGGTGCTCTGAATCACTGAACATGAGAGACTCTAAAGGTAAAAAAGGAGAAAACTGGGAAGAGATTCTGCTCCGCAACCATAAAAAACCAACACGTTGGCATGACCTGAGTTTCCATTTAAGAAAGTACCTTGATGAAAAGTAGCCTGCTTACAAATAAACTCATCTTTCCTCTATTGCCAGTATGAGTGCCCAATCTGAATAAGAGTTTCCCAATTAGAGTACGTGGTATCCCTATGTTTCTCTGTTCCCTGATGAATTGTGTAATAATGGTTTGAGTGTCACCGACTGACGCAATAATGCATTTCAACAGCTATACACTCCAACGAGTTTCCACAATAAATCAGTTCACAAGAGAAAACTATTGCCAGTATGAGTGCGCGGTTTGAATCAGAGTTTCCCAGTAATCCCTACGTTTCTCTGTTCCCTGATGTATTGTGTAATAAAGGTTTGAGTGTCACCGACTGACGCAAAATACGTGGCTTAAATCGAAAAAGCATTCTGTCGCATCGGTTTCAGCTGTTGTGGTATCAAAGGGTTGAGAAATAATCTGCGTAAATGTTTAAACATGAGCCGCAAGTTTAATAGCTCAGTATAGTCAGTACTGGTCCCCCAGGTAAACACGGGCCAGCTGGGCCTCAGGGACCACAAGGACCACAAGGACCAAGTGGACCTCCAGGAGATCAGGGGCCTTCTGGACCTAGAGGCGATCAGGGGCCTCAAGGACCCAAGGGTGATCCTGGTGAATCCATCTCAGCTCCTTCGATTGTGCCACCTCCGATGTCTATCGTCGTAAACAAAACTGGTATAGCGTCACTGCAGTGTGGGGTCAAAGGAAATCCAGCGTTCCAGGTCACGTGGCTAAAGGAAAATTCCAGTCTTCCTTACGATAAACGAATCATGCAATCACGTGGTGACCTTGTGATAAGAGATGTGACGTCAGAAGATTAAGGAGTGTACACATGCAGGGAAAGAAATATTCTTGGAGTCTTGACTTCATCGCCCACATTTACTGTTCAAGGTAATTACCTTTAATATTAAAATTAATATTAATGTCCCAGTGCACAGGTGAAAAAATCTACAGTAGCTTTGAGATAACAAAGCTTAGCGATTCATATTCAAACTACAGATAATTCTACTGTCTACTTGAAAAATTTCTCGTAGCAGAGAGTTTCGACATCAAGCCCAAAATATCTTACACGTATGGAAAGTCTATGAAGTTTCTGCACATTGTATTTAGCCTGTGTTCGGCACATTCCAATAAGTTACAATTGAGTATCCTGTTCCCACATCTAAACAATCTGAATACTGTTACATTACTAGAAAAAGTATACATTTACTTAAGATTCTTAAGAACTAAGAATCTCTGGGATGATGTACGCTTGAGCCTGTTTACATGAACAAAAGTCTTGTACCCCATACCCCATAACATCCCTGATGTTGTCAAAAAAAGATTAGGATTATTACACTAGAAAATTGAATCATGGGACCAGTGCAAATAAAACTTATGGCTTACACTCAGCACGATAAATCCGTAGTCGACATCATTCCTTTTGTAATTAGGGTATCTGTCTCTTAAGCATTTTCTTTGACTACCTTGTTTTAAGATATTGGCTGCAGTGTTGGATTTGCAGTCAAACCGATAAACCCTACAGTCAGAGTCGTAGTCGAGGTGTTAAGAGCCCTAAGGGTCGTTATAGGCTTAACTTAATCGAAATCGTATATAAGAATCAAAATGTTTCCATTTTCTTCTTACTCCCCTCGGCTATCATGACTCCGTCGAATTACGGGCTCGTGATCGACGGAGTTGCAAGCGAATTAGAGCGCTCTTTCTACTAAATCATCACACGGGCGCTTTTGCATACAACCCCAACCTCGAATCTGTCATTAACAAAATCCAGCCCCTTCTCAGGAGCTGTGACTTTACGCTGGCTGCATTAAATGGGACGGAAAAAGTCGTTCACGAACTTCAAAGTGATCGGCTAAGTGCCAGGTTAACTTAAAGGAAATTCCCTAGGATGCTTTTAAGTTAATTGACGTGCAGTTTTTTTTTCTGTTAATCAGTTGCTGCCTTGGTCACAAAAAAGCCCTCGTCTGTTATCCTTGAAGAAGGAGAAAACGTAACCCTTGTGTGCAAAGCTTCTGATCTGCCGATACCAACGATCACATGGCAAAAACCATTAGGTCATTTGCCAAGAGGAAGAACTGCAGTGATCGATGGGAATATGACTATAATTAGTGCAACTAAAAAGGATACTGGGACTTACGTATGCTCAGTAAAGAATCTCCTTGGAGAGGACTCCGCTTTGGCCGTGATAACAGTGATTGACAGGCTCAAATTTACCGTGACACCTCCTTTAAAGATTGCTGCATCTGTGTTCAACAACCTGACGCTAAATTGCAAAGCCCAGGGAGCTCTAGAAATGACCTGGAAGAGGACAAACAAAAATCTCCCTCAAAACCACGTTTTTATTTCAAACGGGAGCTTGTTTCTCAAACAGGTGACTGCAAATGATAACAGATCTTACACACACTGTAATTTTCAGGGAGTTATAATAACTCCTCTAGTTGGGCTAATTTAACTCCTTACAGTGGAGTTATTTTTCGTGGAGTTATTTTAACTCCAAAAAGGAGTTTAAAGAACTCTTTTTCAGGAGTAAAAGTGACCCCAGATATGGAGGAGTTAAAATAACCTCCAAAAAGGAGTTATCCTGTACCTAAAATTTTTACTCCACTTTCAGAGTTAAATTAACTCCAAAAAGAGTAAAAACAACCCATGTAAGGAGTACAAGTAACCCCATTTCGGAGTAATTTTAACTCCAGACTGGGAGTAAAAAGAACTCTTTTTCAGGAGTAAAAATGACCCCAAATTCGGAGTTAAATTAGGAGTTAAAATAACCCCAAAAATGGGGTTATCCTGTACCTAAAATTTTTACTCCATTTTTGGAGTTATAATAACTCCCTCAAAACTACGGTGCATGTGTTGCAAGAAACTATCAAATAACAATTGAGGCATCATGTGTTTTAGAAGTGCTCAAACCCATGTCCTGTAGCAGTATAAAATCAGGCCACAGTGGAAGCTCTTCAGGAAATTTTATTATTGACCCTGATGGAAAAGGAGGCGTGGCTCCGTTCAGTGTGTATTGTGATATGAGTGACAAGGGAGGAGTTGGCGTGACAGTCATAAGTCACGACAGCGAGAGGAGAAGATATGTTGCTAACATTCCTGGGTGTGAGGTTGATAAACCAGGATGTTACAGTAAAGATGTAACTTACAGTGGAGTCAACACCGCTGAGCTAGCAGCACTCACTCGCATTTCACAGAACTGTGAACAATTCATCAAGTTTGAGTGTAATAAAGGCGTAGGCTTTGTACAAGAGTCGGTTGCCTGGTGGACGTCACGTGATGGGATGAAAATGAACTACTGGGGAGTAGCTGGTGGATCAGCTAATATGTGCGCATGCAGGTTAACAAACTCTTGTTTAAGTGGAAAATAATGCAATTGTTACAACGGTGGCAGCGGCTGGAGAGAGGACAGCGGTCTACTAACGGACAAGTCAGCATTACCTGTGTCACAGATCAGACTGTCAGACCTGGATGACCCAGGTGAAGAAGGATATCATACATTAGGAAAGCTTAAGTGTTATGGCCTGGCATGAGATTTCTTACAAAAATATTGAGTCATTGCAGAAATTTTTGTGGTGATAATGTCATGCAGGTAAATGTCGCAAAGAAAACTACCCTGTAAGCAGGCAGTTCCATATTTGCGTGCTTCCCGGCATTTAGTTATAGATCGCTGATTGCGTCAGAATGGGAAACAACCCACTAGAATACTAAAGCGAGTTGTTTGAGTGGTCTCTTCAATTATCCAACTTCGAATAATCTCATCTACATCAGCTTCTCCAGACAGCACGTTTGAAATCGCCCAAACGGCTTGGAAACTAAAATTTGATAGCATTTTGTTTTGAATGAGGGTATGGGCATGATTTTCTATTTAACATGCCTAGCAAGCGTAAAAATTGCATCCAGTCTGAGGATTAATGAGAGAGGAGAAATTTTATATGTTTAGGCATGACAACATTAAAGGGACCACTGGTACTTAGAAATAACTTCGATCTCATAGGCATGGAAAAAATGGGTTCATGCCCTCGCAGCCCAAAATTGACCTAGCTAAACTTAGGTCAGAGATCTCTCGCCGGGCTGATGTTTCATTCCCAGTTTTTGCTCGTCCGTGAGTCTTAGACTTTGAAAGTTGGGCATTATTGTTAGTCTAAAAAGGCTTGTCCTTGATCTACAACAACATTTTACATTATTTTTGCTCTTTTTTTTTTTTACCAAAAATTGATGAAAGAAAAAATTGAATTTTTTTAAATCAAAATTATGGGTTAACCCCTTTGGAAATATACGATTTTTTGACAATTGGAAAATGGACAATTTTGTTAGTCTAAAAAGGCTTGTTCTTAATCTACAACAACATTTTACATAATTTCTGGCTTTTTGCACCAAAAATTGATGAAAGAAGAAATTGAATTTTTTGATCAAAATTATGGGTTAACCCCTTTAAAAAAAGAAAGATTTTTGGTTCTTTTAAAAATGGACATTTTTGTAGTCTAAAAAAGCTTGGTTTTATCCACCACATCATTTTACATTATTTCTGGCTTCTTTTCACTAATTTGTTTTAAAGGAATAATTGAATTTTTGACCAAAATCAAAATCATTTTGGGTTCTTTCAAAAATGGACATTTGTTTTAGCCTAAAAAAGGTTGGTTTTTATCCACCACATCATTTTACATTATTTCTGGTTTCTTTTCATGAAAAATGTGTTAAAGGAAAAACTGAATGTTTTGGCCAAAATCATGGGTAAACTCCGTTGGAAAAATCTGATTTTTGGGACTCTGAAAAATGAGCGTTTCTTAGCTATAGTCCAGAAAGATTTTTTTTAAACCGGAACAACATGTAATAACGTTTAACGTTAGCAACTGATTTTGCAGCACGACGGCGTTGTTCAAAACAGCCTATTACTAAGTTGGTGAAGAACACAACTCCCACAGACAAAATCAATGCAATCAACATTGAATACGACTCAGGTAAAACTCGCAAAATATACTTCAAGAATTCGAGTGAAACAAACACTGAACAAAGTAATGACAGAACCCCTGCGTTTTTTTTCGCTTTTGCAACCTTTGCCAAGTATAAATATATATATATATTTTGTGTGTTTTTGTGGAATAATAATACGAGAAAAGCTAATTATTTTTATACTGGGAACAGATATAAATCAAGGACAAACTGAGCCACAGCATTCGCTCATGAGACCTAACAGTATTCTGCAAATAAGTCGCTGAAACATAAGACATCAACCTTTCGAAAAGCAAAAAAGACACCGTTATGGCGACATCATATTGGGGTTTAATGGCAAGGCATTTGATAATGGTTTGCAGGATAAGGCGGAATGTTCGAATTCCAAGCCTATTATATTTCCAGCCAATCAGAATGTAGGGCGTACCGACCGATATCATTCTTAAGCGCGCTTTTCCACACGCTCGCCCTTTTCGATCGCTTACAATCACGTTGTTCATATCGCTTGTTTGAAACAATTTTCAGCATTTTCCACCACCTCCCCTTCCGCCTGCCTGCGAATTAATTCCTAGTTTGTTTCTCTTTCTTGTCTTAGTGGGTGGCGGTTTTTTCCCCACCTTTGCTGAAGAAATATTAGTTTATTATATATTGGCAGATCTTGAAAATAAAGTTCGTCACCTTTGGTGGCCAAATTTTCTCCAACCTAATCCGACTCGGTGTTTACCTCTTCAGCAAACAATTGCGCCGCCACGCAGAGCTCTTGGACATGAAAAGTTTTCAGCGTCCTTCTTATCGTAAAAATGCTTTGATATAAAAGAAACAGGAGTTTATTAAACCACGTTACCCTACGATAAGAACCAGCATGTTCTTGTTGACAAAATATTTTGCATCCCCTTCATATGAACAACCAAAGAAATCAACACGCACATATAGAAGCTTAAGACGGTACACTTTATTGGTAAGAAAAGTCATTAAGAATACATGTATCAAAAAAAATCAAAACGAAAATACGAGAACACCACAGCCGGACACGTAAACCCCGAAAAACCAATTTGGGCAAAATGGGGACCGTGTACCCCCAACCAGTGTTATGGTGCTGCCTTTGGGGTTTTAAGGCCTACCAACTTATATAAATACCAGAAAATATTAAACTTTAAGTTAATAGAAATAACCTCTTAGCTTAGCTAGGCTAAAAGAAAGGAAAAAACCGTTTGCTCGCTGAGTTGTCGAGTCGGCAAGGCTGACCCCAGAATATCGCGCGCGACTTTATCATCTCACTTACTGTCGCCGTTTCAAAGTGCGCAAACAACAATGATATCAAAGCGCTTTATGAGCGCATTAACCTGAATATCTGTTTTTGTTCCTGCAGAACTGAATTAAATTTTGTCCATTGAACCAATGTAAAGGTTTGAAAGCTAGATAGCAGATAACGTTTTCTTATTTTTATTTTTTGTTCAGGCCAATTCAGATCAGCCAAAACATCTCCTTGGAACTTCTAAAAATCTTCATGCATTATGAGGTTATTGCTGGTTATGTTAAATGTTAAGCTATGGAATCAGCGAAGTCAGTGGCATTAATTAAGAAGAACTCAGAAGTTCCAAGTTACGCTGTTACGGTCGTGGCCGAATTGATAAATTCTACATCTCTCTAAAATATCTTGCCAATTGTAAAATAGCTTTCTCACTTTACTTCATGGTTCTCACACTTTTCGTTACATATTGACCTTTTTTAATTACTCTATGTTCATCTAGCACGAAACCAATACTGTTGAGTACAAATAATCTACGGATTTTTATTATTCCTTTTGCTCTAACAGCCTTTTAAGAATACTAAACCCAATTCATGAACATCTATTTACTATCTTGCTTTCTAGTTCGTAAAATCCTAAACAATTATTGTTAATACGAGGAAGTAGTGTTGAAAAAGTCTTATTTCCATGGTGACACCATAGGGTTTGCTCAACAAACTCCGAGGTAACAAACACAATTTCTTTATTTTCATAAATGCTTTGGAAGAGTTCAGTTCGTATAAACCGCGCGTTAAACCGTTAGTGATTCATCGACCAGGAATGATGTTACTACTTCTTCCTTAGAACATAGGCCCAAGTTCAAACTCGTTGCTGCTTAGAACCGTTGGCCGGTTTACAAAGTAAAATAAATGGGATCAAAGCTTAGTAGAAGAACAATTTGTCGAGTTTAAACCTTATAGAATTTGCTGAATCCGTTTTCTTCAACGATCAGTTTTTGCTGGCGAAACTGCAAGGGAGAGTGGTGCGAAAAGCAGTCTGCCTTACTTAAATATTATAGAGTCTATCGTAGTTTTAAAGTTCTTCTTTGCCTGGTTTCTCCTCCACGTAGGGTGTTAGAGTCGTGCAAGTACATCCACAATCTTCCTCCAATACGAAATATGGACTCTTAAATTGCACTCTTTTCCTCATGGGTGCTGTTGGGACAAAACAGTTTGGAATCATCTTTTTTTCAATTTGTAAATAAGAATCTCCCAGGTTTATTTAACTATAGCTGCAGAGTATTTTCGTGGTGTATTTTGTTTTAGTAAAATCCAAGTAGTGGTCTTTATGAATGCTGCGTTCTGATTGGTTAAGCTACTACTAGGCTATAAGTTAAAGCCCATTGCCGAAAAGCTCCGGCTTTGAAAACAAGAACAATGGTGGCTGAATCGTGTTTTGCCAGTAAAAGTTGTTTTCTCTCGATATTTTTGTCCAACTAGTTGGATTTTACTAAAACAATTATTCTTCTCGTCCTCATGGCCTCTGAGTCAATAGCTTATTCGCCCTGCGGCTTCATGGGCTATTGACTAAGAGCCCATTCGGACTTGAGGAATAATTGTTAAATATCCTTAATTTTATTATAGGGGCAGGTGCCTTCAATGATATTTCTAGGTTCAGTTATAGGTCTTTGCCTTTACTATTATGAAGATGACTCGTTCTCAACCATCTCTTTTGACTCTTTTGGTCAGAGAATGGTCACGTGAGACTATTACGGCATCTGAGCGAGAAGAGAGGCGACTGGAGATCGAGTCAGCAATTGAAGAAGGAAAAAGGTGCTCACCAGGTGAAGACGCCATGGCCATTTACTGAGCTGTAGGGTTTCTTCATCTAAGTAAAAGAACATAAGCATCATTGTCATCATCATCATCATTGTCAGCATCATTGACGTCGTTAGCGTCATCAACTAAATCGTCAGCATCCGTTATTGTCAGCATCACTATCATCATCATCATCATCATCATCATCATCATCATCATCATCATCATCATCATCATTGTCATCATCGTCATCATCATCGTTAGCTGCATCATGAGCATCATCGTCAACGTCATGAAAATAATCGTCAGCATTCGCCATGTCATCATCATCGTGATCATCAACATTACTATGGTCATCATCGTCGTCAGAGTCATCGTCATTGTTAGGGTCATCAGCATCATCGTTAGCATCCTCAGCAGTCTTTGTCATCATCTTGATCTTCATCATCTTCTTTCTCGGCACATCAGCATCATCATCATCACAATCTTCACCATTGTCAGCACCATCATCGTCAACATTGTCGTCCTCGTCATCATCAATGTAATAGGCAGCACATAGCAATGCAACGTCAGGCTACTTAGCTTGTCCATGTTCACTGCTCCTAAATCTCTCAAGACGAAGTGAAGACCACAGGTTTAACTGAACTTATTATCAAAGCTTAGCCCCCTCCCCCTTCACTCCTTCCTTGAGTCCTCGCGTTTAATCAGCTATAATAACAAAACAGCAAAGACAAAAGCTATATTGCGTTTCCAGATATTTCCGATATCGATAGTCAGGTTGTGTTTATATAGTGTGATTCCAGCATAGTTGGAAATTTGATACAGTTGTTTAAAACTTAAAAATAATCAGGTCAATATATAGGGATAAATCTTGAAAATAATCACTTGCTCGCAAAAGAACAAAGAGAAAAAAAGGTCAAAAAAGTAAATAACTTTAAAAAATGTAACAATAATGAACTAAATTTAAAATAATAGTAAATAATAAATAAACAAATAAATTTAAAGAATGTAACAAAAATGAACTAACTTTAAAATAATACTTAATAAATAAACTGTAATTTTCAGGGAGTTATAATAACTCCTCTAGTTGGGCTAATTTAACTCCTTACAGTGGAGTTATTTTTCGTGGAGTTATTCTAACTCCAAAAAAGAGTTTAAAGAACTCTTTTTCAGGAGTGAAAGTGACCCCAGATATTGAGGAGTTAAAATAACCCCAGAAAAGGAGTTATCCTGTACCTAAAATTTTTACTCCACTTTCAGAGTTAAATTAACTCCAAAAAGAGTAAAAACAACCCATGTAAGGAGTACAAGTAACCCCATTTCGGAGTAATTTTAACTCCAGACTGGGAGTAAAAAGAACTCTTTTTCAGGAGTAAAAATGACCCCAAATTCGGAGTTAAATTAGGGGTTAAAATAACCCCAAAAATGGGGTTATCCTGTACCTAAAATTTTTACTCCATTTTTGGAGTTATAATAACTCCCTAAAAATTACGGTGTATATATGTTATATATGTAAATTAATTTTATGAAATGCCATTTTTTATCATAGATATTTTTCATTAAAGAAAACCAGGGAGGAGCAGCGTGGAAGTCAACAGAAGTAAGTTTATTATTTATTTTATTTCTTGTTTTCTTTTCACTCGCGTTAGGAAGGACTTCCGGTTTTTTTTTGTCCGAGGGGAACCGGTTCTAGTTTTGAAAGGTTCGAGTTTGCGCGGTATCTTTCTCCTTTCAACGGCTCTCTTCGTGAGTGGAGAGGTTTTGATCGGAGCGTGTGCGAAACGGGGACTAATATGAGCCGAGTTTGGCAAGAAATTCTATTTCCACGGTTTGCAAAGTGCCTGGGACATCATTAAGTCCGGGAAGGCTTAAATGGGCGCTCGTTGCTCAAAGAACCGAGCTTCGGGTACAATCCGAGAGACCATCCGGTGGATGGTGTATAACGTCTCTGCCCAGCTCTGCACACCGTGAAGAAGTCTCCAGCAGGCAATAAGGGGCAAATTGGTTAGTTTGGACATAAGAAAAGAGGGCCAACGAAGTTTTTGGCTGTGATTTTTGCCTTTCTGGAGACTTCTAAATTGTCTTGTTATTGCCAGGATGTAATGTGTGCCGCACGAGTTGAACACGGATTTCCCAGAATGCACTGCGAGAAAGGTTAAAAACATGTTTAATATTTGACCCAGGGGGGGCTGGCAGCGAGGTCTGGAACCGAGTTTACATGATCGCCCCAGTTAAGAAATTCGGCCGAGTGAGCCTGAGTACAAATTTTCCTTGAAGACAAATATGGTGGAGAATGCAGACATGGAAGGACGATGAGTTTTTGCTCGGTTTTAAGTTTTCCTGCGCACAAATCTCAAGAAAAGGTTCCTATGAACTTTTTTAAAGGACCTTTTAGACATCAGAAGGCGTGATGTATGAACAGTTCATGGGTGACTTCACTTACGTGATTCGGGATCTCGGCAAGTTCAGTTATTTTTAAGCTTCGTGAATTTTCGAGCGACCACCTTGCTCCATATCTTATATTTTTCCACTTACATTGGTATTAAGACTTTCTTCCTTATCTTAAACATATGCTACGAGCACGATATATTGGTATGAGTCTTGCAACAGTCCTATGTCACTATGTGAGTGTTCATTAAACCACTGATTTTCTACTTCTCTATTCGTAAGTTTATTTGTACACCGGGAGGCACAACAAATGTTTATAGGCGTAAATACAGAATACAGGGCCAATTTAGTAAAAACCAGGGTAAATGTTCCAATCATTTTGCTTCACATATAAGCTATTTTTAATATCAGAAGGCTGGGAGGGGTTTACTGAACCTTCAAAACCTTCACTGAAATGTCATTGGAGTGATAATCAATAAATTTCCAACAGCAATACCGCATTAGTTTTGTATTAGATAGTGACTTCGGTTTCAAGTATTTCCTTGAAATTGTTGGTACAAAAATTACCGTTTAGTTATGAATTATACTTGAAATGATTACAGTGGATTAGTGTAAGAACAAGAGGCTAATTCAGTTGCTAATAAGGGTGAGTACATCAGGATAGAGTACGCGTTGAGAAAATCCCTCAAAGGACTGAAGTACAAGAAACAGAAAAAAAACTGAATGTTTTGCAAAGTTTATAAAGAGAATCAGAAGAGGCTTGAAAAATATACAACTTAAGTTTATTGTTTGTGCAAGTTATGAATCTGATTTACAACTAAATTATACCAGGTAAAATTGATTTTTTATCAACCATCAAAAGAAGTCATTGTTGGGCTTGAACCCTATCCTCAACAGTTCTTTCTACGATATTACCCTTGGCTTATTTGGCCTAGATGGGTATGTGCCGCTGATTTAGGGTGGTGACCATTTCACCCTCAAGAGTTTTGAACAAGGTGTCTGTTTGGGTTGTGAAGGTTGAAGAAGAAGCGGTCTATAGAGGACGTACAGTCTATTGGTACCACCATTTCCCCCCAAGTTTTGCCATGTTTCTAAGTTTAAAAGCTACCTTAATTCTGTATGTTAATTAAAAAGGAAATGAATCAGGATTATAAAAAAGGTCTCTTGGCTTAAAAAGGGTAGGGAAATGCACAATGTGTCCTACTACCCATACTCTCTTTCAGTGTAAGCCCAGGGAGGTGATCTTACATTTTAATTCCCTTTTACCACTTGTTGTAACAGCAAAGTCAGTGAAGGTTTATGGTCTCTGCAAAATATTTTTGCCAGCCTCAACACAAGTTTCTAACCGTTATTGTTGACTGCAAATAATATTATCTTAATAATCATTTTACATCTTTTTTCTCAGGCATCCTATGGTGTTTTAAATATCCACTAGTACAAGGCAATTTTTAAGTTGAGAGGGTTTACTTTGATTTCATTAACAGTAAAGTACATTTTTACACAGACACAAACTAACCTGGCAGGTTGATGTCCAAGGGTGTAAAACATTACATGCAACTATATGGCAAAAACTGATCACAGTGGCCAAAGGAAAGGCAAAAATAGAAATGTCATCATTTTCTTAATTTTATAAATTCCCTTTGAAGCATATTTAGCCAGATGTAGTCCTTGTCAAAACATGCAAACTTGAACTTTTATTTTCTGACCTTAGCTAATATTGTTTTAAGCCATACTCTTGTTCCAGTGGGTAGTGTAGTTTTTGGAATAAAATATTTATAATTTCTCCCTCTTTGTTTGCAACAAAACAAAACACAATTGAATGAGGACTCAAACTGAAGGCAGTGTAGTAACTGCTGTCATGAAAAGAGAATTCCAAACACACAAAATAATTACCCTTTCATTTGCCCATATTCATTTCTTAGAATCTACGGTAAAGTTTAAATTAAATCACACGAAGACAAGAACTTAAGCATATCAAGAGTGAATGATCTCTTGGCAAAATTTATTTAGCTTCTGGTACATAACAAAATACATGAACTACGAGATTTGACCATACCACTCAATCATCCAACGCAACTCTGCCGGGATAAGTTCACAATCAAGGATACAGAATTAAGAATCTCAATCATCATTTCTTTTCGTCTTAAAGGTGTAATAAAACCGTAAACAACTCTGACAACTCTTCTACTTGACCACGGCCACCGCGCTTTTTTTAATATCACGAAGGATTAATTTTCGGCCTTTCACTTGAAAATATAAACTCTTCTACATACGCATTGGAGGGTTTGCCCTTCTTCTAGTCTTGTGGGTCTTCTAAACAGAAACACAGCTTGAAAGCCTGTTGTGAGCCAAAAGGTCGGGCATCGAGGAAAATGTACAATGACCGTTCACTGGTCTCGTTCTTAGCGTAGTAAACCGCTTGTAATGACAAACGCAAGATCAGAAGAAAGGAAAACGTAAGCTCCACATTACTGCAGGAAAAATCGGTTACACCAAAGAAAGCAATGACCAACAGGACCAAAAGCGAATTCACTTCACACTTTCGAATCGCTGCGAAGACGAACTTCTTGATGTTGTTCCCAGCCCGTTTCGCGCATGCTCGCTACAGTTCTCCAATGATTGACAGATTTCTTAACTGGGGCGATCATGGAAAGCCGAAAAGCGGCAAGATCAAAGGCCGTTGCCAGCCCCCCCTGATTTGACCATTACAGTGAGACTGTTCTGTTGTTGTGTTTCAGTTTCTACGACGGAGGTGCTGATCTTTGAATAAGCGAGCGACAACGGTGAGTAGCAGGCTTTTTGCCAGGAAAGGTTATGTTACAAAGTCGTGAAAGTGTAGTTCAAATCAAAGTCTGTGGTTTCGTATAGCGAAGGTTTAATTTTGGTCATGTGTCGAGCGACTCTGGAAATTTACTGTGCTTAAAAAGAGCCGCCGTCCTACTGCACAGGCTGAATTGTCGTTCATTTTCAATTTATTGTTGGCATTGCAAGCTAAATGCTGATCGGATCGCGGAAGAGTAACTATTTTTCTTCAAAGAATGTTAAAGTTCCCGCGCTATAGCACCGTCGCGACGACGAGCGCCATTTATGCTTGATTCTCCGGAATGTTCGGTACAATGTTTTTAATCTGCTTTATGCACCGGTACGGCGATTATAAAACCATTGCAGGATGAAACTGATCTAGGGAAAATGATGTAGAAGAGATATATTACTTTTTAAACACGTGTTGAGGAATTTTCTTTAAACAAGGTTTTCCTTTTGTCCTTTTCTTTCAGATGTGGCCGTTGGTTTTACCCGCCCCCTCGGAGCTGGAATATTTACTCTCTGAAATGGACATATTATCTCTGCTCTGCTGTGGTCAAACACGAAGAAAGCGAAGCGAAACGTCTTGTAAGATAACGTTAATTCAAAACTACTTGCTTGACCAGTGATTAGTCTTCGAAAATCGCCTATATTGAAACTACATCTCTGTATTTCTCACCTCCTGACCCGTCTTTTGAAATTCAATCCTACGCTCAGTACGGCGATGTAATTGATATGTAACGCAACGTAATTTGGTATCCTGCCCAGAAGTCCCTCAAACGTTAACCCTCAACAAAACGTACTTCTTGTTTGTAACCTTTATCCTTATTTAACCCTAAGCCTTAGCTCAACTTTAGCTATCCACCCTAACCAGCTTAACGTAACACCCTTTTCCTGACAAGGCGAACGTTTAACTCAGTCGATCAACTCATGTGTTATGACCATTGCAATCAGTTGAGACTGCTCATCTAACCCTAACCCTCCAACCTAACCCTAACCTATTCCTAACCCTAACCCCAACCTCGACCTAATCAGATTTCTAACCCTAACCCTATCCCTAGTCCTTACCCTAACCTAACCCTAACCCCAACCTTAACCTTAACCCTAACCCTAACTCTTCTTCCCCCCTCCCCCCCCCTGCTCTTACATTTAGTAGTATACAGTAAAAACTAAGTAATAGGTGCTTTTCGAAGTTAGCCTCAAAAGGCTCTTATAAATTTTTTTGTCTCTTGGAAATTAAGCTGTTTAGGTTCTCAAACATTCGAGGTTCTTATTTTCTTAAGGAAAAAAGACTTTTTGGAAGAATGTTGGTGGTTTTAAATGTTTGTACAAAATATACATGTTGTTATGTCTAAATGACTGCAATTTAGGCCAATAGAAACTTGTTTTGCCATTAGAATGATTAGTTGACTTTAAGAACTCCATAGCGATCTGTTTTAACATTTGTACTTCATCAGGTTCTTTCAAAATCTTAGCCTGAAGAATTCTGGTTTTTATCTGTGCCTCTCCTCTGTGTCACTAACCTGACACAATAATGAGTGACACGTGCATGTTTCACTGTACAGTAAATTTCAGATGAAATAAAATACTGATTTGGATTGTTTTTGTTGTATTGGGGGCAATTAAAGTCTTAGTGAAAACTATACACTGTAATTTTCAGGGAGTTATAATAACTCCTCTAGTTGGGCTAATTTAACTCCTTACAGTGGAGTTATTTTTCGTGGAGTTATTTTAACTCCAAAAAAGAGTTTAAAGAACTCTTTTTCAGGAGTGAAAGTGACCCCAGATATTGAGGAGTTAAAATAACCCCAGAAAAGGAGTTATCCTGTACCTAAAATTTTTACTCCACTTTCAGAGTTAAATTAACTCCAAAAAGAGTAAAAACAACCCATGTAAGGAGTACAAGTAACCCCATTTCGGAGTAATTTTAACTCCAGACTGGGAGTAAAAAGAACTCTTTTTCAGGAGTAAAAATGACCCCAAATTCGGAGTTAAATTAGGGGTTAAAATAACCCCAAAAATGGGGTTATCCTGTACCTAAAATTTTTACTCCATTTTTGGAGTTATAATAACTCCCTAAAAATTACGGTGCATACATGCAAGTAGTTTTAAAAGATGCTGTTCAATATAATGTTATGTGTGCTAAGAATTTCATTTTCCTACGCATTCGTTAATTGTTCGTACGTTTTTAGCCTTCAGTACAGGCGTCTTCGGAGGAGGGGTGAAGAGGTGCTCAAGCATTAAAATTTCCTTCGTTTGTAAGCTGAATATCACGCTTTCCTTAGGTGTTTGGTGAGGGGAAATTTTAAGAAAAAGAAGAGAGGGAGTCTGACTAGTGTCTCCTCTTTACCCTTCTGGGGAAAAGGAAAGGAAAAACACTCTTACAAAACCAATGTATTTTAAAACTGATTCTAAAGTATCTAAAATGTGGTTTCACTCTTTGAACACTATTTCTAAGCCACTTTATCTTCCTGTAATTTAATGCTATTTTACATAAACGTTTAAATTTCGCCCCTGTTTGGAATAGACTTTAAGTGTAGTTAAATTGTATTATTTTTATAAAAAGGAGAAGCTCTCTTATCAATTTACAAATAAATGTATTTTTTTAAATAAATATGATGAAAATAGAGTATTTAAAATGTATTTTGGGCATAGAATTACTAAGATTGTCACTTGAACAGAGTTCAAATAGACTATTTCAAATCTTTTGTACTTTTAAATAGGGTACTTATCAGTTAAAACACTGTTTTGAGTTGTATCTAAAATGTATTTTGAGACACCCACACTATTACAAACAGAGTTAAAATAGACTATTTGAAATAGTTTTAAGACCTCAAATAATGACCATATCCTAAACACTTTTAAATAGGGTACTTAAACACTGTTTTATTTGAATTGTATTTTGAAGCCTTAGGAACGTTGGCTATAGTGCTCCTATGAAAAAGTTACAACTTGTAACACGAAGTTTTCCTTCTGTTGCAGAAACACAAAGTCGCCAGAAGCGAAACTCGGAAAATCGAAACAAGAATTCGAACGCCAGTGTAATCATCACTCGTGAGGACTTCAATAGGGAAGTTCAGCTGGCCTTGAATAGATTTCTCTGCAAGACGTATTGCCCAAAGGGAATTAGAGGAAAACGAGGAAGGCCTGGTCTCCAAGGCAAACATGGACCAGCCGGACCCCAGGGACCACAGGGACCAAGAGGAACTCGAGGAGATAAAGGGCCGCCTGGACCTAAAGGCGATCAGGGCTCTCAAGGACCCAAGGGCGATCCTGGTGAATCCATCTCAGCTCCTTCTATTGTTGTACCTCCAGTGTCCATAGTGGTAAACGAAACTGGTATAGCATCACTGCAGTGTAAGGTGGAAGGAAATCCAACACCTCGGGTAAAGTGGCAAAAGCAAAATTCCAGTCTTCCAGTAGGTAAAAGGATCGTGCAAACGAGCGGTGGACTGATGATTCAAGATGTGACATCTAGGGATGGCGGAGTGTATACCTGCAAAGCAAGTAACATTCTTGGCGTAGCGACATCATCGGCCAAGTTAACTGTCCAAGGTAATAATTCGAGGTGGGGCGGGGGGGGGGATGTTTGGGGGACAATCCAATGCTTTATTGAGGGCAATAAAAAATTTCGCTTATCATACCAACCAGATTGCTTACTGTTATTCAACGCTGTGGCGTTACGGATATTCGAGCCAAACCGCAAATTGTAGCAACTTTACCAATTTAAAAGCTCGGCAAAACTTCCTGCGTAATGTTCTTACTGACAAACTGCCAACACATAATGTTGTCCATGTATTGGTCTTATGGAGAGCTACCTCTCATCTACTACGTAACGTTTTAGTCATAAGGATAGTGCAGATGCTCGTCGCCGCTTCAGGAGCCGACCATTGGAAAAGTTATGGCGGAGGTGAGAAGTTTTTGAGCTGCATGAATACTGTGGAATCTCTATTGAGGAGAAACCCTTCGGACCGAGGCAAGCGTTCCTTGAATAGAGGTGTCCCCTGAATGGAGGTTGGGCTAGAGCTGGTAAATAATTAACCCGCTAAGAAAACATACAGAAATCATCATTAACTTATCCCTGCGACATTACATGTTGGCCGACGAGGTGCTTACCCAGGTTCCTATCACATCAATTTAAATAACATTAATTTTTATAGTGAGATAGTTAAGTTTGTGAATCAAAGCTTCCACATTGGTCATTAGTGCAAACTTAAAAATGTCAACACTCTTTGTGGTCAGTCAGGTTTGGAGTGCTAAGGTGTCCTCTGAATGGAGATTAAACTTGGGCTTCGGGACCCAGAAAATGTGTCCCTTTTCCCTGAATGGAGGTGTCCCTTTATAAAGGTAACAGATACTAACGGGTGTTTTTCCGGGACCAAAGTTTGTGTTTTGAATGGAGGTGTCCTAGAGGAGTGAGGTTCCACTATATTTTTTCATTCGAATATCAATCCCTTATTTCTTTAGTAAATTTTCCCTTGCATGAATAAATTTTTCTGTACTTCGCTCCCCTCCTACCTTTCTATAACTTTTCTAATGGTCCGTTCCTTATCGCACTCACGTTAAGCTGCACGTGTGGGTTGACTCAGTACCTACCTTAATAAGGTAAGCAGCGTACTGTAAGCACTAAACTGCTAGGAGGCGTGGCAGAGGGTAAGTGAAGGAGAAACGTCTTTTGCCTTTTCCTTCACCTCTAGATAGTTCACTTTTGAATATTTTATAAATAATTCTTTTTTCTTACTTATAGAAACCTCTACGAACGAGAGATAAATATTTTCTTTACTTAGGGGAATTCAAATGGTGTAAGAGTTAAACTCGCAATAAAAGATGTCTTAAGTTAGAGAAAGAAGATCTTTCTTTTTCGCCCTCAAGGAAACAGAGTAAGTAAGTAATAAGTAAGTAATAAAATATTTATAGAGCGCTTATACTTTTCAGTGCTAAGCGCTTTACAATACTTCAAAAAGGTCTGAATAAAAAATAAAAATCTTAAAATCATTACATATACATATACATAGTCACAAAAATACAAAAGGGATATGCTCTACAAAACTCTTGTTTTTTTTTTTTTTTTTTTTTTTATTGCAGTGGGAGCCTTAATTATTCAAAGGCCGTTGTCTGTAATAGTTGAAGAAGGAGAGAACGTCACCCTGCAGTTTAAAACTAGTGGTGTACCTATACCGACTGTCACGTGGCAAAAAGCGTTTAGCCGGGTACCAAAGAAGACAAGGGCAATGGAAAATGGGAGCCTTACAATACTCAAAATAGAAAAAGCAGATGGCGGGACGTATGCATGTACTGCAAAGAATCTCCTTGGACATGACACCGCAATCGCACAGGTGACCGTGATCGACAGACTTAAATTTACTCTGACTCCACCCATTAAAGCTGTCACCTCGGTGTCTTGGAAGTTGATGTTGCACTGTGAAGCTCAAGGTGCAATAGAAGTTGACTGGATTATAGTGGGAAAACATCTTCCACGAAATCATATTTTGTATCCAAATGGTACTTTACTTCTTAGGAACATTTCACCAAATGATGCAGGATCCTATACGTGCGTGGCAAAAAACTCTCTGCGTTCAGTAACTGCGACATCTGTTGTTACACCTAAGTCTTGCAGCAGTCTTAAGTCAGGTCGCAGTGGAAGTTCATCAGGTAATTATACTATTGACCCTAATGGCAAAGGAGGCGTGGAACCTTTCAGTGTGTATTGTGATATGAGTGACAAGGGAGGAGTTGGCGTAACAGTCATGAGTCACGACAGCGAGAGTAGAACTCATGTTGTCCATATCCCTGGGCAGATTGTGTCAGTATGGGTAACGAGCAGCCGGCCCGAATGCGGATCTCTCCACTTACTCAGGATACCATACATTACGATAACTTAAAGGTTATTGCCTGGCAAGTGAAGTCTAAGTGATTTCTGTAAAATTTTGGACACCTTATCAATTTTTGTTTTAAAAAATGATAGTACCTTATTATAGAAAATTAACGCTCTACGAAATTAACCGCGAATTTCCAAGCTCGCGTTAATTTTGGTCGCGTTAATTTATGTTAATGTTAATTTCTGTGCCGTTAATTAAGTTTAGCGTTAATTTCCATGACCTTAATTTCCATTATTACGAACCCAATTTCTCAATACCTTCTGACATTCTTGACACCTAAGAAGGAGGAGTATTTTTATCAGGGTGGAGTTCCGCCAGTTACAGAGAAACTGTGTAGAACTTGAGTGGCCTGATTTCTTCCCGTAAACCCCTCGTACGTTTAAGGAAAGAGCCTAATCAATGCTAATCAATAGTTTTGCACAAGCCGTTGTTTTTCCCCATCCTCGGACAATATATGCACACCTTAGAGGTATTGCACTGTGCTAGATTTTACAAAAAAGCGCCGCTTCTGAAAGCCAAGGACCTTCGTTTCTGGTCGTCAATTCACTGAAAAAACAAGCCTTTTGTTTGATTCGGTTAAATGCTCAGTTGCGTGGTAAAAACAACGTTAACAATGAGTGAGTTTAATTGAAGCTAAGTATTAAATGAGCCATTTGTTCGCCAAGTGGCTTTCATTTGAATGGCCCGGCACTTAGTTTAGGTTGACTTATCCCTAGACTCGAAAGTTAGAGCCCCCTTTTTAACAACCAAATAAACAATTTGAAAGCAAAGTCCCAGTGGCTCCTAAGCGTTTATCAGGCTGTTCTTACTGTCATTCGGAGACTCTTATCGACTCTAAGCTTGTAATAAGAAGTTAAAGAACTAACAATAATAACCTCCTTGTTAAGTCTAAAAAATCTGAAACTACACGACTGTGCTCAAATTCCGCTCTGCTTCGATCGTTCCGCTAGAAGCTTCATTTCTTAACAAAGCCTGGATAGGAAGTATTCACTTGATTATGAGCTTGCGACCTAAAGACTTTAATTCTCTCAATAGTAAATATTGCGCGTGAAAGAGAAGGTCAAAGTAATCAAATTTAGCAATGGGTTTCCAACGATCATCATAAATTTATGATTACTGGTATAAGAAGTTTGTTTTAGCCAATTTTCCTGCGCTCCAACAAAAGGATAATCTCCTTGTCCTTAATTTAAAAGCTTTTCATCCTGGCGGGATTACAACAGCTTATTTTGTGTGTTTTTCTGGAATAATAATACGAGATAAGCAGATATAAAGCAAAAACTGTGAACAGATATAAATCAAGGACAAACTGAGCTACAGGATTCGCTCATGAGACCTAACATTATTCTTCGCGGCAAATAAGTCGCTGAAGCATTACATACCAACCTTTCGAAAAGCAAAAAGAAACAGGAGTTTATTAAACCAAGTTACCCGTGTTCTTGTTGACAAAATATTTTGCGTTTTCTTCATATGAACCAAAGAAACCAACACGCAAATGAAAAAGCCCAAGACAGCACACTTTAATGGTAAGAAAAGTCATTAAGAATACATCTATCATAAAAAAATAAAAATGAAAATACGAGAACACCACAGCCGGACACGTAAACCCCGAAAAACCAATTTTGGCAAAAATGGGGACCGTGTGCCCCCAACCAGTGCTATGGTGCTGCCTTTGGGGTTTAAGGCCTGCTAGCTCATATAAATACGAGAAAATATTAAACTTTAAGTTAATAGAAATAACCTCTTATTAGCTTAGCTAGGCTAAAAGAAAGGAAAAAACCGTTGCTCGCTGAGTTGTCGAGTCGGCAAGGCTGACACCAGAGGAGCGCGCGCGACTTAATCATCTCTCTACTGTCGCCGTTTCAAAGTGCGCAAACAATTATACCAAAGCGCTTTATGAGCGCATTAACCTGAATATCTGTTTTTGTGCCTGCAGAACTGAATTAAATTAAGTTCATTGAACCAGTGTAAGGGTTTGAAAGCTAGATAGCAGATAGCCACCATAACGTGTTGTTATTTTTATTTTTTGTTCGGGCAGATTCAGAGCAGCCAAAACATGTCCTTGGAACCTCTAAAAATCTTCATGCATTATAAGGTTATTGCTCGCTATGTTACATGTTAAGCTATGGAATCAGCTAAGTCAGTGGCATTAATTAAGAAGAACTCATAAGTTCCAAGTGACGCTGTTACGTTCGTGGCCGAATTGATAAATTCTAAATCTCTCTAAAATATCTTGCCAATTGTAAAATAACTTTCTCATTTTACATTATGGTTCTCACACTATTCGTTACATATTGACCTTTTTTAATTATTCCATGTTCATCTAGCACGAAAGCAAAACTAATAAGTACAAATAATCTACGGATTTTTATTATTCCTTTTGCTCTAACGGCCTTTTAAGAATACAAAACCCAATTCATGAACATCTATTTACTATCTTGCTTTCTAGTTCGTAAAATCCTAAACAACTATTGTTAATAAGAGGAAGTAGTGCTAAAAAAGTCTTATTTCCATGGTGACACCATAGGGTTTGCTCAACAAACTCTGAGGTAACAAACACAATTTCTTTATTTTCATAAATACTTTGGAAGAATCCAGGTCGTACAAACCGCGCGTTAAACCGTTATGATTCATCGACCGGGAATGATGTTCAAGGTTCAAACTCGTTGCTGTTTAGAACCGTTGGCCGGTTTACAAAGTAAAATGAATGGGATAAAAGCTTAGTAGAAGAAGAATTTGTCGGGTTTAAACCTTATAGAATTTGCTGAATCCGTTTTCTTCAACAATCATTGTTTGCTGGCGAAACTGCAAGGGAGAGCGGTGCGAAAGGCAGTCTGCCTTACTTAAATATTATAGAGTCTATCGTAGTTTAAAGTTCATCTTTGCTTGGTTTCTCCTCCACGTAAGGTGGTAGAGTCGTACAAGTACATCCACAATCTTCCCCCAATACGAAATATGGACTCTTAAATTGCACTCTTTTCCTCATGGATGCTGTTGGGACAAAACAGTTTGGAATCACCTTTTTTTCAAATTTTAAATAAGAATCTCCCAGGTTTATTCTACTATAGCTGCAGAGTATTTTCGTGGTGTATTTTGTTTTAGTAAAATCCAACTAGTAGTCTATTATAAATGCTGCGTTCTGATTGGTTACTAGGCTATATGTTAAATCCCACTAGTCATTGGCGAAAAGCGCCGGCTTTAAAAACAAGAACAATGGCGCTGAAACGCGTTTTGCTAGCAAAAGTTGTTTTGTCCCGATATTTTTGTCCAACTAGTTGGATTTTACTAAAACAATTATTCCTCTCGCCCTCATGGCCTCTGAGTCAATAGCTTATCCGCTCTCCGGCTTCATGGGCTATTGACTCAGAACCCACTTGGAATAATTGTGAAATATCCTTAACTCTATTATAGGGGCGGGTGCCTTCAATGACATTTCTAGTTTCAGTTATAGGTCTTTTCCTTTACTATTATGAAGATAAATCGTTCTCAGCCTTCTCTTTTGACTCTTTTGGCCAGTGAATGGTCACGTAAGGCTATTACGGCATCTGAGCGAGAAGAGAGGCGATTGGAGATCGAGTCAGCAATTAAACAAGGAAAAATGTGCTCACCAGGTGAAGACGCTATGGCCATTTACTGAGTTGTGGGGTTTCTTCATCTAAGTACAAGAACATAAGCATCGTCATCATCATCATCATCGTCAGCATCACTGACATCGTTAGCGTCATCAACTAAATCGTTAGCATCCGTCATTGTCAGCATCACTATCAGCATCATCATCATCGTTAGCTGCATCATCAACATCATCGTCAACGTCATGAAAATAATCGTCGGCATTCGCATGTCATCATCATCGTGATCATCAACATTACTATGGTTATCATCGTCGTCAGAGTCATCGTCATTGTAGAGGTCATCAGCATCATCTTAAGCATCTTCAGCAGTCTTTGTCGCATCATCATCCTGTTTCTCAGCGCATCATCATCATTATCACAATCTTCATCATTGTCAGCATCATCATCGTCAACATTGTCGTCCTCGTCATCATCAATGCAATAGGCAGCACATCGCAATGCTTCGTCAGGCTGCTTAGCTTGTCATGTCCACTGCCTCTAAATCTCTCAAGACCAAGTCAAGACCACACGTTTAACTGAACTTAATTATCAAATAATATTATCAAATAATATTATCAAAGCTTACTAGCCGTCCCCCCCCCCCCCACTCCCTCCTTGAGTCCTCGCGTTTAATCAGCTGTTATAACAAAACAGCAAAGACATTGCGTTTCTAGATATTGCCGATAGTCCAGTGATACTTAGGTCGTGTTTATAAAGTATGATTGCAGCGTGGTTGGAAATTTGACACAATTGTTTGAAACTTAAAAATAATACAGGTCAATAGGGATAAAGCTTGAAAATCATGACTAGCTCCCAAAAGAAAAAAGAGAAAAAAAGGTCAAAAAAGTAAATAACTTTAAAGAATGTAACAAAAATGAACTTAATTTAAAATAATAGTAAATAATAAATAAACCAATAAATTTAAAGAATGTAACAAAAATGAACTAACATTAAAATAATACTTAATAAATAGAGGTGATAAAATATATTCAAATAATATTAATAATGATCGTATATAATGATTGTAATAGGAAAGGGAAAACGTTAATACTTCTAGCTGAATTTTTGAAACGTAACTACTTAGTTACGTTGTCAAAAATCAGTCTAGTTTTTTTTGTTGTTGCAGCTGCTTGTTAAATAACCCTTTTCTATTATTATTATCATTATCGTGATCATTATTAACACTGCCCCTGTTTTTATTCTTTTGAATTTATATTTAGTTTCATTATTATAGGACATTTTATTTTTTATTATTTTATCACTATTTATCTATTTGTTTTTTTATTTTCTTTTATTTAATTTGTCATTTTAAATTCATTTCTGCTCCATTTTCCTACCTTTATTTGCTCTTTTGACCTTTTTCGTTTCTTTACTTTTGTGATTCCAATCACTCCACCCGCATTTTAATTAATATTTCAAATGTTATCCCTACTGGCCTTAAAATCCTCCGAGAAGAACACCTAGACCATCTGAAGTATCGGGAGAACTCAGGTCTTTTGTCTTTGCTGTTGTGTCAATTACAGTTCTATCGTTTTAGTTAAAATAACTGCATTTGGACGTCGTCTAAATTACTAAATTTCCCCTGTTGAAGAAAGACATGGCATCTCCATCATTGTCGTAATTTGACGTCATCATTACCATTATCGTGGTCGTCCTCATCATCATCATTGCAATCAACAAGATAATTAGCAATTACTGGATGAGGTTTTGGTGATATCCGGAATAATCAAGGTCGAGGTAAGTGTTATCAGCCGAGCCGAAGGCCGGGACTGATAACACTCATCTAGACCTTGATTATTTAGGGTATTACAAAACCCAATTTCATAATTGTTTTATTATACATTGTTTTGAAGAGAATAACGACAATCACACCAGACGCAAGGAACCTGAATTGATATTGTTAGTGGAAATCATGTATTGCGCGCGCAACCTACAGATTAGCCACTTATCTACTAGCAGATAACTAACTAATCTGTAGGTTGCGTTGATTTCCAAAATTAGCTGTAGGCTCTTAGCCAATGAGAAGACAGCTAATGAGGACAATGTACAATAATCATCATAATCGATGCAGTAGGGTCAGCCATTTACCTGACCCTCTACTCACTGACGTTGCCTCGTCACATTGCCCCTAAATCTCGCTAGAAAAATACTTGGGACGTGCAAATTTAGTGAAACTTCAGACAGCACAAAGGTTTAGCTAAGCACTTTAACTACTTTATTATTGTAGTTTTAGCATATGTTTAGTCCAGTTAATTCCATACAACACTTGAAATTCCCGCACGGTTTGGATCCCAACCTAATTTCTTTAAGTCTACTCTTTACAATTTAGATGGAGAAAGATTGTACTTGCCTCTGTCGAGTTAAGCAAGGCTCCTTCACATAATTTTCGAGCCACTGACTGCAGGCCGGACGAGGCGCGACATCTGAAATCTTCTGGATCTGTATAAAATAGATCTCAAGAACAAGATATTTAGCTTATCAAAGGGATGTAATTTATTACTCAGCAAGTAAGAGCCTATTACATATTTCGCTCTTCTTAGTTCTAATAAGTAGGTCCAGGTCTGAATTCCAACAGCACCTTGTATTTGTTTGAAGTATTGTCACAGTTAAGCAAAGTTCATGGATTAGAAGTCCATTGAAGGAGAAGTGTTTAGGGACCTTCAAATGAAAGTTAGGATTTGTCTCTAGGGTTCAATTAACAGCAACATGCATCCAGCATAGACTCCCCTTGTTGCGGGTCCTTCTTGTATATTTTGCAATATGCAGTTTTAGTAGACTTAGTTGTGACTCAGTTCACAACTTGAGTAAATGCACGTAGTGAGTTCTTTTATAATCACTTTTCTTTCCTGTTTTTTGGGGGGAGGGCAAGGTTGGGTTGAACGTGTTCGAATTTTTTCTTCTGTACTTACCTATGATCTGCCAGGTGGGTCGTTCCAATCACTTTCTTTGTGATAGTCAAAGAAAGACTTCCAGGTTGCTTTTCCGCTCCCTGACTTCTATCAACAATTTTCCGACCTGAAGGCAAAGTTTCTCAAAAACATGGATTAAGAATGCAAGCAAACTTTCTCCATTGTTTTAAAAAATAATTCTGTCACTAATTCATTTTAATCCTTGGCTGTTGCTCCTTTGCCTATTGGTCTACCTAAGTGGTATTCAAACCCCTGTTTCGGATAACCTCTTGGCATGGATTTGCATTCCATTTAAACGTGACATTTATTAATTATCTTGATAGAGGTTCGAATACGATAAATATTAGAGTCAAATTCATGGCTTGAAATGGTAATCAAAGGCTTCATTTCCTTTCAGAATGCTTGGGTAAAATCATCCGAGGAGAAGTGCATTACCTTTCCACTACTTACCTCGGATCTGGTAGCTGGGGTCACGTGTCCCAATGTCAATGGGCGGGCTACGACAGTGGGTTGGAAACAACTTCTGGAATTGCACAGACCTGAACAAAAAGCTTCTTAAAAAAGGATCATCAAAGCAACAGTTTTAACATGGCAGTTGAAAGTATACAACTTCAGTCTCTCAGACACCCTAGCGATTGAGTCTCATTAACGCTTCATATCGATTTGCTTACTGATGAAGCAATGTTTATGGGTTGGAATCCCTGACTGGGAAATAGTATTTCCCTTCAAAGTTACGACTTTTGCTGCAGTAGGAGCACAATTGCTTACAAAACTCTTTTTTTAAATGACCCTGTCGTTTTGTGGGTATGTTTAACCTCTTAAAGACGAGGGATTCCTATATTCTTCTACTTACTGGTCGCACGTCACTGCTGATGGGCCATATCACTGCTGGACGTCTCCGACCTAAATGAAATATTTCTTAAAAACAGAATCAATAAATAACATCAAAACACTGGCTTTGTTGCACACTTGGAAACCAATCGCAGACTCCATTTGCTACTGTCAGCTATCATCAAACAGATTCGAATTCAGCCGAATATCATTTGGAATTCCAAGTCTTGAAAATTGCTTTCTTTGGTACACTAGGAGCACCAGTAAATAAAGAAATGTCGTAGGTTGGAATCCTACTACGGTGTGAACGAATAAATTTTAGTATCATCCGAGGATAAGTGCATGTATCAGCACTATACTCACTTCCCTTTTCTGTTATTTTTCCTTGCATCTTAGACGCTACTGTCGAACGCACTAAATCTGAAACCCAAAGATATAATCTAACAGTTAGAGCATAAACAGATCTGTCTTACCTTTAAAACTTTGACTTGTTGTCCAGTCGTAATCAGCATCGACATGCGTTTCTTTAGGAACGCAGCCAGAAAGAACTTCCAAATGAGCTTCTAGAGAACATACGTTACATGCATTCTGCTTGCTGTGGTCGGTCTTCAGAGGGCGCGCCCAAAAAGACGTCTTCGAGGCGGCGATGCTCGAGCAAAAAAAAGATTTCAGAAACGACGTACAATGTTCCTGAAATGAAACTTTTTAATTATTTATTATCGGTTTAAAGAAAAAATACAATGATGAAACGACAATGTGTTGGTCACACTTTATTATTTTTCTGAGAAGCAACTCCGTTACAACATAATCAGTACCTAAACCTAAATTTGCTAGTGCTGGTTTAATTAACAACAAAAAAAACAAACAAACAAACAAGCTGATTATATACCTTTCGTTTGTTAAACTTTATTTTTCATCAACTTTTAATTACGTACAATTCAATCACATTAACCTTAATATTAATGTTTCTGCCCTTCCTTCAGCTTCTCACGTACGACTTCAAAATAGGTAGTGCCATGCGTTTCTTCAAGAACGCATCCAAAACGCAGTACAATGGTCGGAAAAAAGTCATCTTGAGAGGGCGCGCTCAAAAAATTTGCGTCCATTCACCCTCGCAAAAAGTGGCGGAGGAGTCCAAAAACAATAAACTTATTTATTTTCAACGCACCTGAAATTAAATGAGTTAGTTATTTGTGTTTTACTAACGAGCACACTGATGCGACACTCAAGTGTCACTCAATGAGGTTAGTTAAAAGACATCACACTCACAACTCAGTGTTTTATTTCTGTTTTATTTTTTTTGCCGTTATTACATCAAGTGTTATGTAATATCCCTGCAAATTAAATCATCATTAGTATCTATAATTAATTACCTAAAGATTTAGCTGTAAAGTAAAAGAAAAACCACGAAGACAACACATTAGATGAAGTGTTTTTATTAAATTGAGTTGGCTGTTTACAGATATAGATGGGAAGCTAGTTATTTGTCTTTTAATAACGAGCACACTGATGCGACACTCAGTGTCACTCAATGAGGTTAGTTAAAAGACATCACACTCACAACTCCGTGTTTTATTTTTGTTTTATTTTTTTTTTGCCGTTATTACATCAAGTGTTATGTAATATCCCTGCAAATTAAATCGTCATTAGTACTTATAATTAATTACCTAAAGATTTAGCTGTAAAGTAAAAGAAAAAAACCACACATACAACACATTAGATGAAGTGTTTTTATTAAATTGAGTTGGCTGTTTACAGAAATGAAGTAGTCTATATAGATGGGGTGCGCTTCTAAGAATTTGACGTCCGAGCAAGACCGAGGAGTGTGACATGCGTCCATAAAACCTTGACACCTCGAATGAAACACACCAGGGTCCCCCGGACGGTACGCAGGGATGTTTGGCGGCTTGCTATGGAAACTTTGTCTATACCAAGCCTTCACAGTTTTTGAAGCCGAATCCGGAATCAGATCAAAAGTCGAATCGAAAACCGAAAAAAGACGAATAGACCGAACCGAAACTCTAATGGGCTAAAATATAAAAAAATCCACATACCTTGTGCCACATTGGATTATTACTTGGGCTGATTGATGTGGTGCAAAGTTTACATCTTAAGCTACGAACCTTAGCTTTTTACAAACAAAGCGTTACGAGGAAATTCAATGAGCGGCCGATTTTCCCATTTAAGACCAAACGAGTCAGCTTTGCGTAAAATTTGTACCAGCATAAATCAGCCCTACCTTATATGGGCTGCTGCAAACTGTCATGTTCCTCCACCAAAAGACCAAGGAGACTGGGATCCACAATCCCAAAAAAGGCGTAGTCCATTGGGAAAAAAAAAGAAGAGGTCGTAGAGGTCCATGATGAGGTGAAGTTGCCCAAAGGTGAAGTTTGGCCGGCCAATTAAATTTTAATTATAACATATTGGTGGCTGTCTCAACTAACATTGGACTATGCGAGTTCAGACATGACGGAAATTCAACTAATTTCAGAATTACGGTGACAAAGAATTTCTATGAAAAATTGAAAAGGGTTGGGGGAGTGGATATGGGCCATTACAGATATCAACGTTAGTTAAGACAGCTTTTTTAAGTTATTGCTATATGCTGTCTCCTCTGTCTTTAACTTGCCTTCCTAATGATGAAGTCGTTTTCACTATGATGTCATCGGCTTCTGTTTTCAAAATAGCCAACTTATATTTTAGTGTGATTTTCTTCAGTTTAATTATGACCCTAAAACAACGGCAAATAAAATAACTTTTAGTAGAAGCAGAATGACGTCTTAGTGCAAACGATCATCATCATCATAAACGTCGTCATCATCATCACCATCATCATCATCATCATTGTCTGGTTTGTTCCTATGCGTTTCTTATTAATTCATCGCCGCAAAGGCAGCTACCTCGCCTACTTAATCAACTGAACTATCTTTCTGTACATCTGGAGGTTCTTTGTTCTTCTTTCTTCGGCCGGCCTCTTCCCTTAATGTAGTGATGGACCCACAATTCAATCACACACAATACGGTCAAGCATACGATCAAAAGCATTTTATTCATATTTACAAAAGCAACTATTTCTTGTTACAGAATTCAGGGAAAAAAGTAAATAGACAGCGTACTGCTTTAGGATTCATCCCCAGTCATGAAGTACTTCAAGAGTTGTCTGGGGTAGATCGGGAGCACTGCAAGCCACTCTCGGATGAAGACTAAGAAACCAATAGCCACGAACGGTCGACGTGAAGACTACGTACGCCTACCATTTGTAGACGATCTGTGCCTGCATAGTGCAATGCAGGACTTCCTTAGAAGAAAACTCTCCAGCAAGGCAAAATTAACAAGAAGACAACCTAAATCGTCTTAATGTTAACGATGCCACGCCAGAGTATCCTCTCCTGCTATTCCTGTGGCCTCTGAAAAACTATCTATAACCTGCGAGGTTTTCACCTCAATGCCATTCAGGGACACGCATATCAAGGTATGGTAGGCCTTCACATGTGTTTCCCTGAAATATTCGGCCTAGTGGCATTCTCGTAATCACTCCGCAGGTTAATAACGTTGCTAAATGCTGATCGGCTTGTTAGTGCTCCTCCAGCTATGAAACTGCGTCGTAGATTGGTCTCGAAGACTTCCTACGCTTACGATTTGTAAACGATCTAGCCTGTGGTGTGTGGATTGTCCCATGTTGCCCTGGCAACCTGCAACAAGGTGTTGGCTCTTCGCGGGAAAAAACGCCTGATTGCAGATTACCTTCTTTGTAAGACTAAACCTGTCATCTGATCTACCCTCACAAGTTCGAAGTCTGAAAATCAACGCGCATCAAAAATGTTCGCTTCGCATTCGCACCGTTAAACATGAAAAGTCAAATTGGTATAGGTAGGTGCAGACTCGAATTTGCGAGACTAACCTGACTATCTACCTGTAACCAGAGAGACCATTGAGCCTGTAAGTGGAGGCCAAATGAGGTCCTCTCACTGCAGTAGCTGAATGGTCTTATGTCTCTAGTTTACTAAAGTTTCTTCTTAAAATAATAACTGTCTCGTTGAACCTTGCGAGTGAAAGCTTCACTTGCTCAGCGCAATGACTCTCAAGTGAAGTGTTATGAATTGAATTTGGCGCAACTAAGCGGGAGAATGCAGTGACGACGACGACGACGACGACGACGACGACGATGATGACGAAAAAAAAAGGCGATGAGTCCATCCGCAAAAGATGAAAAAACGCAGTCGAACCGTTTCCTAGAAGCCGAGCCGAATCCTAAAAGCCGAACTTATGTCGCTGACCGAACACCTGCAAAGGAACCCAACTTATGAAAAAGGGCAGGGGAGGCCCTTACCAGCCCAGGGAGCCCGCTAACTGATCTAACTACAGTTAAGTTAAGCCGAAAAAGATGTCCGAAAACTTCAGGCCGAACGTGTGTGGAAAGTATGCTTTGCAAGGTTCATCCAGAGCTCTATATACCCCCCTTGACCCAACCCACAAACAATGCACCTGACCTGTACCATTTTACGAGGTTGGGTGTGCTGTGCTGATTTGAACTGGAGCAGTCATGGATGGTAGTCTGTGGGCTGATCTGATCTGGTGTTCTGGTCTGACGATGGTCTGATGTGGGAGTTGGTGCATGGTCTGATCTGTGGCCGGATATGAGACTCATCTGATTGTCTGTTGTGGTGGTCTGATCTCGGGCGGATCTTATGGCCTGCCGTTGTGGTCTGGTTCCACGACCTAATCTGAAGGACTGACTGAGGAAGATGGTCTGCTCTGACGGCTTAAAATTAAAAACATGAGAAGCTGAGGTAACAGTAGTGAAAAGGCTTCAAACGCTTCAGAGAGCTACGCAAAGAGAAATGAAGAAAAAATACGAAAATACTTTATTTTTCAAATTCAGTTGCAATCGAATACTCTCAAGCCCTGGAAAGCTTTGCAAAGACTCCATCAAACTAATACAGGGCTGTGCTAACGATCTTTCGAATGTTTTTCCATTTGTATTAAGGATCGTATATTGTAGTGTTCGTCATCATGGTAGCAATCCAGGCTCAGCTGCAATATATTCGCGCGAGAGATCGCGCGTGAGACTGTGACATCATATGAGGTGGGAAAAGGTTTGATTGCAAATGGTTGGTACAAACCGGTTTTTACCATGGCAATTAAGCCAAAATCTGGCTAAATATAATGAAAACTATCTAACTCATGTGAAAACTGATCACTAGTTTACAACTTTATATGGCAAGTCAAAAGTCATTATTGATTCCAATCTATTTACATATCGTAATTTGTCTAATTATAAATCGTATGTGACTGTTTAAATTTATTCTAAACGGAAAGTTGCATGCATGCATATCTTGTTTCGTCAATTCACTCAATTAACTACGGTTCGTTTTTTGCACGACCCTGTTTGAATGTAGGGGCAATCTCATTCAACGTAAGACAGTAAGAAATCAATAATTTCTGAAAGACATCAATAAATTTCCAAAGCTGTTTAGTAGTTGTACTCGAGGAAGCTAAAACTCAAGAAGCGAGTTTACAAAAAGAGTTGTTTGAAATTGCCGAACTAAAAACGTTGACAACCAAAGTACTAACTAATGAAGTCACATTTTCCCATCCTCACAAATTAACTTTACTGTGCAAGGTACTTTTTCTTTATTCATTAAAGTATAAATGTTTGTTCAAATTCTTGGAAAAAAATTTTGAAAAAACTTCTGCAAACTTTGAAGCTTTCCGTCACATCTTCTATTCAGGGGCACCTAACGACGGTTTCCTCCCAATGCATTGAAAACACTTTTTGAGTCTATCCAGAGTACTTTTAGACCTTTAAAATGTAGTCTAAGCGGTGCTATACAATTTGTATCTGTTCGTTCATCCTAGGGGAACTTGAGCCTTTTCGAAATTTCAAGACCTTTAGTATTGTTGTTCCGAAAATTTTAGATGCAATTTAGCGCATTACAAGAGTGAAAATTTTTTTTATTCCTCTCTCCATCACATTTTTGAATTCGAATAAATTAAGTTTCCTTTTTCCTTCGAAAAATGGTGTAGCAGTGAGCTGGGTTGTGAAATGTGAAAAATTAAAACTTCAGAAAATTGTAGGGAATTTATTAGATAAGCTTTGAAAAATGTACATGAATAGAACGGTCATCTAAAAATTTTTAGCTGTCCTCAAGTATAGAAAATTCTGATGAAATTCTGATTAAAAATCTCGCTGTCATGTTGCCTAGTATAGTACCGGGAAAAGAAATGTATCAAATTTGCTGTTTTTTATTGTGAATTACTGGGTTACTTTGTGAATTGCTGGGTTAATTTCGTTATCAAAGACTTCACTGAGCTAAGCTTGTATTTGAGACGGCCACGTGTTCGACATGTACGAAAATACACAGGGCTTTCAAAATAAAAAAACTAACTAAATAAATTTTACTGAGTGAGTATTTGGCTTCGTTTCTACCCGCTATTTCTCCTCTGGGAACTAATTAGTTTAAAACAAGAACATTCGACAACTAAAAAAACTTAATTTTAAGTTGGACTCGTCGGACCACAAATTTCAACCGTACTGATTATAAATTTAACAAGACAAGTATAATTTACCTCGTGCGCTGGTTTCATAACATCCCAGACTGCTTCGTTCATAGTTAGCCGTCTTTTTGAAGCTGCGAAAGGCGGCAAGGCAGTTTAAACGAGAGAGTCTTGTTTCTTCTTCGTGAACAACCTTCGCCAGCTCTCACAACTGAAGTTACCAATATTTGAATATGGCGCGGAGCACCGTTTTGATTTGCATAATAATTTGTGATTGGATTTTCTTACTGCACGTGTCTATGTAGCAAATAAGCCAACAAAGATTGTTTCCCACGTACACCATTTAGGCGAATTTGGGACTTGTAAGGCTAATTTAAAACATTTCAAATAAATTCTTTAAAAAGGTCTTGGGGGAGTAAACCACCGATATTTTAAAGGCGGAAAAATGGGTTAATTATGTGCTCGGAAAGGAAAACTTTCAAAGTCGTGACATTTTGCTCCTTAATTTACCCAAGGTTTTCAAAAAGATTATTAATGCAAGAAATCTCAAAGGTGAAAACATTGTGATAGAACGGCGACAACAATAATCTTACTTCATTCCGTTCTGTTTAAACTTTCTTTTCTCCGTATGACAAATTTTTCGCTGTCAGCGTGGCGTGTGCTTTACATTTTTAGGGGTGTCAGTAAAACGCGAGTTCGGGGTCGGGGTCTATCTTTTTAGAATACTGTTTTAGAGCTGGGGTTGGGGTTAGGGTTGTCGCTAACCCTAACCCTAACCTCTTTCTATCGATCGGCCACTCTCTTCTGTCCCCAGGGTAGCCGTTGTGGAACTGCATAGGCGAAACTGACAAAAAAGCAAACATTGTGTAACTGTCCAATAAAGAACCAACCCAAAACTACATAAAATGCGCCATATATCGAGGCTGCAACAAACAATGACGGATTCCGATAACGGGCGGTAGAGCACCTGTCGAATCAGCGGCCTGTTTGGCGCTAAAAATGATTGGGCTGTGGCTGTCAGTAAAACTCGGGGTCGCGGGGTCGGGGTCTATCTTTTTTTTTTATATAAAGAATGCTGTTTTAGGGTGAGGGTTAGGGTTAGGTTAGGGTTTTCCGTTGTATAGATGAGATTTTCAGAAGGGGTGAAGGTGAAGGTACTTGTGAGGTGGGGTCAATAATAGGAGAGAGGTTCTTCTGAAGGGAGTTGTTGTCTGAAATGTCAATTTCTTATTTCATTTTCATTTTTTCATGTTATTTGTTTCTCCAAACCTTAGTAGATGATAGTAGAGAATTGGATATCAGGTGGAAAAAAAAATAAAAAAGTAACAAATAAAATTTACAAGGAAAGAAAACGTACAATATAACATTACAGCACTTAAATTATAAATTACATTGTATATAGGAAGAGGAGGAGAGGGGAACATCGAGATAAACTCATATTGTGCCCCTTTAAGTTACGTCAGTATAACAAAAAACTTGTACATGTTGTAGTTTTTAGTGAAAATGCAAAGGAAAAAATTTTAAAATTAATTGCTCAGTAAATTATTAAAGAGAAGAGGTTTCATCAGTATTGAGCAAGGTACCAAAGTAAAAGTGCTTTCCTAAACATTTTTTTTAAATGGTTTGTTTCTGATTTATTTCTTAATTTCTTAAGGGTGCAAATACCAAGAAAAATTTTTTGAAGGGATAAAGGGAGAGCTACATCATGACTACAGGCATGGTGAATACAGTTTTTCTTGTGAAGAGTACTGTAAGACTTCTTTTCTGAAGGGGGCAAATAACATCGCCATATTTCCTGAAGGGTACATACCAAAATAATGGGTTAGCCCCTTTAGAAAAATCTGATTTTTTGGACTTTGAAAATGGACATATTTGTAGTCTAAAAAGGCTTATTTTTGATCTACAACAGTATTCAATATTATTTCTGGCCTTTTTTTCAAGAACATCTAATAAAGAAAAATTTTTTTGATTTACCAAAATCATGGGTGAACTCCTTTGGAAAAGTCAATTTTTGGGACTTTAAATTTGAAACATCATTCAACATTTTTTCAGGCCTGAATCAGCTCTCTTTAATACCAGGACCCTATAATGAAATCTGTTAGTTACCTACATCCTTGGTAAATAAAGAACGCAAAGCAATCTTCGCTCTCAGTATATTGCTGTTTTTGCAAGTATTATTAACCCAATGAAATGTAATTAAAATAGTTTCATTTCTTATTAAATATTTGTAAGTCAAAGTTCAGTAACCATTACATGAAATGGGGTTGTGGAACAACAATTGGGCATGATGGGTGAAAGCCTGCTTTTAGGACCAGTTGCCCCTAGCTGTTGCCAGAAACCAGATCGGTGATCGAACATGCTTAAAAATAAATTAAAAAATCGAAATATACAAATTAAAAAATCGAAATATATAAATTAAATTAAAAGTACACAGCCAATACTGTCTTATGTTAATCGTTAGCGCAACTATGACTTTTGAAACCTACGGAAGAAGTGATATGGAAAAGAACAAAAAATATTAAGTCCTACTAGCAATCCATTTTAATTTCAAAATCTGTTAGACAAAACAAAACTGGCTTCTCCAGTTCAGCTCTGCTTTCCACCTAACGGCAGAACAGTGACCTTGACATAACATTTCTAGATGAGATATACAAGATAAAAGGTACTTTAAGCATAACAAGTTTCTTTAATTTACCACATGGAGGGAGGGGCTTATTACCTACTTCTAGAGGCGCGTCTGTTTCAATGCTAGTAGCGCCGACAATACATGTATATTGCCGCTATTTTTGCTCCAATGTTCGCGGGAAAAAAAAAAAAAAAAGAAGAAAAACAGGGCACGTCCTCGTGCTCCAGCCTCGTTATCAGAAAAATAGAGGAAAAAACAAACTGATCCTCGCGGCAAAGATAAGAACGAAAAGCAACATAAACTACATATGAAATCAATATACATTTCGGTTTGAAACGCAAACGTTAAATTTCTCGAGTAGAATACACCTTAGGATAGTAAAATTATAAGAATTTAAAACCGAAGCCGATAATTTTTATTTTTATTTATTACTTGAAAAATAAACCGGCGTAAGCAGACACTGCATACGTACAAAAACCATGACAAGTAAGGGTTTAAAAACAGCCTACGAATGTAAGTAGATGTCAAACATGGGATGATATGTAACTAATGGCTCAAAGTTGGGGCGCCAGCAACATAGGTTCTGTGAATCAGTTAGAATGTCATAAATGTACGGCTTCTGTTGTGTATAAACCGTTTGTCAAAAATACTTTTTTCAACAAATCCCCACCTCTCCTAAAAAAAACGCTCGAATTGTGGATTTTATGGATTTATGATCCGTTTTTGGATTTGCCTAAAAAAATTACCGCAAAATACGTTTTGGATTCGGAAATTCGGATTTGGATTTTCCCAAAAAAAACTCACCCCTAGTTGAAACTGTCCAGTTATCAACAGACGAGCAGACAGAAGCCCTTTGTACCAATTATACAATAGCGTACCAGTTAATCTTGATGCCTGCTTCTTAATTGGCCAAGCTCTTTAAATTTATTGAAGGGCTTCTCATTTTATCAGTATACTGAGTTTGGATATGGCAAAACAGTGATCTCTGCTCTACTCATTAAGGTTTGATTTCCCTCGGCTTTATTGCGGCCACAAGTGAGTCTTCCAACGCCAGCCGGGAGGTAACCTGTTCCAGCGTTTAGGTAAAGGAGACAGGTCAAACAAAAATGAGCAGAAAAAAAAGAGGGTGTGAGGAGGCTCACTTTGTTTACAGAGTAATGAGATTTGAGCCTCGGAATAAACAGGAGCCCATGACACGGAGCGAGCAACTTCTATGTCTCGTGTCATGGCGTTTTCACAAAACAGTTTATTTTTAGAACGATTTTGGTGCGAAGTTAGAATATCTTTTGGGGTCCCACAAACCACTCAGAAAAACCAAAAGACCTGAAAATGACGTTTAGTTTTCCTTTGTCATACCTTAGACTCCTAATAATGAGCTCATGAACGGGGTAAAGCTCCCGTGTTCGAGGGAAAAAGAACTTTAAAATGTATCTCAAAATAAACCAGTCCCTGAAAACGTCGTGACGGCTGGTATGAGAGTTGCTCTCTCCAGGTTATGAGCTGGTATAAATTAGTGACATTTATCTTGTTCATTAGCCTACTATTTTCTGCTTGCTATATATTTAAATTTTACATTTATAACGTTTTTATCTGTATTCATTTTTCATCTTTAGCCTCCGTCGAAGGTTGCAAACCGAAATTTCGGGCAACTTTAGTAACGAGAAGGGGACTGGAACCGAAATGTGTCCGGCAATTGTTTCTGGGATTGTTACTGGTAACACGCCGGTCTGCTCGTCTGGTTTGGCACGCCGGGCATGCCGATCGTGAAGCCAGTTGCATTGGGTCTAGCATGCCGGGCATGCCGATCGGGAAGCCAGTTGCATTGGGTTTGGCATGCCCGGCATGCCGGGCATGAAATTGGCCTGAAATGACGCAAAATTCATGCCCTAAATGATTAAAGTCCAAAAAAGTCCTCGAAATTTTAGTTACCAAGCCGTTTCCAGTGATAAAAATAATGATGAAGGTCAGCTGTATGTATTTCGGTGTAAGATTTCAGGATTCCAATACACTAAATTGCAATATACACAGTGCTACGTCTACCTCTCTTTTAAAATCTAGATTGAAAGCATTTCTCGTTAGCTGATTTTCCACGTGTAGATTTTATTTGTTTTGTTTGTTGTTTGTTGCTTTTGCTGCTTTTTGTCCTTTTAGTTTGTTTTGCTTTGCTTTTTATTCTAAGTTATATATTTATATTTCAACATAATTTCGTCTGTGGTTTATTATACATAGTCTTAATCAATTAAGAGAGGGAGCTGATAGTAATAAGCCTCTTCGATGTAAATTTGAGCTTCCCTGCCAGAAAAATACTTATAATACTTTAACTTATAAAATTTACCGCGGCACCTTAGACCTTCAACTATTATTTTTTTATGCATGCAAAGCCTTTGTTGAATGTCTTAATTTTTCCTGGCAGATAAGTAAACTAAACTGAACTAAACTAAACGAAATTTTGAAACTTTTAAAGGCCAAGAAGAAAACTTACCACTAGTGAAAGAATAGAAAACGTCTCCACCCTACCCTCCATTCCCGATTATGCCTGAGTAAGCGCATCCCCTCCCTCCCCTCGTTATATTTTAATTAACCAATTTATTTATTATTTACCTACTTATCTATTTTGCTTCTTCTTTTTCGTGGGCCCATCTTAACAAATTATGGACACGTTTGATGTAAAGTGAAAATGGGGTAAAATTAACGAATACTCAATGCCAACAAAGAGTGTGTTCCGTTAAATTATTTTCGCTGTTTATCACATTTTTGCTCTGTTTCTATTAATCTGTCGTTTTACTTTGTCTCAGACTTTACTTTGTAGTCTTTTTAACGAAAGGACATTTTCAAGATGATATTCAGGGATGTTATGAGTGCAGTAGCTGGTTAACAGTCCAACGGTAGACTATTTAGACTGTTTAGTTCGCTTAACCGCCCTTTCAATTGCATACGCATGCCTGCTTGATTTCTTCTCCGTGATGTTGTTTTACGGTAGAGTGTCTTAGCCTGCGTGAAATTTCCTTCCTCCTTCCCTTTCGAATGCCTGCCACGAAAGCAAGACTATCCTAGATGCCCTACTTTGGTACTCTCTATACCCAGAGAGGTCTAATACCTAACCCACCAAACTCGACTCTGAGTTACAACACTGACAAATGAAACAAAAAAGTTTAAGTTCAGTATGATAAATGTGATATAGGTTAGATATCGTATGAGTATTAGTGAATATCCTCCTTTAGTTCAATGAATAAAAGGGTTAAGCATGTTTACACAAAAGGCCTGCTCAGCCACTTGGAAGACAGCCAGTATTAAAAGCCGGAAACAGGGTTAGAGAGAGGGCCTAAGCACGACTCGTCTGCAAAAGCATCCTTTAACTACAACAGCCGTAACTGCGTTCAAGAGTTAGTTTCAGTTCATCAGCTGTCTGGCTACAATTTATGACTGGCTTTAAGCCCCCTGATAACCACAATTGACTGTGTTGTTGAAATGGAAACGAAGAAGCGACCGATCAATAACCGTCTAGTGTTTTCGTCGATAGTTTTATCTTTTGCTGCCTGTTTCGTGGCATTGATTCACGTCGAGATCGAGCTTCACGCTCATCGGAAAATGCTTCAAGTCTTGACTCAACAGAGAGAAGAAAGTATCCACTCACGAGGCATTGAGAACGATGGATCGATTGCCTCCGCGCTGTGTAGTGACACTGGTAAAGGTGAGTGCTTTGGTTTAGTGGTTCGATTCTCGCAGGCTTAGAGTTCGAACTGTTGCTTCACAATGGACCTTTTTGTCAAAACTTTAAGCATTCCGCAACAACGCCCTCAATAGTAAGATTATGTTTTAGTAAAAGTAAAAAGGAACTAATTTTTTAATTGAATGTAATACTGATCAGAAACGATATTCTGGCGTATCGGTTTCAACTGTTTTGTACAAGTCAGGAAGATTTCCCTTTCTCTTCTGAAGGGCTTAAACCTAACGCCGTGACAAAGCATTTAATATGGCAATTTCAGTATTTGTTCGCTGGAATGTTCTTTTCCTTTCTTTTAAGTCCATGAAAATACATGGCATGCAGTTCAGAATAGATAAAGTTTGTCTTGAACCAGTATTATAAGCTATTATGTTACTAGACTACGAGCAGTGCCCATTTTTCGTCAGTGATAGTAGAGCAAGCGAAACGCGAGCGCGCGTGAAAATCACCCCACGCGAGAAAGGTGAGACGCGGCTGGGAGAGAGTTCACGCGCGCTCGCGTTTCGCTCGGTCTACTATCCCTGAGGGAAAATGGGGACTGCTCGTAGTCTATTATGTTACTGCATAATTTAGTTTGTTACAGGGGATAATTAATCGACCAAAACATTCTTTCACTGAGAGATCATGAGAGTGGCATAAATTATCCCTTAGTTGCAGAAATACACGATCGTCACAAACGCAACGCCAAAAATGTAAACAAGAAATCAAACGTCAGTGAGATCATTAGTAGAGAGGACATAAAAAGGGAAGTTAAACTGGTGATGAGTAACCTGGCCTGCATGGCACATTGTCCCAAGGGAGTCAGGGGAAGACGAGGAAGGCCAGGTCCCCGAGGCAAGCACGGACCAGTTGGGCCCCAGGGACCACAAGGACCAAGTGGACCTCAAGGAGATCAGGGGCCTCCTGGACCTAGAGGCGATCAAGGCCCTCAAGGACCCAAGGGCGATCCTGGTGAATCCATCTCAGCTCCTTCAATTTTGTCACCTCCGATGTCCATGGTGGTGAACGAAACTGGTATAGCCTCATTGCAGTGTGAGGTTAAAGGAAATCCAGTGCCTCAGATCACGTGGTTGAAAGAAAATTCCAGTCTTCCCGCGGACAAACGAATCATGCAATCACGTGGTGGCCTTGTGATAGGAGAAGTGATGTCACAAGATGGAGGAGTGTACTCGTGTAGGGCAAAAAATATTCTTGGAGTCGTGACCGCATCAGCCACATTGACTGTTCAAGGTAATTTCCTATTAATTTTCCATTGTAGTCTTAATTCACCGTAACGCGTTCACCGTCATTTTCCCTCGCTATCATACATCTAATCAAGCTGAATACTGTTACATTCTTAACAAAGATACATATTTATCGAAGCTTCTGATTAACTTAGAAGCTCTATCTAAGATATATATACAGGCGAGACTGTTTATATGCACGAAAGTCTTGGCCGATACCACTAACATCCCAGAGAGGTTTAGGAATATCTTACGACAAAATTGAATCATGGGAACAATGCAAATAAAACTATATGGCTTGCATCATATTTCCCGCAGTCGTCTTCAAGATATATTTCTTTTTAAGCACTTACTTTATAAGTTTGTCTTTAGATATCGGCAGCCGTGTCGAGTTTGCAGTTAAACAGAGAACAAAGTTTCTAAGCCAACAAGATTCTCTCTTCTTGAGAGATGATAGAATGTATTGAGAGTCTAAACTCTAGTTTTTAGTACTTAGCAACTTAGCTAGTCAGAGTCGTAGTCGGGGTGGTGAACACCTTATGACCTAAAGTCAATCGAAAATCGGAGTTGTAGGCGGAGTCATTATAAGCCTAACGGAATTGCGATTGCAAAAATCTTTTCCATTTTATTATTTCTCGTCGCACGTATTATGATTCCGTACAACCTCATTCTCAGTGTCCTCTTTTTCGCATCCCTACGGAGCGAGTGGAGAGGAGAGGAAAGACTCCGTCAGGTGCACACTGTTTCATGGCCACACTTTCCACTGACCAGGTTATGTTCAGTAGAGACAAATCTCGCACTGATCTGCCCCTCCCCCAAATCATTTACTTGTAATCTCCAGATTCTGGAGACTCCGTAGGGACCGTTAGTAGAGAATCCTGGGAAGGAGGTTGGACTCCGTCGAGTCAGGATTTTCTGAAAACAAGTCCCAAGCAGAGACGTAAAAAGAAACCTTTCCCAATGCTACAACAACAACAACAACACCAACAATAACTTTATTGGGGTTTTCAAGATCTCGAAATCGACGGAGTTGCAAGCGAAATTGGAGCGCTCTTTCTATTACATTATTACATTGCAATTTTGATTACAACTCTAACTTCGATTCTGTCATTAATGAAATCCAGCCCTAAAAGATAACTATAGGCTCCACTTCTTAAGGGTGCGGTTGCTTTACACTGGCCGAAAAATCAAACACCGAACACAAAAAAAATACGTCAAGTACTTGAAAGTAATTGATTAAGTGGAAATTCCTCAAGGGTGTTTAACGTTTGTTGGCAAGCACTTTTCTTTTGTGTCTGTTATTTTCAGTTGCGGCCTTGATCCGACAAAAGCCTTCCTCAGTGATCGTTGAAGAAGGAGAAAACGTGAACCTAGAATGCAAAGCTTCTGGTCTGCCGATGCCAACGGTGACGTGGCGAAAAGCATTTGGTCACTTGCCAAGAGGAAAGACTACGGTGATCGATGGAAACATGACTATACTAAGGGTAACTAAAGAGGATAGAGGGACTTACGTATGCACAGTTAAGAATCTCCTTGGAGAAAAATCCGCTTTCTCCGTAGTAACAGTGATTGACAGGCTCAGATTTACAATTACCCCTCCCATTAAGGTTGTCGCATTCCAGTCTACCAGCCTGATTCTAAATTGCAAAGCCCAGGGAGCCCTAGAAATTACCTGGAAACGGGCCAACAAAAATCTTCCTCAAAACCACACCATTTTTTCAAACGGAACTTTGTTTGTCAAGAAGGTGACCACAGATGACGCTGGATCCTACACATGTGTAGCGAAAAATTATCAACGGACAATAACTGCGTCATCTACTGTTGAAGTGCTCAAACGCGTGTCCTGTAGTAGTATAAAATCAGGCCGCAGTGGAAGTTCCTCAGGTAATTATATTATTGACCCTGATGGCAAAGGAGGCGTGGCTCCGTTCAGTGTGTATTGTGATATGAGTGACAAGGGTGGAGTTGGCGTGACAGTCATAAGTCACGACAGCGAGAGACGAACATATGTCGGTAACATCCCTGGATGTGAGTGGAATAAACCTGGGTGTTACAGAAAAGATGTAACTTACAATGGAGTCAACATAGCTCAGCTATCAGCCCTAACTAGAATTTCACAGAACTGTGAACAGTTTATCAAATTTGAGTGCTACAATGATGTATCCTTTGTACAGGAGTCGGTTGCCTGGTGGGTGTCACGTGATGGAAGGAAGATGAACTACTGGGGAGGAGCTGGTGGATCAGCCAACATGTGCGCATGCGGAGTGACAAATTCTTGCTCAAGTGGACAAAAGTGTAATTGTCCCGGCCGTTACGGTAGGTGGAAAGAAGATAGTGGTTTACTGACGGACAAGTCTGCATTGCCTGTGTCACAGATCAGATTGGCGGACCTGGATGATTCAGGCGAAGAAGGATATCATACATTAGGAAAACTCAAGTGTTATGGCCTGGCATAAGAATTCTTTAGATATCATGTTTTAAGATAATTTAGGGTTGTGAAAAGTCATGCAGCTAAATGTAGCAACGGAAAATGTCCTGCTAGCAAACAGTTCCATGTGTTAAAGAACCCAAAAACGCAATTTTGAAAGTGAAATGTGTAGTTAGAAAAATAAAGTCTGATAAAATGAAAAGTTGCAAGAAGGTGTTTGGTCAGCAATCAGTGTTTCGAACAAGAACAAATAATTAACTTGTTCAAATAAGTTTAATTGTAATGTTTTTTAGTGTTATTGGAAAGATCTCCATGATTCTCCATAAGATACTCAGCCTCATTCATTAATTGTTTTAACAATTAAAATTACTGAACGAGGGAAGTTATTACAAGACTTTTTATGTTTCCGTAGCCGGAAGGACTTGGACGGTTACGGTTACCTTTAATTTTATAATTGAAATCCTTTCGTATACTTCATGAATATTTCGGTGGTTTTTGATTCTTTTTGGTTTTTGTTATCATAGACCCTTTTTAATCAAACCTTCTTCTTACCTAAGACTGCCGCTCACATGTATCTTAAACTTTGACTCTAACGAAAAAGTCTTGTAATCACCTTCCTTTCTGTAAGCACTAGTAATTAGTTTTAAAGCTAACCACTCCTGCGAAACCATCCTTATCAGTTACAGATGAATGGCTAGAAGCAATGGATAAAGGCCTCTTTATCTCTCGATGCCTGGTTCGTAATTGGCAAAGCTCTTTAGAGTTATTGAAGGGCTTCTCATTTCACCAGTATAAGTTTAGACATGGCAAAACAGTGATCTCTCCCCTGCTCATTAAGTTTTGATTTCTCTCTTTCGTGCGGCCACAGGCGAGTCTTCCAGCACAAGCCGGGAGGTAACCTTTTCCAGCGTTTAGGTAAGGAAACGGGCCGAAAAAAAATGAGCAGAAAAAAAGAGGGTGTGAGTATAGGGACAGAGGAGGAAGAAATCCTCCTCTCTCACTCTAACTTACTGTTTCTTCACTTTCCCCTTCTATTTTACTGTGCTCTCTATACTTCGCGCCACTCTCCACTAACTGAAATTCTTGAAAAGGCTAGCCGGCCCCGTAAGCAACGCGGCGATCCAAAAACGATGTAATGTTTCGCTACACAACAAACATAAAGAGCTGTAGACGGGAGAATTCCAGAAGCAGTTAAAAAGGTTCAAGGCGTTAGAGGAAACCACAAGGAGTAATAGCCTAAGAGAAAGCCGCGAGGTCAATATTGCTAGAATGCTAAAGGGAGGTATTGGCGTTAATATTTTTTCTTTGAGAACACAAGATGCATATCTGAATCGAATATGAATTTGACTTATTTATCCTTCGAAACGGGAAGCTCCAAGGTACTAGTAGCGTTTTGATGTTGGTGCGCACTCGTGTAGGACGACCTATGATGCTGTCATATCAAGCTCTTTGGTCATTCTTGGGAATAAAAAGCTATTTATTTTGTGCAATGGCCTTATCACGAGCATAAATTCCAAATATCAATCAATAGACAAGGCCGATCTACATCTTACATTTGATTAGCCTTTGCATTAATTAGTCTTTTAAATAGAAAACGAGATTCGAGAAAGCGATGAAAAAAGGGAGGGACACCAGATTTTCCTGTAAAAGAAGCGGGAATGCTGGGTACAGGAACCCGTATTCGCCAGTTGCACTTCTTCTACAGTACACCTTATTTGCCCCCCCCCCCCCCCCAAAAAAAAAAAAAAAAAATTCGCATAGCCTTTGTTTTTAATTTCTCCTGGGTATTACACTCATCCAAAGAGAAACTGAAAGTAATGCTTACCGTTTTTTTCTCGAAAAACGCCGCGGCGCTTATTAAATATTTCTACGGTAAAATGCGGCTCTTATTTGAGGGCAGCGTTTATTTCTCTGAAAGCTGGACGCAAAACAAGAACTGTTTAAACTATGGTATTATTACGGTCAAACCCCGCTTAATACGTACACCCACTTAATATACGGACACCTCATTATTTACGGACAGTTTGCTTTGTCCCTGGGGAAAGAAAGCCCCTAGATTTTCTCTTAATTTAACCCACTTAATAAGGACACTTTCTCTGGCCCCTTGAAGGGCCCTATTAACGGGGTTTGACTGGATTTCCGTATAAGACTAACAGAATTGACGTCTTTGGATTTCATCATATTATTGCCGCGGCGCTTATTGGGGGGCGGCGCTTGTAAACTTTTCTTGTCCCAAATGTGGGTCTTATGCAAGGGTGATGCTTATTCGAGTAAATATGCAAATTTTAGGGGGGCGAACAAGATGTATTATGGAAGATGTGCAAAATGACAAATAATAGTGCATGTATTTTTTGTGTACTGAGACTGTATATCTTGATAATAAAAGCGGAAATAGAACCGCCACCAAAAAAATAGTGATAATCAGGCTCCTGTGATAATTTAGTGAATTAAGTTATGGCTTCAAGTAAATCATAATAAAAGCGTACTTTTCACTTTTCCCGTAAGGTCTTCGCCTCCAGGCTCTCTCGGTGGGAGAGAAGCGACGACCGGAAATACGTCTCCGTTCGCAGGCTACGTCCGTCATGTTCCAGTTTGAAAGTAATCCATAGAAATCGTGACTCTCGCGTGAGCCTTTCACACGAGGTTCACCTTGTTGATGAAATCAATAACACCTGAACGAGCCTCTCAAAGGAGGCTCACTTTGTTTACAGAACAATGACACTGGAGCCTCGGTAACACGGAGCGAGCAACTTCCACGTCTCGTGCCATGGCGTTTTCACAAAACAGTTTATTTTTAGAACGATTTTGGCGCGAATTTAGAATATCTTTTGGGTCCCACAAGGCCACTCAGCAAAACCAAAAGACCTGAAAATGACGTTTATTTTTCCTTTGTCATACCTTATACTCCTAATAATGCGCTCATGAACGGGGAAAACCTCCCGTTTTCGAGGGAAAAAGAACTTTAAAATGTATCTCAAAATAAACCGATCCTTGAAAACGTCGTGACGGCTGGTATGCGAGTTGCTCTCTCCGGGTTATGGTTATGATCATGAGCTGGTATAAATTAGTGACATTTATCTTTTTCATTAGCCGATTATTTCCTGCTTGCTGTATATTTAAATTTCGCATATGTAACGTTTTTATCTGTATTCATTTTTCAATCTTAGCCTCCGACGAAGGTTTGTGTTGCAAACCGAAATTTCGGGCAAATAGACTTTACCATTCGCCACTTTAGTAACGAGAAGGGGACTGGAACCGAAATGTGTCCCGCAATAGTTTTTGGGATCGTTACGGGTAACATGCATTGGGTTTGGCATGCCGGGCATGCCGGTCGTGAAGCCAGTTGCATTGGGTTTGGCATGCCCGCCATGCCGGGCATGAAATTGGCCTGAAATGACGCAAAATTCATGCCCTAAATGATAAAAGCCCAAAAAAAGTCCTCGAAATTTTAGTTTCCAAGCCGTTCCAGTAACAAAATGATGAAGGTCAGCTGTATGTATTTTGGTGTAAGATTTCAGGATTCCAAATTTTTTCAATACACTAAGTCGCAATTTACACAGTGTTACGTCTACCTCTCTTTTAAAATCTAGACTGAAAGCATTTCTCGTCAGCTGATTCTTCACATGTAGATTTAATTTTATTTTGTTGTTTGTTGCTTTTGCTGCTTTTTGTCCTTTTAGTGTGTTTTGCTTTGCTTTTTATTCTAAGTTATATATTTATATTTCAACATAATTTCGTTTGTCGTTTATTACATATAGTCTTAATCAATTAAGAGAGGGAGCTGATAGTAATAAGCCTCTTCGATTTAAATTTGAGCTTCCTCGCCAGAAAAATACTTATAATACTTTACTAATATAATTTACATCACCTTAGACCTTCAACCCGTAGTTTTTTATGCATGCAATGTATTGAATGTCATAATTTTTCCTGGCAGATAAATGAACTAAACTGAACTAAACTAAACTAAAATATGCACTTATGCACTTTATTTGAGTGTCAACGTATTTAGCACGAAAGTGCTAATTGGGACACTATATTTTGCGTCCCCTAATAGAGACGGGACTGGCATTTTACGTGGTCATCCGAGCCACGCGAAGGTTCAGCCGCCTGCAGGGCAAAGGGAGTACCTTCATTTCTCAGGTATTTTAAGACCATGAGTATTGGTCCGGCCCCGGGAATCGAACCCGCGACCTCCCGCTCGGCAGTCAAGCGCTCTACCGACTGAGCTAATCCTGCCGCGGTTGTGAAACTTTTAAAGGCCAAGAAAAAAACTTACCGCTAGTGAAAGAGTAGAAAACGTCCCCACCCTACCCTCCATTCCCGATTATGCCTGAGTAAGTGAAACCCTCCCCTCGTTATATTTTAAATAATCAATTAATTTATTTATTTACTTATTTATTTTGCTTTTTTCTTTTTCGTGGGCCCATCTTAACAAATTATGGACACGTTTGATGTAAAGTGAAAATGGGGTAAAACTAACGAATACTCAATGCGAACAAAGAGTGTGTTCCGTTAAATAATTTTCGTTGTTTATCAGATTTTTGATCTGTTTCTATCAATCTATCGTTTTAGTTTGTTTCAGACTTTACTTTGTCGTCTTTTTAACGAAGGGATATTTTCAAGATGATATTCGGGGATGTTATGAGTGCAGTAGCTGGTTAACAGTCCAACGGTAGACTATTTAAACTATTTTATATAGTTCGCTTAACAGCCCTTTCAATTGCATAATCGAGCCATAGACAGCTCTTTCGCCCTTTTTATTTTCCCTGCGAGAAATCAACCACAGGGTCCAGAGGAGATGTGTTTGTCGTAAGAACATCAAAACCCGTCGAAAACCTCTGAAAAAATCGCGTTACGGTTTCGTTACCCTTCGGGCGACGTGCCGTGCTCCAGCGAGGATATGGCTTGCGGTTATTGATTCTTGGTCAGATAAAGCGAAGAAATCGTTTACAGTAGATTTTTAAAGATCCTATTGGGCTAATTAATCGTGCTAAGCGACAGGTCTAGACATTTTTCAAGGTAAGTAATTCATTTATTCACACGAAACTCCTCGGACCCTGTGTCATAGTTTTCTCTGATTGTTGCGCCATACTGACGAGCTCCAAAAAGGGCGAAACCGCAGCTGTCTGTGGCTACAATCCCGCTCTGTTCTGAGTTCTTTCGGTGTCGTGTTGATGTCTTGCAGAGTTAATTTTCACAGCATTGCAGTATTCTGCTTGCAGAATTTAATATGTCTACATTATTATTTTTGCTGATATGGTCTTTGTACTGTTTATAGATCCTACGTTGTTCGGCATATTCGTTTGAAACATGCGGTCCTTTGCAGTCCTTTATGGTTAATGTTTATCCTCCTTTAGTTCATTGGATGAAAAGGTTAAGCATGTTTACACAAAAGACCTCCTCAGCCACTTGGAAGACAGCCAGCATTAAAAGGCGGAAACAGGGTCAGAGAGAGGGCCCTAGGCACGTCTCGTCTAAAAAAAAAACATCCTTTTAAACTACAACTGCCGTAACTGCGTTCAAGAGTTAGTTTCGGCTCAACTGTCTGGCTACAAGTTTTGACTGGCTTTATAATTAAGCCCCCTGATAACCACAATTGACTGTGTTGTTGAAATGGAAACGAAGAAGCGACCGATCAACAACCTTCTAGTGTTTTCGTCGATAGTTTTATCTTTTGCTGCCTGCTTCGTAGCATTGATTCACGTCGAGATCGAGCTTCACGCTCATCGAAAAATTCTTCAAGTCTTGGCTCAACAGAGAGAAGAAAGTATCCACTCACGAGGCACTGTGAACGATAAATCGATTGCCTCCGCGTTGTGTAGTGAGACTGGTAAAGGTGAGTGCTTTGGTTTACTGGTTCGATTCTCGTAGGCTTAGAAATCGAACTGTTGCTTCATAATGGACCTTTTTGTCAGAACTTTAGGCATTCCGCAATAACGTCCTCAATAGTTAGATTCCGAAACTAAGCTGTTATTTTTTTGACTCTAAAAAGAACTAATTTTTTTAATTGTAAATAATACTGATCAGAACCGACATTCTGGCGTTTCGCTTTCAGCTAGTTTGGTACAGGTCGAGAAGATTTCCCTTTCTCTTCTGAAGGGCTGAAACCTAACGCCGTGACAAAGCGTATGATATGGCGATTCAATTTCAGTATTTGCTGATTAGAATGTTCTTTTCTTTTCTTTTTAGTCCATGAAAATATATGGCATGCAGTCCAAAATAGATAAAGTTTGTCCTGAACCAGTGTTGTAAGCCATTATGTTACTGCAAAATTTAGTTTGTTACAAGGGTGTAATTGAGCCGACCAAAACATTTTTTCACTGGGAGATCATAAGAGTGACATAAATTATCCCTCAGTTGCAGAAATACAAGTTCGTCACAAACGCAACGCCAAAAATGTAAACAAGAAATCAAACGTCAGTGAGATCATTAGTAGGGAGGACATAAAAAGGGAAGTTCAACTGGCGATGAGTAACTTGGCCTGCATGGCACATTGTCCCAAGGGAGTCAGGGGAAGACGAGGAAGGCCAGGTCCCCCAGGCAAACATGGTCCAGCTGGGCCCCAGGGACCACATGGACCGAGAGGTCCTCAAGGAGATCAGGGGCCTCCTGGACTTAGAGGCGATCAAGGCCCTCAAGGACCCAAGGGTGATCCTGGTGAATCCATCTCAGGTCCATCGATTGTGTCACCTCCGATGTCCATGGTGGTGAACGAAACTGGTATAGCCTCACTGCAGTGTGAGGTTAAGGGAAATCCAGTGCCCCAGGTCACGTGGCTGAAAGAAAATTCCAGTCTTCCCGCCGACAGACGAATCATGCAATCACGTGGTGTCCTTATGATAAGAGATGTGACGTCACAAGATGGAGCAGTGTACACGTGTAGGGCAAAAAATATTCTTGGAGTCGTGACCTCATCATCCACATTGACTGTTCAAGGTAAATTTCTTGTATTTATTTTCCATTGAAGTCTTAATTCACCGTCATTTTCTCTTACTGTCATACATTTAAACAAGGTGAATACTGTTACATTACTAACAAAGGTACGTACATATTTATCGAAGCTTCTGAAGAACTTAGAGGCTCCTTTAAGGTACACAGTTGAGGCTGTTTACTAAAGTGTTGTCCCCGATACCACTAGCCCCTCAGAGGTTGTGAAGAGAAGATTAGGATTATCACACGACAAAATTAAATCATGGGAACAATGCAAATAAAACTGTATGACTTGCATATTTCTGCAGTCGACGTCAAGATATATTTCTTTTTAAGCATCTTCTTCCATAAGTTTGTCTTTAGATATTGGAAGCCGTGTTGGGTTGAATTTCGCAGTTAAACCGAGAATAAAGTTTTTAAGCCAAGATTCTCTCTTCTTGACATGAGGGTCACTAATAGGGTTCTTCAATCCCGTAATCCCGTGTAATCCCTTCATCCCGACGGTTATGTTGGATATTCTAACTCGCACGCATGCTTTCAATCCCAAATCTTGCCCGATTTTGCTCTAAAATCCTGAATCCCGAGCTTCAAACAAGGGACATGATAAAACGTGTTGAAAGTCTAGACCCTAGTTTTTTGTAGCAACGTAGTCAGAATGGTAGTCGGGGTGATAGGAGCACCTTCTGACCCAAAGTCAATCGATAATCGGAGTCGTACTAAGCAGTGTCATTATAAGCTCACAGGAATTGCAATGTTAAATGAGAATGTTTTCATTTTCTTCTTTCGCGTCGTACTAATTATGACTCCGTCCAACCTCGTTCCCAGGGTTCTCTTTTTCTCGTCCGTATGGAGCGAGAGGAGAGGATTCCGTACATTATTTTCAGCGAGATTTTGGTTTAAATTGTTCCTATGAACGGTATAAAAAATGTCCTTTCATAGCCACACTTTCAACTAACCTCGTTACGTTCAAGAGAGACAAATCTCGCACTAATCTGCCCTTCCCCTAAGTCGTTTATTTGTAATCTCCAGCTTCTGGATTAGGTAGGGACGGTTAGGAGAGAACCCTGGGAACGAGGTTGGACTCGAGGTCGAGTTCAGAGTTTGTTAAAACGAGTCGCAAGCAGAAAAGAAAAAAGAAACCATTCCGAATGCCACAACAACAACAACGACGACGACGACAACAACAACAACAACAACAACAACAACAACAACAGCAACACCAACTTTATTGGGGTAAACTGAAAGATGCGCAGTGGCATCCTTGTATTTTTCCTTGTGGCCCTCTTGTTTCCATTCTCAGTTTTATATTATAACATAGCGCGCGTGCTTGCCCTATACAAGTCCTATTGAGCCGCTATGAACAAATTCTGTGCACGAGCTACTCTTACGCATTTTTTGTGTTCTCCAAACTTCCCGCGTGCATCCATAATTCGATATACGCACGCTAAGTATGAACAAATTCTTAATTCGTTTAGTTCTTCCGCTTCAGCTGGCGACTTAAAAATTTGGTTTTCATCAGGAGCTCGACGGAGTTACAACCGAAATTGGAGCACTCTTTCTATTAGATTTTTACATTGCACTTTTGATCGCAACTCTAACTTTGACTCTGTCACTAATGAAATCCAGCCCTAATTCATAATTAACCGTAGGCTTGACTTCTTAGGAGTGCGGTTGCCTTACACTGGCTACATACAAACGCGGAATGGAGAAAGTGGGCCACGTACTTGAAATCATAATGATCGACTTAGTTGTAATAGAGGAAATTCCTCGAGGAGGGATTTAACGTTTTTTGGTTTGCATTATTCTTTTTGTGTCTGTTATTTTCAGTTGCGGCCTTGATCACAAAAAAGCCCTCCTCCGTTATCGCTGAAGAAGGAGAAAAGGTGACCCTAGTGTGTACGGTTTCTGGTCTGCCTATACCAATGATCAAGTGGCAAAAACCATTAGGTCATTTGCCAAGAGGAAGGACTGCAGTGATCGATGGGAACATGACTATACTAAGTGTAACTAAAAAGGATACTGGGGCTTACGTATGCTCAGTAAAGAATCTCCTTGGAGAAGACTCCGCTTTGGCCGTGATAACAGTGATTGACAGGCTCAAATTTACCCTGACACCTCCTTTGAAGGTTGCTGTATCTGAGTTCAACAATCTGATGCTAAATTGCAAAGCCAACGGAGCCCTAGAAATAACCTGGAAGAGGACCAACAAATATCTTCCTCGTACTCACGTTATTTTCCCAAACGGAACTTTGTTTCTCAAGAAGGTGACCACAAATGACGCTGGATCCTACACATGTGTAGCGAAAAATTATCAACGGACAATAATGGCATCGTCTACTGTTGAAGTGCTTAAAATAATGAAGTCCTGTAGCAGAATAAAATCAGGCAGCAGTGGAAGCTCTTCAGGAAATTACATTATTGACCCTGATGGCAAAGGAGGTGTGGCTCCGTTCAATGTGTATTGTGACATGAGTGACAAGGGAGGAGTTGGCGTGACAGTCATAAGTCACGACAGCGAGAGTAGAACATATCTCAATAATATTCCTGGATGTAATTTAAATCCAGGTTGCTATAGCAAAAACGTAACTTACATTGGAGTCAATACCGCTCAATTGGCGGCACTTACTCGAGTCTCACAAAACTGTGAACAGTTTATCAAGTTTGAATGCAACTATGAGGTCGCCTTTGTCGAGGAGAAGCTTGCTTGGTGGGTATCACGTGATGGGAAGAGAATGAACTATTGGGGAGGAGCTACTGGTTCTTTAAACACGTGCGCATGTGGCGTAACAAATTCTTGTTCAAATGGCAAAAAGTGCAATTGCCGTAACAGTGGAGATGGATGGAGAGAGGATAGCGGTCTTCTGACAGACAAGTCTGTACTACCTGTGTCACAGATCAGACTAGCAGACCTGGATCACAGTAGAGAAGAAGGATATCATACATTAGGAAAACTCAAGTGTTATGGCCAGGCATGAAATATCTAACAATAATCTATAGATACATTGATTATTTTTATGTTTAAGAGCTTCTGCCTGAAAGACCGGGGCAGGCTTGGAAATAGGTGTTGGCCGATTTGGCTCAAATTTGGTACACTTAGTTACTATGGAGACTTATGTAACATGCCAAAGTTTCAGCTCCATTGCTCTTATTTGGGCTGAGTTCTAGATGGTACCCTTTTTGGGGTCCCCCAATGCTTTTTTTATAGCCCACTTTGGGCACTTTTCAATACTTTGATTACAATTTCAGGGATATTTTAAGCCAAATATAAACTCACTTTTTATTATCTCTATCCTTAAGGGTTTTATAGCAAAAAGTATGTATCAAAGAAATATTTCTGTTGTTTGGGAAATAATTGTTAAGTTAATGCTCTTAAAGACATTTTTAGTGAAAATGAAAATAACCCAAATTTAAGTTAGATTTACTTGAGTGCCCACTTTTGAAATAACACAACTCCGACATGAACAGAAAGTTTAGCCCTAGGTATGTAAAAAACAAAGAGAAAATGCTAAGGTTACGGCTTTTTCACTGTGTGGCCTCGCTTTGAAGATGCTAATACAGCCACTTCCGGTCTTGTCTTTTTTCCCTTATAATTAAGCTTATATCGAGTATATTAGCCAAAACTTTCCGATAACTTACCCTAAATAATACTGTCTGTAGCACTTTTACTTTCTTATTCCACCTGAACGCTAAAATTGGCAAAATATGAATATGCACCACTGGAGATGCTCACAAAGTCACTTCCGGTCCAACAGTTCACATGAGAGGATGGTTAAGGTGGCTCGATATAGTTTTTCAAGGTCAATACCTCCCAAGTTTGAGCGTAAACTACGTCGCCATAAGCAAAGATTTGGAAAAATTGACACCACAGTTGTATTAGATAAAGATGAAAATTTGTTATGATCAGGCTTGCAATGACATCGGAGTTGTCATAGCAACGAAATGACGCCATTACCTATTCTACTTGCAGCAGTATTTCTCGGCACTGGGAACTGTTCTTCCGAAATCGTTTACTGGAGCTTTTTCCTACAATAGCCGCCTCGATGTTCGTGAAGTTTAAGCGAAATCTGTAAGAGCGTTATCGAGATATTATGGGAAGAAGTTTTTATAGTTAGAAATACGGTAAAAAATGGACAATCTTGATGTTCGACTGTTATCTGTACTAAACGAAGCGCTTTTGACATGTAATTTCACCTCATAGTAGTTTCAATCTTTTTAAAAACGTGTGTGAAAGATCATGGAGATACCTCCAGCCGATTGCTAGAAAGAAGGACTTGATTAGTATGTATCAAGGCGCTCTTTTTAGCAGTAATGTAAACATTTCGGTCTACTTTAACAAATTAGCGAATTATTTTTAAACCGCTCGATTAATTTTTTAGAAAATTTAAGAATCTTGAGACTAACCGTTTTTTTTATATGACCTCTTAGTTTCAAGATTATTGATATATTGTAAGGCAGTAAAATAAGGGCTTGAATTCGCTAATATTTTGTTAAGAGTTTTGTGTTTACAAGTGATAGCCTCTCATTATTCAGGGATATTGTCTCCAAAATTCATATCTTCGGGCACAACAATAGCTAGCATTTTTGCATATGTCAAATGAATTGTTAGTTACTGCTGTTCACGTGAACATGAAACCTTGAGACAATACCCCTGAATAATCAGAGACTCTCACTTTTAAAGACAAAATTTCTGACAAATATTAGCGAATTGTAGCCCTTATTTTAGTACCTTACAATATATCAATAATCTTGAAACTAAAAGGTCATATAAAAGGACGGTTTATCTCAAGACTCTTAAATTTTCTAAAAAATTTATCGAGCGGTTTAAAAATTATCTGCTAATTTGTTAAAGTAGGCCGAAATGTTTACATTACCGCTAATAAGAGCGCTCCGATACATACTAATCAAATCCTTCTTTCTAGCAATCGGCTGGAGGTATCTCCATAATCTTTCACACACGTTTTTAAAAAGATTGAATCAAATCAATCAATCAATAAACTTTATTTACCCTCGAATTTACAGTGTAGCACTCAAGTGCTAATATCTTCGAGCCAACTACATTAATAAATAATTATAATAAAAAGTTAATTCTATATAGCAAAAAAGATAACTAACTACCTAGACAACTAACTTGCAAATTATCATGATGTAGAAAGGTTTGCAGTTCCTGCCCTTTTAAGTAAATTATTGTTCCCAGTAGATATCAGTCGTCGAAAAGAAGTAAAATCAGAAATAGTGCGGTAATGGTCAGGGAGAGAATTCCAAGATGTTGCTGCCAAGTAACTAAAGGAATTGATACCATAAGAAGTGGTCAATGGTTTGGGCAAACAGAGCATATTATGTCCTCTTAAAAAATAGGTGCTAGAGCGTAAACGAAACATATCTTTTAAATATCTTGGATAATCAGAAAAATGAAGACATTTAAAAATAGTGAGAATCATGTTTTGTAAACGCTTGTCCTTAAGGTTTGCAGTTCCTGCCTTTTTAAGTAAATTATTGTACTCAGAGTTAAAATCCTTGAAAATAAATCGAAGAATACGTTTGTTTAAAAGGTCAAGTTTATCAGAATCTTGTTTACTGGAGAAATGCCACACCATAGAACAATAATAAAAGTGAGGAAGTATAAATGCCTTATAAAGACGGAGCATGGTTTCAGTAGACATCAGTTTGCCAAACCTTGTCATAACGCTAAACTGATTGTTTACCTTTTTACATATAGAGGACACATGTTGCTTAAACGTAAGATCTTTATCAATTGTAACGCCGAAAAGTTCCACTGAGTCATTTACTGAGAAATTAAACTGATGGTCAGTTTTTCCTAGTATCATCCCTTGGTGTTTGCTGGGATTTGCTATCATTCCGTTGATCTCGTACCAGGCATTTGCTGAGCTAACCTCACGCGAGATACGCCTTTCCAAAGATACCGGATCCGTATCGGCGGTGTAGAGTTGACCATCATCTGCATACATATTTAATTGTACAGTTTTGATTTGTAGGAATAAATCATTTATGAAAATATTAAAAAACATTGGACCAAGAACACTGCCTTGAGGTACTCCTCGCATGACTTCTTGCCAATCAGAACTTGTATCACCTACTTTCACCCGCTGCATCCTACCGTTTAAGTAATCTTTAAGAAGCATACAACTTCTACTGTTAACACCATAGGCCTTCAGCTTGGCCAGCAAGAGTCCATGCGGTATCGTGTCGAAAGCCTTAGATAAATCCATTGATATCACTGCAACAATTTGTTTATTATCCAGACTACGCTTCCAATCTTCTGTTAACCTCATCAGCGAGGTTTCACAGCTATAGTGTCTCCTATAAGCTGAGATGTAGTCAGACAATATTTCAGAATAGAACTGGTCCAGTTGAGAAGCAAGAAGTTTCTCAAAAACATTATTTAGGGCCGGTAAAACAGTAACGGGTCGATAATTCTCTTTACTCAATTCATCATTTTTCTTGAAAAGAGGTGTAACCTGCCCCATTTTCCATCGAGAAGGATATTTGCATTGTTTGATCGATTCATTCATTAACTCTGCTAGTGGACCAGATATCGCAGAAGCGGATTCCTTAAGAAGCCGCGGAGTTATGGTGTCGTGGCCGCAGGCCTTGCGTGCGTTGATGTTTGATAGTAGTTTTTCAACCTGGGTCTTATTGGTGTATTTAAAATTAAAATTATGTGTGGCGTTCTTTCTTCTGTTTTCCTCCGCAATTGCTCGAATGCTGGGGTGTGCACTGAATTCATTTCCAAAGTTATTTTCTTTAATGTCCTGTACATCATCAACGATGCGAACAAAATAGTTGTTGAACAATTCAGCTAGTTCTTTCTTATCCGTAATAACCACATCGTTTTCAATTAGTGTGATGTCATTGGCTTGTTTACTGGACCTCGAATGCATAAAAGGACGATAAGCCTCCCAAAATGCACGTGGATTGTCGGTCTCTGACTTGTTTTTAAAATGATCTTTAATCGCTTTGCGCCTAATTGACGTGCATTTGTTTCTTTGTTTCTTATATTCGGCGTAATTAGCGTCGGTCCTCTGGTGCGTGAACTTCTTCCAAAGTTTGTTGCGGTTACGAATGGCTTTACGCCATTGTTCGTTCATGAAAGGAATTTGATTGCCCCTTATGTGTGCTTGCTTTTGTGGTGCGTGCTCGTTTAGAATGTCAAGGTACAGTGACTCAAACACGTATTGTTTATCGTCAATATCGTCAAACACCTCCATAACGTGGAAAGGGACATTATGTAAATCACGTAAAAATAAATCCTGGTCAAAATTCTTTAGACTTCTCAGTTGTATTTTGCGAGATCGCAATCGCGGAGCTGTGGTTCTCAAAATAGTATATATTTAACAATTATTCTTTGAAATCGAGGTGAATAGTGGCAAAATATTTACCGAGACGCGAAAGCGGCGAGGTAAATATTCCCAAAGCCACTATTCACCGAGATTGAAAAGAATAATTGTTTTAGTATATACACACGAAGTGATCTCAACAAAATCAGAGAGGAAACCATTCAAAAGTACGATTTGATTGACAGATCAAATCACGCGTAAGTTTAAAAATAGATCTTTGCAGAAATTTCAAACATGGCAATTCACAAGTTTATCATTTCGCAAACAACAGCGTAATGGCTTAAATGGAACCGCTAAAAGTTTGAACTGTTTCCTTACCTGAGAAGAAAAGTAGAGCTGTGTTGTTTTCTGTTGACTCGCCAAGTTTATAGCCAAAAGGGTTTGTTGTGTCGTTCTTCGCATGAAGTGATGACAAAAATGGCGGCTCATTTGCTCGAGGTAAGACGTCGTCTTTCTGTATCATTCTTTTTCCTGTTTACTTGAAACGTAGAATTTCTGCAAACATTTCCTATTAAATTTGTTTGTCATAAATAAACTTCGATTTTTGAGCCAAAATTTTCTTCTTAGAAAACGCTGAGTTCACGCAACGGCTTCTTCTACGCGAATACACGGGAGTTGTAAACAATCCATCGAGCACAAAACTCCTGCTACAGTAAATTGAAAAACGCCGTATTGAATCCTTCCAAGTCTTTTCTTGCCTTAAAAAAAGTCAGCCCTAGGATTCTGTCGACTTTTAAAAGATCGTTCTCTAAAAAATGGGAAAAACACTGAGCTCACACATTATCCACTCGCTAGGAGGTGAATATTGTTGAATAGTCCGAGATAGCGAACCAATCAGATTGCTTAAATCACCAAGATCACTGAGTGTGTATATACTAATAGAGAATGATCGCTGATATGAGCATCCACTACGCCCGATGAAAATATTCTTCTTGTGTTGTTTGTTAAAATCAAGTCGAGTAAAGTTGACGATGTCTTGCCTATACGAGTGGGTAATTTAATCAAATTTTTGAGACCGTATATTTCCAGTAAATCTTTTAAGTGACCACTGTCCTTAGGATCCAACAGATTACTATTGAAGTCTCCAACGCAGATGACATCGTTTGGAAAAGTCGTAACAACTTCAAATAACCTGCTCAGTTCAAATTTCCACTGAGATGTTGGAATAGATGGAGGCCTGTAAATCGCCATAACAGTGAGCCAGGATTTTGCTACCTTCACTTTCAGTATGATGTGTTCAGTCCTGAAGTTTGACGTATCGATACCATTTTGGTCTCCAAGCTTTTTTGTCACAGTGAAACACAGATCACTTCGTACGAATATCATAAGCCCACCGCCATAAATATTTCTATCCGATCGGCACATACGGAAACCCTGAATGGCAAACTGGTTGTCAGGATATGTTTTATCCAGCTTTGTTTCAGAGATGGCCAAAATGTCGAACCTTCCGCGCATAAGCCAGTTTTTGATCTCGTGGAATTTAAAGCCAGCTATGCTGTTGGCATTGATATGACCGATCTTAACGTTTCTCCGATGCGTTTTAACTAAAGTGTCAAAACTCATCCAAGTGTTGTTGTGGTCTTCGTTCTCACTCAGAGTCTGCTCTGTGTCACTGCAAGAACTGTAGCTGGTATCAATTTCGCTAACGTCAGCAAAAGGTAGTTGTTTTATCTCGTCCAAGCAGGGAGGACATATCCAACTACCGTTTCCAGAAGCCTGTAATCGCTTGTACTCTTTAGGTGAGATTCCACCGCACTTGATATGAATTCGTCGAGAGCAAGAGCTGCAACTCACTGCCCTGTGATTTTTAGCCACCACTTTTCTACAAACGGTGCAATTTTCCGGTCCTGGATTAGGGCTAATGTCTCCACTCAGACGAAGCAGTTCAAAGTTGAAGCTTGCGACGCTGTTGCTGTAGTAGTAAAATCTTGACTTAGTGTACTTCGTATGACACCTATTTACAAAATGGCGGCGATTTGCAGCAATGGATGACATCAGAAACATACACACTGGTCTCATTTGCTCGGTTTCTGAATCCGATAATACATTAATATCATTATATTCTCTTCCAAGAAAGCCAGGACCAAGTAGAAAACAGCGAAACAATTGTAAGAGTAGAAATAAGACCGTTGCAACGGAGCCGTGATATGCACGTGTTTGCGCCATACCGCCCTTCGTAGTCCGATGCTTAATTTTGTGTACTTTCGCTTAGATGATATTGCTAACCCAATACATTTCTTCTAACTAGGCATACCGTCACTGGGTAGTTTTGAGTCGTTCAGAGCAAATTATACACTTGCTGAGTGAGAGAGTGGGTGAGTGAGTGAGAAAACTACTATGAGGTGAAATTACATGTCAAAAGCGCTTCGTTTAGTACAGATAACAGTCGAACATCAAGATTGTCCATTTTTTATCGTATTTCTAACCATAAAAACTTAAACATAAAAATATCTCGAAAACGCTCTTACAGATTTCCCTTAAAACTTCACAAACATCGAGGCGGCTATTGTATGAAAAATCTCCAGTAAAAGATTTCGGAAGAACAGTTCCCAATGCCGAGAAATACTGCTGCAAGTAAAATAGGTAATGGCGTCATTTCGTTGCCATGACAACTACGATGTCATTGCAACCCTGATCATAACAAATTTTCATCTTTACCTAATGCAACTGTGGTGTTAATTTGTCCAAATCTTTGTTTATGTCGAGGTAGTTTACGCTCAAACGTGGGAGGTATTCACCCTAAAAAACTGTATCGAGTCACCTTAAGTGTGGCATTTTTATATTCAAAAATCTGTTTGGAGCTCTTTCATTTGCACATATTTCTAATTGCACTTAAAACTAAAGTTGGTTAAATATAGATATTCTCTCAGATTGCATCACTTCATCTAATTCTGGCTTCCTTTTGTGGATGGGTGAAAATTACAGAAAAGCGTATTTTAAAACAAAAAACTCACCCTTCCAAGCCTGGTGAAAGCTGATCGAGCAAAGGAATTTTGAAAACTTATGACGGTAAAAAAGCGCTGTTATAGCTCAACACTGTTTTTATTGTTCATGAACGCCAGTCAAATTCAACAAGAATTCTGAACATATTTTCTTTGCTTTTTATCCATTAAAAATCAACATTCACTATGCGTAATAGGGTGACTGTTAACGTCTTTAAGTAATTGCATTAACAATGTTCAACATTCATGACAGTATTTGCAGCTCTTGGATCGGTGATGTACTTGTCTAGTGCAAGAGCAAAAGTGTCCTTCCTTGCTTTGGATCCAGTAACTTCTACGTCCAGCGACAAACATGCCTTTTTCAGTGTATCTAGTCGAAGGGTTTTGATCTTTCCCTCTGTAGCTAGATGACATAAATTATGCCCCTGGAACAAAATTGGGTGATCTGCCTGTACCTGACTTTCTATGACAAGCTGCAACAGTTGTAAGTTTTTGTCCTGGATGTTTTGCTCCTCATCCTCAGTTTCAATACCATGGTTTCCTTCATCAATGTTCTTTGCACGCTGAGACTTTGATAGATTTGAGAAAAAATTTGCAATCTGCTTTGAGGTACGCCACTCAAAAGGTTGGAATAATAAGCCACCACTCGTGTTTCTTACATGTTTCATTTCATGTTCAACCTGTTTTGGGTCCGCTTTGTTGCCTGTCTTTGCTCCATCACTGAACCTTTGGATTAAGTAGTTTCAAACGTCTTCAGACATCCGGCTTGACTTTTGAACGGTCTTAAGCGCCCATCCCTCAACTGCTTCTTGGCAATCCAAAACGCCTTCATTACCAGCCTGCATTGGTGGAAAAGTGCGCTGTTTCTGTAAGCTTACGTTTGATAAGATGCTGGCCCACTTTTTCTTGATGACATCGTACGCAGTGTCTTGCTCCTCCACGAAGAGATGGCGTTCCGCATCTAAATGATGCTGAAGTTCTTTGTAGGTAGAAAACATCTTAACACATCCTTCTTCCTCACAAGAGAACAGGCCGGGAGAAATGGAGGAAGTCCAGCCACTGAAGCCCCAGAGCAATTAGATGGTGACGAAAACGGATTAAGAACTTTTATTGCTGTGGCTCCTTGAGCATTGGTTGTAAGGGAAGAATACAGATAAAAATGACCTTCCCCAATCTGATATGCTTTCCATGCCCGAAAACCATCATCAAAGAACATAAAATTGTTCAGGAAACTGATACCTGGGATCTTTTTCACCTGTGAATTTTGGGTCGATTTATCAATTTCAACCACTGCAAAACGACATCCCCTAACGCCTTCATGAGACTCAAGTGCAATTTTTATTTCTTCCGCAGTAGTGATGTCATGGCCCTCGTTTACCCACCGTCGCATGTGGGTTTTCATCGAGGCAATTCTACGGTCGCAAACGTCTTTGCCCGATTGCGGATCAGAGAAATCATAGCGCTTAAACTCCACTCCATGTCTTTCCCCCATGGCTTTCAGACTCAAGAGAAGTTCAGTGTTGTGATAACAACCGGCGTTCTCAGAACGTAGGAAAAATTTGGTGATGGATGGGTCTTCCATCTTAATTACGCTAAGAACGTGTTCGACTATTGACGCAACGCTGAACCAATCCTGGGTACAGGAGTCAAAGATGTGAACAAATGTGTCCACCTCAACTCTGTCCTCATCTTCGCTCGCTCTCTTAATCGAACAGGTCACATGCCAGCTTCTCCCACGCTTACCATAGAAGTCGTCCATCCTTTCGCGGAACTTCACTGGCAGAAATTTCATTGCCCAGTCCATGATCAAAAGGGTGCTTTCTTTATTAAGATTAGTTAGGACGTCTTGCTAAGCCTTTTCCTGGACTGCTGTGCGAAGCAAATGCGCCTTCCATAAGAGGATAGAATTTGTGGCCTGTTTATGGTCATACTGAGATCTAGCCCTTTGTTTTTCTGTCAAGGAAACGTTCTTGTTATTTAACTTCTCATCGATTTTTTCAACTAAACAAGTAAGCCGAGCACATTCATGACAGGATAGTTCATGTTCATGGTTGCATGAACTAGAGTAGTCACTGTTATTCGGATCACTGCATGGAGTTTTCCCAAAAAGACATCGAGGAACTTAAGCCCTTTGCGTCTAAGCTTGAGGAGGCCAAGGACGAGATCGATCAGTTAATTAAGATCTGGCTAAAAACGGAATACCTAGGAAATCAGTCGAGGAGAAATAATATCCGTATTAAAGGAATTGCCGAAGGTGAGGAGGAGACTTGGGATGAAATTGAATCGAAAGTTAAAGACGCCATCAAGGCTAAGCTTGACTTGGATATAGACATTGAGAGAGCTCATCGTTTCGTAGTTTATCTAATAAATTTGATAAGCTTACAAATTTTCTAGGCCAACTTCGAGTGAAATTTACTATTATTGGGATTTCTGAGACTTGGGTGATGATTGTTATCATTTTTCCGATATAGCGAGTTACAATTTTTTGCATGAACCTAGAGTTAATCGCATTGGTGGAGGTGTTGGCCTTTACACCGGTGAACATTTAAATTACAAAGAACGTCATGATCTATCATTCCCTGAGGACAAATCTGCTGAATCCTTGTTTGTTGAAATTAATTGGACAAAAGAAAAGAATATAATTGTCAATTCAATATTTCTAGATGCTGCAAATGAGCAAGAAATTATTGAAATATGTGGTACTTGTTGTTCAGGTACTGCTGTAGGTTATGACAACATTTCTATGAACTTAATTAAAGAATCTATTGATATAATTATTTCACCTCTTACCAGTGCATAATTAACTTATCCATCACCTCTGGCATTGTACCAAAACAATTAAAAATTGCTCGCGTTATTCCTTTTTTTAAATTTGGTGAGCAGGATATATTCAAAAACTACCGACCCGTGTCTGTTTTACCAGCATTCTCTAAAATCCTAGAGAGAGTAATGTATAATCGTCTTTTAAGGTTTCTTAATAATCATAGCATTCTCTCTGACAATCAGTATGGTTTTCGCAAGTATCTCACTGCTTATGCTCTTGCTTGTTTATATGACAAAATCTCTTCCGGTTACTGAAAATAAGGAATACACAGTTGGTATATTTAACAATTATTCCACGAGAGCGCGTTGGATATGAGATGTAGATAGCCAACGAGGCGCGTAGCGCAGAGTTGGCTATAATCAGCTCATATCCAACTAGTGCGAGTGGAATAATTGTTTTATTAAAAACGCCTACAAAATCTCGTTGAATCTCCCCGACTAGAACAAACCGGAAAAGACAAGGGACTTCCGCTATTCACATGTCACACGTCTATCAAAACTGTCAACGCGCGAACGGACTCGCCTGGACAGCACGAAAACATTGTAACGATGAACATTAGTTTTTTAAAAACTCATCGGGATTCTAGGATTTTACACAGCAGAACAGCTAAAAAAAACCTGGCAGATAATGTGAAGGAAAAGAATTTTTAAGTGACAGCCGTCGAAATTACTGTGAATTTGGATTTTCGGTGCAGTTATAAAAGTAAGAACAACGGAGAAAAACTATTACCTCGGTCGCTTGTTATGAAGTTGTTTGAAGCCACAGCTGGTTTTGCTGAACGACAAAAGAAGCTATACTGCCGCCTCGATTGCTCTAGTGAATGGCTGCATAGCCTGTATCTGTAGCTGGTTACTTGTGATTTATATTCTTGAAGTCGGATAAACAACCCGCAGTTATCTATCGGCGAGTGACTCGATCGGCGAATGGCTTCGCGATCATGAAGAAACAACACTTGTCTTCTTTCGTAACTGGTCAAGGTACTTTAGTTCCATGTGTTTTCATGTGTTTTTTGACAAACTTTCAAACAAGCTCTTGTGGCTTTTTTGTTTGTTTTTGTCTTTTTTCTTTCGATGAAATTGCATTTCTAGTATTCTAAAAAATGAATTAAAACGATTTGCTTCAGGCGCCGTTCTATCCTTCGCGAAAAAAATCTCAGCTAGCTTCCAATTTTAAACTGACGCGTACACCGACCATATATGGAGAGCATGGTATAATAGCTCATATACCATAACGGCTAAGCCAATCAAAATGCTAGAAATGCATTATCCAATGATTCAGTTTTTAATAATTATAATTAGACCATTATGGTGTTCGTGGCACTGCACTTAGATCGTTCAAAAGCTATCTAAGCAATAGACAACAATACGTGGAATTTAATGGTATTTATATGACAAAATCTCTTCCGCTTACTGAAAATAAGGAATGCACAGTTGGTATATTTCTAATTAGACCATTATGGTGTTCGTGGCACTGCACTTAGATCGTTCAAAAGCTATCTAAGCAATAGACAACAATATGTGGAATTTAATGGTATTTATATGACAAAATCTCTTCCGCTTACTGAAAATAAGGAATGCACAGTTGGTATATTTCTAATTAGACCATTATGGTGTTCGTGGCACTGCACTTAGATCGTTCAAAAGCTATCTAAGCAATAGACAACAATATGTGGAATTTAATGGTATCAGTTCAAAGTCTTGCGAAATAAAGTGCGGAGTGCCTCAGGGCTTTATACTGACCCCCTGCTCTTTCTACTCTACATAAATGATCTGTGTAACGTGTCAAAGGTCGTGGTCTTTATTCGTTTTGCTGATGACACGTTCATATTTTCTCCCACAAAGATTTTAACTTGCTTCCTGAAATCTTGAATTCTGAAATGCTTAAATTAACCCATTGGTGTCGAGCAAATAAACTGTCCATTAACTTTAAAAAATCCAATTTTATGGATTTTAGTCCACGCCAAAGGAGGCAAACACTTGATATGTCTATTCAAATTGACAACAATGTTATTGAACGTGTGAAAGAAATAGTATTTTTAGGTGTTATCCTCGATGAGCATTTGTTATGGAAGCCCCACATTCTTAGCGTTTTTAGAAAAATATCAAGATCAATAGGTATTATTTATAAGTCTAGTTTTTGCCTTCCCAAACCTTCCTTGCGCTCCTTGTACTATAGTCTAGTTTACCCTTACTTAACTTATTGTGTTTCAGTGTGGGGTTCGACATATCAGTCTAATTCAAATCGGATTATTATTCTGCAAAAGAAGGTAATCAGAATAATATCTAAAGTTTCTTTTGATGCTTATACCGGTGTTCTTTTTAAAGAGCAGCAGATTTAAAATTCTCGGACATCTATTTATACCATGCAAATAGGTAAATTTATGTATCTTTTTAAAAGAGGCTTGCTTCCTAATTATTTTCGTGATATGTTCACTTTTGCAAGCCAGATACATTCTTATAATACAAGAAATTCCAGCCTTTTCTATATACCTCATTGTCGAACTAATTTTCGAAAATTATCAATTCGGTTTCAAGGTCCTACGTTTTTCAACTCGCTAAGTCGGGAAATTCAAAACGGTGAAAGTATCAGTTTTTTTTGGCAAAGTACAAGACAAAAATTCCCTCTTTCTTAGTTAAATTGACTCTTTGTTGAGCTACACACCTTTTCTTATTTTTTCTTATTTTTTTTTGCTTTTTAAAAAATTAATCCAATTTTAATTCAGTACCCTAGCTAAACTTGTATGGTTTACCCTATAGTTCCAGGAAGCCTATAGTTCATAAGCCCCCGGCTTCTATATAGGCTTCCTTGCCTTTACCACATTTGATCTTGTAAATAACTTAGTTGCAGTATTGTATATTATCTTTAATGTATTTCAGTATACTGTTGTTGTATTTCTGGTTAATGGCAAAATAAAATGAAATGAAAAATGAAAATTACGTTCTTTTTTCGTAATCAATATCCAGGATACCACAGGTCAACAAGCGATCACTCGGAGACCTTTTTTTCAGACATTTATGATTTCCTTTTCTTTTTACCTGCTTCGCGGTACTTGATCACGTCAAGCTCGCACGCATGGAGAGAACTTGCTAATATAAAAAAAACTAATCAATCAGGTTTTTCGTAGCTTGATTCAGCCTGACAATTGCTAGAAAAACAAATTCATCCAATACCCAGGTCCGACCACGTTTAACTACGTTTCGTTCAATGATCCGATCTCTATTACTTTTTTTGTAAGTTCAGTTGAATCAGACGAATCAGTTTTGAATATTCTAAAGGATGTCTTGTTAAGGATTGTGGTTACTTTAAAAGAAAGCGATTGCAAACTTAGTGCTGTTAGATTCAGTATGAAAGAAAAGAAATTGGTATTTTCTCAAAGTAAAACAAAGAGGTTGTAGTAAGTAGTGAGGCTGAATGTTGTCCCACTCATAGCGGAGCTCTGGCGCGCGAAGCGCGCCTGCGGAGCACCATGGGTAAGTAAATCTACCCATCCAAGAAAATTTGGTAATCACGTGACCGTACACCGCCCGCAGCCCGCCCGTCCGTCCGCACCACAGGAAAACCAATGTTCAATCTCACCCTTTCTAGCTAGTTTGCTAGCACAGGAAGACTGATATTGCACACATATTGTACATCAATGTTGTGATCAATTGACAGCTGTCAAAACAGGGTATCCGCTGACCAGTATCACCTGACTGTATCGCCGGCTCAGGTGTCGACCCATCGAGGTCGAGTATCTTTTTGAAGTTATCCGCTGACAAGTTACTAGTTTTCAAATGATCGCAGGCTCAAGTTTAATTTTTTTTGATTCACATGAAATATGTTGTGTTTTATATGTGTCGCACAATTAAAATTTTGATTTCAAACTGACCTCGGAAGCTAAAATGCAGCCAGTTTTTACAGGCAGGGAAGACATGCCAGTTGCTTTTGACTTTTCTCACCAAGGTCACGCGTTGGTCACGCTCTACGTCCAATTTTTATGCTCTGATTGGTCAAAATTACAGGGGAGTTCATGCGGAAAATTTGTGCAGCATCTTGAAACTTGTTTACTTTGACAGTTGAAGCTGACAGAGTTTCGTGTCAACTTGTGATGTTTTTAACTGTCTTTCTCCGCTGAATGTAAAAAATGAAATTCTGCTGCTATCAAGAGTCTTCTGTTATTCATAGCTAGTTTTTTTATTGGGTTTTTGGTCGAGAAATACGTCGCTTGTCAAAGTCGGAAATCCGATTTCGGATGGCATCGTTTTCGTTTTTCACCTTGCTTGATGCGTAAGAGGGTTGAAAAGTCTGAAGCGATTCTGGCCTTACTTGATAGTTTCAGAGTATCTCGAATGGTAAGCCTGAGTAATTATTGTATTTGATGTTTGTTTTTTATATTTAATTTAATGAAGTCGGGCGTAGTTTATGCGGCTATTTAGTTTATGCGGCAGTTTATGCACGTTTGTAAGATTTGAGACAATAATCGATCTGACCGAGTATCAGGTTTGATTATAAGCTTATAGAACTTTAAAAAGCCTTTAGAAATTTTCTCACTGCAAATGGAAAGAAAACGTTCCAAAGAATATTTAGTTATAATTCTGGCTGTAAAAGAAAGCTTTGAGCGATTTCCTTGCCTTGAGTTCATCTTTGAAAAAAGCAAACACCGGGAAACCGGCTTAAAACATAAACAAGGATTTTCAGAGACACTTTTTTATTGTCTTCGTGAATGAAAATTGTTGTCTCTGTATATGTTTTACCGAATTATTATCGTTTTATTGATTGTTAGTAGTCTCTTTTGCAATTTTAATCGCTGTGCCGTTTGTTTTCAGTCGCTCACGAACATCGCTTCCAGGAGTAGTCAAAATGCCGCGTGTATCAAACGCTTTTGAAGATTACACATAGTTATAGAACCGTTTAATACAGAAATAAACATAATAAATTTTTTTTATCATGTTAAAGCGTATAACTCTATTAATCTTGATTTAAACAGTCGACTTTGGCGCTTGTCAAAAGTGAGAACCGGCAAGCCGTATTGGTGATTTTAAAATTTTTTTTAATGGTTCGGTAAAAGCCCACGCGTGCTTCGATCGACCTGAATGTTGAATGAGTACAATTTGTATTGCAAAATTGTGATCTGTCCGAGGTCTGTATGATAAAAACAGTGCCTCATGGTACTGTTTCACCTCAGATGATGTATAAAAAGTATAAAAGGTTGGTTTACACGTCCCCAGACTTGTTAGCAAGATTTTGTAAAATTAATTTGTAAACTTGTCGAACGCCAAAAATTGGGCCTGATTTGTTTTCCGAGAATTTGTTTTCCAGGCCTAATATACTGTGATCAAGAGCCATTATGGCTCTTGAATGTGATCGAAGATGATTGCTATTTTTTGGGTGTACATATAAGGCTATATCAAATCGATGTAAGATTAAGTTCACTCTTAGCTTGGACTGTTTGCAAATTATTTTTCTCTAAAATCACTTAGCCTTTCCCTCAAAAGTCACATGAATGTGCTCTAAAGTTAACTGATTTGTAAAATACAATTGCAAGTTTATTGTTTGATTTAAACGATAAATTCGAGTTAATACGCTCTTCTCACTTATGGTAATATGCCCGTCTAACCTCGTTTACGGGTAAAAATTCTTTTGAAATTCAAATACGAAAACGTCGTCTGATTAGCATTTCAAAGGACGTTTTACTCAAAAAAGAAGGTTAGACGGGCATATTACCATACGTGAGAAGAGCGTATAGGAGCTTCGCTTTTAGCCCTGGCTAAATCTATATATTAAATATGGGGTAAGTATAAGAAAATATCAAAGAGAAATAACCAATGAAATCACTTAATAAGTACTCTCGACGTTTTTCGCACGCAACCCAATCATTTGCGTTAGTGATTATGTTTTGATTTTTTAGCGCACATATTTTGTCGATGTGGTACTTGTTAGCAAAACATTAAAAACAAAACAAGAAAAGGAAAAAGAAAGAAATTGAGAGATACTGAGTATAAAGTAGCACTATGAGGTCGTTTGTAACTTCCGCCTCAGTAGTACCTCGACTTAGTCATTTTCGGTTTTGCCGTTTGCTCAAACTCGTCTTTTAAAGTCCTCATTTTTAGGTCTAAAAAATGGAAACTTATTAAATAAAGTGAGGACAGCACCAGAGGTCAATATCAAAGTAGCATTCTAGGAAGTAAAGTAGGAAATTATAGCTGATAACAGTATTCCTCGACAAAAAAGAATAGCCTTTTGAAAAGCTATTATTTTGGTTATGCTAATATTCGAAATAAAGTTTTCAGTTCTCGCCTACTGACCTCGTGATTCAGCATTAGCAAGACAAACATCACGTAGACTCCAAGCTAAAAGAGCCAAAAAGAGTTAATAGTCAGTCAGTCATGCAATGCTTGAGTAACAAGTACGAGGTAAGTACAGCTCATAAGCGAATTTAGTTGAAATCAGGCTTAACAAACAAAACATATTCGACTTGCATATTCAGCTACACTGTCTCTTTTAGCTAAAAAAAAATCACCTCACCACGTTTTGATAAAAAGATCGGAACAATGGCTCCAAGACTGCGTTTGGTTATCCTTGCCCTTTTTCTTGTGATGCTGGATGATTCTCAAGGGTGGAAGCAGTCGCATACACAAACTCCTCCAATTTGTTCGTTAAGAGATTGGGCATTGACTTCCTGGTCACGGTGGATTGATTGCACTTTTTCGTGCGGTAAAATGGCAAGGCAATGGCGACAACGCCGAGCGTTTAAACTGACCAATTGCTTTGGATTTTCACCATATCTATATCGTTTGGACGTTCTTGTGCAGGTCAGGAGTTGCAATCAGCGGTGCTATAACGGTGGGACTCTGAAAGATATTTGGTGTAGTTGCAAACAAGGTTTCAGTGGAAGATGCTGTGAGAAAGGTGAGCAATATTGCTATACGTTCATTGGAGCTTAGGAACCGTTTAGCGCAATTTTAGCTGCTTTGCGAACCCTGTAGCTTTGTGATCTGTTTGCTTAAAAACATACAGAAATGATAACCTTCTCAACCCAAGGATTTCGGCTTTTCAACTCGACAAGTAGAATCCAGTTTGAGCTTAAGCCCAAGGGGCCAGTCATTTAAACGGAGTTTAGCCAGTGTGATCAAATAAACTGCGTTCTAAGCCATGTGCAGTTTGCCCAACGCTCTTATCTACTGAAACACCAATTATTGTGAACAATTTCAATAAAGCATATAGTGTAGACTATAGAAACGCACTTATATTCTTAAATTAACCCACCAAGAAAAAAATCTGGGGGTCCAGTGATTTCTTAAACCGCGGCCTAAGTTATAGACTTCGTTTCAATAACCGACCCAAAAAGTAAGTAATCCAATTAGTTTTGTGCGATAATCAGAATACTACTCTTTGCGAAGTCATATCAGGGATTTTGTCAGAAGGGCCTTGACTAGGTTCTCAGTATCTTAACTGAAACTTAACTCATACAGCATTCGTTTTATAAATGATTTATGTTTATTAACTTTGAATCATCCATTCTTTGACTGAAGTTTTCATTTCGTTTGCTTGCTCATACATTAATCTTTGTGTTTCGTCGTTTCATTCGTTGATCTTTTTATATATAGTCAATGGAGGTTGGTCGAGTTGGAGTTCATGGGGGACTTGCAGTGAAAACTGTGGAAAAGGCGAACAAAACCGTACACGAAGCTGCATAAATCCAACGCCTAGCAATGGTGGACTACCTTGTGCTGGACCATCTCAGCAATCTCAAGCGTGCGACTTACACCAGTGTCCGGGTAAGCGGTCATGTTATTACAAACTATTGCAAAGTACTTGTGATGTCCAGTGTTTTCCCACAGTTTGCTGTTAGGGACTTTAAGATCCAACGACGCGGACGGCAACGGGAACGTAAAAAAAAACAAACAAAAACAAAAGGTTTAATAAGCAAAACAACAACTTCGCACGTGCATCACACTTTTCTGTACATTTCTTTGCCTGCCTCGTACCCAGACGTCTCTCTTTCGACGAAAATGTGCGCGCAAAGGAAGGCGGGAAGGAGACAACGGGCAAGACGCGCTTCGCCTGCCGTCTGTACCCTTCCCATGGTCCCTTGCGGCTCATCACCAGTCACTCGCGTTTCGCGCTCGCCTCTGCCATGCGAAAAACGAAGCGCCTAAGGAGGAGGCTGTTTCTTTGCCGGTGTTGCACGACTACGACGCGAAAAAGCCCAGTTTCGCGCTTTATGGAGGACGTAAATAAGCAACGACGAAATTTTATTTCTCTTTCTGAGCTTGGATATCAGTTACTCGAAATTCAGCTTCAGGAGGGTTCGACCGGCTACATTCAGTTTGACAAAGTAAGTGGGTAGGAATAATCGCTCTTAAGACAGAAAGAACGCAAATTCACTTTTTAAGCGACATGACTCCCTGTTATGTCTTATGGGTCATCAGTACCAATCGAAGTCGATCCACTCGTACTCCTTTGAATTTACTAAAGGGGACTGAAATAGTGTAATTCAATCCAGGGGTGACTTAAATTTAGTACATGGATGCCCAAAGAAAGAAGAGAAAAGGAAACCTTGTAACTCATAACAATTCAAATTCGTTACAAGTACTTTTAAATCAATCTCTTGAACCTGAAAGATTAATTTGGGTCCTCTCCTACTCGTTCTTGTGGATTGATTGTTTCTTTGATTTTGCCTTTTTCCTTTAGTGAATGGTGGGTGGTCAAGTTGGAGTAGCTGGACTTCCTGTAATCAGAGTTGTGGAATTGGTTCGCAGGAACGTTCTCGAAACTGTACACGACCATCCCCAAGTTATGGTGGAAAACCTTGCCAGGGAGTTAAGAGGGGAAAACAAATGTGCAACAAACAGCCATGCTCTGGTAACAATGCATTACAACGAATATCTCGTATACTTGATAGCCTGATACACTTGTTATTTTTGACAACTTTGGGCCGTTATTAATTTTGTTACTTGTCCTTCACAGATAAAAGATCATTTTTGCGAAGGTTTTTAAGTGTAGTTATTTCATGATTCACACCTTTTGTTTTGTTATTCAACAACCTTTATTAAACGTACAACCCTCTTGAATATTCAACAAACTGAAAGTCCGAGGAGGGCTTGATAACGTAGCAGGAAAGAGCGGGGTTGCAGAATTGAATTCATAACTATTAATTAGTAATTTATCTTTATATATCCCTCAAACGAGGGATTTTACACAGATAAATCCCTCGACTGAGGGATTTTATACAAGCAAACCCAAATCGAAAAAAATTAATGGAAGTTAATTCTCAAAAACGTTCTGGTTGCAATTAATTGCAATTCAACCCTGCTGTTTCTGAAGACTTAAAATTCTGGCCTTTACTAGCCGAATTTAAACTTAATTTCCAACAAAGCTGTAAACAATAAATGACAGTCAAAGTTCTTTTGAAATCTCAATCTTACTTGAAGTATCTGGGCGTTGATAATTTTTGCAATGGCCTAACATCTCTATGCTCGGTACGCTCCATTACAAATTTATCTGGAATTCCTTTCTGCAGTCCCCGGGACGTTGTCGCACGCAGGCTATGGTTTGTGAATTGACCTTCAATTCCAGCGTCTTTGCATAACCTTTTAACCGATTCCCCCAGCATGTTGTGGACAATTTCCATACCAAACAGCAAAATGTATAAAAATGTGACCCTTTTCTTATAACCTAACGCATATAACCTGAGGTCAATTTTGAAAAACTTTTATAAGTGTAATTTATATAAGTGTACATGTTGCTATTGTTTTGGGACCCTAAAACAATAAGCACACTCGTAAATTACACTTGTAAAAGTTTTATTAAATTGACCCCTGCTGTTTCCTTTAAAACTTACCATCATCAGAATACTTGAATCGAGGTCTAGGAGTTAAATAAAACGAACTGAACTCCATGATAACACGAAAGCATGGACCGGCCAACTGAATAATCGAACACGCCGATAAGATGGTCAAAACAACTGAACAAAGAAACCAAAAAATACAAAGCAAACTCTCTTGAGGACAACACAAAACGTTTCTCAAAACCTTGTCAAAATCTCACAATTTTGTAACTTCCATTTTTTTTTTTAAATTCGATGAAGGTGTGAGCGTGCACGTGGCTAGTGCTTTGTTCTCTTGAACAAAAAGTCTTAATTATTGAATCATGGTAAAACATAGCCTCCCCCGCAGGCGTTTTTAGGAGAGATCGCGATCCCTAAAGGAATACGATCTCCCCTAAAAACGCCTGCGGGGGAGGCTAAGTAAAGCAGGGACAGAAAATTCGGTTCAATTTTTATAATAACAAGACAGACACATGTGTTTTCCATTTTACGGAGATCTATCAGGAATAATATCATGAAATAGGTCAGATAAATACCTCGAACGTCGGTATTAATCCATATACATCCCTTGGGCCTACGGCCCTCGGGATGAATATGGATTAATACCTCCGTTCTTGGTGTTTATCTCTTACATATGCTGTTCATGCCCGCACAGAGATAATTAATCAAGCATGCAAGCATCTACGTTGTAGCTTTACAACGAAGAACTTTACTATATTCTATCATCTTTTTTATAACTTACTTGGAGTAGAAATTGCGCTTTGAGCAGAATACCCCCCCTCCTCCTCCCCAAAAGAGAATAGTCTTCGTGTGACATCTTCTCTCTCTCGTAGTCGTGATCGTCGTGAAAGAGGACATCGATTGTAAGCTTAGGAATTGGAATAAGTCTGAGTTTGGAGCACTGCTTCCTGTTCCTTTAATCAAATTGCATCGGTTGCATGGGGAGAGAGAAGAGCAAGCTAGTTGGAAATAAAAAGTGTACAAGTTCATGTTCCAAGATATTGTCACTTTTAATTGCAGCCATAACAAGGTCTTTTAAGGTGGCTCGACCCAGTATTTTTAAAGGCACACCCTCCATCTTTGAATCTATTATACTTAAACAAATCGATCTGTATCGTAACAAAATTATGATACATGGATAACACTTAGAATAAATTTATTATGGTATAGTTTTTTGGGCGATCGGAATAAATGTCGCGTGGTAATGACGTCACAATGTTTTTAGCTCTGAATCGAATTTCAGCCCTGTTCGGCATTTTCTTTTGATATGTTTCACGCCACTCATTCTGTTCTGCGAAGTTTCACAAAATCTATGAGGGGAATTTCGAGATATCTTGGAATTTCTATAAAAAGGTATAAATTATGCATGCACTGAAGACTGGACTTAATGCAGATAAATTTGCCACTTCATTGGATGTTTACGAAAAGGTTTTATTACTCTTTCGTTTTGCAAATGACCCTTAGACACGATAGAAGCCACTAAACGCAAATAGACTTGCGCGATTTCGAAACACATGGAAAGATATAATATAAAACGCAATACCGAACTCTTTTTGTAATTTCTAAGGCTACATCATATCCAACCTCGATCTGCAAAATTCTTCTCGTCACACTCAGTAGCCTCATTCAATAATTGAAATAGCTGGAGACTAATCTTCTATTTATGCTTTCTTTTTAAGGTATTTCATAAAGATGCAGATCCAAGTCGACCACAGAAACAGAAAGGAGGTGTCAGAAAAACAAGAGTACACAATAAAAATTGTTAAAGAGTTTTGCATTTAAGCTTTAAAAGGAAATAAATTTTATAAAAAAAAGTTTCGTTGCTCCATGTGATCAGGGTGCGATAATGTGGTTGCTAGATAAGCAGATGAAATTTTCATGGGAGAAGTTGCAAAGGAGTAAAACTTTGGTTTAACATCAACGACATTTTTCTCCATGCTATTTAGTTTTGGGAGAGATCCGATAGCCGTGGGGCATGAAAAAAATATTGGACTAATTATAAGCATTTTCAGATTTATTCACAGAATACCAGTTTTAGCAAAATCACAGGTTTGCACAAAATGTCTTATTTTAATCTTCGGAACATTGAATCAATTCAAGAGCACTAATGGATTCTGTATAGTTTTCTTTTACAAAATCAGACGGTGTGCGTCACGAGATTCGACCAATGCGTCATTTGTAAAGTGATTTTCGCTATGGAAAGAGCCGTTTTCAGAGGTATTTGTGATGAAATTTTTGCTTTATTCCAAGCTTGTGTAGGTAATTTCGACACTATACCGCCCTGGAAAGTTGTTGGAACACTTTATCTTGCTAGCAGTTGCGTTACTTTTAAAGATTTTGCTTTCTTGAGCGTTTGCGACGAGTTTGAATTGCTCGCGGTCATGCGCAAGCCGCCATCACTGTTTGCAAAATAATATAAAATTGTCGATGAAAATAAAATTATGAGAGACGAAGCAAGTAAGATTTCTCTGTATCTCACCTTGCTCTTTGTTCGCGCCCCCCGCCCTCCTTGCCGGGTTATTAAAGTTCATCAAACGTTACTATTAAATGGACGAATTTTTTATTTAAGCAAATTCAGGTATGAGCTACAGATCTCTTTCACTCTGAGATAAAAAATATACTTACAGCTTCCATTTCGTCATGACGGATTTGCTATTTTGCTAGTTTTTGCATTCTTATGAAGAGTAACAACTTCAAAGTTGTTAAAAAGTAAAGTTCAGTGTACTTCTATGACATATATGACATAAACAGCTTTATTTGAATAACGTACGCGTAACCTGCATATTCTTTTAATGTCTATAAGGGTCGTCCTACAAACGTTTTAAAGCATGTTTACATAGAAAGCCTCCTCAGCGACCTGGAAAACAGCCAGTATTGAAAAGCGGAAACAGGGTCAGATTGAAAGCTAACGCGTGAGTCGTCGTCCGCTAAAACATCCTTTTGAACTACGACAATCGTAACTGCATACAAGAGTTCGCTTCAACCGTTTCGTTGCAAGTTTTTTCGCTGGCTTAAAGGGCCTTGATCACTACATTGAAGAGACTAGTGTGTTGTTGAAATGGAAACGAAGAAGCTTCCGATCAACAACCCTATAGTATTTTCGTCGATAGTTTTCTCTTTTGCTCTCTGTTTCGTGGCATTGATCCACGTCGAGATCGAGCTTCACGCTCATCGAAAAATGCTTCAAGTCTTGACTCAACAGACAGAAGAAAAGATCCACTCACGAGGCACTGTGAACAATAAACTGATTGCTTCCGCGCTGCGCAGTGACACTGGTAAAGGTGAGTGCTTTGTTTTACTTGTTAGCTGATTCTCGCGGGCTTGAAGTTCTAACTGTTGCATTTCGCAACAACGCCCTCAATAGTTGGATCCAGTAACTAAGCCTTTAGTTTTTTACGCTCAAAAGAACTAAGAAATTTAATTAGTTTTTTTAACCGTTTAATACTGATCAGAAACGTCATTGTGGCGTATCGGTCTCAGCTGTTTTGGGACATGTTGAAAAGATTTCCCTTTCTCTTCTTAAGGGCTGAAACCTAACCTGACAAAGCGTAAATGTTGTTATTCAATTTTAGCATTCCTTGGATAGAAGTTTCTTTTCTTATCTTTTTAGTGCATGAAAATATATGGCATGCAGTACAGTAGATAAAGTTTGTCTTTAGCCAGTATCAATAAGCCGCTATTGTGCTACTGCATAACTTAGTCTGTAAGATAGAAGGGGCAATTAAATCGACCAAAACATTTTTTCGCTGAACGAACATGAAAGTGACATAAATTGTTTCTCAGTTGCAGAAATACACATTCGTCATAAACGCAACTCGAAAATAAACGAGGAAACAAACGTCAGCGAAATAATCAGTCGGGGTGACATTAAAAGAGAGGTTAAACTGGCGATGAGCAACCTGGCCTGCATGGCGCATTGCCCGAGGGGTATCAGGGGAAGACGAGGAAGGCCTGGTCCCCCCGGCAAACATGGACCAGTCGGGCCTCAGGGACCACATGGACCACAAGGACCAAGTGGACCTCAAGGAGATCACGGGCCTCCTGGACCTAGAGGTGATCAAGGCCCTCAAGGGCCTAGGGGCGATCCTGGTGAATCCATCTCAGCTCCTTCTATTGTGTCACCTCCGTCTTCCATGCTGGTAAACGAAACTGGTATAGCCTTAATAGGGGTGTGAGGTTAAAGGAAATCCAATACCTCTGGTCACGTGGCTGAAAGAAAATTCGCGTCTTACCACCGACAAAAGAATCGTGCAAACACGTAATGGCCTGATGATAAGAGATGTGACGTCACAAGACGGAGGTGTGTACACGTGTAAGGCGAGAAATATTCTTGGAGTCGTGACCTCGTCGGCCACATTAACTGTTCAAGGTAATACACCTTTTTACTTTGTATGTTTTGTTTTCCCAATTCAGACCACGTGATGTTGTCCAGGAAATTTGCCTTTTGTCTTTTCCTTAATTAGCATATAAAGGCACAGTTCTCTGGGGTACCATCACGTGGTCCGAAATGGAAAAACAAAACTTACAAGCTAAAAACCTTTACTAATTTCCAGTATTATTTTCTTAGTGGACTCTCAGCTTCCGTTACACTACCAGCAAAAATATATTACCCAAGCTTCTAATGAGCTCTTGGATGTACACTTTGTTAGGTTGTTTACATGCACACTTTACGGCTTACAATATATTTTTGCTAATTTTGTACACAGTTGTACATATTTAAAGTTGTTTTTAGGAGTTGGGTCGCAGTTAAGACGCAATTGATGGTTCAAGATTCTCTGTTCTTGTGAGATTATAGCCTTAGTATTAAGTCTAAAGGCTTACGTTTAAGCTAGTTGTCATTATGAGGCGACGGAGTCAAAGTCGTCACTTATGACCTAATGTAAATCAAAAATCGGAATCGTAATAGATATCGATCGGAAGTGCCAAGCTCAACGGAATTGCAATCGCAAAAATCGGAATGTCATTTCCATCTACTTTCAACTCCGAGCACTTTTGTCTCCGTTTATTACCTGCTACTGAAAACCAGTTTATCGGAGTCACGGAAAGCAGTGAAACAATAAACAAATAACAATATTACAAAAACAATGTTATTGGGATTAAAACACAAACACTGGCATCCTAGAAGTTTAAATTGAAGCCCTGCTTATTTCCACCATTTTGACAATTGGGTATTTTTTCACTCGTAATTATCAACGGAAGCGTTAGCGGAATCCCGTCCCTCCTTGCTCCTCGCCCCGCTAGTGAAGGTGAGGAGTGAGGAGCCGGACGTCTGTATTCTTAGGCTAGAGGAATCTGAGAACTGCGATTCTTCTTAAACATCACTTTCCGCAATTGGTTACCACTCTAACTCCGACTTTTCCTTAGTAAAAACCAGTGTCAAAAGATAACCGTAGCCTCCGACTCAGGGGATGCTTGGAAGGTACGCTGGCTGCATTAAATGGCACGGAAAAAGTTGTTAATTCACCAATATGAAAGTAGACTATACTGATTGTAAGGTAACTTAAGGAAGATTCCTTGTGGGGGCTTAAAGTTATAGGTTAACGTTCTTTCTTTCGTGTTTCCCAATTGCAATTGCTCCCTTGATCACAAAAAATCCCTCCTCTGTTATTGTTGAAGAAGGAGAAAACGTGAACCTAGTGTACAAAGCTAGCGGTCTGCCGGTGCCAACCATCACGTGGCAAAAACCATTAGGTCATTTGCCAAGAGGAAAGACAACAGTGATCGATGGGAACATGACTATACTACGTGTAACGAAAGAAGATAGGGGGACCTACGTTTGCTCAGTGAAAAATCTCCTTGGAAAGGACTCCGCTCTCGCCCAGGTAACAGTGATTGACAGGCTCAAATTTACCCTAAAACCTCCTTTAAAGGCTACCGCATCTGAGTTCAGTAACCTGATGTTAAATTGCAAAGCCAAGGGAGCTCTAGAAATAACCTGGAAGAGGACCAACAAATATCTTCCTCGTACTCATGTTATTTTCCCAAACGGAAATTTGTTTCTCAAGAAGGTGACCACAAATGACGCTGGATCCTACAAATGTGTAGCGAAAAATTATCAACGGACAATAATGGCATCATCTACTGTTGAAGTGCTCAAACCCATGTCCTGTAGCAGAATAAAATCAGGCCGCAGTGGAAGCTCTTCAGGTAATTATATTATTGACCCTGATGGCAAAGGAGGCGTGGCTCCGTTCAGTGTGTATTGTGATATTAGTGACAAGGGAGGAGTTGGCGTGACATTCATAAGTCACGACAGCGAGAGTAGAACTCATGTTGCTAATATCCCAGGGTGTGGTGTGACTCCTGGATGTTACAGAAAAGATGTATCTTACACTGGAGTTAGCACAGCTCAATTGGCGGCACTGACTCGAGTCTCACAAACCTGTGAACAGTTTATTAAATTTGAATGCAACAATGATGTCGCCTTTGTGCCAGAGTCAGTTGCCTGGTGGGTGTCACGTGATGGAAGGAAAATGAACTACTGGGGAGGCGCTGGTGGATCAGCTAACAAGTGCGCATGCGGAGTAACAAACTCTTGCTTAAATGGCCAAAAGTGTAATTGTTACAACGGTGGCAGAGGCTGGAGAGAGGACAGCGGTCTGCTAACAGATAAGTCTGCTCTTCCTGTGACACAGATCAGACTGGCAGACCTTGATGACTCAAATGAGGAAGGATATCATACATTAGGAAAGCTCAAGTGTTATGGCCAGGCATGAGATATCTGATCTGCCAAATATACATAGAAAATTGCTAATTTGCATGTGTAAAAGTGTTAAGATAAATAATAGCTAAATAATAGTACATCAAAACTGCGTGAAATTGATAATCCAGTACACAAGCAGTGTTTGCGCATTAGTACATATATATGCAGTGTATAACTCAGTTAACTCTAAGCATGCCCATCCCGCCTCTTCCAGCTAAGTGCGGTTGTCGGGGATTCGACAGGTCGTGTAGAGAGGAATTCGATATCAAAGTTCACCCAAGGGTGGGCAATTTGCTAATTTTTCAGGATGCGACCTAAATAATTTGATGACAGGACAACATGTACAGTACATGTCCTTTTTACATTTATATATAAACAGAAAGTTCGAACTTCAGTATGCAATGGCGCCACTGGCTATCACTGTCGGTCCATTTATAAGCTCACTGAATGGTTATATGTGATAAGTAAAGCCGGATGACAGAGGTAGAGCTACGCCCCACAACAAGAAAAATGTACCCTTCTCTTCTGGAACAGTGGTGTGGGTTCTTTTAGTTCCCCTTCGAGGTCACTGATAAAGGAAGAACAAAGGAGAGAAGGTTTAAGGCTTAACGTCATGACCCATAATGCTATTAATTTTTTTCTTTTCTCTTTCAGTAAATGACTGTACAGGTTTAGCTTCATCTTTCTTTTCGATTTTCTTTTTCAATAATGAGAGGTTGAAGTAAAACCAGCTACAGAAAGCAGGAGGGAAATTACACATTGAGCCCTTCTCGCCCTCAGGTACACTTTTCTACATTCAAAGCGCACTCGGAGCCCTGGGCCCCTTGAAAAAGAAACACTATAATGGCAGTTTTATTGTACTCTCTTACACTTTTTTGCAATAATAACGGTCATTTTTCCATTTTGAGGCGTAAATGTACATGCACTTTTTACACTTTTTTTTTTTTTTTATAATTCCACGAAACATGTTTTAAATTTCTTATCTTTTGTCAGTCCGTCTCATTACTATTTCTGGATACTCGATGACGTCATCAATAATGGCTTCTGGTGCCGATATCGAGGAAACTTATTTATTATGCTCTTATTTGAGCCTTAGCGGATCTATTCCTCAGTTTTATTCCATGAAACCTTGGGAAATTAAAGGCAAACTCAAAGGGTTTAAGGCCTGGGTCAAAGGTGTGTTCAGAACATATGAATGATTGGTAATATCTCTCGCTCGGAGACCTACCACAAAACGAATTTTTTCCCAAAAGTGATTCATGAGGTTTTTGTGTGCCTTAACGTTTAACTATGGTCACGTGACGTGTCAAATTGAAAATGAAGGAAATTGGCGAATTGGTGGCGAATTTACTTTGCTTGGATAAACAAATTAGCATTTCTGAAAGAGAATAAACAGACCTAACTTTCTACGTTTGGAACGAATGTACGCGAAGTTAAAAATTAAAGTTTTTAAAAATAATTCAAGATTAAATTTGGGTATTTAAAATGATGTTTTCCCTCATAATTTTTTATTGAAGGGCAATGGATGGTCATTCCAAACGTCAAGTGTTAGAAATATATATTTAATGTGAATCAGAAAAATGTCATTTCTCGATTTCTTGTCTTAAACGGGCCACCAATTGGGTAATAATTTACGATTTTTAGCTAAATGGTCACGTGACATATCACGTGACTTATAAACATAATAGTTATACTTTAAAATGTTAAGGACGATGAGTTCTTTATGTGTGCCAAACTTTGATCCAGTGCCATGATCTATGCCAAAGTTATAGGCAATAATTCATTTGCTACAGGTTAACCCCTTAGTCCCAGGCCTTAAACTACTTCAAATACATCAAGCGAATAGGTGATAGCTTCGGTTGTGACTGGAGAGAGAAATTCTGTGGAAAAGTAGAGCAGCAAAGGGCTTTCTGCGAGAGCACCGATTAAGGAGTCGCCTTTCTTAAGTTAACCGTTTTCAGCTATGTAAGTACGGTATCGGCCCGTTGCAAGCGTTTTTTGCCTGCGGTAACACTGTAATTACCTGGTCAGCGGTTAGATGAGCCTGCAGTCAGCAGTTGAATCGGGTGGTAGGTACGTGGTGTAAGCATCATATAGTGGTTCACCTTTAGTTAATGTATAGCATACATTGCTCTACATAGCTCTACATAGCTCTACATAGCCCTACACAGTCCTACATAGCCCTACATAGCCATACACAGCCCTACACAGCCGCCCTAAATAGCCCTACATAGCCCTACATAATGAGGAGGGATATCATACATAAGGAAAGCTGAAGCGTTACGGGCAGGTATGAAATATCTGTAAATATTTTTGGGCTCAAGAGCAATTTTTGTTTTTCAGACAAGTGATAGGGTTATGCGGTTAAATCATATGCAGCTAACTGTTGCAAAGAAAACTTCCCTTTCTAACAAGACGTTTCATTTTTTGGTTAGTTGTGGATCGTAGATAATGCGTCAGTATCGCGCAACGAACAGCCCGAGTGCGCAGAGGCCCTTCGATCTTCCTAGATAAGTCGGGAAGAGGAAGGGACCTTGAGGTCCCTTCCTCTTCCCGACTTATCTAGGAAGATCGAAGGGCCTCTGCTCGCAGGGTAGAGTGCGAGTTATTGGTCAGGGATCTCTTCACTTACCCAGGATATCATACATTACGATAGCTTAATTGTTTTGGACTGGTAAGTGATTTCTGTAAAATTTTGGATACCTTAGCAATTTTTTGGTTATTAAAAAATATAATATGCAGCAAAATAATAAACAGTTAAAAGTTGTAAAATGAAGAATGCCTTGCTCTTCACCAAACTGAGTTCCATTTTTGCATGCTTCATCAGTTGCGTTTGCGGAATAGAACTCGCCGCGTAGATTGAAATAACTGGCATTTCAAAATAGATGCTTCTGGAAAATTTCCTCAGAGGGCTGGGAAATAGCTGAACTGAAAGGCGGAAACAAGGTCAGGCTTTAATACACGTCACGTCTTACAGGTCAAAGCTATTTTTCGGCCAGCAGCCACAATTACACGAGCTTGGTTATTCGTTTAGCAGGGTTTAAATCTCCCACTTATTTAAAGGCAATCATTCGCAACTAATAACCGAGTTATGGAGTCGTCGAAGATGCGCCCGGGCTCCAAAACGTTGGCGTTTTCCTCAATATTTCTCTCCCTTGTTGTCTGCTTTGTAGCACTGGTTCACGTCGAGGTCGAACTTCATGCTCATCGACAAATGCTTCAAGTCTTAAGTCAACAAAGAGCGGATAATTTTGAGCCACGCAAAACTGTTCATGAGCCGATCACCTCATCCTTTCACAGTGACTCTGTTGAAGGTAAGTTGCGTGTTTCTTACTTTATAAGTTATTCACTGACTGAGACATGGCGTCGAGTGCGCTTCGCATAAATTCTTTCGTCGGTAGCTATTTCTATTGCCCTCCCAATGTTGGTGTGCAAGATTTGGTGAGTTAACAAGTGCGATAAAAAACATTTGGAGGACGAGGAGAAGGGACGGAAGTAAAAAAACAGCTTTGGGTGGAAGTGTCCCAACTATTTTTGTCTATATCTATCAACTATTTTTGTTTATATCTCTGCAGCTAGCTAAGATATATCTCGTCAATATCGTAAAATTTTACAGAGGTTTGTACATGTATGGTGTCATTATCCAACAATAGCAGCAACAACGTAGCAACCCGCAGCACTGCGTTTGAAAAATCTAACAGTGTTTCCTGATACTGAAAAAAAGGTTGGTTTTTTATAGTGCGAAATTGAAGGGAATCTTTGTTTTGAGTCTGTTTTTGTAACCAGTTCAGCTATTGTTCAACCGAAAAGACTTCCTCCGCTGTCTGAAAGGATAAGGTAATTGTTAGCTGCATCAGGTTACAGCCGTGATATATAGTCATTTTACGATCACTTCTAGTTACGCAACCGAAACATTCCAAACTTTGGCGCGACGAGACGTCATGATGATGACGATGAAAAAAAAATCTCAAAGAATTTAATATAAAAATACAATAGGCCCAGGAAACTGAACGCAGACGATCAAAGTTCCTCTAACATATCAGAACAGATAAACAGTTTTTAGGGCGGCTCTAAATTCACCAAACAGGCTTCTAAAGCATAGAGAAATCCATTTGAGACACTTCTGACGTATTTGGCCATTGGGTGTCCCTTATCAATGACGTCAATAAAAGGCGAAAATGATTTCTTAAAAACCTACAAGAAAGTGAAGGTTTCTTTGGGTGGTATTAGGCCATTTGCACGATAACAGAATTTTACTACTAAGCCGAGAATCCATTTCATTTCATTTTCATTTCATTTCATTTATTTGTTTTTTTAGTCACTCACATTACATAAAAATAAAACGTTACGAGAGGTGTTAATTAAAATATAAGTTGTTGTGACAAGGAAGCTATATTAAGGTATATTACAAAGGCTTACTTGATCGCAGCTTGTGGAGAAAACATAAAACTTAAGCGACAGACCCCGACTATCAATGAGATAATTTTGCAGATTTTTTTAAAAACAAATATGGAAGAGGAGCTGGTTAGTGTAACTGGCAAAGAATTGCAAATTGTTGGTCCCGCAGGTTATTGTTTTCTTGTTATTTAAACCTCCCTGGGATTACCACATTTAGATATGAAAAGAAAAGCGAAAATGACTCTAGACGTAGTAGTACAGTGTATAATGACGCCATGGTGCAAATGATCCATTATCTTCCCTATTCATTATTAACAAAGTATCACCATCACTGTTTTTCTTCTTTTCTTTCCATGTAGTTGCAGAAGTTCACAGTCGCCACAAACGCAACTCTAAAAGTGTCAACAAGAACTCAAGTGCGACTGTCAGTCGTGATGACATCGAAAGGGAAGTCCACCGGGCCCTAAGTAGCCTGGCCTGCACGGTGCATTGTCCTAAAGGTATTAGGGGGAGACGTGGCAGGCCTGGTCCCCCGGGCAAGCAGGGTCCGCCTGGACCTCAAGGACCTCAAGGACCTAAAGGAAGCAAAGGTGCTCAAGGCGATCAGGGCCCTCAAGGACCCAAGGGCGATCCTGGTGAATCCATCTCAGCTCCCTCTATTGTCTCACCTCCGTTTTCCATGGTGGTAAATGAAAGTGGTATAGCCTCATTGCAGTGCGAGGTTAAAGGAAATCCAACACCTCAGGTCACGTGGCTAAAACACAATTCCAGTCTTCTCGCCGACAAGCGAATCGTCCAGTCACGTAGCGGATTAACTATTAAAGATGTGACGTCACAAGATAGTGGTATTTACACTTGTAAAGCAAGAAATTTACTTGGCATGATAACATCATCAGCAGCGTTAACAGTTCAAGGTGAAAAAAAGCTCACCACTTTCCATTTTTCACAACGTCAATTTTTAACGACTACGAACAAGCAAGGATAGGTTGTCGCATGCTTATGCTAAGTTAAATTTGATAATTTGATGCATCGCCACACTTGCAGAGGCACTGTGCGAAACATTTATAATGTGAAAATAAATAAATTATTTTAATGTAGGGAACTAAACAGCGCAAAAAAATGATTTGATATGATTTGATTTGAGACGCGGTGAGGATCCAGGTGAGGGGACCAACAATTTTTACTCACAACACTGTAAATTAAGACCGGTCTATCCAGAGCGACGTTACGACTGTTTCATCAGAGATATAATTATGAATGTTCCAGTGACAGCTGTACTTGTAGAGTTAGTTATTTACTATTTATTCTTCAACTTCGTTGTCATTACCACCGCGTTTTCTCACTGCATTTTCAATTACGAATCGAACGTTAGGGGTATTTTATCAGTATAGAAAATAAACTGCAAAGCTTGACTTCAGTTACTTACTCGGATGTTGGGTATGATAAACTGACCATACCTGTTGTATTCTTTTGTAGTTGGTGCGGTGATCACTCATAAACCCTCCTCTATCATCGCTGAAGAAGGGCAAAACGCAATTTTACAGTGTAAAGCTAGTGGTCGCCCAACTCCCAGAATCACGTGGCGAAGAGCATTGAGTCACTTACCCAAAGGGAAGACAAGAGTGGTTGATGGTAATCTGACCATAGAGGGTGTGGCTAAATCAGATAGCGGGACTTACGAATGCTTAGCAAAGAATCTCCTGCGTCAGGAATCAGCTGTCGCCATACTAATGGTGACTGACAAGCTTAAATTCACCATTACCCCTCCCCTGAAAGTTAAAGCGGAAACATCAAGCGATTTGATGTTAAACTGTAAAGCTCAAGGTTCAACAGGAACCATTTGGAAAAGAGTGGGGCAAAGTCTACCTCAAAACCACGTTCTATATTTTAATGGCACGTTGCTACTTCGGAATTTGAAGCTGAATGATGCTGGCTCTTATAAATGCGTTGCAGGAAACGCCCAGCGTTCTATTGAGGCGATGTCTGTTGTTGACGTGCGTGAGTATTTAATCAATTAAAAATTAACTAGTTAATGTAAACTTCTCAAAGGTAACAAAAAGTGAAAACAAAAAGAAAAAACAGGTTATTTAGGGCCTGTTTACATGGAGGTGGGGGACCCCAGGTAGGTGAGGTAACCCGCGTAGGTGGGGTAACCTGCCTATCCACATAATCTCTCATTTTAATTTGGTAACGTTTACATGATAGGTGGGGTGACCCACCACATGTTACCTCACCTATCTGGGGTCCCCCACCCCTATGTAAACAGGCCTTTAGTAAACTGGACAGCTTTTCCATGAGGCTTACCGTTTACCGAGCTGGGAAGGCATTTGCCGCTATCAATAGACATTGCCATTGTTATAGGAAATTATAATTAAAATTTTACGCCCCATGAAATTAACGCGAATTTCAAAAATTTGCGTTAATTTAAGTCGTGTTAATTTTATCAAGGGTTAATTTCCGCGTCCTTAATAAGGTGGAGCTCTAATTTCCCCAACCTTAATTACCATTCTTTTTGGCTACAACTTCTCGACTTTAACACTTTTAGGGTCTTAACGTACGAAGGGGCTCAAGCGAAGAAATCTGGCCTCTTTGAGGGTTCTTCACAGTTTCACTGTTACTGACGGATCTCTTCCCTGAGAAAATACTCCTCTTTCTTAGGTGTCAAGAAGATCAGAAGTGCATCGAGAATTTGGGGGCGAAACAATGGAAATTATAAGGTTGCGGAAATTAGCGCTCCACTTAATTAACGGCGCGAGAATAAACGCTTACAAGAATTAACGCGTATTAAAGAAGCACGAACTTTGCTTTGTTAACTTTGTTCCTGTTCTCTTAACAAGCTCTGTTTCTTTGTGAACATCGGGTTAAGTTCCTTTATTTTGAAATGTTACCTTCCCTCTCGCGTTAATTTCCTTTAATGGAAAGCCGTTTTCCACTAAATTCGTGATAATTTAAGTAGCGTTAATTTCCAATACCTTGGTTACTGATAAAAACAGAAATCACAGGAACACCAGACGCGGTAGCTCAGCTATTTTGGCAGAACTGGAGAAATGATTACACTAAGTATGATGAGAACTTGGCCGATCCACTGGTAAGAAACAGAGCAAGAATACTTCAACTTCAATGCAATCTAGACAATAGAAAAAGGAATATCGTATAGATCATGAAAACAATCTGCAATGTTATGGCCAGAGTAAAACAAAAACGGATATATAATATGTTAATTATAATTATTAAAATCTAAATTATTGGATAATGCAATCCTAGAGCTCTGATTGGCTTAGCCATCATGGTATATTGGCCCTTATACCATGCTCTCCAAATTATGGTCTCTGTACGCATCTGCTCAAAATTAAAAACAAACTGAAAATCGGTTGTTTTTTCCAAAAAGGGTCGGGAAGAATTCTCGATATTTTGTGGGCGTTTTTCATAAAACAATCATTCCACTCGCGCTTGTTGGATATATGACATGATTATAGCCAACTCAACACTACTCGCCTCGTTGGCCATCTACCCTCTTATATCCAAAGCGCACTCGTAGAATATTGCTAATTAGTATGTACCAAAAGAGTAGACAATGTTTTTCGCGCGCTCTGATTGCCTACTCAACCTCCGGATATCCAGTGCTAATCACTTATTCACCTCTAGTTCCTCCGAGCAAGCGAACTAGCGTCTCCATCAAAACCATACTGAGACAATTAATTTAAGCACTCTCGTCTCGCTGACGTAAATATGTAGCCTTCTCAACTTGAATACGCTCAAATTTGTCAATAGTTTTTGATGAGTAAGGTGACCAAACTTGGCGTACAATAAAACATCTTGAATGTTACCATGTCCTTCCAACCTCTAATGTCCTTCCTAATTCTCATCAAGACTAAAATTCTGTTCGCTTTTCTCGCAATGGCATCATGACAATTCACATGGAGAGATGATGGTTGCTGCGGAATTCATTTGTTCCTCCAAGACAGAACCGTTTAAAGTCAAATTTGATACGATTGGTTGCTTCTTCGGAGTAATTCGCACTAGCTTGCCTCGCTTACATCGAAGATTATCCTGTTAAGGTGGCCCGAACCTATTTATATGGGTGTTGGTTACGTTTTTAAATCGCTTTTTTCAGCAGGAACGATTTAAGCGATTTCGTAGCACATAATTCTGGTCAAAATTAACCTTAAGAGCGAATGCACAGAAAAATCGAGCAAAATCGGCAAATCGTGGCCACAGCTCAAAAACTAAGTTACCCTCATTTTCAGTCTGTAACAACGTTTTAATGAGTTTATAACACTGCTGAGGTTTAAATTTCAAAATGCGCCCGAATTTGGGAATTATTTGAGATTGTCGATTTCAACGGTCAGCGGGCCTAAAACCGCCGAACTCGGGAAAATAGCCCAGTGACAGAATTGAGCTGACTTTCATAAACGAGCGAATATATTGGCAATCTTCCACTTAAATCTCAAAAAGCAAATATCTAGCAATTTCTGAACGGCACATTTTTCAGATTTAGAGTATAAAGTATCGACGAACCAGCAGAATTTTGAAGCGTAATTTGCATAATGGTTATAAATCCAACAATTTACCGCTAAAACCAAAATCGAATTTTCTATAAGAGGGAATTCTCCAAATCACCCCAAATCCCGTTTACTACCTAATGAGATATGGTACTTCAACATTATCTGAAAGTTAGTCTGGTGTTCTTGCGAACGCTTGTAAAATAGACTGATTATTTTGAGGTTATGTCGCCCCAAACAACCGCTAATTGACCCCAGGGTCAATTGACACTTGCACATCACCTTAGCTTTATGCGTCGATTTGAGCTCGTTAAAAGGGAGAAACTAACAAGATTCTTTTAATATGTACCTGTTTTAATGAAATACACGCAATCCTCAAAAGGAGAGGCCGTTCAATGGGTAATTTCTGTTCTTGAGATCTTGTAGATTGCAGCATGGCGTCTGCGAGTGGACCTGAGTCTAGGTCTGTTTTCCCGTGACTGCGAAATCAGAATAACATCAAGAAATAATTCTCCCTCGAATCTTCGTAAGTGAATCAGCTTTGCAGTGCCTTACCTGAGATAAAAAGTAGGCCGAATAGCAAAACATTTCTAGCGCAATTTGGATCCTTTGTGGAACGCAGTGTATTGCTGAGCGAAAGGTGAGTAAACAAACGTGGGAAAGTACGTTACCTTTGATTGCGTGACCAGCCAGTAAACGATAGTCTCCAGCGAAAAATAGGATTCGCAAAAATCTTGCTGATGTATATTTAACAGGTTGTTACTATAAATTTACACCTGGTTTGTCTAAAACTTTAAGCAATGCA